>OX244029.2:73048460-73648460 GCA_945859785.2 Tridacna gigas
CATATTGTCATGGCAAATGAGCTTATGCCAATTTGCGAAGTGTATGACATTGTTAATGCACTTAATATTATAGCTTATAAGCTTTGTACCATGCCCAACAAACTTATGGAACTTGGTCAACAAGCTTATCTAAGAGCTTAGGAGTTTTATGCCATGGCATATGAGCTTACCCCAATTGGTGTTAGTCAATAGCCTGATTGGTCTTTGTCCCCTCTTATCTTACAAAATGCCTTATAATGAATGTATGCATCCTAATGCCTAGGTTTAGGTCATTGCGTAAACCTTTACCTGTGACACAATCCCAAATTTTAACGACGAAGAAGTCTTTTGAAAACATTGTGGGAAAAATAAGAAAATGCTGGTAACCAGCATTCTCTCCTTTTCTCACCGCGTTTCCTTCCCTTATCAAAGACAATTTCCACCATTTGGGCCACATTTAAGTTGTCGTCTGCAAATGCCTTTAGTTCAGACTAGTCTACTTTTTTGGCGTATGGTGGAGAGTTAAATTAAGTCGGCTCAATTGTCATGGCTTGTGAGCTTATATGTCATGGCCTATCTTTTCTTTCCATCCTTCAGTTGTTTCTCATGTCTTCTGTATGGCAGTGTTCAATATGCCTTGAAAGGGTTGTATAGACAGTCTGTCATCCCCAAATATATAAAATCGACTTTTAAAGGCTGAAAATAGATACCTCAAAAACTCTGGAAGTTTTTATCCAGTAAACTTGACTACATGAGCACACATTGTGGATCCAAGATCAGACTGTAATGTCTGTGTAGTCTGATCTTGATCTATGTTGTCCACAAAAGCTCCTGTCTTTTCCTATGAGATCTTGATCTGTGCCATCAGCAGATGCCCCTGTTTGATGGAGCTGAAAGGGTTAAGAACTGTCTTATGGAGGTGGGGAAAATAAGATCCTGACCTGTTACTTGACATATTGTTCTGACAGTTACAAGTCCAAATGTCACGTCTAGTCTTCAAGTAACTTGTTTTTTACATGATAGATCTTATACCTTTATTCAGCTAGTAACCTCCTATTTATGAACTTTTCAATCATGCAGCAGATGGCATTTGAAAACATCATGACAAAAGGAGACACCATAAACCAGTGATTATTTTACAGTTATAGATCTTAATGCAATGTCTGCAATTGCCAATGTTTCAGCTAAGCCAGGTAGTTCAGTTTGTACCTTAAGCTGGTTCCCATTGTACATAACACTAGTACCAGCTGTTGTGACGATTGTTTTCATTGGCTATGCTAGATTAGTTGGATTAGCCAATTGGAGTGTCTTTTATATATCATATCCGGCCTTAGTAGATTGGTTACCGTTATTGATGCAGGTAATCCATTATTATGCTTATGATACAATGGGCCTGACCAGCTCAAGTCTCTGCTGGTGAAAGACATTGTGGTTTGGTGTATTTCCCTCTGTGCATTATGGTTAGTGCTAGGATTGGTGACCCAAGTTGTTTCAAATAGAAGTAAATGAATACATGTACTTCACAAATGATTAAAATCTGCAAAGTAGTTAACACACACACAAAAAATCACTTCAATTTGCTTTTTGATCTGTGTAAGACACCACAAGAAATGAGAGTGACCTCCTCAGAATATACAGTAAACAAGAGTTACCTCCCATAATTCTAAAAATAGACATGCTGCATTCTGCCGGATTTTAGTAGCCTGTATGGATCCCTTATCATTCGGCATACCTCGTGTGATCTGGTGATCAAATCCCTCGGCTGTATCACGTAGCTTGATATGCACCTACACGGTACATTTCGCACATCTCCGGAAGCACGCCCCTTTACCGTTATTGAAATTGTAAGGCTCCTCTAAAAAAGAAAACATGAGTAAATTTTCTGTCGTTATCTTTCTAAGAATATTTCATTCGGCAAACAGTTTGTACATTCAATTTTTAGCATGGTTTATCAGTTCCGTTGGGAGCTTTCATCGACAGATCGATAGAAGTGAATAACTTCACCGTGGTTGTTCATGTCGTTGCTAAGCGATCTACAGGGGCGCCGCCATGTTTAAGATCATGTGATTGGTAGTTCAAAATGGAAGCCACCTTTATACAGACGAGGTTAGATGTAGGTACAGAATCGGCCGAGTTGTGACGAGTGGATCCCTTATAATACAATTTATCAGGGGAAGTACTTTACAAGGCTTAGGTAATCGAGAGGTCTTGGGTTCTGAATCCCAGCTGACTGCCAAGCTTTTTGGGTGAATTGATGATCGTAGTCTGAGGATTCCTGTCTCTGACCTGACGCTGATCCAGAGCTCCAGATAAGAGGGAGTGATGGTATTCACATTTTATTATTTCTCTTCCAAACCCTATGTTGTGGGTATTCATTAGAATCATCTCCATGAGACGATTCTAATGAGTACCCATAACATAGGGTTTAGTGGAGAATAATTAATATTTTCAATTTTATAATCAAAATCACTCCCTCTATCTGGAGCTCTGGCTGATCTTTGATGTAGCCATGTCAGTTACTATGACAGACAGTTATTCCAAGTACTGGTGGTAAAAGTAATACAAGAAATCCATGAATAGGTGTGGTGCCTTGGAGAAGACAGGTCTGAAATATTGTGGAAAATGTTGTCAAACACCAAACAAACCAGGAAGTTTTTATATGCCTTGTAAGACTACTGTGAGTGGCACCCAAAGGGACAAAATGATAATTATGTGGTTGAGTCAAAGAAGGAGTGTGCAAACAGGATATGCATTATGTACTGCTTTTAGGCAACTTTTCATTTAACCCTTACACTGATAGATAAATAGAATGAAGGATTTTCAGCCAATAGTATATACCGAAACACTGCGATCACAAAGTGCTTGTTGCTGTAGAAAAAAAAATCACCATATGGGACAATGTAGATCCAAGATCAGAGTGCATGTTCTGTGCAGTCTGATCTTGATCTGCACTGTCAGCAAAAGATCAGCGAGTCATGCTTAGCAGCCTAGGGGTTAAAGTATGTGAAATATGACAATTTACTTGTTGAACATAAACATCTTATGAATTTGAAATCTACATTTCATATCTGTTCCTGAGAAAGATGTCACTTGTTGTCAAACCAATTACCATCTCTTCAACCCTTTACCAAACAATCCCACGTTTTCACAACCCTGAGGAAGATTTAGGCTTTTGAAGACATTGTAGGAAAAGAGGAAAATGCTGGTAGCCAGCATTTTGTCCTTTTCCTACAGTGTTTTCTATCTGTAGCTGGGTACAGGTATTTGGTGATATATCGTGCGGCTGTATCGACATGTGGTTCGGTAGCTCAGTTGGTTAGAGTGCAGGAACGGTATTCGTGAGGCCCTGGGTTCGAATCCCGGTCGAGCCATGATATTTTTCACCACCTGTTAAATTTGGCGCCCAACGTAAATAACCCACGATGTGGATGGCTACTGCTTAGGCACCTCCGGAACGTTTCACAATGTTTCTCTGTCTCCATAATTCGGGACGAATTCTAAATTAGGAGGGGGTATATGTAGCCGGGTACAGGTATTTGGTGAAAAATATCATGGCTCGACCGGGATTCGAACCCAGGGCCTCAGGAATACCATTCCTGCACTCTAACCAACTGAGCTACCAAACCACATGTCGATACGGCCGCACGATATATCACCAAATACCTGTACCCGGCTACATATATACCCCCTTCAAATTTAGAATTCGTCCCGAATTCTGGAGACAGAGAACCTTTGTGAAACGTTCTCAAGGTGCCTAAGCAGTAGCCATCCACATCGTGGGTTATTTACGTTGGGCGCCAAATGTAACTTGGTGGTGAAAAATATCATGGCTCGACCGGGATTCGAACCCAGGGCCTCAGGAATACCGTTCCTACACTCTAACCAACTGAGCTACCAAACCACATGTCGATACGGCTGCACGATATGTCACCAAATACCTGTACCCAGCTACATATACCCCCTCCTAATTTAGAATTCGTCCCGAATTATGGAGACAGAGAAACATTGTGAAACGTTCTCGAGGTGCCTAAGCAGTAGCCATCCACATTGTGGGTTTTTTACGTTGGGCGCCAAATGTAACAGGTGGTTAAAAATATCATGGCTCGACCGGGATTCGAACCCAGGGCCTCAGGAATACCGTTCCTGCACTCTAACCAACTGAGCTACCGAACCACATGTCGAAACGGCTGCACGATATATCACCAAATACCTGTACCCGGCTACATGTACCCCCTCCAAATTTAGAATTCGTCCCGAATTCTGGAGATAGAGAAACATTGTGAAACATTCTCGAGGTGCCTTAGCAGTAGCTGTCCCTCATTGGGCGCCAAATGTTACAGGTGGTTAAAAATATCATGGCTCGACCGGGATTCGAACCCAGGGCCTCAGGAATACCGTTCCTGCACTCTAACCAACCGAGCTACCGAACCACATGTCGAAACGGCCGCATGATATATCACCAAATACCTGTACCCGGCTACATATCTTTTGAAAGAAAATATCATAATCTTAGAAACATTTGAATTGTCATGTACAGATCCCTTGAATCTTGTCGTACAGAAGAGAGTTAACCCATTACCACATGACCAAATTTTACACATGTCCAAATTGAAAGCATTTGAAGACAACAAATTAGATATTGCTCATATGGTGAGATTTGTTAATAAAAGGACAGAAAACATTGTTGGAAAAGGAGAAAATGCTGGTTACCCACTTTTCCCAAAGTGTTTTCAAAAGGCCTCTTTCTCAGGGACGTTAAAACTTGGGATTGTGTAGTAAGGGTTTAAAGAGACAGAACTTAAATAGAATTTTAAGTTTTTGCCCAAACTACATTATAAAAGTATGTCAGCCCTTTACCAAACAACAAAATTTTAGACTTCTCGAAAATGAAAGGTTTTGCAGACGACAAATCTTATGTGGCACAAATTGTGGAATTTGTTTCTGAAGGGTTAGAAAACATTGTGGGAAAAGGAGAAAATGCTGGTCACCAGCATTTTCTCTTTTTCCCACAATGTTTTCAGAAGGCTTCTTTCTCAGGATCGTTAGAAGTCGGGATTGTTGTGTGGTAAAGAGTCACCCAAATACCACCCAAATACCACACAATCCTGTCTCTTAATGACCCTGAGAAAGAAGCCTTTGGAAACAGTGTGGGTAAAACTGCATTTTCTCCTGTTCCCACGATGCTTCCTAACATTTCATCGACAAATTCCATCTTTTGAGCAAAATTTAAATTATCTGCAAATGCTTTCAGTTAGTATGAGTGCAAAATTTTGTTGTTTGGTAAAGACTTAACCCAGTTGCCAGTCTGATGCCCGGTTGAGGCAAATTGTCTCTCCGATGATTTTTCACCTCTTTCCTCTGATGCATGTGAGAAAAATAGTCAGTGGCTTGGAAAGAAAGTTGTGTTAGTACTGTTGTGAGAAAGCTGGGAAACACATGCATATATAGGTTCACTGATTGCCATCATGACCTAAGCTGTTAAAATGGTGTTAAAACTCAAATACAAAGAGACAAACAAGATTTAACCCATTATCTACTGTTTGGAGATAGTAATATTGTACAAGAACTTTCGTATGTTGGTTACCAGCGTTTTCTTCCAAAATGTTCCTTTCCCTGAAAAGGGGACTTTCATTGTTTGAGTCACATTTACTTTGTCATTTGTAAATGCTTTCAATTTCGTCAAGTCTAGAATTTTGTTGTCTGAAATTAGAGTTAAAAGTAATCATTTGAGTTATTTAATACTAAATTTGTCTCAGATTGTTCACTTAATGTAGTTATTTTGTCATTTGATAGGGACTGTTTTTTGGCCAATAGCAAAAATTTGGTTTTTAGCTCCACTGGCCGAAGGCCAGCGGGCTTATGTCATGGCCCGGTGTCCGTCGTCCGTCTGTCCGTCCGTCCGTGCGTTAACTTTTATTTCAAACATCTTCTTCTCTGAAACTACCCATCCGATTTTCACGAAACTTCACAGAAATGATCCTGACATGGTCCTCTTCAGAATTCTCGAAAGAATTTGATTCCTTCAAAAACTCTGGTTGCCATGGCAACAAAACTGAAAAATATTGGAAATCTTTAAAAATCTTCTTGTCTGAAACCATAAGGCATAGGGCTACCAAATTTGGCATGTAGCTTTATGTAGTAGACCTCTATCAAGTTTCTTCAAATTATAGCCCTGGGGTCAAAATTGGCTCTGCCCCAGGGGTCACAAGTTTTACATAGGCTTATATAGAGAAAACTTTAAAAATCTTCTTGTCTGAAACCATAAGGCATAGGACTACCAAATTTGGCATGTAGCTTTATGTAGTAGACCTCTATCACGTTTCTTGAAATTATAGCCCTGGGGTCAAAATTGGCTCTTCCCCAGGGGTCACAAGTTTTACATAGGCTTATATAGAGAAAACTTTAAAAATCTTCTTGTCTGAAACCATAAGGCCTAGAGCTACCAAATTTGGCATGTAGCTTTATGTAGTAGACCTCTATCATGTTTCTTGAAATTATAGCCCTGGGGTCAAAATTGGCTCTTCCCCAGGGGTCACAAGTTTTATACATAGGCTTATATAGAGAAAACTTTAAATATCTTCTTGTCTGAAACCATAAGGCCTAGAGCTACCAAATTTGGCATTTAGCTTGATCTAGTTGGAGTCTACTAAAAGTGCCCAAAGTATAGTCCTGGGGTCAATTTGGCCTCATACTTGGAGGGGGGGGTTCACAAGATTTACATAGGCTTACATAGGGAAAACTTTTAAATCTTGGTGTACATAGCCATAAGGCTTAGGCTACCAAATTTTGCATATAATTATAGCATTATTTAGTGGACAGTTACAAAGAGGGCCCAAGTTACAGCTCTAGGATCAAGTTTGGCCCTGCACCAGGGATCACAAGTTTTACATGGGTTTATGGAGTGAAAAGTTCAGAAACCGTCTTGTTACCAGCCATAAGGCCAAGAACTCCCACATTTGGCATGTTATTCTTCTAATACAATATTCCCCATTTAGTCAGACTGTAGCCATGAGGTCAAAGTTTTATAAGGGCTTATATAGTGAAGACTTTTCTTAGTGGTTTATATTTATAAGCCAGTGGAGCGATACAGGGCCATCATGGCCCTCTTGTATTGTTAGTCTCGGTATACAAAATTATAAATTTTTTTTTTTTTCAGTTATTACCAAAACAATTTTTTTTCAGTTATTAGCAAAATAAAAATGTAGCCATAACAATGAACGCTGGAACCTAAGAGGCCCAAACATTATACTTAACAAGATGCAAGATGGAATTACAGGTTCTCTTAGTATAATGGGACACTTGGGACTTGTTGAAATAATGAAAGGATTTGCATTTGACATAAGAAACTGTGGCTCAAATGATGGGGTTTATCTTCAAAAGGACACCTAATTTGGCAAAAGGAGTTAATGCAGAATACCAGCATTCTCTATTTTTGCCACAATGTTTTCAAAATTTGTTTTACCAGAAGTTGTTAAAAGATGGGATTGCCTGGTAATGGGTTAATGTTCACAATCATGCCAAGCATGCAGTTCAAATTAAGATCTATCATTTTGTATAGTATTGCTGGATTGAAAAGATATGTTTATGTGAACTATGAATTGGTAAATGATATTATGTAATTACTGTTGTAACTCTTTACCAAATGACAAACTATGACTCATTCAAATTGAAAGCATTTGCAGACAACAATATCAATGTAACTCAAATAGTGAAATTTGTTTTGGGAAGGGTAGAAAACATTGGTTACCAGCATTTTCTTCTTTTCCCACAATGTTTTCAATTTTAGGCTTCCCTCTCAGAGTCATGAAAACTCGGGACTGTTTGCTAAAGGGTTAATGAGAATGTGACTGAAATTTAGTCTTGCATATCTTTTTATTAGATATTGTAACAAAGTACTACATAACTGAGCCATTCTCTGTGAAAAGGGGCTTAATGGATGTGCATGATGCATGATTCCATTAGACATCACAGTAGTATAAATCCCTTAACTCTTTACCAAACGACAAAATTTAAGAGTCATCCAAATTGAAAGCATTTTCAGACAACAAATTCAATGTAACTCAAAAATTGAAATGTAAGTTGGGAAGGGTAGAAAATATTGTGGGAAAAGGAGAAAATGCTGGTTACCAGCATTTTCTCCTTTTCCCACAATGTTTTCAAAAGGCCTCTTTCTCAGGGTCATTAAAAGTCGGGATTGTATGGTAAAGGGCTAAATCTGTTTTGTGTAACAGTAACCTTCTGAATCATGAGTTAGACTGGTCCTTGGACCTGCAGAAAATTGACCAAAAGCAAAATGTTTCGGACCACTGGTCAGCCTGCACAGACTGTGTAGTTTGACCTTGGTCAATATTTTTGCAAATGTTAAAAGCCCTCTTTCCACAGAGCATGGTTCTGTTATTTTCTTTTAAGTTTTCATACATTAATATACCACTACAAATGCAGTTCCATAAATTTCCATGGAGTTTTACAGAGTCCAAACAACTGCTGCAATACATTTTTTTTTTCTATCAAGAGATTATTCTAACAAACCATGACAAAATGTTGTATTTCATCATACAGATGTTCTAATTAACCCTTTACCACACAGTCCCAACTTTTAACGACCCTGAGGAAGAAGTCTTTTGAAAACATTGAGGGAAAAGGAGAAAATGCTGGGAACCAGCATTTTCTCTTGTTCCCACAATGTTTTTTACTCTGTTAAGGACAATTAATTATATCATTTGAGCCACCTATATTTGTCGTCTGTGCCTGCTTTCAATTTGGACCAGTCTGAATTATTGTCGTTTGGTAAAGGGTTAATTAACTATAAAGTCTTATACTTCCTCTTATAGAAGACTACAGAGTCTATTATGTCCTCTTACAGATATGGTAAGAAACCATGTAGAGTCTTATTTCATCATTAAGATATTCCTTCATGCAGATATTATAAAAAAAAACTGGGATCTACCTACATGTCAGTGTAGTTTGATCTTTGTTTATATGTCCACACATGGTCTTGGAGAGTTGGTATTTTCATATTTTTTCATTTTGATATCCAACATCCCCTCTTTTCCCACAATGTTGTTTAACATGTATTATGTATCTCGTATGCATTTCATAGCATTTTCTCAAAGAGTCTGCTAATTATTGTTTAACATTATTGTGTAATGGACGTCGGAGACGCCAGACTTGTTACATATGTTCAAATTCTGTAAACATCCTGATGAAGGCGTAAGCCGTAACGTCGATAAAGAATTTTAAAGAAACTTATACGTGTTGTTATAGATTTATTTCCATTCCTCTTGCAGATATTCTAATAAAGTTCTTTTGATAGTCTTGAGCTTCTACAGATAATCTTACATACTACTACTAGGTTGCATATTTCATCTCACAGATATTCTAGCACACCACTACAAACTCCTGTATTTCCTGAACAGTAATTTAACAAACAGCTACGAAGTCTTGCAGATATTCTAACAAACCTCTTAAAAGTCTTCTTTTTCTATTTGCAGATATTCTAACAAACCAGTACAAAGACATTCCCAAAGAAACCAGGTCTATTTTACATTCCCTGAAATCCTCTGCCACTCCAGATGAGCTTGATTCAGGTAAATATTGCTAGTTTTATATGAGCCATGCTCTGTGAAAAGGGGGCTTAATGCATCTGCGAAAAGTATCGACCCAGGTAAGCTTGTGCAGTCCGCGTAAGCTGACCTGGGCCGAAACTTTTCGCTATTTGTCAATTTTCTGTGTGTCAAAGGACCAGTCTACCTCATGCTTTAGACAGTTGTTCGACAAAATGGAGTTTATGGATCCATGGTAACATGATGGCTTACTTGGAATCATCCATCATGGAGATGCATGAACCCTTTACCAGATGACAAAATTTTAGCCTTGTCCAAATTGAAAGCATTTGCAGACGACAATTTCATTGTGGCTAAAACTGTGCAATTTTTCTTTGATAGGGTAGAAAACATTGTGGGAAAAGGAGAAAATGCTGGTTACCAGCATTTTCTCCTTTTCCCACAATGTTTTCAAAAGGCTTCTTTCCCAGGGGCGTTAAAAGGTGTCATTGTACAGTAAAGGGTTAAGCCCACTTTTCCAGAGGGCAACTCATAATTCTTTTGTATATTCTAAAAGAACTGCTACACAATGACAGATGATACAAAATGGATGCCACAGTGATAGAAAAAATGCAGCAGATTAGGTTCTGTAGTGATCGTAGGTGTAACCTAGAAAATGCAATAGAACTGGTTCTGTGGTGACGCTCAGTGTATGCTAAAAAAACATGCAGTTCTGTAATGATGTTAGGTGTATGCTAACTCTGCAAATGACAAAATTTGTGTCCTGGGCATAGTTGTACAGGATAAATTGAATATGACTATATATGACTATTAGATCTGAAACTAAAGGATCTGTCTTTGAGAGGGTAGAAATTATTGTGGATAGAGGAGATAGTGCTTGCCACTAGTATTTTCTCCTTTTCCATACATGCTTTCAAAAACCTTTAATTTTCTCAAGGTTATAAAAGCATAGTTTGATACTTGTATAGTGTTAACTCTTTACCCAACAACAAAAATTTAGATTCGTCCAGATTGAAAGCATTGTATCATATATGTACAGTGTTAAACATTGTGTGAAAAGGAGGAATTGCGGATAACAAGCATTTGTTCTTTTTCCACAAACCTTTCTGCCTTATAAAGGAAAAGTTCCATTATTTGAGTCACATTTAATTGTCATCTGCAAATGCCTTCGACATTTGTCGTCTGCAGGTGCCTTTGGCTTGGTGGGGTAGCTCAGTGGTAAGGGTATCTGACTCATGACCAGTGGTTGCAAGTTCAATACCCAGTTGTGGCAAACTTTCTTATCGGTGGTTTTTTGCCTCTCATCTCTGTTACAATTTGAGAAAAGTGGTCAGTAGCTTGAAAAGAAAGTTTTGTCAGTACTGGTTTGAGAAAGCCAGGAAACGCATGTATTGACTGCCGGGATCTGACCTAAGCTATTAAAATGGCTTTAAAGTCCAATACAAACGAACAAAAAGCAAATGCCTTCAATTTGGACAACTCTACATTTTTGGGGTTAAGATAAATTTTATCATGAGTTTGTGTGCACAACTGTGCAGTGGAGTCAATAATAATTCCAACATTGGAACAAGTGTACAGCAGTTTGGCTTGGCTGAAAAGGACACAGTCTGACAATAGGGGCACTTATGATGTAACACTGGTACCCTTTTGCTGACAGGGGGAAGTTTTATAGAAATATATGAAGATAACAGAATATTTGTGCATACTTCCTGTCATTAAGTATTTTGTGTCAGCAGAAATGCCACTTCTGCAACAGAAAACCAAATTATTAAAAAAAAAGTAAGTTGCAAGTTGATAATAAGCATTTTCTCCCTTTCCCACAATGCTTTTTTAACCCAATCAAAGACAAATTCCTTCATTTGAGCCACATTAAATACTCGTCTATAAATGTTTTCAATTTGAACTAGTGAGCATTTTTGTCATGTAGTAAACAGTTTAAATGCCAAAGAAATGAAATCTGTATTTTACAGTGGAATTTCGTCTGTACGCACATTGCTTGTTCGAAGCTATGTGTTGGTTCGTATGCTATCTCCGGTCCCCGAAATTTATCCTTCTTATTCATTGTTAAATTCCTTTGAATACTTCAAACATCAGTGGTCCGTACTTTTAGTGTATTTCATGCCCCAAAAGTAGTTTTTGAACACGAACTCCCACCTTTAATTTGTACATAATTAATCCCCTTGCAAACTTGCGAAGGTGTGAAAACCCGTAATAAACCTTGATTTTCATACCTCTTGATTGACGATGTCGACTGATATTATTCAGTCGTTAACAGCAAGCGAATGTAATTAAAGGTGTTATTTGGTTTGTCACATCAATTAATCTATCAAAACGACAATAATTCCGAAATTTCTCAAAACATCCTACAAGGCATAAACAGATGACTGTTTGAAGCGGTCACTAGAAAGACCGGAAAACACTTTATGACCGGAAAACACAGGAAAACGCCGAAAAATGTTGGAAAACACCCAAAATATATAGCAAAATATATATTGAACGGTGGAGTTTGGTCGAAAGGGTAGGCTTCTATGTTAAATAGGGGTATTGGGGAAAGAAGTTATCAACCTATACTCGCCAAAAAATGCCATTGATATTTCCTCATCCTATTCCATTTTTATCGCCGAAAATTATCGTGTAGCCCCAAAAATTTGGGAAAAAAGGAAATCATATAGGTGGAGGTGTTTTGTTTATTAGGGTTATCTGGTCAATAGGAATATGGGGGCAGGATATTACCTTTTCCTGGCTTAAACCACCTAAATGTTCCGGAAAACACCACTACTGGTGCTTCCGGTGTTTCTACTTGAGACCTGGTCTGAAGTCCTGAGTGATTTGATCTCCAGAAGGGGAAATCACTCCAACGGAATTCGACAAACGCAAAAACAGTGGATAAATTTGTTTCATGTGTTTATTATGATAAGCATGTATTAATAGATGTATGAAAAATAAAGATAAGTAAACTTCCTTGTTTCCGACGGTCACATGAGATTACCCACGATTCAGAAGCTTGCTCCTATGTTTTTTTTTAATGTGTCTTCGCTAGGTGAGTGGAGAAACAATCACAAAAATAACATCAGATCAAGCCTTCAAATTGAAGGAACGGGAGATATACATGTATAATTGGTACTAGTTCAGGGTACTGCAAGACATGCTGCGTAAATCTGATTCTCTATTTCCGTATGTATATTTGGCACCGAAAATACCCATACTTTCAGGTTTGTACTACGCTTAGTTCGAATAAAATACTCCGGTCCCTTGCACTACGAACTACCAAGATTTTACTGTATTTTTCAGAAATAAAAGCTAGGTGTTTCAGTCTGAAGGCTGTTTTGTTCAGAACATTTCAAAAAAACAAAATATCTGACCAAAATCTGAAAAAAATGAAAAAAGAAAAGGAAAACCTAAAACCTGTTGGTGCTTGTTTGTAATTTACCATAATATTGGGTCGTTAAGGAGCTAGAGGAGCCAGGATCAGACTGCACTATCTGTGCAAGACTTGTCAACAAAATTACCGGTAGCTTATATATATATATATAGTTGTGCTGTATAAGAATGAAGTGTAAATAGTTTATTTGGTGCAAGGACAGAAATGCAGAGAATAAGCAGAAGAGGTTTTGGAACATTTTCATGCAAAAAAAAAACCCTCAACCTATTTAGCAATAGTCAAAGCACTAGATCATTATGTTTTATTGCATACTAACCTGAAGTATGAACAAAAAAAAACCAGGCCGCATAACTCTGTAGCTGATGCATCCATCAGTCATCAGCTTGTTAGCTTACTAGCATTTTTCAGGAAGCATTTCACTACTGTCAGGAGATAACATAGTGCTGCAGATATAAGTGGATGTCTGCATGTTTGTTAACCCTTTACCACACAATTCCGAGTTTTAACGACCCTGAGAAAGAAACCTTTTGAAAACTTTGTGGGAAAAGGAGAAAATGCTGGTAACCAGCATTTTCTCCTTTTCCCACAATGTTTTCTACCCTTCCCAAAACAAATTTTAATTTTTCAGTGTTATTTATTTTGTCGTCTGCAAAATGCTTTCAGTTTGGACTAATCTAAAATTTTGTCGTTTGGTAAAGAGTTAACTCTTTACTGAATGACAAAACTCCATACTTGTACAAATTAAAAGCATTTGCAGCTGTTAACCTTTAACCTGTTGAATAAATTAAACGAAACTTTCAAGCCAATAGTAAAAACAGGAATGTTGCTATTTCAAATTTAATTTTTTGGGAACAATATCTCCTTGTCAGATAGTGTAGATTTCAGATCAGAATGCCAGTGCAGATCTGAGATCAGAATGCACATTCTGTGTAGTCTGATCTTGATCTACACTGTCCACAAAAGGTCATTGAGTCACGGCTTAGCAGCCTATGGGTTGAATTTAATAAAAGGAGGCCCAAAGATTGGAGATTGGCCCAAAGAAGAAAGCATTGTGGGAAAAGAAAAAAATGCTGGTATGGCCCAAAGAAGAAAGCATTGTGGGAAAAGAAAAAAATGCTGGTAACCAGCATTTTCTGCTTTTTCCACATTGTTTTCTAACCTTTTAGAGACAAATCAAATCAATTGAGTTACTTTTAATATGTTGTCTTCAAATGCTTTCAATTTGGACCAGTCTAAATTATTGTCGTGTGGTAAAGATATATAACCCTTTCCCAAACAACCTAATTTGACCCTCTAAAACTGCAAGCATCATTTAGACAATAAATCATATGTGGCCGGAATGGTGGGATATGCCTTTCAAAGTATGCAAAACATTGGAGAAATAGGAGAATAGGCTGGTTACCAGCATTTTCTCCTTTTTCCACATTGTTTTCAAATGCCTTCTGCTCCAGGGTCATTAAAACACAGGATTGTTTGGTAAAGCTTGTGATATGATTCATACATTTGAAAACATTGTGATAAAAGAAGGTATTGCTGATCATAATCTATAGGTTTCCATTTGACTTGAATTTTCTAAAGCTTAAATATATCCTGTGCTACTGTTGAAAGCAGTTTAAAAAGAATAACATTCAATATATAAGGCCTAATGATGATGTAGCGCAAGATCAGACAGACTGTGCACAAAAAATTTGTATCTATGCTGTCTTACTCTATGTGAGAGATCTTTGCTAAAATAGCCATAAAATTGCAATAATTGTGGGTCTTTGAATTAATATCTTGTTATAACCATCTGTTGTTTTGCCCTTCTATCACATTTAATGGCTGTTTTGTGATTAGGAAGCTGTTTATCTCCAATTCTTCTAGACCCATCATCAAACAAGCTTAATTCCAGGCATTATTGCATTATCTGGAACACGTGGTTAACACTTTACCAAATGACAAAATTTTGCCCAATTTTGAAAGCATTTGCAGACGACAAACTTTTCAAGGTTAGAAAACAATGTGGGAAAAGGAGAAAGTGCTGCTAACCAGCATTTTCTTCATTTTCCACAATGTTTTGAAAAGTCTTCGACCCTGAATGTATTCAGAGTCATTAAAAGTCGGATTGTGTGCTAAACGGTTAAAAGAAGAAATGAATAATAAGAAGACAGGAAATTTGTATGGTATTTAAAACATTTGGGGAAAAGGAGTAAGTGCTTGTTACAAGCAATTTCTCGTTTTACTAAAATGTTTTCATAACCTGTCCAAGGCAGGGGTGAAAAATGAGGCATTTTTGTAGATGTCTAGTAAATGGCTCTGGTGAAGATTTATCCTACAGTCAAAAATAGCTGTCATTTAAATTGGTCTGTGTTTACATCTACATTATTTACTTGTATTTACCTAATTAGGTAAATTTCTGACTCAGAATCAGAGATGATGAAATCAGGGATCGTATATAAGATATGTAATTTACAATCCCTGATAAAATCAGGGCCCATATTCACCAACCATTCTTGAGAATATTCGTAGTCTTATTCTCCAAGATCTCATAGTTTTGAAAGACTAACTCAACTTCTGATTGGCTAAACCAAATGGTTTAGCCATTCAGAAGTTGTGTTACTTTCAAATGTAGAAAACTCTGGAGCATAAGACTAAGAATGTTCTTAAGAATTGTTGGTGAGTAGTTGCCCAGGGTCTATAACATTTTACCAACCAGTTTTTTAGCTCACCTGAGCACAACGTGCTCAAGGGAAGCTATGAGGATCACCCGGTGTTCGTCATCCGTCGTTCGTCGTGCGTCGTGGGTCTGTGCGTCGTTCGTCGTGCGTCATCAACAATTCTTTAAACATCATCTCCTCCTAAACCACTGGGCCAATTTGGACCAAACTTGGCAGAAATGTTCCTTGGGAGGTCCTCTTTAAAAAGTGTTCACAAAATTTGATTCCATCTAAAACTCTGGTTGCCATGGCAACGAAATGGAATTTACTAAGAAATTCTTTAAAAATCTTCTCCTCTGAAACCGCTGGTTAGATTTTGAAATAATTTCACAGGAATGTTCCTTGGGTGACCCTTTTCAAAAATTGTTCACGAATTTTGATCTGTCAAAAAACATGGCTCTGGTGAATGGGGGCTACTTGCACTATACAGATATGAAGAAATTCTTAAAAATTCTTCTTCTCTGAAACCGCTAGTCAGATTTTAAAATAATTTCACAGAGATGTTCCTTGGGTGACCCTTTTCAAAAATCTCGCGAAATTTTGATACGTCAAGAAACATGGCTCTGGTGAATGGGAGCTACTTGCACTATACAGAAATGAAGAAATTCTTAAAAATTCTTCTTCTCTGAAACGGCTGGTCAGATTTTGAAATAATTTCACAGAGATGTTCCTTGGGTGACCCTTTTCAAAAATTGTTCGCGAAATTTTGATCCGTCAAGAAACATGGCTCTGGTGAATGGGGGCTACTTGCACTATACGGCCATGAAGAAATTCTTAAAAATTCTTCTTCTCTGGAACCGCTTGTCAGATTTTGAAATAGTTTCACAGGAATGTTCCTTGGGTGACCCTTTTCAAAACTTGTTCACAAAATTTTGATTTGTCGAAAAACATGGCTCTGGTGACTGGGGGCTACTTGCAATATACGGATATGAAGAAATTCTTAAAAATTCTTCTTCTCTGAAACAGCTGGTCAGATTTTGAAATAATTTCACAGAGATGGTCCTTGGGTGACTCTTTTCAAAAAGTGTTCGCGAAATTTTGATATGTCAAGAAACATGGCTCTGGTGAATGGGGGCTACTTGCACTATACGGAAATGAAGAAATTCTTAAAAATTCTTCTTCTCTGAAACGGCTGGTCAGATTCTGAAATAATTTCACAGAGATGTTCCTTGGGTGACCCTTTTCAAAACCTTTTCGCGAAATTTTGATCCGTCGAAAAACATGGCTTTGGTGACTGGGGGCTACTTGCACTATATGACCATGAAAAAATTCCTAAAGTTCTTTTTCTCTGAAACTGCTGGTCAGATTTTGAAATAATTTCACAGAAATGTTCCTTTGGTGACCCTTTTCAAAAATTGTTTGCAAAATTTTGATCTGTCAAGAAACATGTCTCGGGTGGTGGGGGCTATTTGCACCATAGGGACATGAAGAGGAATTTCTTAATTCTTCTTCTCTGGAATGGCTGGTCAGATTTTGAAATAATTTCACAGAAATGTTCCTAGGGTGACCTTTTTATAAAAATTGTTAGGGTAATTTTTATCAGTCGAAAAACAACAGCCAATTGTTGGCACCTGCATGTGGTGCTCTTTTTTGACTTATGTTTTTTAGCTCTCTTGAGCACAAAGTGCTCATGGTGAACTATTGTGATTATGCTGTGTCCGGCGTGCGGTGTGCGTCGTCTGTCGTCAACTTTTTACCTTGTGTACGCTATAGAGGCCACATTTTCGGTCCGATCCTCATGAAACTTGGTCAGAATGTTTGTCTTGATAAAATCTGGGATGAGTTTGAAATTGGGTCATGTGGGGTCAAAAACTAGGTCACTAGGTCAAATCTTAGAAAAACCTTGTGTGCGCTCTAGAGTGACCCAGGAGTGAAATTTCGCCTATTGACTCAGGTGAGCGATCCAGGGCCATCATGGCCCTCTTTTCTTTACTCTCAGTACAACTAAGTCCATGCTGCAGTCTCAGGAATATCTCTTTTCCTATTGCAAATACTGTTGAATTAGATCAACTTAAACATTGTGAACACCATCTGATCTGGGTCTGTAGTGCTTGCCATGGGCCTCTATTGTTGACAAAATATGCTCGACAAATTATTTTGAATAAAAAGTAAATGTATGTTTAACATATTACCCCTCACATGCAATTTTTTGTGTCTTGCTATCAACTGCTGTTGAAAACATTGAGGCACAAGGAGAAGTTGCCCAGTATGAGAAGTTTCTCTATTTGCCTCTAATGTTTTCACTGATTCCTACATTAAACTTTATTCCATTTTGATTACTCTTTTTTAGCTCACTTTAGCTCACAGTGCTCAAGATGAGGTTTTGTGATCATGCTGTGTCAGGTGTCAGTTGTGCATCTTCAGTCATCTTTCACTGGGACAAATCTTTGAAAAACCTTGTGTGCTCTCTAGAGGCCACTTTTCAGTCACATACTCTGGAAAATTGGTCAGAATGATTGTCTTGACATTAGCACTTGGACATGTTTGAAATTGGGACACTTGACTTCAAATGTTGATCACTGTGACAAGTCCATGAAAAACTGTGAGCACCATACAGGCCACATTTTCAGTCTGATACTTATGAAAGTTGGTCAGAATCTTTGTTGTTATAATAATTCTCAGACAAGTTTGAAACTGGGTCACATATGGTCAAAAAGTAGTTCATTCGGACAGTCTTTGAAAAACCTTGTCTTCAATCTATAGAGGCCACATTTTCAGTCGGGTACTCTTGAAAACTGGTCAGAATGTTTGTCTTAATACTAGCATCTCTTACGAGTTTGATTATGTTATGTTTGGTCAAAATGTAGGTTACTGGGATAAAACTCAGAAAAGTCGTGCACATGAGGCCCTAATTATTTTCAATCAGATAATAATTCTGTTGAGAACTGATTAAAACTTAGGTCTTTTGGACTAGTTTGAATTTTGGTCACATAGGGTCAAAATGTAGGTCACTGTGTCAGATCTTAGAGAAAGCTTATGGGCACGCCAGAGGCCAAATTTTTCGTCCAATGCTTGTTAAAATTAATCAGAGGCCATTTTGAAATGGGTCATGTCAGGTCAAAAGTGTTTCATGTGGACAAATTTCAGAAAAAGCTTATTTGCACCCTGAAAGCCTCATTTTCAGCCAAATTTCTATGAATGTTGATCAAAATCTTTGTTTTGATAATATCTCAGACAAATATAAATCTGGCTCATATTGGGTCAAAAAGTAGGTCACTGGGACTTCTACAGGCCTCATTTTCAATCTGATACTCAGGAAAAATGGTCAGAATGTTTGTCTTGATGATACAACAAAAGACTGAAAATGGGTCAAATTTTGTCCATAATTAGCTCACTGGGACAAATCTTTGGGGCCCATATATCTGTCTGATTCTCATAAAAGTTCTTTAGAATGTTACCCTTGATGATATCCTAATATAGTTTGAAAACAGGTCATTTTGGGTCAAAAAGTAGGTGATTGGGACCAATCTTCGAAAAACCTTGTGTGCACTGTAGATGTCACATTTTCAGTCCAAAACTCAGGAAAAATGGTCAGAATGTTTGTACTGATGATACTAGAAAGGAGTTTGAAAATGGTAAAATTTTGTCCCAAACTAGGTCATTTGAAAAAAGCTTTGAAATACCTTGTGCATACTCAAGAGGCCTCATTATCTGTCCAGTTCTCATGACTGTTGATCAGAATGTTTGTTTCAATAATATATCTGACCAGTGTGATAATGGGTCACATAGGGTCAAAAAGTAGGTCATGTTGACAAATCATAGAGACATTATAGAGACCACATTTTTCAGTCATATTCTCAGTAAAGTTGGGACTGCACTAAAATGTGTCAGTTAATGTTTCACACGCAAGTGCCATATTTAGAAAAAACTCAATTCACACTATGCTCTGAATACATTTTTTACATATTTACCTCGTCGCTACCACAAACTGTATGAATCTTAGATCACTTTTCTCAGGTGAGCACTTCAGGGCCAGTGGACCTCTTGTTTTCAAGGATGTTTTCAAAGTCATCTTGTGCACAGCAATGAGTTTATAGTGGCCTGATGCCCTAGAGTTGTCTGTCCAGTTCTACCATCCAATGGTTTTCTGTCTTTATTGGAGCCTGAGTTACTACATACTTTTCCCATTCAAAACTTACTATGGCAATATTGATTCCTGTATGGCTGGCAGATTCACGCCCTAAAGAAATAAAAAATAGATGAATACTGTCACAGAAGTCCCGAAAGAATAGTGACAAATGGGTTTATTTGAACAATGTTTTACACCTCTTTCAGCAACATTTCAGTCATTTAACAGTGTTGGCTTACATATTCAAATCTTTCTGTGGTTTCACCTGTACTAGTCAGGGGCTCTCCTTTGCCTTGACAATGAACAAAATTTATTTCTGAAAGTACCTTTCACAATTTTAGTTGCATTTGTGGTCAGTGAAGATCAAGATCATGCAGAGAATATGCAGTCAGAATTATGACTACAATACCAAGACAATCTGTACATAAATGTGAGCCTTTGAAGACTATGCCAAAGCAACCTTGAAATTGCATTATAATAATTATTAGTCTTATAAATTATGTAGACTGAAGATACATATTTTGGGTTATTTTGCAACAGGAGGGTAAATTGGGCAATCAGACATCTATAAATGAACTCTTATTTTGTTAATATTTTGTTGTCTCATTTATGTCACAACTGTCAGAGCAACTATCTAAGCATTCCTGGAATTCCTGTAAGCAGTGTCAATACACAACTTCTTTGCCACTTGCTTGTTTTAAACATAAGCAAGGTGAGGGCTGTGTTCAGCAATGACAGAGAAAGAGAGAGCAATTAATACAGTAGCAATAACTTCTATCAGTCCTCAAAAGAGAGCTGAGACAGAGCAAGGATTTGAACGAACAACCTGTCAGGGTTTTCAGCCCTACACGTTACCACTGAGCCACTTAAAGGCTCAGTTTATGGTACAAACATTATGTGCATGATGTGCTAACTCGTTTTTTAACCCTTTACCAAAACAGTCCCATGTTTTAAAAGTACTGTGGTAGAAGACATGAAATTATTGTGGAGGAAGGAGAAAATCCTAGGTACCACAATTTTTTCTACCATTTCATTAACAAATTGCATCATTAACCCCTTACCAAAGTGAAGTGACACAACCCTGAGTTTCAATGACCTCGAGAAAGAAGCCTTTTGAAAACATTCACAAAACAAATTTCAATTTTTCAGTCATTTTTGTTTTGTCATCTGCAATTACTTTCAATTTGGACTTTCATTTTGGACTAGACTAAAATTTTGTCGTTTGGTAAAGAGTTAATATATTAACCTTTAGAGCGCCAAATAAACCTAGCAGACATTTTCAACCTAGAAATATGAGCCAAATAATTTCTATTTCATGGTTGTTTTTCTCTACTGTGATTCAGCAAAGTGGACAGTGTAGAGCAAAGATCAGGCTGCACATTTTGTGCAGCCTGATCTTGATCTACACTGGCCACATAGGCAACTATTGTGGTGAAAGGCGCTTTAAGGGTTAAATTAGCCAAATATAACTTCTCAGGGAAAGGCTTTCAGTATGGATGAATCTAAATTTTGTCATCAGTTAAAAGAGCGAAAGACTTTCTGTAACAATTAAAAACTTGCAAAACACATACTGACTAGAATGAATTTTTCATAACACAGGATATAATTCTTCACCACAGTGTTTTTCAACATTTAACCATACTTAATCTTTAAGTTTCTAAGACTCACTAACCTTTTGCAGACAGTGTAGATCAAGATCAGACTGCACAGAACTTGCAGTCTGATCTTGGATCTATACTGTCCAGTAAGGTGATTTCTTTCCCCAATATTACATTTTAGGTAGCAGAATTTTGGCTTTGACTGACAGCTTGAACATTTCATTTCAGTTATTTAGAAGGATATTAACCCTTTCCCAAACAAGCCCTGGTTTTCACATGTCTGCAATACAAGTCTTTTGAAAACACTGTGGGAAAAGGAGAAATTGCTCATAATGAGCAATTTCTCCTTTCCCATAGTGTTTTCTACCCTTTTTGAGACCTTTCTGCCAATTTCATCAAATTTAAAATTGTCATCTGCAAACTCTTTCAATTTGGACCAGTCCAAAATTTGTCGTTTGGGAAAGGGTTAAGGGTTAAGAGTAGGAAAATATGCCTACATGATACAATGCATGAACACTTGCATTTGGCAATGATAAGTGGTCACAATGTTTCCTGGCACTTTTGAATAATGCATTGTACACTGAAAGATAAATTTGTCAAGTTGCATTATTATTGTAAATAATTGCGATTTCAAAATTGCTTCACTTTATTTTCAAGTGCTAGATGCATTATATCAACAAGGAGCAGGATATTTAGCTGTAATATCTTTGTGATGATTTAGTCTTTTTCCTTATGGGGCTTAACCCTTTCCCAAACAAGCCCTGGTTTTCATGTGTCTGCAGTACAAGTCTTTTGAAAGCACTGTGGGAAAAGGAGAAATTGCTCATAACGAGCAATTTCTCCTTCTCCCATAGTGTTTTTTACCCGCTTTGAGACCTTTCTGCCATTTTCATCAAATTTAAAATTGTTGTCTGCAAACTCTTTCAATTTGGACTAGTCCAAAATTTGTCGTTTGGGAAAGGGTTAACTCTTTACCAAACGACAAAATTTTAAGGTTGTCTAACTAGTAACAGTGCAGAACATTTCGTCGAAAGGGTGATTCATCGAGAACCATGTATGTTTTAAAATAGTGATTGCTAAATTCCTAGATTTATTTCATGAAAAGCTCTATCTGGGAGGAAGATTTTAACCTCAATTAGTTAGGGTAAGGCTAGGGATCGTTTTCAACCAACGTGGTTGTTGATGAAATGTTGCAGATCCACTTAAAAGCCTATGCAGAGGATAAATTCACTGCAGCCCAAATGATGAAATTTGCCTTTGAAAGGGTAGACAACAATGTGGGAAGAAAGAGAAAAAATCCTGGTTACAAGCATTTTCTCTTTTTCCCCACAGTGTTTTCAAAAGTCTCTGTCCCAAGGGTCGTTAAAACTCTGGACTGTTTTGTAAGGAGTTAATAAAATGAAGTTTACATTCTCATAGCCAATAAAAGATGCAGATATTTAACTCCACAAAACTCTTTACTATACACCAAAATTTTAGACTGGTCCACAACAAAATTTTAGACAGGTCCAGATTGAAAGCATTAAAAAATTTTGCAGGTGGCATATCAAAATTAGCTAAAATGGTGGTAGTAAGTGTTAGTGAAAGTATGGTTACCAGCATTTTTTCCTTTTCTCACAGGGTTTTCAGTAGGCTATTTTCCAAGGGTTGTTAAAACTCGGGATAGTGTGGTAAAGAGTTAGGACTTTTGCAATAGGAGAAGATGAATCCTCAGGAGCTGGGATTCTAACTCGTGACCTCTCGTGACCCCTTTGTTTCAAGCCCAGTTAACTGAGCTACCAACTTCGACAATGTGTGAAATTTATCAGTCTGCACAGTTGTCATGCATGAAGGGTTAAGGAAGCTATGATACTTAGTCTGTCCTTTTCTCATCCTGTTGCTATGATCGTTTAAGAGTTTTGTCAAGGATTTAATGAAGGAATTATATTGTTTGTAGTGAAGGACCATGAATTGTGAAAGCTGAACAAGTAATAGTAAAATGTCCTACAGCATTCATGATAAAAATCTCATTTGAAATCCTGGTTGAAATTGTCAATGGTTTAACCCTTTACAAAACTTTACACTCATCCAAATTCAAAGCATTTGCAGACAACAAATCAAAGGTGGCTCAAACGATGGAACTTGCTTTAAGTACAGTAGAAAACATTGTAGGTAAAACAAAATGCTGGTTATTAGCATTTTCTCCTATTCCCACAATAAGCATACTTTACCCAGGTCGTTAAAAGTAGAGATGGAGTGATAAAGTTTTAACCCTTACAGTACCTATTACAACTGTATTCTCTTTTGACAGTGTAGATCATTAGAGCAGAGTGCACAGAGTTTGAGAAAATATTGTATTCCATACTCTCTCACCAGTTGTGTGGTGAAGTTCTATAATACTTTGGTCAGTTTTGATCTTGCTTCAAATGTTGATTTCATTTATTTTGGGCTATCCTGGTTTTAATATAAATTATGTTATGGTAATTATTAGAACCTTTGGCAGACAGTGTAAATCAATATAAGAATGCACAAAATGAGCAGTCTTGGACCTGAGGAACAAAATATGTCAGATATCTTTAAATATTCTGGCCAAGACAGGACGTAAGTTTGCAATATCTGTTGCCCTCCTTTGACTAGTTTCATAATATAGGGAAAGTGTTTATTCTTGATTTATATGCAGCATATGCATTGCAGCTGTTGATAAGATGCACTGTTGAATGAGTTTTATCCAATAATTCATGCAAACACTGTTTCGATTATACTCAAATAAACTTTGATCTGTTGAACCTACTAAGTGCAGACAATTTCACTTTAACCGTTTACTTTATAGTTCTATGATCTTCAGGAAAAAGTCCTTTGAAAACATTGTAGGGAAAGTATGAATCATTTGCTTTCAAATCTTAATAAGAGCTTGTCTTCTGTTATAGAGTAAAAGTAAAAATATAATACAGTGTTTGAAAAACACTGGAATTCAGCATCTGCTTATAACATTCTCATAAGTCTTTTTCATTTAGACATTTCTGCACAGTCCATAAAAATCATTGAAGTTGCTTTACCCTCAGAGTTGTAGTTGTTTGTGAAGAGCAAAACACTGTTGAACACTGCCATAAAATTTTAGTATTGCACTCGAACAAAATGAAATAAAACTGTCCAGGAAGTATCCTGAAACTGTTTTAGAAATTCAAATGAGACGGATTTCAATAACAATTGTTCTAGAACAATTGTAGGACGAAAATGGTCTATAGTTTTTTAGCTCACCTGAGCACGAAGTGCTCGTGGTGAGCTATTGTGATCGTGCTGTGTCCGTCGTGCGTCGCCCCGTCGTGCATCGTCCGTCGTGCGTCGTCAACTTATTACGTTGTGTACGCTCTAGAGGCCATGCCCATTTTCAGTCCGATCCTCATGAAACTTGGTCAGAATGTTTGTCTTGATAAAATCTCGGACGAGTTCGAAATTGGGTCATGTGGGGTCAAAAACTAGGTCACTAGGTCAAATCTTCGAAAAACCTTGTGTACGCTCTAGAGGCCACATTTTCAGTCCAATCCTCATGAAACTTGGTCAGAATGTTTGTCTTGATAAAATCTTGGGAAAGTTTGAAATTGGGTCATGTGGGGTCAAAAACTAGGTCACAGGTCAAATCTTCGAAAAACCTTGTGTACACTGTAGAGGCCACATTTTCAGTCACATACTTGTGAAATTTGGTCAGAATGTTTGTCTTGATAAAATCTTGGAAAAGTTCGAAATTGGGTCATGTGGGGTCAAAAACTAGGTCACTAGGTCAGATCTTTGAAAAACCTTGTGTACGATCTATAGAGGCCACATTTTCAGTCAGATACTTGTGAAATTTGGTCAGAATGTTTGTCTTGATAAAATCTGAGACGAGTTTGAAATTGGGTCATGTGGGGTCAAAAACTTGGTCACTAGGACAAATCTTAGAAAAACCTTGTGTACGCTCTAGAGGCCACATTTTCACTTCAGTCCTCATGAAACTTGGTCAGAATGTTTGTCTTGATAAAATCTGGGACGAGTTCGAAATTGGGTCATGTGGGGTCAAAAACTAGGTCACTAGGTCAAATCTTCGAAAAACCTTGTGTGTGCTCTAGAGGCCACATTTTCAGTCAGATACTTGTGAAATTTGGTCAGAATGTTTGTCTTGATAAAATCTCAGACGAGTTAGAAATTGGGTCATGTGGGGTCAAAAACTAGGTCACTAGGTCAGATCTTCGAAAAACCTTGTGTACGCTCTAGAGGCCACATTTTCAGTCAGATACTTGTGAAATTTGGTCAGAATGTTTGGCCCATTGAGCGATCCAGGGCCATCATGGCCCTCTTGTTAAAAGTTGTTCTTGAACAACTTTTGGGGAGCAAATAGTATGTAATCATTCCAGACTTAGTATTTAAACAAATTTTTAGAACTATTTTTTGCGCAGAAGTTCTAGAAATTTGTCGTATTTAAGAATTGCACCCAGCTGACCCTAATAATTCTGGAACATTTTCAAGATACTTCCAGACCAATTTTTCATGAAAGATATCTAAAACTGTAAAATGATTGCCTCTAAAATGTCCTTGAAAAATTCCATGGATTATCATCCTATTACATTGCAGTGTTATCAGTTTGGCATATGTCCATTGGCTTCAATTTAAACTATTTTCTGCCTTGTGAACTTTTGGTATTCACGTCCCCCATGCAGAGCATTTACATTTAGTCACTTTCAGCTGATCGTTAAAGCAATGAGTCTCATTTTTCCAATTTTTAACTGTTTACCTCCCTACTTTGCACTGAGCCTGCACGTACATAGAGCATCAGCAATTTTTATTGCAAGTGGGGTAAAACTTTGATTTGTCAAAAAAACTGAGGTCAGCTCTGTGATTTTGTCAAATGTCATTATCTACAAGTAATTAAACCTGTCAGCAAGAACTTGGTACTCTGTATTCTCAAATGTTGTATCAAAGCACTTCATAGACTCCTTTCCTGGTGAATTAACTTTGTTAACTGTCACATTTAGAAAGGCTTTCATTGCTAGATTGAATGGCGTTTTTGCCTTGAACATAATTTCAGCTATATCGAAGCTACATTCTCACATATTCATGTACGCGTATGTCCTGGGTTTCATCAGTGCTAAGCTAGGGCTTTGAAGTGTCTTTTCCAAGGACACTTCCATGTAAAACCCAGTGCATTCAGTGAGGCGTGAACCTAGGGCCTCTAGGTCACAAGTCCAACACATTACCAA
Organism: Tridacna gigas; assembly: GCA_945859785.2. Classification (NCBI taxonomy): domain Eukaryota; kingdom Metazoa; phylum Mollusca; class Bivalvia; order Cardiida; family Cardiidae; genus Tridacna; species Tridacna gigas. The sequence continues at coordinate 73,074,958 of OX244029.2, forward strand.
TGAGCCATGCAGGACCCCTAGATTTCAGTAAGTCTAATATTAAAACAAGTATGTTAATCCTTTAGGTGTCAGTCACTGCATGGCTGGATGTGTGTTCCTTAAAGAGTTTTACCTGTGTCCTAAAACTGCATTTTAGAACATTTTTTAGAGATAACTTATTTGGAACAAGTCTAGAAGTCTTGTTTATGTTCTAGAACAATTCCTGAACTTATACATAGAACAATGTTTAGAGGAGTAGCTACAGAAAAATGCAGACTCATCTTCGAATCTACTCTAAACGTTTTGTGAGATACATGTATTTACATTTATATTTATTACAAAAGTTACTTATTTTGAACATAAATCAAGTAAATTTAATTCACATGTCTGAAGATTTTGTCATTTCATTCATATTGTGTGTTCCACCAATCAAATGGCAAAGTGGGGTCATTTCGAATGGTAGGTATATTCACCACATTTGCTTGTGAGCATTATAACAATTTTGTGTAAATTTGACAGTTGATTTGTCTGACAGAAGTTATAAGTTTAAACACATTTTCAGCTAGTTTTATCAGTGTAGCTGAATGGACTGGCTTTTCAGCCATTTCTTTGTGTAGTGAATTAGAATGAGTAGATGGTATAATTTGAAACATAGGGACTCAATCCAGTAATTTTTTTTTGGTATCTTACAAGTAAATATAGACTATATTTTCTTATAAGATACCAAAAAAATTTACTGGATGAAGTCCACGTGATGTGAAAGTGTTGACTCTTTACCAAACGACAAATTTCAGACTGGTCCAAATTGAAAGCATTTGCAGACGACAAAATAAATGTGGCTGAAAAATTGATATTTGTTTTGGAAAGGGTAGAAAGCATTGCGGGAAAAGGAGAAAATGCTGGTTACCAGCATTTTCTCCTTTTCCCACAATGTTTTCAAAAGGCTTCTTTCTCAGGGTCGTTAAAAGTCGGGATTGTGTGGTAAAGGGTTAAAAAATGATTGTGCATGTTGATTTGGCGGGACCAGGGCTGCTGACCTATTTGCTCGCACATTTTTATGACTAAATATACAAGTATTGGTGCCGCTACAATATACAAGTATTGGTAGCGCTACAGGACCTTTATACACACCATATCAAATTTTTATACAGGGGATGATCCTTTTCTATTATTAAACAATTATGTTGATAAGTGCATAATAACTAGCATAATGCAAATTTATGTATGTAGACCATTCAAACATGTGTTGTGTCTATCACTTTCTTCTCTTCTCGTACTTGCAAAAGAACGTTGTTTATTCCCAGAGTAATTGGGCTTCTGTAATAATTGCATGTAAAGTTTGGTGAAATTTTGTCTCGCAAAAAAAAGAATTCAGTGATGAGAGAATTTTTTATTCAATATCTCTGCTATGATCGGTACATTTTCCATGTAGCTTTTGAATGACTATTTGAAGACCAAATAGTGTTTCAAAACTACCAAATACTTTTCATTATACCTGTTTATGTGTGGGCTGCACTTACAATGAAAGCATTACAAATGTAACATATGGTTAATCAAAAGCTATACAAAAGTATTTTCAAAATTTGGAAAGACTAATGTTCGACAGCATTTTTTAGCTCCACTGGCCGAAGGCCAGCGGGCTTATGTCATGGCCAGGTGTCCGTCATGCGTCCGTCCGTCCATGCGTCCGTGCGTCCGTCCATCCGTCCGTGCGTTAACTTTTATTTCAAACATCTTCTTCTCTGAAACTACCCATCCAATTTTGATGAAACTTCACAGAAATGATCCTGCCATGGTCCTCTTCAGAATTTCTTGAAAGAATTTGATTCCTTCAAAAACTCTGGTTGCCATGGCAACAAAACTGAAAAATATTGGAAATCTTTAAAAATCTTCTTGTCTGAAACCATAAGGCGTAGGGCTACCAAATTTGGCATGTAGCTTTATGTAGTAGACCTCTATCATGTTTCTTGAAATTATAGCCCTGGGGTCAAAATTGGCTCTGCCCCAGGAGTCACAAGTTTTACATAGGCTTATATAGAGAAAACTTTAAAAATCTTCCTGTACCTAGCCATAAGGCCTAGAGCTACCAAATTTTGCATGTAGCTATATCTAGTGGGCCTCTACCAAGCAGGCCAAAATTTTTAGCCCTGGGGTCAAAATTGGCCCTGCTGCAGGGGTAACAAGTTTTACATGGGCGTACATAGTGACAACTTAAGAAATCTTCCAGTACCTAGCCATAAGGCCTAGAGCTACCAAATTTTTCATTTAGCTTGATCTGGTGGGGGTCTACCAAAAGTGCCCAAATTACAGTCCTGGGGTCAATTTGGCCTCATGCTGGGGGGTGGAGGGGGGGGGGGGGGGCAAAGGTTCACAAGATTAACATGGGCTTATATAGGGAAAACTTTTAAATCTTGGTGTACATAGCCATAAGGCTTAGGGCTACCAAATTTTGCATAGTTATAGCTCTATCTAGTGGACAATTACAAAGAGGGCCCAAGTTACAACCCTAGGATCAAGTTTGGCCCTGCACCAAGTTTTACATGGGTTTATGGAGTGAAAACTTCAGAAACCATCTTGTTACTAGCCATAAGGCAAGAACTCCCAGATTTGGTCATAAACATGTGCTTATAGGGTGAAAATTCAAAAAATCCTTTTGCTCCTAACCGCAAACCCAAGGGCTACCAAATCTGGAGCACTTTTGATTTTTTTTTGAAATTAGCCTTGCATCAGGGGTCTTATGTTTTACAGAGGCTTCATATGGACGAAACTTGAAAATCACCGTATTTATAACCATACAGCATAGACTTGTATTATTTTGGCATGTGGCTTTATCTTGTGGACTTCTACCAGGGTTCAAGTGATTATCGCTCTGGGATCAAAAATGGCTTTTCCCTGCGGGTCTCAACTTTAACATGGGCTTTTACAGAGAAAACTTTGTAAGTCTTCATTTTGAAACCATTTGGCTCAGAATTGAAATGTTTAGTATTTATGGTTTATATTTATAAGCCAGTGGAGCGATACAGGGCCATCATGACCATCTTGTTAATTGTGACAGTATCATTCCTTTGTATTTTCATAAAGTCGGTCCCGTCTCATCGAACAAATGTAATAAATTTTGGACTGCAGGATATTAACAATAAAACAGAGTTTATGACTCTTAACCCTTTACCACACGACAAAAATCTAGACTTGTCCAAATTGAAAGCATTTGCAGACGACAATTTAAATGTTGTTCAAATGATGGAATTTGTCTTTGATAGGGTAGAAAACATTGTGGGAAAAGGAGAAAATGCTGGTTACCAGCATTTTCTCCTTTTCCCACAATGTTTTGAAAAGTCTTCTTATTCAGGGTCGTTAAAACTCGGGACTGTGTGGTAAAGGGTTAAGTAATTTCTTACAGAAATCAAATTTTTGAAAAGGAAGCCCCTATCAATTGGTGCCAACCTTCATGTTCAGAGCCAGTCCACGTAATCGGAGCCCTTCTTTCAAGATATTATAATTCACACTTTTGGGACAGCAAAACTCCTTGCTAATTTAATGGCAATAACAGACTGAATTTAGGTTCTTGACATATTATTTGGGCCATGGTCAACCCATGGCACAAATGATTCAGACAATACTGTACACATCGTAAAATTTTCTGTAGCGTAGAAAATATGTTGAAAGACCTGAGCATTGAACGACATTCTCCTTTTTATGAAATTTCAAAGTACACATAGTGTAACATTTAAGAATGACAAGCTTACCTGTTTTTAGCTCACCTGAGCACAACGTGCTCAAGGGGAGCTTTCAGGATCACCCGGTGTCCATCGTGCGTCTTTGCGTTGTGCGTCGTCAACAATTCTTTAAACATCATCTCCTCCTAAACCACTGGGCCAATTTGGACCAAACTTGGCAGGAATGTTCCTTGGGAGGTCCTCTTTAAAAACTGTTCACAAAATTTGATTCCATCAAAAACTCTGGTTGCCATGGCAACGAAATGGAATTTTCTAAGAAATTCTTTAAAAATCTTCTCCACTGAAACCGCTGGTCAGATTTTGAAATAATTTCACAGGAATGTTCCTTGGGTGACCCTTTTCAAACATTGTTCGTGAAATTTTGATATGTCGAAAAACATGGCTCTGGTGAATGGGGGCTACTTGCACTATATGGATATGAAGAAATTCTTAAAAGTTCTTCTTCTCTGAAACCGATCATCAGATTTTAAAATAATTTCACAGAGATGTTCCTTGGGTGACCCTTTTCAAAAACTGTTCGCGAAATTTTGATCCGTCAAGAAACATGGCTCTGGTGAATGGGGGCTACTTTCAATATACGGAAATGAAGAAATTCTTAAAAATTCTTCTTCTCTGAAACGGCTGGTCAGATTTTGAAATAATTTCACAGAGATGTTCCTTGGGTGACCCTTTTCAAATATTGTTTGCGAAATTTTGATCCGTCAAGAAACATGGCTCTCAGGTGACTGGGGGCTACTTGCTCTATACTGCCATGAAGAAATTCTTAAAAATTCTTCTTCTCTGGAACCGCTGGTCAGATTTTGAAATAATTTCACTGGAATGTTCCTTGGGTGACCCTTTTCAAAAATTGTTTGCGAAATTTTGATCCGTCAAGAAACATGGCTCTGGTGACTGGGGGCTACTTGCACTATATGGATATGAAGAAATTCTTAAAAATTCTTTTTCTCTGAAATGGGTGGTCAGATTTTAAAATAATTTCACAGAGATGTTCCTTGGGTAACTCTTTTCGAAAGTTGTTTGCGAAATTTTGATCCATCAAGAAACATGGCTCTGGTGACTGGGAGCTACTTGCACAGTATATGGATATGATGAAATTCTTAAAAATTCTTCTTCTCTGAAACCGCTGGTCAGATTTTAAAATAATTTCACAGAAATGTTCCTTGGGTGACCCTTTTCAAAAATTGTTCGCGAAATTTTGATCCATCAAGAAACATGGCTCTGGTAAATGGGGGCTACTTGCACTATACGGAAATGAAGAAATTCTTAAAAATTCTTCTTCTCTGAAACGGCTGGTCAGATTTTGAAATAATTTCACAGAGATGTTCCTTGGGTGACCCTTTTCAAAAATTATTCGCGAAATTTTGATCCGTCAAGAAACATGGCTCTGTTGACTGGGGGCTACTTGCTCTATACTACCATGAAGAAATTCTTAAAAATTCTTCTTCTCTGGAACCGCTGGTCAGATTTTGAAGTACCTTCACAGGAATGTTCCTTGGGTGACCCTTTTCAAAACTTGTTCGCGAAATTTTGATCTGTCAAGAAACATGGCTCTGGTGACTGGGGGCTACTTGCACTATATGGATATGAAGAAATTCTTAAAAATTCTTCTCTGAAATGGCTGGTCAGATTTTAAAATAATTTCACAGAGATGTTCCTTGGGTAACTCTTTTCAAAAGATGTTTGCGAAATTTTAATCCGTCAAGAAACATGGCTCTCAGGTGACTGGGAGCTACTTGCACTATACGGATATGAAGAAATTCTTAAAAATTCTTCTTCTCTGAAACCGCTGGTCAAATTTTAAAATAATTTCACAGAGATGTTCCTTGGGTGACCCTTTTCAAAAACTGTACGCGAAATTTTGATCCATCAAGAAACATGGCTCTGGTGAATGGGGGCTACTTGCACTATACGGAAATGAAGAAATTCTTAAAAATTCTTCTTCTCTGAAACGCCTGGTCAGATTTTGAAATAATTTCACAGAGATGTTCCTTGGGTGACCCTTTTCAAAAATTGTTCGCGAAATTTTGATCCGTCAAGAAACATGGCTCTTGTTACTGGGGTCAAATTAAAGCAATACCTTGTGGGCATTCTAGAGGCCACATTTTTTGCTCAATTGACTTGAAAATTTATCAGAATGTTTGCCTTAATTAAATCTTGGATGACATTGAAATTGGGTCATCTGGGGTCATAAAGTAGGTCACTAGGTCAAATTAAAGAAATACCTTGTGTGCACTCTAAAGGCCACATTTTTTGTCTTGATGATATCCCAGAGGAGTTCAAAATTGGGTCACATAGGGTCATAAACAATGTCACTGGGTCACATTGAAGAAATACCTTGTGGGCACTCTAGAGGCCACAATTCTGGCTAAATTGACCTGAAAATTGGTCTACATATTTGACTTGATGATATCTCAGATCAATTAGAAATTGGGTCTCATAGGGTCATAAACTAGGTCACTGGGTCAAATTAAAGAAATGTATTGTGGGCACTGTAGAGGCCACAGTTTTTGCTCAACTCACCAGAAAATTTGTCAGCATGTTTGACTTGATGATATCTTAAATGAATTTGAAATTGGGTCACATAGGGTCATAATATAGGTCACTAGGTCACATTACAGAAATACCTTGTGGGCACTCTAGAGGTGACAGTTCTTGCCCAATTCACCTGAACCTTGGTCAACAAGTTTGTTTTGATGTCTCGGATGAGTTTGAAATATGGTCACGTAGGGTCATAAACTAGGTCACTAGGTCAAATTGAAGAAAGACATTTTGGACACTCCGGAGGCCACATCTTCAGATCAATTGACCTGACAATTGGTCAGAATGTTTGTCTTAATAATATCTCAGATGAGTGTTAAATTGGGTCATTATGACCCTGGAGTGAAATTTCACCTAATGACTCAGGTGAGCGATCCAGGGCCATCATGGCCCTCTTTTTCTGTTGTTTTTGAGCCGATACTTTCGGAACCTGAAGACTACAGTTTCTTGTCAAAGCCATTGGCTCCGAACGTGAAGTTCCCAACCTGTGTGAATTAGTTCACTCTATACCAGACAACAGAATTCTAGAGTGGTCCAAATTGAAGGCATCTGCAGACGACAATTCAGATGTTGCTCAAATGCTTGAATTGATTTTCAGAAGGGTAGAAAACACTATGGGAAAACTAGGAAATGTTGGTTTTTCACAATGCTTTAACTCTTTACCAAACGACAAAATTTTGTACTCTGCCAAATTGAAAGGATTTGTAGACGACAAAATAAATGTGACTCAAAAATTGAAATTTGATTTGGAAAGGGTAGAAAACATTATGGGAAAAGGAGAAAATGCTGGTAACCAGCATTTTCTCCTTTTCCCACAATGTTTTCAAGAACCCTTTTGCTTAGGGTCGTTAAAACTCGGGATTGTGTGGGAAAGGGTTAAACAGCCTTTTTTCATCAGGGTCATTAAAATATGTGATTGTGTGGTCAGGGATTAATTGATTTTCCTTGTTCCAGACTTGAGGGTAATACTCAGACTGTGTGTGAAACACTTTTTAGCAGTTTATATAGTCACTGTACCAATAATTGAACATGTTTTCAAATCACTCCAATTGACTGTTAATCTTTTAACCCTTTGCCGCACAATCCTGATTGTTAACGACCCTGAGGAAGAAGCCTTTTGAAAACAATGAGGGAAATGGAGAAAATGCTGGTTACCAGTATTTTTTCCTTTTCCCACAATGTTTTCTACTCTGTTTGATAGTGGTTCTACACAGCCCGCATATTTCATGAGATATTGTAACCAAAAGAACCAAGAAATCATTTTTGGATCTTTTATTCTTACTGCAAATGTCCAGTTCAACAGTTCTTTGTCTCAATAAGGGATTTAACTCTGTAACAAACAATTTTGAGTTTGAGTGAGGAAGCATTTTGAACAAATTGTTGGAAGAAATTTTTTATAACAAGGAGTTTCTCCATTTTCCATAATATTCTTTATCTACATAAAAAAAGAATTTCACCATGAGAGAACTTGAAAAAACTTCAAACTGGTTTTTTACATACATGTACCTGTACTTTCTTAAAAAAAGGTTAGTCTGTGACTTGGTAAACTATTATTCAAATTTTTACAACCAATCTCATGTTTTTGTAACCCAGATGAAGATGATAATGAAAAACAATGTTGGAAGGCGGAAACGCTGGTTATCTTCATTTCTTCTGTTTCCTACAATGTTCCACCCTTTCAAAGATAAATCTCATCATTTCAGCTGTATTTAAGTCTGAAAATGATTGCTCTCCATGTGAACAAGTCTAAAATTTTGTGGCCTGATAAACATTTACAAGCTGTTTGAAAACAGTAATTTTTCACAAAAACGCAAACAAGGTGACAGATTATTTGATAATACATCAAGTCTTTATTTTTGTATTTTGTTTGAACAAGGATTTTCATTTCCTGTGCATCAGGTCTTATAAAAAGTTTATTCTTTCACAATAATAGAAAACACTAAAGAACAAAACTATAGTAGTAACTGAAAGAGCAATATTAATTGTATACACCTTAAGAATAAGATCTAAATCATTAATAGGTAATTAACCCTTTACCAGACAACAATATTTTGACTAGTTCAATTAACCCTTAGAGCGCCGAAAAAACCTAGCAGCCATTTTCAACTTAGAAATACTACCCAAATAATTGCTATTTTATAGTTCTTTTTGTCTACAGTGATTCAGCAAAGTGGACAGTGTAGATCAAAGATCAGCCTGCACGTTTTGTGCAGCCTGATCTTGATCTACACTGGCCACAACGGCAAGTATAGTAGTGAAAGGCACTTTAGGGGTTAAATGCATCTGCAGACGACAAATTTATTATGGTTGAAATGATGTACGGTAGTTTGTATCTGAGAGGGTGGAAAAAAAAAAACATTGTGGGAAAAAAAGAAAATGCTGGTTACCAGCATTTTCTTCTTTTCCCACAATATTTTCAAAAGCTTTATTTCCCAGGGTCGTTAAAACTTGGGATTGTTTGAAGGGTTAAACAGCACTGGGATAGGGGACCTCATTAAAATTCAGCTGCAAATTTTTTTTACAATCTACCACAGACTTATGCAATGTAAACTTGTACAAAAAGAAGGTGCCTCAGTTTTGCAGAATGTTTCTTGTAATAAACATTACAGACTTCTTCAGTCTGAAAAACAGCCCATATATAATTTCGAGATTCTAGGCGACAATGAATTGGCATGGCTGACATGGTATATCTGAGAGAAGAATACATATTTCGGGCAATCAGGGTCCTAAAATTCATCAACCATGCTTAACCCTTTACCACTAAATCCCGAGTTTTAACGACCCTGGCAAAGAAGGCTTTTGAAAACATTGTGGGAAAAGGAGAAAATGCTGGTAACCAGCATTTTCTCATTTTCCCACAATGTTTTCAACCATATCAAAGACAGGAGACCTCTTTGAACTACATTCAACTTCTTGTCTGTCATTTGTTGCTTCCAATTTGGTGGAGTCCAAAATTTTGTCATGTGGTAAAGAGTAAAGAATGTTCTCTGAGTCTTATTTACCAGAATTTTCTAAATTTAAAAGTAACACAACTTCTGATTGGCTAAACCAAATGGTTTAGCCAATCAGAAGTTTTGTTACATTAAAATTTCAAAAAAACCTTGAAGATTGAGAACATTTTTAAGAATGGTTGGTGAATATTGGCCCTGATCTCGATCTATAATGACAGTGATTTTAATTGCATTCATGATCAGCACTGTCAGAGTTGAGACTGACTACAGTACCAGTGTGTGTAAAGGACTGAAAAGAAAAAAAAAATGGTTACCAGACATGTAATACTGTACATTTACTGTGCTTTTTGCATGCAACTTTTGCATGAATAATCAATGGCAATGTAAGTTTAATTGGCCTGAATTTGCTTTCATTCGCATTGATTGAAGGCTCTCTGATGCACTGATGAAAAGATTTGGACAAACAGGGAACTTGGTGCATTAGATAGAAGGCACAGTTGTATATTGCATCAAGTTTAATCAACCCTAAAATCTTTACCAAACAAGAACACCACATTTGGGAGCCAACACTTGGGCTTCAAGTGCTTGATTTACAGTGAAAATTCCAAGTCGAAAAAGGGGCATAGCTTTGTCAAAAATATTTTTATGGTTACCTGCCTCTGTTTTATGAGTTACATCCCTTTTTGATAGTTAACAACTTGTTCAAGTCTGAAGTAAATATCTTCAGTAATAACAGAAATATCACAAAATGTCGAAGTTTTCATATCACAATGATAGAGAGGACAGCACAGATGCCAGGGCTTTGACACTAACTTGTCATTTCCCTTCGAAAACAGCAGTGCTTAAAGTCCTGAGAATGAACACCACCCCCCCCTCCCATTCCGCAAGGGAGAGATCTTCAGAAAACATAGTAAAAAAAAAAAAGGAGAAAATGCTGGTAACCAGCATTTTCTCCTTTTCCAAAGGGTTTCTACCATTTCAAAGACAGAAATGATCCTTTTTAAGCTACATTCGTCTTCTGCAAATGCTTGTCAAAAAGTAGGTCACTGGGCTAAACGTTAAAAAATCCATGTGTCCACTCTAGAGGCTAAATTTTCAGCCTTATAATCATGAAAAATGGTCAGAATGTTTGTCTTGATAATATCTCAGACAAGTTTAAAACTGGGTCATGTAGGGTGAAAAAGTAGGCCACCAGGCCAAATCTTGGAAAAACCTTGTGTCCACTCTAGAGGCTACATTTTCAGCATAATACTCATGAAACTCTGTCAGAATATTTGGTAGCTCACTAATATTCATGTGCTTTACATCATTACAACCAAGGTCTTTTCAGCTTTATCAATCCTCTATGACTTTGCTCAGGTGAGCGCTTTAGGGCCAATGGCTCTCTTTCTTTTGCATTTGCCATTATGAAATTTGTTCTGGAAAAGGTCATGATGTATGATATGACATAAAAAGAATTTAAGTTGGCTATAAACAACATGAGATATTTAAAGCCTGTAGTAAATTCCTAAAATTGCATACCATTAGTATACACTTATGAAATAAAATGCATTCGTTCCAATATTGCAGAAAACCCTTAGATTTTGAAATTTCTGGTTACTTTGTCACACTTTTTTACCAAAAATATCAGATGATTATAGAAACAAGAGACTAAAGTTCTAGGTAATCTGATCCTAATCTACATTGTTCTTAACTCTTTACCACACAATCCCGACTTTTAACGACCCTGACAGAGCAACCTTCTGAAAACATTGTAGGAAAAGGAGAAAATGCTGGTAACCAGCATTTTCTCCTTTTCCCAAACTGTGTTTTCTACCCAATCAATGAAATCATAATTTTAGCAACATACGATTTGTTTTCTGCAAATGCTTTGAATTTGGTTCTGTACAAAATTTTGTCATTTGGTAAAGAGTTAAAGCAATGAAGACTCACAGTGCTGTCTGTTGGGTATACTTTGTTATTACAAAACTCCACTCCAACTAATCTAATCATTTATCATACCGGGATATATTTAGCTGTCACATGAAATTTTTAACCATGTCTTCTGCCAACCTTTTTCCTTATTGAAGTCCCTTTTCCACTCGTTAAATTGTATTGAAAACACCATGAAAAGTTGAAAGATTGCCCAAAATGAGCAGCTCTGCTATTTGTCCAATTAAGGTCACTTAACTCTTTACCAAATGACAAAATTTTAGACTGGTCCAAATTGAAATCATTTGCAGATGACAAAATAAATGTGATTGAAAAATTGAATGTTGTTTTAGGAAGGGTAAAAAACATTGTGGGAAAAGGAGAAAATGCTGGTTACCAGCATTTTCTCCCTTTCCCGCACGGTTTTCAAAAGGCTTCTATAGCTCACGTTAAAAGTTGGGATTTTGTGGTAAAGAGTTAAATCAACCTAAATGGTACTGAACAAAATGTTTATTCATACAAATTGTTATCCAACAAACCAGAAGCTATTAATAGAACTATCTTGTAAAAATGAGGAATTGCTCAAGCTTATTTCTGTATAGCTTATAATAGCTGGTTTGTGTACATATCCATGTAACTTTGTCATTATATAATGCCTGTTAGGTCTTTACCAGAAACAGAATTTTAGCCTCTACTAAATTGGAAGCATTTGCAGACAACAAATTAATGTGTCTCAAGTTATGGAAGTTATCTCTGAAAGGTATGAAAACATAAGGGAAAATTAAGAAAATACTGTTAACCAGTATTTTTTTTTCCTTTTCCCACAATGTTTTCAAATCCCACTTCCCTCTGACTTGTTACAACTCAGGATTGTGTGGTAAAGGGTTAAGAAAACACTGTTGGAATGGGAGAAAATACTGGTTACCAGCATTTTCTCCTTTTTTCACAATGTTTTCAAAAGCCTTTTTCAGGATCATTAAAACACAGGACTGTGTTGTAAAATATACAATTCCTAGCTCCCAAAATCAGATGGTCCATTTACGAAAAAGCTTTGCCTGTCCACTTGACTGCATAGCAGTACAAAGACTGAAGCAACTGATATTTCATTAACTCTATACCAGACGACAAAATTTTTGACTAGTCCAAAATTGAAAGTATTTGCAGATGACAAATTAAAAGATGCTCTCAAGCTGAAAGTTCTCTTTCAAAGGGTTGAAAACCTTGTGGCAAAAGGAGAAAATGCTGGTTACCAGCATTTTCTCCTTTTCTCACAATGTTTTCAAAAAACCTTCTTCCTCAGGGTTGTTAAAACCTGGGATTGTGTGGTAAAGGGTTAAAGCATGCTATTATGGGTTTGATTTATTTTACATTTATTTTTTGTTGCCACATGTTGCCCATATGGGCAATAACCCTGGAAAACTCTTAGTTTTTGCTATTAAGGAGGGAAAGTGCAAGATACAGATCAAAACCTATCTTAAGTTATGCCTGGCTCTTTAATATGCTCGGTGTATTATAGCAGTCACATAGGACCTCGGTTTGACGTCTCATCCCCAAGACTATTAGTAATTTCAGATGGCCAGCTGAGGGGCTAAAACCCACACCTTTAAGTGACTGAAAGAGTCTGATTGATTGAATTTGTTTATTTATGGTTGCCACTGGTTGCCTATATGTGCAACGCAACCCTGAAGACTGTTAGTTTTTGTTACAGGATGAAACCCATCCCAAGTTACCCCAGGTTTTTTGTTGTGCTGGGTATGTAGTAACATCTCATCCATAAGACTTTGTAATTTTAGATGGCTAGCCATAGGGCTCAAACCCACAACCTCAAGAGAGCCTAAACTTGATGCATACAAGTCCAATGTCCTACCAGTCCTGAGCTATGCTGGCTGTTCAAGTGAAAGGGTTGGCTTCCTGTTGTAGTCATGTCTAAATACTGTTACACTCTGTACTGGTTAAACTCATTTGCATATTATAAGCTATCCTTGGTGATAAAGGGAGGTAAGACCATTCACTGAAACAGTGGTTCAAGTGACTGGAGCCTCATCCAGTGAAACTGCAAGGACTATTTGTATAATTTCAGAAGCGGCAGCCAAAGAACTTAAAGATGTAGAGGGACAGATGATGTTAGATGCATTGAATGGGTTTTTGATCTTTATCAACAAGAAACACAGTATTAGATTTGTCTCTGCCTCAGTGACTGACCATCTTGGACTAAATGTGGTAAGTATCGAACTCAGTAGCTTGAATGATGTTTTTTGATCTCTGAAAAGCAAAATAAAAATTGATGACAGTGGAAACTGCTCATGTTAAAAAAATACCCTAGAAGGCTTGGACAAGCCAAATACCACAGTCCCTATTTTTGGCCTGGGCTTGGCTTGCCAAGCCGAAGGCCATAGTAATTATGTATACCAACATTTCAACCCCTATCCAAGCACCTACGGAAAAACCCGAGTAAAAAAGCAAAGTATTGTTTGCAATGCATCTCACTAAGCTTAAAAAACAACCCGTGAAAACAGAAAAAAAAATTGAGTTTCAACATCATAGTTAGGTTTCAGTTGACAAAAAAAAAATTGGTAGATGTGCGATGTCAATCGTAACAGAGTGTTTGACTAAGAATTTTCAGCTCTAATGAGCTTTTTTATAACTGTAAATTATTGCGTTGTAATATTAAGAAAGAAACATTCGGCAAACCTCGGGCGATCCGTTGATCAAATGATTACATGTAGTTGCAGAATCGACCAAGTTGTGACGAGCGATGTTGCCGTCTATTCCTATTTACACTATGTAAATGACAAAATGCAGACGATGTGTGCATTCCCCCAAAATAGCTGTTTCGAAACCTCGGCAAGATTTCTTTTTCATATAATTACTGTGCTACTCCTATCTAACGGTATAAATATATATTTGACTGACCCAGCATGTACGATGCCTTATTTCTTCTCGTCAGAGTTGTCCCGATATCGTTCGACATCTCTGACCATGACAATTTCGACCCATTACAAACTAGGCACACAAAATCCAATATGTAAAGTTACACAAGAGGGCCATGATGGCAAAATGACCCCAGGTGACCAAATTTCAAACTCATCTAAGATTTAATTAAGACAAATGTTTTGACCAATTTTCAAGTCAATTGAGCGAAAAATGTGGCCTCTAGAGTGTCCACAAGGTATTTCTTTAATTTGACCTAGTGACCTACTTTATGACTTAGGGTGACCCAATTTCAAGTTTTCTGAGATTTAATTAAGAAAAACATTCTGACCAGTTTTCAAGCCACTTGAGCGAAAAATGTGGCCTCTAGAGTCTCCACAAGGCATTTCTTTAATTTGACCTAGTGACCTAGTTTTTGACCCCACATGATCCAATTTCAAACTTGTCCGAATTTTATCAAGACAAACATTCTGACCAAGTTTCACAAGTATCTGACTGAAAATGTGGCGTCTAGAGCACACACAAGGTTTTTCTAAGATTTGACCTAGTGACTTAGTTTTTGAACCCCACATGATCCAATTTCAAACTAATCCTAGATTTTATCAAGACAAACATTCTGACTAACTTTCACAAGTATCTGACTGAAAATGTGGCGTCTAGAGCACACACAAGGTTTTTCTAAGATTTGACCTAGTGACCTAATTTTTGACCCCACATGACCCAATTTCGAACTCGTCTGAGATTTTATCAAGACAAACATTTTGACCAAATTTTACAAGCATCTGGCTGAAAATGTGGCCTCTAGAGCGTACACAAGGTTTTTCTAAGATTTGACCAAGTGACCTAGTTTTTGACCCCACATGACCCAACTTTGTGCTTGTGCGAGATTTTATCAAGACAAACATTCTGACCAAGTTTCATGAGGATCGGACTGAAAATGTGGCCTCTAGAGCGTACACAAGGTTTTTCTAAGATTTGACCTAGTGACCTAGCTTTTGACCCCAGGTGACCCAATTTCGAACTCGTCCAAGATTTTATCAAGACAAACATTCTGACCAAGTTTCATGAAGATCGGACTGAAAATGTGGCCTCTAGAGCGTACACAAGATTTTTCTAAGATTTGACCTAGTGACCTAGTTTTTGACCCCACATGACCCAATTTCAAACTCGTCTCAGATTTTATCAAGACAAACATTCTGACCAAATTTCACAAGTATCTGGCTGAAAATGTGGCCTCTAGAGCGTACACAAGGTTTTTCTAAGATTTGACCTAGTTTTTGACCCCACGTGACCCAATTTCGAACTTGTCCGAGATTTTATCAAGGCAAACATTCTGACCAAGTTTCATGAAGATCGGACTGAAAATGTGGCCTCTAGAGCGTACACAAGGTTTTTCTAAGATTTGACCTAGTGACCTAGTTTTTGACCCCACGTGACCCAATTTCGAACTCGTTCGAGATTTTATCAAGACAAACATTCTGACCAAGTTTCATGAAGATCGGACTGAAAATGTGGCCTCTAGAGCGTACACAAGGTAAAAAGTTGACGACGCACGACGGACACAGCACGATCACAATAGCTCACCATGAGCACTTTGTGCTCAGGTGAGCTAACAAGGTATAAAAGTTTTTAATACGAGCATTGGAAAACCAGTCAGGTACACTTTAATGGCTGGCGTGTTATTTCAAAGATCAGACTTCCCATTAAGTACGTGCTATCTGATCTTGATTCTTGATCTCCTTAGGTATTTATCGGTAAGTGCTGACAAATTTTGACCCGAGTTTTGTATCGGCTGGTGGACGTTTTATATTGAAGATCAGACTTCTGACTATGTGCAATCTATGCTGTCAATACAGGACATTTAAGAGTTAATAGGCAGTGAAAGAGTTATGTTTTAAACACACTGCTTGTGGATATTTTTAGTGCCATTTTATTGCAGAAAAAATTGATGTTATTTCATTTATAAAGTTACTGCATGCAGATGAACCAAACATTCCAAAATGATAGGTACATATTTCAAAGCTGATGAATTCTTGAAGGTGTTGGAGTGCAGGACAATTCAAGGCCATTAATATACATTTAAGTATTCAATTGTATAAATCCACACTGTGACTAAGAATGATGTAAGAAAAGCATTCTCTCGTCCGAACATATTATGTTTGGTTCCGGGCTTTTTTGTCCCATAACTAGTTAGCCCTGGGTTTGTTCCTCCCTGGGCTCTTTCATCCGAGCTTGTTTTTGTCCCACATTTATTGCATGATGCATTTTTTTTTGCTTTTTCTTCAATAAACACCTGTGCATCAGTGGTTTTCTTAGAACCTTTGCCATCAGTAATGGGTGAACAATCTTGAATTCGTTGCCATCATTGATTATGGTTATTTATTTGAAATATTTACATTAAATGTTACATTAAAAGATGTTCCCATACGGCAGGGGCAGATAACCATCAAAATATTTTTTGACATAGTTATACCTTTTTTTGACTGAATTTTCAAAACCTTTATGATAGGTTTGCGTGTTTTTATATCTCTGTCATTCATGAAGATATTTACGTCTAGCTTTGACTATTTGTTAAATATCAAAAAGGGATGAACTTGAGCAACAGAGGCAGGTAACCATCAAGATGTTATGCCCCACCCCCCCTTCGACTTAATCTTGGCTGTAAGCAACTGCTTCTGAGCATTGGCAGCATGCAGTGTTCATTTTATTTGTTATCATAGAAATTAAAATGCAAAAGTGGAAAAAATACCAAGAAAATTATCTTCTTAGAAACCCTATGCTCTGTAAGACTGAGACTTCATAGAATTATCCATCTTATGGTATTAGCCTTTACAGATTTTGTGTTTTTCCATCTCATTGCTCAAAAGACATGGATGGTTAATATGGCAACTTAAAAGCTGCCATAGACTAAAATGGAAAAAAGGGAAAAATGACATTTAATTCTGAGACATTAGGGATTATTTTTACTTTTTCCGGAAATGTTCTCCAAGTTGTACTCTATCGGCCATATTTTTTTTGCCTGGTAGTTTGATTGGTTGCCATGGCAAGCCAAAGAACAAAAAAGAAAACCCTTCGAAAATTATCTCCTTTAAATCCATAAAGACCACAAGGCCAAAAATACACATTATATCAGCCTGTGCAAATTTATGTTTTTCCCATTCTATTGTCAACTCCACAGACTGTCGGCGTGAGACTTTCTAGGTGTTTTCATTCATCTACAAATTTTATAGCAGCTTCAAGCTAAATATGATAGCAATTTTGAGCTTGAGCTTTGGTGGGCCTCTTCTTCCTACTTCTTCACCCCTTCTGATGCCCAGGCCCTCAGCATCTTCAGCGCTTTGATTTTTTAGCTCCACTGGCCGAAGGCCAGCGGGCTTATGTCATGGCCCGGTGTCCGTCGTGCGTCCGTCCGTGCGTTAACTTTTATTTCAAACATCTTCTTCTCTGAAACTACCCATCCGATTTTCACGAAACTTCACAGAAATGATCCTGACATGGTCCTCTTCAGAATTTCTTGAAAGAATGTGATTCCTTCAAAAACTCTGGTTGCCATGGCAACAAAACTGAAAAATATTGGAAATCTTTAAAAATCTTCTTGTCTGAAACCATAAGGCATAGGGCTACCAAATTTGGCATGTAGCTTTATGTAGTAGACCTCTATCAAGTTTCTTCAAATTATAGCCCTGGGGTCAAAATTGGCTCTGCCCCAGGGGTCACAAGTTTTACATAGGCTTATATAGAGAAAACTTTAAAAATCTTCTTGTCTGAAACCATAAGGCATAGGGCTACCAAATTTGGCATGTAGCTTTATGTAGTAGACCTCTATCATGTTTCTTGAAATTATAGCCCTGGGGTCAAAATTGGCTCTTCCCCAGGGGTCACAAGTTTTACATAGGCTTATATAGAGAAAACTTTAAAAATCTTCTTGTCTGAAACCATAAGGCATAGGGCTACCAAATTTGGCATGTAGCTTTATGTAGTAGACCTCTATCATGTTTCTTGAAATTATAGCCCTGGGGTCAAAATTGGCTCTTCCCCAGGGGTCACAAGTTTTATACATAGGCTTATATAGAGAAAACTTTAAATATCTTCTTGTCTGAAACCATAAGGCCTAGAGCTACCAAATTTGGCATTTAGCTTGATCTAGTTGGAGTCTACCAAAAGTGTCCAAAGTATAGTCCTGGGGTCAATTTGGCCTCATACTTGGAGGGGGGGGTTCACAAGATTTACATAGGCTTACATAGGGAAAACTTTTAAATCTTGGTGTACATAGCCATAAGGCTTAGGCTACCAAATTTTGCATATAATTATAGCATTATTTAGTGGACAGTTACAAAGAGGGCCCAAGTTACAGCTCTAGGATCAAGTTTGGCCCTGCACCAGGGATCACAAGTTTTACATGGGTTTATGGAGTGAAAAGTTCAGAAACCATCTTGTTACCAGCCATAAGGCCAAGAACTCCCACATTTGGCATGTTATTCTTCTAATACAATATTCCCCATTTAGTCAGACTGTAGCCATGAGGTCAAAGTTTTATAAGGGCTTATATAGTGAAGACTTTTCTTCGTGGTTTATATTTATAAGCCAGTGGAGCGATACAGGGCCATCATGGCCCTCTTGTATTCTAACAGTGTGGCTTGAAACCAGGGGATAGGGTAGGGAAGGGGGGTACTGGTTTGATTCCCGGGCTTGGCCAATAATTTTTCTGAGGATTGATAATTCATTCCATTATCACTGCTGGATGTTTTTCTGATGATGTTTATGTGGGAAAGCAGCCATTTGCTTGGAAAGAAAAAAAAAATCAGAAAAGTAAGGATAGGTATACCAACAGGTGTGATGTAACTAAAGTAAAGTTGAAACCAGCAATAAAAACCATACATACAAACTAACAGATGTCAAGGAGGGGTCTATGCAACTTGCAGGTTTATTCTTTAACTCTTTACTAGACAGCAAAAATTTGGCCTGGTCCAATGATTGACAGCACTTGCAGAAGATAAATTAAATATTGCTAAAATGAGGATTTCACTCTTTGATAGGGCTTAAAACTTTGTGAGAAAAGGAGAAAATGCTGGTTACCAGCTTTTTTCATTAGGGTCGTTGTTGGGATTATCTTGTAGAGGGTTAAGCACTTGTGAGTATGGCAGTTTAAGGTCTTTCAGTACTATAATCATACTTGAGGCAAAACCAGTGCTAAATGATTTATGCTTTATGACGGATAGAAAAAAATAAAAAACAACATGAGTACTGGGATCTAATCTTGATCTTCCGTGTTTTTTAAGCATCATTTAAGGTATAAAACTTTTACAGACTCAGACCTTCATGCATATAAAACTCATGGAGCTCAGCAAATGTTTTAACCCTTTACCAGACGACAAAATTTTAGACTAGTCCAAATTGAAAGCATTTGCAGACGACAATTTCGATGTGGCTCAAATGGTGCAACTTCTCTTAGATAGGGTAGAAAACATTGTGGGAAAAGGAGAAAATGCTGGTTACCAGCATTTTCTCCTTTTCCCACAATGTTTTCAAAAGGCTTCTTTCCCAGGGGCATCAAAAGGCGGCATTGTACGGTAAAGGGTTAAAGAGTCAAGTCAAAACATTAAGTACCACAATGCTAATGCTCTTTAACCCTTTACCACATAATCTGGACTCTAACAAACCTGAAAAAAAGCCTTTTGAAAACATTGTGGGAAAAAGAGAAAATGCTGGTAGCCAACATTTTCTCCTTTTCCCACAATGTTTTCTACCTTATCAAGGACATTTTTTTTTTATTTTAGCTATATTTGTCTGCAAATGCTTTCAATTAGGACAGGTCTAAAATGTTATCGTTTGGGAAAGATTTAAAACATTTGCTGAGCTCCATGAGTTTTACATGCAATTGAATCCTTTATGAAACAATCCAAATGTACAGTGACTCTGATGAAGAAAGCCTTTCAAACTTTTAAAATATTGTGTGAGGAAAAGGAGAAAATGCTGGTATCCAGCATTTTCTTCTCTACCCATAATGTGTTCTACTCTTCCAGAGACTACTTACTACTTTTGATTCACGTTTAATGTGTGGTCAGGAAATTTCAATATTTTCGACAGAGCTGAGTCTAAAAGTTTTTGTGTCGTGAAGACTAAACCATTACAGCACCAAATAAACAAAAAGACATTTTCTTTTTGGCAAAAAAGAGAGCAAAATGATGCACAACACTGGTCTTTCAAAGCTTTTTTTCCTTCAACACAGAATTATCTAACATAAAAGACAATATGGATATCAGAGTTACATTGGTATTGGAAGCATTCAAAAACAAGTTGTCTATGTATCGCATCAGGAGTACTTGGGGCTCATTGTCTTCTCATGTTTATCATTCCAGGAAAATCTGATTGGAAAGAATGTAAATGAGATAGTACATCCCTGTGATATCGCTGAGCTTGCGAAACAGTTCATGCCAGACAGTTTGGAAGGCAGCAGCAATAAACGGAAAGCCATTACTGACAAATGCTGTAAGTACCCTGTGACATTTTGACTCATTGCTTGTCTCTCCCCCCCTTCCCCACCCCTCTCCCTTCCAGAAAGTAAATTTGAAGCAGACAATCTTGCACAACAAACTTTTGACAAATGTATCATCACCTTGATCAGGTCAATTACAACTACAGACAATGAGACATACAAGGGAACAGTGAAACAGGATGTATCCAACAACAATCCACAATAAGGCTTCAACCCATAAAGCCCTTTCACAACTTTAGTCACCATTGCAGTTTGCAACCAGGTTTGAGCAAGATCAGACTGCACAAAATCTGATCTTTGATGTACACTGCCCTCTTTGCTGAGACATTGTTGACAACAACAGCATTGAAATTGCAATCATTTGGGTCCTGATCAGGATTGTTCAGTGCTCTAGGGGTTAGGCTGTACAGGGCTGAATGTATGAAATGGCAGAACTGTTGAAATATTGCTGTATTAAGGTTATTTTGGCCAAAGTATGTTACAATGTGGTGGAATATTTAGATCCAAGATCAGACTGCATGTTATATGAAATCTGATCTTGATCCACACTACCAAATGAAGCAACTTTGAGGTTAACCCTTTACCACAAAATCCTGATTTTTGTGGGGAAGAGGACTAAGCCATCTGAAAACACTCTGGGAAAGGAAGAAAATGCTGGTAAACAGCATTTTCTCCTTTTCCAACAATGCTTTCTACCCTATTAGAGACAAGTTCCTTCATTTTAATTACATCTAAATTGTTGTCTTAAAATGCTTTCAATTTGGACACATCTAAATTTTAGTTGTTTGGTAAAAAGAATTACAACAACCAGTTTTAGAGATATGATTAGCTATTGCAGGTAATATGAACCTGAACCGAGTTTATGGCAGTCAACTTCCAAACCATTCTTGTGAAATACAGATGATAGTCCACATGAATTTTGGAATATGAATGAATGTTGAGTCTTAAAGCATTATGGCAAAGGAAAATTATTGTGTATTTTGAGCAATTCCTGCTTTTCTAAATATTTTTCTGAAAAGGGACATTCCATAAAAACAAAATAAATTATTGCAGTAGGTAGTCTCTGTTTTAGCTTGCTAATTCTGGGCATTAACTCTTTACCAAATGACAAAAACTAAAACTTGTCCTAATTGAAGGAATTTGCAGACGACAAGATAATTGTACCTTAAAAAATGAAATTTCCATTTTGAAAGGTAGAAAGCATTATGGGAAAATGAGAAAATGCTGGTTACCAGCATTTTCTTTTTGCCCACAATGTTTTATAAAGTCTTCTTCTTTGGGGTCGTTAAAACTTACTATTGTTTGGTGAAGTGTAAAAGCACTTTCTGCACATAATTGTAATAGTAATCATAATAAATCTGAGGCCCAAAATTGTTCGAAAACTAATGTTTAGAGTTGGGCAAAAAAAAGGCCAGTGTTGCATTTACATAACTGCTGTCTTTAAAAGAGCATGTCACAAAATATTAAACATAGATAAAGATCAGACTGTATGCTATTCAGTCTGAGGTTGATCTACAGAATCAGGTAGAGTTGCTGTAGGTTAAAATGGTCTTTCCCTATTTGGAGTCAATTGATTGATTGGAGTCAATGACCGATCAAGAAAAAACAATTAAGAAAATCAGTTACTTTATATCCTGGCCAGCTAGTTCTAATTGAAAACTTATCAATGCGTTTTAAAGACTCATTTAACGCTTTGTGACAATGACTGATTTTAGACCCAATAAGAATTAGTTTAACCCTCTACAAGATGACAAAATAAATGTGACTTAAAAACTGATATTTGGTTTTGGAGGAGTAGAAAACATTGAGGAAAAAGGAGCAAATGCTTTCATTTTGGAACAGGCAAAAGGTTTGAAGTGTGGTAAAGAGTTGATTTTACCTGTGGGGTAAGAGGTTTAGTTTAATTAGGAGAGAAGCAAAAACTTAATGACAAATTATGAAGATGTTCGTATGTTCTGAACAATTTTCTCAATGTGTAACCAGTTTTGCAAGTCTGGAACTACAGATACATTAAAATTTTACATCACTTGATTAACCGTTAAGCTGCTAAGTGCGGCTGACTGACCTTTTGCACTGAATGTGCAGTCTGATCTTGGATCAACACTGTCCAATAAGGAGATATATTTCCTCAAAAGAAACCTTTGAAATAGGAAACTTTGGGTTATTATTATTGGCTTGAAAGTTTCATTTAACTTAACTCTTTACTAAAATGACAAAATTTTAGACTGGTCCAAATTGAAAGCAATTGCAGAAGGCAAATTAAATTTGACTCAAAAATTGAAATTTGTTTTGGGAAAAGTAGAAAACATTGTGGGAAAAGGAGAAAATGCTGGTTACCAGCATTTTCTCCTTTTCCCACAATGTTTTCAAAAGGCCTCTTTCTCAGGGTCGTTAAAAGTCGTGATTGTGTAGTAAAGAGTTAATTAGCAGGATAAGGGTTAATAACTGGATTGATAAAGTACTGCACAAAAACAGCTTTTGACGTTCCTGCCATTGAAAGATTGTGAAAACATTGTGCTTGCAAGAAGCAATCGATCCTTTTCCCCTAATGTTATCCATACCAGCTGGAAATGTATGAGCCATGCTCTGTGAAAAGGGAGCTGAATGCATCTGCAAAACCTTTCGGCCCAAGTCAGCCTATGCAGTACATGCAAGTTGACCTGGTCAATTTTCTGCATGTCAAAGGATCATTCTACCTCACTATTCAGTTTGCTGTTAGACAAAAGGAATTTTATGGATCCATGACTTTGTGATGACTTCAGTACAATGAATCACAGAGATGCATTAAGCCCCTTTTGCCTGAGCACATCTCGTATATTTCTGTCTTCAAATATTTCTGTATTAACCCTTTACCAGATGACAAAATTTTAGCCTTGTCCAAATTGAAAGCATTTGCAGATGACAATTTCAGTGTGGCTCAAATGGTGCAACTTTTCTTTGATAGGGTAGAAAACATTGTGGGAAAAGGAGAAAATGCTGGTTACCAGCATTTTCTCCTTTTCCCACAATGTTTTCAAAAGGTTTCTTTCCCAGGGGTGTCAAAAGGCGACATTGTGTGGTAAAGGGTTAAGTATTCCTCTACAACACAATCCCGAGATTTAAATACCCAGAAATAGAGGCATTTTGAAAACAGTGTGGGCAAAAGGAGAAAATGCTGGTTACCAATCTTCATGTGAATAATTTACGTTTTACATAAGTGATTTAAATTTCAAAGTCATCTGTGAAAGGTGAAATTGATAAGTTAACCTTTTACCAAACAACAAAACTTTAGACTTTCCTAGATTGAAAGTCTTTTGCAGACAACAGACAAGACTCAAAAAGAAGAAATTCACATTTGAAAGGCACATTTGGAACATTGTGGGAAAAGCATAGTAGGAAAGGAGAAAATGCTGGTCACCAGCATTTCCTACTTTTTCCCAAAAAGATTTTAAAAGGCTTCTTCCCAAAAGCAGGGAAAACTCAGAATTGTGTGGTAAAGAGTTAAGCTCAAAGTATGTATTGAAACAACACCAGATTTGCTCTTGTTCAGCACATTTTGATTTGGGTAGTGTCAGCTCATGATGAGAAATTGTTATCATATTATCACATTTGAAAAATAATAATCCCTCTAAAAAACCTATGTTGTGAGTGTTCATTAGAATAATAAACAAAATCAAACAAGACTGCCCTTGACAAAGGTTATAGTGAAAAAGTCAGGAGATATTATTGTTTAACTCTGTTTAACTCTATACCACACGATAAAATTTTAGACCAGTCCAAATTGAAAGCATTTGCAGATAACAAAATAAATGTGACTGAAAAATCAAAATTTTTCATGGGAAGGATAGAAAACATTGTGGTAAAGGAGAAAATGCTGGTTACCAGCATTTTCTCCTTTTCCCACAATGTTTTCAAAAGGCTTCTTTAAAGGGGTCATTAAAAGTCAGGATTGTGTGGTAAAGGGTTAACTCTGTACCAAATGACAAAATTTAAGACATGCCCAAATTGAAAGCTTTTTCAGACGACAAAATAAATGTGACTCAGAAACTGAAATTTTTATTTGAAAGTTTAGAAAACTTTGTGGGAAAGGGAGAAAATGTTGGTTACCAGCATTTTCTCCTTTTCCACAATGTTTTCAAAAGGCTATTCCCTCAGGCTTGTTGAAGTTGGGATTGTGTGGTAAAGAGTTAACTCTTTACCAAATGACAAAATTTTAGACTGGTCCAAATGGAAAGCATATGCAGATGACTAATCAAAGTTGGCCTAAATGAGGAAATTTCTCCCTGATAGAGTAGAAACATTGTGGGAAAAGGAGAAAATGCTGGTTAGCAGCATTTTCTCCTTTTCCCACAATGTTTTCAAAAGGCTTTTTCCTCAGAGTGAGGGTCGTTGAAAGTTGGGATTGTGTTGTGAAGAGTTAAGCCTTTACCACACAATCCCGAGTGTCACTGACCCTTAACCCTTTGACACACAATTCCGAGTTTTAAGGACCCTAAGAAAGAAGCCTTTTAAAAACATTGATAACCAGCATTTTCCCCATGATATTTCCTACCTTATCAAAGACAGAAATCATCATTTGCTCTATACAGTAAAACTTAATTATAACGAACTCTGATAATGCGAATTTTCGCTTAGTACGAATCGAAATCAATTCCCAGGCAAAAACCTTCTTTCGCCTTTGTAAAAATTAATTGTTAAAACGAATTTGGATATAACGAATTTTCGCATATTGCGAATCAAAAATCAGGTCCGCAGATATCCATTTCAACTGAAAATACCTTGGTTACACTGAAGTCGCATCTAAAGGTCTTTAATTACCAAGTCAGTTATTCACACCTTCCCGCTTGCCCAATTAACACATTGACGCTAGAGGCGTTGATCTACACAACATAAACTGACTGCGGTATCGATCAATAATTATCGTGGTAAGGTATAATTTGCCAAATGTAGAAAATTGTCGTCTGCATATGCTTTCAATTCCTACCGGTATAAAATGTGTTTTGAATGATTAACATTGCTCACTCGATTAAATAAATACGAAATCGGCTACTAGTTTTTCCTACCTGTCCCATTGTACTGTTGAGTGCTAATCGTTCTTGTTGGGATTGTTTCAAGTTGAGCATGGATTCCAAAAAAAGGAAAGCAAGGAGGCCGTTTTACCCATACCCACATCTGCAGAGACTACTTCCGCTTTCGATTGTTTATTCCGTGCTTTTGAGTGTAATTCTGACATTCCACATGATTATTTCAAGCAGTTACAGGAAATGAAACAATTTCTTGTAACAAGTCAAACATCAAAACTAAAACAGAAACAAGTGACTGACTTTTTCAGTGGTAAATGATTTAATGACTTCAGATATATAAGTGTCATTGGATACTATAAATATAACACATATTTGTCGAAGTATGTTAGAAAAACATTTTTCTGGTAAACAAATGTTAGACTGCATACAGTACATGTGTCCACCTTTGAGTCCCGAAATATAACGAAGTTCGTACTATCAATAAAGCGAATTATGCTTATAGCAAATTAAATCTGACGGTCCCGTGAAATTCGCTATATCAGAGTTTTACTGTATTTAAATTGTCATCTGAAACTGCTTACAATTTGGACCAGTCTAAAATATTGTTGTTTGGTAAAGAGTTAATAAGAAGGCATTTTGAAAACAGTGTGGGGAAAAAAGGAAAAAAGTGCTGTTAACCAGCATTTTCTACTTTTCTCATAATGTTTTCTTCCCTTTCAAAGACAAAATTATGATTTGAGCTATATTTATTTTGTTGTCTGCAAATGCTTTCAATTTGGTTATTATTACCAAGTCCAAATTTTGTTGTTTGGTTAAGAGTTATCTTGTGCAGAAAACAAATTAAATGTGGCTCAAATGGTGGAAATTGTCTTTAAAAGGAAGAAAAAATGTGGGAAAAAGAGAAAATGTTAGTTATCAGCATTTTCTCCTTGAATTCCTACCATATTTTCAAAATCCTTCTTCTTCACAGTCGCTAAAATTTAAAATTGTGTGGTAAAGGGTTGAAGGGGAAAATATTCCCCATATCTGGATCTCTGAGAGACCTCACAAAAACCCTGCAGACATTTTATGTAATTATCTGTATGTTAAAATGTTTTTGAAGTTGTCATAATATTAGTGTTGGAGGCAAAAAGTTACCACCTGAGTCCTGATCACTAAGTGGTTTTCAACAATAATTTTTTGAGTCTGCTTGGCCCAGATTCTTCTGTGCCAAGCACTGCCTTTTTTTCCCTGAAAAGGTGATTCCTGATAAAAAAGAAAAACCTTGACATATTTTCAGTATGTAGGGTTTTTTTTTTTAACCCTGACAGAACAAGTCAATTCTAATTTTTTTTTTTATCTTTGTATAGGTTATCCCCTTACCACACAATCCTGAGTTCTCATGGCCCTTACAGAGGAGGCTTTTGAAAACATTCTCTATTTCCCACAATGTTTTCTACCATTTCAGAGCTAATCCGATCTTTAAAGCCACTAATTTGTAGTCCATAATTGCTTTCAATCTGGACAAATCTAAAATATTGTCGTTTTGTAAAGAGTTAAATATTACCAACAGTTACTGCAGACAACTTGAATTTTCTTTCAGCAGGCCTGAATTTGGAAATGTTGTGGGAAAAAGGAAATGTCCCGTATATTCATGTACATGTGTTGAAATAAATATTTATTAATTTTCATTATTTCTGTTGTAAAAGGATTATTTTTTTTTTGAAAGTTGCTGCACATTTTTTTGCATTTCATTTTGGTTTAACCCTTTCCCAAATGACAAATTTTGGACTGGTCCGAATTCAAAGAGTTTTGCAGACAACATTTCTGAATTTAATGAAAATGGCAGAAAGTTCTCAAAAAGGGTAGAAAACACTGTGGGAAAAGGAGAAATTGCTTGTTACGAGCAATTTCTCCTTTTCCCACAGTGTTTTCAAAAGACTTGTACTGCAGACACGTGAAAACCAGGGCTTGTTTTGGAAAGGGTTAATGCATTCATAGATTATCCCCTTCCTTTAATGTCTTGACATCTGATTAAGCTTCCAAAAATATTTTTACAGGGGATAATGTACTTTTTTCATTTGTGATAAAAATCTCCTATTTGAAACCATATCCAAATGTGTTCTTATAAAAGCTTCTCCATAATGTCAACATACTCAATAACTCGAATCAAGTGAAAGTAAAATACCTGGTTACATGTAAATGAACTTGGCCCAGGCATAAGTGATAATTGGTTCCTCATTGAATGTGGTTTATCTGTATACCCAGAGTAATGATACCATCTTGATAGGCAGGTGGACAAATAAACAGTGGATGCCATTATAGACTTAGCTTTAGAGCCAACTACTCAGAATCATATTTATGTAGCATTACTGTATACCAGCTATGTTTAACCCTTTACCAAAGGACAAAATATTATACTTGTCCAAATTGAAAGCATTTACAGACAACAATATAAAATTTTATTCAAAAAGTGAAATTCGTTTTGGGAAAGGTACAAAACATTGTGGGAAAAGGAGAAAATGCTGGTTCCCAGAATTTTTGGTTACCAAAAGGCCTCTTCCTCAGGGTCGTTAAAACTTGGGGTTGTGTGGTAATGAGGGATAACACTACTAAACTGTAGACTCGTCCAATTACTTATTGTAAGGTGGGGCAAAAGGCCTACCTTAAGGAGTTTTGCTTGTATTAAGGTAACAAGTTGAGTGACATTGGAGGATATATAATTTTTATGTGGAGCTGGTACCGCGCTTTTATAACACAAATATAAAATGAAGAAATATTAGAAGACATAAGAATAATCATAGTACTGAAAGTACTGACAGACTAGCGAATTTGATTGTGTGATTGATTGTATGGTGTTTATTAAGCCAGTTTTCAACATTATTTCAGTTATGTAGCAGTGGCCAGTGCACAAATCCATGCTTTCCTGGAGTTTCTTTTACCAGTAGTCCGCATAATATTCTTTCCAAGCCACTGGCTCCTTTCCTACATAAACATCGTCGAAACGTGAGCGAGAAATGAATCCTGTCGCAGTGACTATCATCAATCCTCACAAAAAGAAATTTGTTGAGGATCAAACCAGTGACCTCCTGTTCTCAAGTCCTGTATGCTACCGACTGAACTGCCGAGGAAAGCATGGACAGGTGCTCTGGCTGCCGCATTATCACTGAAATAATGTTGAAAACGGCGTTAAACACCATGCAGTCAATTAGTCAATATCTAATAGCACAAGATGTAGTTAACTATTTAACTCTCCTTACAAAACGAAAAATTTTACATCCGTCCAAATTCAAAGCTGTTGCAGACCATGAATTAAATGTGGCTCAACTGATGAAACATGATTCCAGAAGGGCAGAAAACAATGTGGGAAAAGGAGACCAGCATTTTCTCCTTTTCCCACAATGTTTACAAAGTGATCCTTCCCTAGTATCGTTAAAACTTGGGATTGTTTGGTAAAAGGTTAATAGAATAACAGATTAACATAATAGTTCAACTGTACACATTGATCTAAATAATGAATGACTGAAGGAATGACAAGGGTTCCCTGACCAGTGGAGGTTGATATAGCTGGGATTTGCTACAAGTTAACCTAGGTGTATCTATTAATAGATTCATTCATAATGTTACAGTTGTGTAGGAATAAGTGATTGTCTGATTTGCATAGGTCACTCAATTTACATATAAGCAAAGATCTTGTACCTTATAAATGACATCTTGTTCAGTTTATTACTTTGTAAGACGACATGTTCAGATCGGAGAGGTAGAGATTTAGTGGTTAATATGTCTAAATTGTCATGTATAACAGAATTAAGATTTCTAACAGAAAGAAGTATTTTCTGTGTGGCAGTATTTGGTAACTGTGGGGTTTTGAATCTAGGTTAATCTCGATGCCTATAGACTAGCTTCGCTAGTCAAAAATGATATTTTTGTTTCCTTACCAATTGGGTGTTTTGCCCCACCTACGGGGCAAAACACCCTTTTTGATTGGGCAAAAAGCCCCCATAGGCTTTTTGCTCCACCGTTGCCAGAATCTGCCCTTCATAAAACAAAGTGAGACCAAATGTGTCACATCGTCAATTTACAACCAAAACTAAGATTGTAGTCAATTTCAACTTTACTGAAATACATGTAGACTAGACTTTGTGATAAAAAGATTTGTTTGAGAAGCGCTATACCAACAAATGGTAGCCATTCATTAATGTATGGCAAAATATGATTGCCCAAAGAAATTAGATATTTTCTCCCATTATTATATCCCCACCTTTGAAGTAGAAGGGGTATGTTGGTCTCACCATGTCTGCCTGTCCATCTGTCCATCCATCCGTCCGTCAATCCGCCCATCTGTAGACCTTTTCGTTTCCGTGCTCTTACTCGAAAGCCGTTTGACCTAGGACCCTGAAACTTTATACATGTGTTGCTCATGACCCAAGAAGGTGCCCTATTGTTTTTGGGTCTCATGAGTCAAAGGTCAAGGTCACTGGTGAACTTTGTTTGAAAATCATTTCTGTGCTCTAACTCAGTAGCTGTTTGACCTAGGACCTTGGTACTTTATTCAAGCGTTGCTCACAACCCAAGGAGATGCCCCATTGTTTTCGGGTCACATGGGTCAAAGGTCAAGGTCACCAGTGATCTTTGTTTTGAAAATCATTTCTATTTTCTGATTGTACTGCTTCAGTGAAAAGGTGCGGATGGGGGTATTTATCCACTTTGCGACAGTTTTAGTTTCATTTAAAGCCTATAACAACGTTTATTTTAATTTTCTCATTATGACTGTAGTACATTGACAAAAGCCAAGAAATTTCAAATTTTCTTTACTTCAAAGTCCCATAACTCAGGCAAAAATCAATAGAATTTGATCGTTGCTTAAACTTATGAAGTCTCTCAATGATAAAAAGCCATAAAACAGCAGTTTCTGAATAGTAAGTAATTTTAATAAAAACAAAGACCTTCTCATTTTTACAATTTTAAGATCCTTTTCGACAATTTTGACTTCAATCACATTATTAAATGGAATAAAAATAAGGCTTTGTGTGAAATTAAGTTAAAATTTGGCTAATAGATATTGAAACATTTTAACAAAATAGAATAGAAAACACGACTTAAGGTGTCTGAACTCTTCTTCACAACATCAGACTTTCATTCTAATCTTAAACTCATCTGACATCTCGCTGACATTACGCCATTAACTTAGTTGAACTAAATCTGACTCTAAATTTCAAGTTTAAGTTATTTAATGAAAATTAGATTACTTATTTAATGTTCACAATCTCAAAGTCCTGTATTTGACCTGTATATCTTTGCCAGCCTTATTGATACAAGGACATGGTAAAGTTAGATTTATTCTGACAATAAACTTAACAAGATACATACTGCATGTCACTGACATAAAGACACATTCGCAATTGGAGGTAACTCTGACAAAACCATTGAAGTTATTTAACAAAGACAAGAAATATTCCAATTTTCATGTTTTGAAAAATTCCAGACTTTAAAGGTAACCCAAGTCAACCTGCTTCTTGCTACACAGACAAAATGATAATAATAAATCCGATGACAAACATTGACCTTATTTAATGGAAACCAGAAAAAAATCCAATTTCACCATTTGAAAGTCCCATAACTCTTTCAAACAACTTCAGATTCTGACCATAATTGAAATCAACCTGCATCTCACTGATATATAAAGACACGAATCTGACTCTAAAATTCGAAGTTATTAGATGGAAACAAAAATTACCTTTACAATTCTAAAGTCCAGTTTCCTTTCTAAACATAATTGGACTTTGACCGTGACATCTCATTGATATAAATAGGCAGATAAAATTAGGACAGAATCTGTCTAGAAACATGGAAGTTATTTAGAAGAAACCAAGTTATGCAGACAAACAGATAAACTGATTGACAGATAGGCAAAAAATCTGCCCCTGATTTTCGATCACGGGACATGAAAATAGATGTCCATAGGTTCTGAAATTTTAAAGAGTCTCAAGATTTACAGAATGGAAAGGTATGAGCTATCACTTAACAAGAATTGTCCGTCACACTTAGCGTAAATAACTTAGGGCTAAAACCGGCATGTACTTCTCGTTGGCCCAGTCGCACCACGCTTGACATTCAATCCAGGTATTTCGGGGAAAAGTACAGCTATAGAGCTCTGCACATATTAGGCATGGTCAGTCTTCCTCCTCACTGCTGTCCCAATGCTTGCCAGTGACTCACCTTGGAATTCAAGAATTCAATTCGTTCGTCGCCATCATCATTTCTCTCACATGATTATAAGTAGACAGCAACCATCGCTGACAACAGGATTTGGGTTCAAATGGGAGAGATCAAGTCCGTTTTGTATTTTGAACCAGCCGCTTGGCTGTTGAGACATTACATGATGGCAGGATGTTCGGTGGATGGTTATGGTTTTTATTCTAGTCATATATGGTGAAGCAAGTACTGAAACCTGTAATCTCCTCGATGGAATGGCTGGGTCGAAGTCTCAATGATTTGATTTTCGAATTGGAGATGACTGATTGATAGATGTGGCCCATGATTTCCCGGTGCGCTGATGGCTGAGAAAAGGGAGTGCAAAACTCTTGATTGGATTGTTCCCTGGATGGATTGATTTGCTTATAGGATCCCTCTTATGACTTTGTCTATTGATTTCAAAGTCTACTTGTCCCATATCTTGCCATGAAACCATTCTCTGTCCTCTCTGACAACGCCGTTCTGATAGCATAAAATTACTTATTCACTCATATTATTCAATCGTACAGCCCATGAGATTCCTTTACCCGATGCTTATTGAAGCCGGGGCACTAGCCATGCTGGTTTCTTTGAGGTGCCACAGACTAGGGCACTGATGCAGCATGGATATCTGCACCCAGTCCTACCCTGACGGTTGCTTATTTCTGTTAATAAGTTGTTGAATGTTTTTATTGTTTCGGCGAGTCCATACATAAGCCACTTTAAGTCAGTTCCTGTAAAACCTTGTATCAAACTCTGTGGCAGTACAAAACACTGTGGGCAAGTGCTAGAGAAATAAGGAGTTGCCTTCATGGAGAAACCGTAATTTTGCTCTGAGATTATCACTGAAATGGTTGAAATTAAAATATGAGACTTACTTGTTCCAACTGAAAGCATTCATGATCTTTCTTTGAATTTTCATTAAGATCTGTGTCCAGAAAATAGATTCGGAGATGTTGACAAATGAAAATTTCTGCGAATTATCATTAAATTGTTCAATTAGTCCTTTACAAGTAAGGTTTGTGAAGGGTAAATTAAAACAGCCGAGAACAGAAATCACAGGGCAAAACGCCCAGTGAATGGGGCAAAACGCTCTCCGTAGGCGTTTTGCCCCTGCTGTGACATGGGCCTTTTGCCCCTGATGACAGCGGTATTGGTACTATGGACTGTAAATAGTCTAGGTACGTGTACAAGCAATGATAGTTTGTATCTCTCTAAACATAGTCAAGAGTTAACATTACAAGCACACAGTAGTAGAAGACAGGGGTTCCAATAGAAGATGAGCAGTGCACTGCTATTTGAATATGCAAATTTACATCAAAAAACAAGTTTTTTAGCGTAGAAAATTACTGTAAGCTGCGTAGGCCTTAATGCTCTGTGTGTCTTAAAATGTGGGTTGTTACAAGAATGATATATGAAAGAAAGTGTCTCTGTCTGAAATGTGTGTCTGTTATTTTAAGGTGGTTGGGCATTTTACCCCACCTGGGCTTTTTGCCCACTTTACCATACTGTTTCATTCCAAATGACCGCCTCAGAACATTTTGCAGATTGCATAGATGAAGATCAGACAGCACAGCATGTGTTGCCTGACCTTGAATTTACACCTTGCACTTCTAATACTAAGCTATGACCAATGCTACTTTTAATACCAGTGGAAATCTGCTTTTAGACCTTGTAATAAAAGTGGAATTTATAGATTTGTTTGTAAAACGGTTAACTCTTTACCAAATGACAAAATTTTAGACTTGTCCAAATTGAAAGCATTTGCAAACGACAAGATAAATGTGATTGAAAAATTGAAATTTGTTTTGGGAAGGGTAGAAAACATTGTGGGAAAAGGAGAAAATGCTGGTGACCAGCATTTTCTCCTTTTCCCACAATGTTTTCAAAAGGCTTCTTTCTTGGGGTCGGTAAAAGTCGGGATTGTGTGGTAAAGGGTTAAGGGATTGTTTGGTAAAGGGTATATAAATTTCTGCCCAGGCCAATGTTTCGGTGGTCTTCAGCAAGACTCAGATCTGCAGGTGTAAATTAACTCTTTACCGCACAATGCCACCTTTTAACGACCCTGGGAAAGAAGCCTGTAGAAAACATTGTGGGAAAAGGAGAAAATGCTGGTAACCAGCATTTTCTCCTTTTCCTACAATGTTTTCTACCCTATTAAAGAAAAATTGCATCATTTGAGCCACATTGAAATTGCCATCTGCAAATGATTTCAGTTTGGACAAAGCTAAAATTTTGTTGTATGGTAAAGAGTTAAATTCAGCCTTGGTGCAAGTAGTTATCAGTTCCCAATTGGCAGTGGTTTATCTGCATAAGCCAGAGATTGATATTACCATATTATCATGATAAGCAGGTGGGTGCATAAACACTTGGATGCTGTCAAAGAAACAGCTCTAGTGGTAAATACATTGGTATATATTTGAGCCATGCTTTGTGAAAAGTTGCTTAATGCATCTGCAAAAAGTATCGACCCAGGTCAGCCTGCGCAGGCTGACCAGAGCTGAATTTTTTTGCTACTGGTCAATTTTCTGCAGCTCAAAGGACCATTGTACCTCATACGTAATTCAGTCTGTTGATATACAAAATGAATTTTTTTACGGATCCATAATCATGTGATGAATTGCTCGGTATCATGCATCACGGAGATGTATTAGCCCCCTTTTGTCAGAGTATGGCTCATTTACTTACTGCATGATAAGCCAAGTAGCACAGTTGATAACATGCAGGACTTGAAACTGTGGGGTCCCTGGTTCAAATCCCCTGCTTGTCAATTTCTTTCCCAGGATTGATGATATGATGATAGTCTTTGCGAAAGGATTCTTTACTCTCTCACCGGAGTTAATTGTTTTAACCCTTTAGCAAACAATCCGACTTTTAACGATCCTGAGGAAGAAGCCTTTTGAAAACATTGTGGCAAAAGGAGAACATGTTGGCAACCAGCATTTTCTCCTTTTACTGCAATATTTTCTTCTCTACGAAGGACAAGTTTCGTTATCTTGGTCACCTTTAATTTGTTGTCTGCAAATGCTTTCAATTTCGACCGGTCTAAACTTCTGTCATTTGGGAAAGAGTTAATAATGGTTATTAGGGAAAGCAGCCTGTGGCAAGCACTGGTAAAATAAATGCCAGAAAAGCATGGATATGTTCACTGGCTGCCACAGTATAAAGCTGATAATATTCCTCCTCTCAAGAACTGTTTGAATGTCTCTGTATTCTAAGTAGACTGTTGCCAGTCTGAATAATTAAATTGACTTCTGACTGAGCCCACAAAAAAAATTGTGGGCTCAACAGTTGTTTGACATTGAATTTCTGTCTGCCATGTAGGTCTACTGAACTTTGGGGGCTCTGGCAAACGCCCAGTACTGCATAAATACAACATTTTACACTTCGCTACAGCAGGTACCTTTGAAAACTTTTTAAAGAAAACATGATACGATGAACTGCATCTTTTGCTATCATCTTGTCATTTTCTTTACACAACTGAAGAAGGGTATTTTCCTTTCCATTCAAATATTTCTACTTTCTGTCATTTTTACATGAGTCGGGCTCTGTGAAAATGGTATTTAATGAACCTTGTGGCATTTGCATTTGAGCAATGTTCTGGCAAAAGGGGGCTTAATGCGTTTCTGTGATACATCACACCAAGTAAGCCATCACATAATAATGGATCCATAAAATCCATTTTGTCAAACAACCAACTGAATCATGAGGTAAAATGGTCCTTGGATATGCAGAAAATGTACAAATAGAAAAAAAGTTTTGAGCCATGTCAGCCTTCATGGACTGTGCAGGCTGACATGGGTTGAATCATTTTTGCAGTTGCATTAAACCCCCTTTTCATAGAGCATGGCTCATTTGTTTTTTATTGGCTTACAATTTGCATGTACTGTTATCAATCAACTGTTTACCAGATGGAAAAGAATTAAGACTCGTTAACATTTGAAGCATTTCCAGGTGACACATTAGGTACCTATCCAGTGTCCAGCCGAGGATGCGCAAATGTGGGATCCATGCTAATTTTTTCAAGATCCCATTTAGACTTAATGTGTGACAGTCCCACTTAAAAGATAAACATTGAAAAAGTTCCAAAACCAAAGAGATTTTTCCTCTTGTCTTGCAGAAAATACCATTGTTTTGAGTAAAACAGTATAATTGCCAAAGCTGTTTTGTGACATATCTTGTCCATTAAAGTAACCTCCCTTGGATGGAAGTTAGTCATAACAGCCCTCTTCCTAAACAACCCAGTCCAAAACAGCCCCTTTTATCTAGTCTTCAACTACTGTTATGGCAATGAATTTTATCAGAATGAATTTTATAACTATATTACTCTGATCTCTTTTTCAAAAAATTAATTAAATTTCTAGAAGGGACAACTCCAGAAAGTTGTTTGACACTTCAACAGGTCAGTAAGTCTACAGAATAGTCTTAGACAGGAATAAATGTCTGTTACATGAGTTAATTATGTATTTTCTGTCTGTTCAGAAACTCTACCGTGTTACTTTTTTTAAATCACGCCCTAATTTCTAGACTGAGAGGGGAAATCCCCCTCATTTTTAGTTTCTAAAATAGACACTGACCTAACAGCTCAAATGATGGGTGTTGTCATTGAAAAAGTATAAGACATTGTGGACATTGGGAAAAACCAGCATTTTCTCACGTTTTGACATTGTTTTTAGAGGGTTTGTGGTAGGAGAGCAGGATGTAACAGCATCACATTTGTTCAGGGTCAGTGCTTATAAAACTTTTTTCATGCTCCAGTAGGCTAAGCATGAAATTTAAAAGTTATATAAATGTAATTAAATATGCCTGATTGAGTAACTTTTTAACTTTTAGAACTTCTCTTGCTTCTTATTTAATCAACTTTTATTTCTTGCTTTTCGGTAGTTTATCGTGAAATAATGGTTGATCACGGTTTGATAATTTCATCACTTTGATTGGTGAATTTACCAATTGATAAACTCACTGGTAGGGAAATAATGAGAGCTCCCGTGTACTTTGCAAGTCCCAACAAGAAAGGGATTAGAAGCTTGAAATAAATAAAATATTTGTTTTTTTGTATGTTAAAGATTGAAATTTATTTCAAGTGAACATCATACAGTAATATTTTCACTCGTGGCTGCACCTCCCATGAAAATATTGCTGATGATGTTCAGTTGATGAAATAAATTTCAGTCTTTCACCAACAAGAACAAGTATCCTCTATGTCTTAATTTTAAAATTTGCTACAATAATCTTGATTAACTGATAAACAAAGGTTTAGTCCATGAGATCATATAAAAGATAATGAACCAATGTGAAAGAGCCCTATACATGTAATTTGTCTTAGAGAAAGTCCTGAAAATGCTAATTTAATCCTTTACTACACAAGCCCAACTTTTATTTTTCAACCCTGACAGAGAAACCTTTTGAAAACATTGTGGGAAAAGGAGAAAATGCTGGAAACCAGCATTTTTACCATTTCCCATAATGTTTTCTGCCCTATCAATGACAGAAATCATCATTTTAGCAACATACAAGTTGTCATCTGCAAATGCTTTCTGAATTTGGTTCAATCCAAAATTTTGCCGTTTGGTAAAGACTAACTCTTTACCACACAATCCCGACTTTTAACAACCCAGAGAAAGAAGGCTTTTGAAAACATTGTGGGAAAAGGAGAAAATGCTGGTAGCCAGCATTTTCTCCTTTTCCCACGATGTTTTCTACCCTCCCCAAATAAAATTGTAATTTTTGAGTCACCTTTATTTTTTCGTCTGCAAATGCTTCCAATTTGGACCAGTGTAAAGTTTTGTCGTTTGGTAAAGAGTCAAAGTAAAATCTTCCTTTGGCACAATGCAAAATCAGTAAGTCTGCTACAAAACAAATGGGATTTGTGAGAAAATTGTAGATGGACTTTCAGAAGAGTCAAGAGATAATAAGCCCTTTGCCCACTGAGCCCATGTTTTACATTACCCCAGTAAAGATGAACCCCTTATAGTACACAATCACATTAGTTTTAACAATCCTGAAGAAGGAGCCTTTTGAAAACATAGTGAGAAAAAGTAAAAATGCTGGTAACCAGCATTTTTTCCTTTTCCCACAATATTTTATAATCTTTCCAAGACAAATTCCATCATTAGAGACACATTCAGTTTGTCAAGTCTGCAAATGCTTTCAAACTGGACAAGTCTAAATTTCTGTCATTTGGTAAAGGGTTTTGAAAGAGAGAGATAGATCTAAACAGTTTGCCCTTAACTCATTTACTGCCAAATAAACCAAATAAATGTATTAACATTATTCTTTGTTGAAAAAAAATCACTGCCCCTACAGAGATTTTTGGTATATGAAGTAATACAGTCTTCAAACCAGTACTAATACAGTGTTCAAACCAGGACAAAGCCAAGGGGACGCCATAGAATCATGTTCTGTGCAGTCTGATCTTGATCTAAACCATCTGCAAAAGCCCTGACAGTTGCTAACCAGCAGAGGAGTTAGTTTCTTGGATCCCAGTTATCAATAGGTTCATTACAGATAAACCCAGGATACTATCTGTCAGAAATAGAGAGAGAGATGGATAATAACTGTCATATCATATGAATGATCAGAGTTTGAATGAGACCTATACATGTACCGCTCATTCCCATTGTTATAATTGGAAATCCTCTGCATTCTGCACTGTTCTTTTCATTTGGATATTAGGGGACATGACCGTCTCAAACAAATTTGTAGCAAATAGCTTTGAAAATATCCTTGAAAAACAAGGATTATCAACACAAATGAAAAGAACCCTTACCAAACAACTCCAAGATATAACGACCCCTTAGGAAGCTGCCTTTTGAAGACATTGTGGGAAAAGGAGAAAATGCTGGAAACCAATGATAATTGTGTTGAGTAATTTTTCTCTAAGTTCTAATCAAGGCTTTACAAAAGAATCCCCTATTTTTTTCTGCCCAAGGATAAAGGATGCAGGGTGAGCTGAGTGTCATGCAGCATTTTCTCCTTTTCCTATAATGTTGTCTAACATGCAAAGATAAATCCGATCTAGTGAGGCCACATAAACTCCTTACCAAATTACCAAATTTTAGACTCCTCCATCTTGAGAACAGTAGATTTTGCAGACAACAAATTAAATGTTGCTAAAAAAACTGTGTCTGTGTTCTAGGTTAGAAAACATTGTTGGAAAAGGAGAAATAGCTGGTGACCAGCATTTTCTTCCTTTTTTTGCAGTTTTCAAAAGCCTTCTCTGTCAGGGGTGTTCAGACTTGGGATTGTTTTGTAAAGGGTTAAATTTGTTGTCTGCAAAGGCTTTCATCATGATGAATCTGATGAGTCTGAAATTTTTTAGTTTTGTGAAGAGTATACAGGCAGTTTTGTTTATTTCATTACTCTTTCTCCCACCAAAGAAACTAATGAGTTTTTTCTTTGAGGCTGTTGCATTTACATGTGGTGTTGTATTGATTATTACTGAAGGTAGAGAGAACTAATTGAGCAATCAACTGTCTCAGATTTAACTCTGTATTACCTTATTTGGAACTGCTGGCATTTAAAATTGGCTGTGAAAACATTGTGACTTACAGAGAAATTGCAGATGCTGCCACAGCATTTCTGTAAAAGTCTTATCATTAATAGCTTTACCTAACAATCAGTGTATTTTAACGACCCCGCAGGATGCTTTTGAAAACATCATGGGAAAAGGAGAAAATGCTGATTGTCAGCATTTTCTCCTTTTCCCACAATGCTTTCAACTCTTTCAGAAAAATTTCTATCATTTTAACCAAATTTAGTTGCAAATGTCTTTGGTTTGGACATGTCTGAATTAAAATAACTGTCATATTGTAATGAGTTAAATGTTTGGCTGCTAATTCTTAGCAGAGGTTTCCTCTTTCTTTAACCCTTTACCGCACAATGCCGCCTTTTGACGCCCCTGAAGAAGAAGCCTTTTGAAAACATTGTGGGAAAAGGAGAAAATGCTGGTAACCAGCATTTTCTCCTTTTCCCACAATGTTTTCTGCCCTGTCAAAGGAAAATTGCACCATTTGTCAGCCACGTTGAAATTGTCGTCTGCAAATGCTTTCAATTTGGACAAGACTATAATTTTGTCGTCTGGTAAAGGGTTAAATGTTTTGAGTTACCAAGTTCACAAACATTGTGAGTTACAAAGAACCAATACCATACATTATTTTTGGTCATTTTAAAGGTCACCTAAGGACAACATGCTCAAGGTGAGCTTTTTTGATCATGCTGTATCTGCGTTGTGTCATTTCACATCCATCAGCACTGATTATTTTTTGTGTGATCTAGTGGCCAAAGCTTCGGTCTAGTGTACATGAAACAAGAATTTAAATGGCATAAAATTATCTGTTTTAGGTAAGATAGCAATTAGAACTGTCCAGATAGTACTTAAATTTTGTGGAAAAATTATAACAAACTGTACAGATAAACCCATGTGCTATGGAGTGAGATTCATCAGTTTATGCAAAGCGCTCAACACTGTGCACAAAGACAGTTGACTGTTTAGAGCCTCATAGCCCTTTACAACACAATCCAAATTTCAGTAACCATGAGGATGCTTAACCCTTTACCACACAATCCCGACTTTTGACGACCCTGAGAAAGAAACCTTTTGAAACATCATGGAATAAGGAGAAAATGCTGGTAACCAGCATTTTTCCTCTTTCCCACAAAGTTTTCTTCCTTTTAAAAAATCCATCTTTTGAGCAACAATGAAATTGTCATCTGCAAATGCTTTCAATTTGGAAAAGTTTAGGATTTTACGCCCCTGTGGCTGACTGTGAGCTTTGTTGAAAATTTGTATGCAAAAGAGAAATATTTGTTGATCACTTGCTCTTCTTCTCTCGATGTTTTCGAAATTGATGAAAGAATAGAACTGTCTTTTCTTCAAAATAATGTTTGTCCTTTGTGAACGTTAAACTCTTTACCACACTGCAAAATTTAAGACTTAGGTCCTGATTGAAAGCATACGCAGAAAACAAATTAAAGGTTATTTAAATGAAAAAGTTTGTACATGAAAAGGTAGAAAACATTGCGGAAAAAGGAGAAAATGCTGGTTACCAGCATTTTCTCTTTTTTACAGATTGTTTTAAAAGCCCTTTCCATCAGGTTAATTAAAACTCAGGATTGTGTGGTAAAGAGTTAACAGATTTTTGTAAGTATTGATTGATTGCATGGTGTTTAACGCTGTTTGCAACATTATTTTAGATATATCACAGTTCACCTATCCATGCTTTCCTGGAGTTTCATTTACCAGTACTCCGCACAATATCCTTTCCAAGTCACTGGCTGCTTTTCCACGTAACCATCATCGAAACAATGGTCAGCGGTGAGAGAGGAATGAATCCTGTTGGGATGACTAGCATCAATCCTCGGAAAGAAATTGGCTAAGCCAGGGATCGAACCAGCGACCTCCCATTCTCTATTCCTGTACGCTACTGACTGAGCTATGGGGGCTTGGCAGATTTTTGTAAGTTTAAGATTAACCCATACTGTGTGTAAGTAATGGCTCAATTGGGTTCCACAGACATTCCCAGAAGAGACCTTTTTCGGTTTTCATACTTAATACCATAGATTTCCAGACAAAAGCATGATGCAAATCAGAGACTGAAATGTCAGATGCCTCCCTTTTTTCCTGTTTATTAGTTCCTAAACCTCCTTCTTTCTTGTCAAAATATTGCTTTAAGCTTTACCCCCATGACAAGTTTGCAGCAGACTTTTAACCATTTACCGAACAACAAAATTTTGGATTGCATCAAATTGAAAGCATTTGCAGACAAAAAATTAAATGTAGTTCGAGTGATTATTTCTGTGTTGGATAGGGTAGAAAACATGTGGGAAAAGGAGAAAATGCTGGTTACCAGCATTTTCTTCTTTTCCCACATTGTTTTCAAAAGGCTTTCTCCACAGGGTCTATAAGCAGCAGAATTGTGTGGCAAAGGATTAAACTCTTGAAGCATTGGATTTGTCATCATGAAATCCCAAGACTAATTCCCAGCTGAGGGTTAAAGTTGTCACTTTGAAGTGTCCTTGAGCAAGCCACTGAGCTGATTCTGAGATTGAACTTTGCATTGCAGAAGATTTTTAAAACTCTAGAAGCATTGGAATTTGGTCATCATGAAATCTTGAGACGGATTCCAGCTGATGGTACCGTTTATCATTTTGAAGTGTCCTTGAGCAAGGCACTGGGCTGGTTCTGAGATTGAGGTTTGCAGTGAGATTTTAAAACTCTTGAAGCACTGGGTTTGCCTCCACAAAATCCCATGATTGATTCCAGCTGATTGCAAAATTGAATTTTGTCACTTTGGAGTGTCTTTGGGCATTAGGCACTGGGCTGATTCTGAGATTGTTTCTGCTGGTGGCACATTATGTGTCACATTAGGATTTCTTTGAGCAGGGCATTGGGCTGATTCTGAGATTGTTTCAAGTGGTGGCACAATGTGTCACATTAGAATGTCCTTGAGCAAGACACTGGGCTGCGCCTGTAGAGCTGTAATAATCCAGGAGAGACATAAGTGAGCTGTTTCAGTTACATTACTAAAATACTGTTGATAGCAGTGTAAAATACCATTCCAGCAAACAGATAGTAATGGATTGAATTATAAAAACAGACCCCTGGGTACAAATAAAAAGCTGTCTGAATCACAGATTCTCTTGGGAAAGAATTCAGTAGGAGTTTGCATATAAATAAAGTCAAGATTTTAACCCCTTCCCACACAATCCCAACTTAACAACCCTGAGAAAGAAGCCTTTTGAAAACATTATGGGAAAAGGAGAAAATGCTGGTAACAATTAAGCAGTTTTCTACTTTTTGCACAATGTTTTCTTCCCCTTCCAAAGCAAATTTTAATTTTACAGTTGCACATATTTTGTCGTCTGCAACTGCATTCAATATGGACTAATTGAAAATTTTGTTTGGTAAAGACTTTCAAAAGTATTGTCTAACCTTATAGAAAACAATCCCATTTGTAATGATTCAGAGGAAGAATTAAGGCTTTTGTAAATATCATGGGAAGAGGAAGAAGAGTTTCACCAGCATTTTCCCATTTTCTCCTCCCACAATATTTTTCTACCATTCTAATTTCTAAAAAGCAAATCCTGTCATTTTAGTCACAATGAGGAATATGTCATCTGCAAGTACAGTACCTTCAGTCATGTAAATGTCTAAAATTTTGTTGTCTGTGGTAAAGAGTTAACCAATTCCCAAACAATCCAAATGTTTTCACAACCCCAAGTAAAAGACTTCTGAAAACATTGTGGGAAAAGGAGAAAATGCAGATAACCAGCATTTTCTTCTTTTCCCACTGTGTTTTGTACTGTTTAAAGTACACAGCCATTATATAAGCCACATTTCATTTGTCGTCTCCAAAACTGAAATTTGACTTGTCTATAATATTGTCACATAGTAAAAGAGCCAAGGAAAAATGTGTCTGATATGTTCGACTTTTTTAAAGCTTTTATCTTGTAGCTTCTTTCCCATTTCATTCAACCTTTTCTCGCATGTTGCATTTGATTTTCACATAAGACTATGCTTTTGGTGACCTTTTGAAACTTATGTCATTAGCATTAACCTTTACTTTTGACCACAATGCTTTCTTGTGGATGCATAATATTCAAACATTAACTCTTTCCCAAACGATAAATTTTAGACTGGTCCAAATTGAAAGAGTTTGCAGACGACAATTTTAAATTTGATGAAAATGGAAGAAAGTAACATCTCATAAAGGGTAGAAAACACTGTGGGAAAAGGAGAAATTGCTCGTTATGAGCAATTTCTCCTTTTCCCACAGTGTTTTCAAAAGACTTGTACTGCAGACACGTGAAAACCAGGGCTTGGTTGGGAAAGGGTTAACTCTTAACCAGTAGAGCGCCAAATAAACTTATCAGATACTTTCATCATAGAAATACGACCCAAATAATTGCAATTTCACGGGTTGTTATTGTCTACAGTGTTTCTGCAAAGCAGACAGTGTAGATCAAAGATCAGGCCGCACATTTTGTGCAGCCTGATCTTGATCTACACCGGCCACTAATGCAACTATAGTCGTGAAAGGCGCTTTAAGGGTTAACTGTTGACTAGGGATATTTTACCAGTATGATGTCCCATTTAGTCATTAGCTGCCATTTCAGTAGTTAATAATTTAACTCTTTACCAGACAACAAAATTTAGACTTGCCCAAATTGAAAGCATTGATGCAGACAACAAAATAAATGTGATCAAAAACTGAAATATGTCACTGAAAGAGTTTAAAAGATGGAGTAAGGAGAACCAACATCTTCTTCATTTCCCACAATGTCTTCAAAAGTCTTTTTCCTCATGGTCCTTAAAACATAATTGTTTGGTAAGAGGTTTAGTCATGTTTAACTTGTCGTCTGCAAATGCATTTCATATGGAGGAATCTAATTTTGTGGTCTGGTACAAAGTTGTTTGTCATTTGGAAAGATAGTCTGTCCTTGCAGAACCCTTAATCCTTTTTCTGCTAAATAAGTGAAATAAAACTATCAAGTCAATAGTAAAAACCTAAATTTTGCT
Source organism: Tridacna gigas (assembly GCA_945859785.2). Taxonomy (NCBI): domain Eukaryota; kingdom Metazoa; phylum Mollusca; class Bivalvia; order Cardiida; family Cardiidae; genus Tridacna; species Tridacna gigas. The sequence continues at coordinate 73,119,237 of OX244029.2, forward strand.
ATTTCAAAGTTATTTTGGGGGAAGAAATTTCTCTTTATCAAACAGAGTACTGATCCAAGATGAGACTGCACATTCTGTGCATCTTGATCTACACCGTCCCCAAAAGGTCTTTGAGTCGCGCTGAGCAACCTAAGGGTTAAATACTGGGACCTGGCCAGGAAGCAGGAACATGGATTCCTCAGGTTATGAGAGAAAGATCAATCTTAGAAACTGTGCAAGTTACCAAAACCTTTATTACACTTCCAAGAATATTGGGTGTCCTGCACGGCTCAATGGTAAGATTACTCGATCAGTAATCCAGAAATCCTTGGTTTGATTGTCACTTTAGCACTGAGTTTTCCTCGGAAGTGCCCTTTTGCAAGGGACTTTAGAGTCCCTGAGCCTAGTTCTAGCAGAACCAATGATTAAATGTGCTGTCATAAATATCGGTAATCAGTCGTAGTCTACGTTGTGACACTTGTTGTCTCTACAAATAGCATTTATAACAGATGTTGCCTTTCTGTATAATACAGCAGGTATTCAAATATGATATCAGGGTGTATATTCATTGACCGTTCCAAATTGTATTTTAAGTCTTATTTCCAGATGTAGAAAGTAACACAGTATCTGACTGACTTTATCATTTGGTTTTTCAGAAAATTCTTAAGAATGATAGACCAAGAATGATACTAAGAATGGTTGGTTAGTATGGGCCCAAATCCAATGGCCCAAATCCTATAACTTACTCAGTTACAGGAAAAGGGAGAAGATGCTAGGGTCACCAGCATTTTCTTTTTTTCCCAACAATTTTTTACAGAATGATTTAAAGCTTTGAGTAGTTACTGAGGAACTGCCGTCGTGCTTTTCTTCAAAACCTCCATGTTAGTTAAGGTATTTTGTTTGAGAGATAGTATTACGTTTTAGTCCACACAGAACTAAATCCATTCTTTTATGGTTATTTTTAGACCACTGTGAAACCTAAATAAGTATAAATCAGACAAAGAATAAGAATTTGAAGATGACATATTATGGAAGGCATCGAAAATATAGTTGGAAAGGGAACAGCTCGAAAGCAGTCATTTCTTTTTTCAGAATGCTTCAAAAGAGTAACTGACTGCAAGAATATTCAACCCTTTACCAGACAACAAAATCACTGCTGGTCCAAAATGGAAAGCATTTGCAGACGACAATTTAAATATGGCTCAAATGGTGCAAATTTTCTTTGCTAGGGTAGAAAATATTGTGGGAAAAGGAGAAAATGCTGGTTACCAGCATTTTCTCCTTTTCCCACAATGTTTTCAAATGGCTTCTTTCCCAAGGTCATTGAAAGTCGGCATTGTGCAGTAAAGGGTTAAAGTGGTATCCTATTTGTACAGTAATGGGTAGGAAGAAAAAAAGGTACACTTTCAATGGATTATTGAGATCTTGAATGAATATGGTATTGATTGTGAATTATTGAATCTTCCCTAAATAGCTCAGAATGTAATTGGAATTAAAGTGTTGATTATAGGTCATACTTGCGGTACAAATGTCCTCGTTAAAGACGACCTATGTGACACAGTTTTGATGAGTTGCCTTTGAGTGAAACATTAGGAAAGGGCCTGGTATTGGATATGGTAGATAACTTTTTATTCAAGATGTCTTCATTTTAAATCTACCAAATGGCAAAACTTTAGACTTTTCCAAATTCAAAGCATTTGCAGGTGACAAATTTCATTTTATTCAAAGGACATGGAATGGCCCCTGGAAGGGTAAAAAAACATTGTGGGAAAAAGAGAAAATGCTGTTCACCAGCATTTTCTCCTTTTCCCACAATATTTCCAAAAGCTTTTTTTGTAAGGGTCATTAAAACTCAGGATTGTGTGGTAAAGGGTTAAAGACTGAATTGCTTGTGGGTTCCATGACACATTTAAATTTAAAGCTTGCTCACAGAGTCTGGGAAGGTAATTGAAATGAAAGTCATATTCATTCCTTATTAGCTCACCTGAGCACGAAGTGCTCATGGTGAGCTATTGTGATCATGCTGTGTCCGTCGTGCGGTGTGCGTCGTCCGTCGTCTGTCGTCAACTTTTTACCTTGTGTACGCTCTAGAGGCCACATTTTCAGTCCAATCCTCATGAAACTTGGTCAGAATGTTTGTCTTGATAAAATCTCGGACGAGTTCGAAATTGGGTCATGTAGGGTCAAAAACTAGGTCACTAGGTCAAATCTTAGAAAAACCTTGTGTACGCTCTAGAGGCCACATTTTCAGTCAGATACTTGTGAAATGTGGTCAGAATGTTTGTCTCGATAAAATCTCGGACGAGTTCGAAATTGGGTCATGTGGGGTCAAAAACTAGGTCACTAGGTCAAATCTTAGAAAAACCTTGTGTACGCTCTAGAGGCCACATTTTCAGTCAGATACTTGTGAAATTTGATCAGAATGTTTGTCTTGATACAATCTTGGACGAGTTTGAAATTGGGTTGTGTGGGGTCAAAAACTAGGTCACTAGGTCAAATCTTAGAAAAACCTTGTGTACGCTCTAGAGGCCACATTTTCAGTCTGATCCTCATGAAACTTGGTCAGAATGTTTGTCTTGATAAAATCTCAGACAAGTTTGAAATTGGGTCATGTGGGGTCAAAAACTAGGTCACTAGGTCAAATCTTAGAAAAACCTTGTGTACGCTCTAGAGGCCACATTTTCAGTCCGATCCTCATGAAACTTGGTCAGAATATTTGTCTTGATAAAATCTCGGACGAGTTTGAAATTGGGTCATGTGGGGTCAAAAACTAGGTCACTAGGTCAAATCTTAGTAAAACCTTGTGTACGCTCTAGAGGCCACATTTTCAGTCGGATACTTGTGAAACTTGGTCAGAATGTTTGTCTTGATAAAATCTCAGACAAGTTCAAAATTGGGTCATGTGAGGTCAAAAACTAGGTCACTAGGTCAAATCGTAGAAAAACCTTGTGTACGCTGTAGATGACACATTTTCAGTTCAATCCTCATGAAACTTGGTCAGAATGTTTGTCTTGATAAAATCTCAGACAAGTTTGAAATTGGGTTGTGTGGGGTCAAAAACTAGGTCACTAGGTCAAATCTTAGAAAAACCTTTTGTACACTATAGAGGCCACATTTTCAATCCAATACTCTTGAAAACTGGTCAGAATGTTTGTCTTGATTATATCTTGAAATAGTACGAAAATGTGCCATGTTGGGTCAAAAACTAGGTCACCAGGTCAAATCTAAGAAAAACGTTGTGTATGCTCTAGAGGCCATATTTTCTGTTCAGTACTCTTGAAAGTTGGTCAGAATGTTTGCCTTGATAATATCTCTGACTAGTTTGAAAATGGGTCATGTCGGGTGAAAAACTAGGTCACTAGGTTAAATCTTAGAAAAACCTTGTGTAAGCTCCAGAAGCCACATTTTCTGTCTGATACTCTTGAAAGTGGGTCAGAATGTTTGTCTCGATTATATCTCAGACGAATTTGAAAATGGGTCATGTCGGGGCAAAAACTAGGTCACTTGGTCAAATCTTAGAAAAACCATGTGTACACTGTTGTGGCCACATTTTTTGTTCAATACTCTTTTAAAGTTGCTCAGAATGTTTGCCTTGGTAATATCTTGGATGAGTTTGAAAATGGGTCATGTTGGGTCAAAATCTAGGTCACTAGGTCAGATCTTAGAAAGACCTTGTGTACGCTGTAGAGGCCACATTTTCAGTCCAATACTCTTGAAATTTGGTAAGAATGTTTGTCCTGATGATATCTTGGACCAGTTTGAAAATGTGTCATGTTGGCTGAAAAACTAGGTCACTAGGTCAAATCTTACAAAAACCTAGTGTACGAATGACTCTCAGAAAGAAGCCTTTTGAAAACACTGTTTGAAAATGAGAAAATGCTAGTATCCAGCATTTTTTCCCTTTTTCACAATGTTTTCTACCCCTTTGAGAGACCAATCCCACAGCTTGATCCACATATTATTTGTTTTATGCAGAAGGTTCAAACTTTGATGAGTCTAAAATTTTATTGTTTGGTAATACATATATCTCACAAGATGTTGGAAATTGGTTGTGCTTGGTCAAAAGGCTCAGGTGAGCGACTCCAGGGTCATCATGGCCCTCTTGTTTTTTAGCATGGCTGTACTCATGAAAAACCCAAGGTATTATCAATTAGTCCCATAATTGTCATGCAAGAACTTCAACATTTTCTGATGTATCTGTTGTTACAGAAGGTAATAATACTATTTCTTAACTCTTTACCACACAATTCCGAGTTTTAAAGACCCTGAAGAAGGAGGCTTTTGAAAACATTGTGGGAAAAGAAAAAAATGCTGGTAACCAGCATTTTCTTCTTTTTCCACAATGCTTTCAACCATCTCAAAGAAACATACTGCTTTTTATGCCCCATTTTATTGGTTATCTGCAAAAGCTTTCAATTTGGACTGGTCTAAAATTTTGTTATGTGGTAAAGAATTAATTACGAAAAGGGAAGCCCATGTTACAAGAATGGCAGGTAATCCTGAAATATTTTTCATGGCATGAATGGTGAAGTTTTGGAACAAAGACAGAATGATAGGAATGATACAAACCCCTCTTTATGGTAAATATTCAGCTCATCCAAACATAAGCATTAACATCAAAATAAATAATTTACACTTAAAACTGAATCATTTCTTTCCAAAAAACTGAATGCAAATTATATGTACCATCATTTTATGGTTGTTTGATAATCAAGGGAGATAAATGTTTAACCCTTAAAGCGCCTTTCACGACTATAGTTGCTTTTGCGGCCAGTGTAGATCAAGATCAGGCTGCACAAAACGTCTAGCCTGATCTTTGATCTACACTGCCCACTTTGTTGAAACAACGTAGACAAAAGCAACCATGAAATTGTAATTACTTGGGTTGTATTTCTAGTTTGACACAGTCTGATAGGTTTATTTGGCGCTCTAAGGGTTAAGATCATGTAACAGTTCTTCAAAATGGAAACCACTTTGATACACATGAGGTTAGATGTACTTGCGGAATCGGACAAGATGTGATGAATGTTAGTTTATGTGGCCTTTGAAAAACATGCATTGTTCTAGAACTAATCAAGAACTGATCTTGTGTGAACTTGCAGAACTTTTGGAACAGATCTTTCAAAATATAGCCATGTTCCATAAATAAATTGGGTTTAGAATAGTAGATGACAGGATTTCGTAGAACATGAATATGTTAAAGTTCTATAACTCCTTGATGTACAAGAACAGTTCGAGAATGGTTTTAATTTCTGAAACATGTCTATACACGGAGTACTATACTATTTAGGGAACCTTTTTTTTTTAAATGTAGTTTATGATGGGACCAAGATGTGTGCTGTTGCTCTTCTAAAAGTGTAAAAAGTTAAAACTCTCCCCTAACCCTGAAAACCAGATATCAGATGACAGATAACAATTGAAATTTGCATAGATACTAATTATAATGGAGTACTATGAATATCATTCGAATGATAACCATAGGATGACCTTTAGCTTATTTTGGAAAAGGTCCAAATTGGCTTGGACCCTGGGAAATTGGACTTTTGAAAACGTTGTGGGAAAAGGAGAAAATGCAGGTTACCAGCATTTTCTCCTTTTTCCACAGCATTTTCTAACCTTTCGGAAACAAATCCAATCATTTGAGCCACATACAAATTGAAGTCTGCACATGCTTTCATTTTGGACCAGTTTGAAATATTGTCGTGTGGTAAGGAGTTTAACTCTTTATCAAACGACAAAATTTTAGACTTGTCCAAATTGAAAGCAGTTGCAGACGACAAAATTAATGTGACTGAAAAATTGAAATTTGTTTTGGGAAGGGTAGAAAACATTGTGGGAAAAGGAGAAAATGCCGGTTACCAGCATTTTCTCCTTTTCCCACAATGTTTTCAAAAGGCTTCTCTTTCAGGGTCATTAAAAGTCCAGATTGTGTGGTAAAGGGTTAAGTTCATGCAGATAATTGTTTTGTGTGTATGAGAGAATTTTGTTCCTTAGTATCCAAGAGTCTTGAAAAGTGCCAGCAAGACAAATGTGCATCCTATTAGAGGAAATCAGGTAACTTGTGTGTCAATACCAGGATGAGCTTTCTACTTGAATCTAGCAGATGAAGATCTAATTCAAGAAGCAAATCACTTAAACTGGTTCAACCTTTGTCTTTTATCTTTGAAACTGTTCGGTATGAATGTAGTAATACAAGAATACGTTAATGACACAACTTAAAGGCTTACTAGCATCCAAAAGTAAACAATTCAGGAGTCGAAAAGCTGGCAAATTTACTTCATACCAGTTACTGGCAGAGAAATGAATTGTATACACAGTAAAATTAGTGTTGCACCCCCTGTGTTTTTAACGTGTTTAATTTTCTGGCGTGAATGATATGAAGTGGGTTGGAAATTAGAATCTGGCTGCTGTATACAAGAACAAACAAGTCTGTTGTCTCTGAAATGGAATGAACTGAAGTATCCCTTAACCTCATGGCAGCAGCTACTGATCGAGCTGTTTCAACCTCTCATGAGAGGTGTGAGACAAAGACTGCAGGCTGTTTTGCATGCCCCGGGCGGAAATACGCAATATTGCCTGAGTTTGTGTGTCCATTCTCTGCAGGTCACTTTCAACCTGTCGTAAGTTTTGTTTCGACATTAAATTCCCTGTTTTAACCAAACTTAAACGCTTCTCGTTTTTTTTTAAATTTGAAAGCAACCTCTACGCAAAAGATTCCCACTTACCATGAGGTCAAGGGATACCTCAGTTCAGTTCATTTTATGGGCAAAAGACGAGTCTGTTGGTGTATGCAGCAGCCGAATTCTAATTTCGACCCAGTTTTATCTCATTCACAGGGGGTGCAACACTAATTTTACTATGTATATAACTAGAACAAAAGTTGCTAACTCCGATTCTTCTTTTAACTCTTTACCAAACAACAAAATTTTAGACTAGTCCAAACTGAAGGCATGTGACTTAGAAGATGTGACTTAGAAATTAAAAAAATGTTTTGGGATGGGTAGAGAACATTGTGGGAAAAGGAAAAAATGCTGGTTACCAGTATTTTCTCCTTTTCCCACGATGTTTTTAAAAGGCTTTCTTTTTGGGGTCATTAAAAGTCGGGATTATGTGGTAAAGGGTTAAAATTCTTTTTTCTGCCAAAGCAGATATGAACAAATTATAGTACTTTAACCCTCTACGAGAAATCCGGACCCCAAAGAAAAAAGCTTTAGAAAACATTGTGGGGAAAGGAGAAAATGCAGGTGACCTGCATTTTCTCCTTTCCCTTAATGTTTTCTACTCTTTCAAAAACAGATTTCATGTATTAAGGAGCATTTGTTACCTGCAAATGTTTCATTTTGAAAAAGTCTGAAATTTTATTGTTTGGCAAATAGTTAACCCTTTACCACTTATCGTTATTTGCATATCTGCAAATTTGTTTTAGGAGGTTCAGATATAATCAGTATGGATAAATCTTAACTCTTTACCAAATGACAAAATTTTAGACTGGTCCAAATTGAAAGCATTTGCAGACGACAAAATAAATGAGATTGAAAAATTGAAATTTGTTCTAGGAATGGTAGAAAACATTGTGGGAAAAGGAGAAAATGCTGGTAACCAGCACAATGTTTTCAAAAGCTTTCTTCCTCAGGTCGTTAAAAGTCGGGATTGTGTGGTAAAGGGTTAAACTACCTTGCCTGGTTAAACGATGAAAGAGTCCTGAACTGTTATAGCACCCTAATAAACATGGTCTGTATTTTCCATTTTCCATTTCAGGTCGGGATTCCACAGAAGATAAATCTCAGAAAGTATTTTACCTACGAATGAAGTACAACATGTGCAAAAATGGGTCAAAGACCAAACAAACTGGATTTACAGTAAGTTCTAGGGTAGTTAAATAATGATCGATGTCTTTAAAGTGCTTTAATTGTATCCAGGTACCAGTTCATTTATTTTTTTTCATGGGTTTCACCAGTCCTGATGAAGGCTCAACTGTATCTCGCCATAGGACACTTGCATTAAGCACCAACACCATTGATTATCAAACTTAAATTACCTGCAGATTAGGAATCCAACTGCATACTCAGTTGAGCAACAAAGATTTCCTATTTATTATATGTCTACAACAATATTAGCAGAGGTATGCTTGAATCAGGTAGTCTGTAGATATGTCCAGTTCTCCTCCAACAGTTTTCAGCCATTTTGGTTGAAAATTTTCATGGAAGCCCTTTATACCCCCAACAGAACTGAAGTAGCTGCAATTTTCATTATGATTGCTAGGATTTTATGAGAGATATGATCCTTTGAAATTTTTGGCGAGCCTGCTTGCGATGAGTGAGACATAGTTGTCTCAATGATGCTCTATTGTATGAGCGTGTGTGCATCTGTGTGTGTCTGTATGGATTTGTCCGAACTAGAACTTCTACATTTATGGATGGATTTCAAAATAATTTGGCACAATCATTCTCTTTAATGAGTAGATTTGCCATTTGAAACATTTGTTCAGTTAGGTTTATGGTCAAGGTCAAGACTTGAAGGTCAAATGATAAAATTGTCCCCACGTAGGGCTTGTCCGAGCAACAACTTCTTCATTTATAGATAGATTTAAGAAAAAATGTACAATTGGTCTCCTTTACCAGTAGAAGTGCCAATGAATCATTTACTCAGCTAGGTCCAAGGTCAAGGTCACACTTGAAGGTCAAATGATAAAATTGTCATAAAGAGAGCTTCTCGAAGTTGTAACTTCTATATTTATGGATGCATTTAAAGATTATTTGGCACAATCATCCTCCTTTACCAGTAGAAGTGCTTTTTGTATCATTTGCTCGGGTAGATCCAAGTTAAGGTCACACTGAAAAGTCAAATGATAAAGTTATCCGAGCCATAAGCTTTACATTGTTGATGTATTTCAAAATAATTTTGAACAATTATTCACCTTCATGAGTAGATGTCTCATTGGAAATATTTTATCATATAGGTCTAAGATCAAGGTTACCCTGTAAGTTTAAACCATAAAATAATCATAAATAGATCTTGTCCAAACCATTACTTCTTCACATATAGATGTATTTCAAAATAAATTTGCACAACTGTTCTCCTTTATGAGTAGATGTGCCACTTCAAAAATGTGTTCAATTAGGTCCAAGGTCAAGTTCAGACTTGATGGTCAAATGATAGAATTTATGGCAACTTTTTATACTTAATGAGCAGTAAGTATATCTCTGAATTATTCACTTCACTAGTTTCAAGGTCAAGATCATTCCTGTAGGTCATAGATTAAGCTTCCACTTGTTCGTAAATAGGGAATACTCCTATCCTCATACAAACTTGAAAAATAAAAGGGGTCTGAAATAAGATAGATGTGCATTGAGTGATTGGTTACTTTTTTGCCAAGTGCAGCTTATGAGGTCCCTTACTAACTCCCCCCATGGCGGGCTCAACATGTTAACCCTGGGCAATCCACCAGTCTTGATACAGTGGGTGGCATGGCAACAGTCTGGGATATTTGTCAGCCCACAACAGTTCTAGTTCTCTATGTATTTGTTAATCGTTGCCGATTTACCTGAGCTTGACTTATTCTGAGTGTCTGCTATGACCAAGGTCAGTTGTCTGTGTTGGTGTTAAGCTTAGTTCATCATAACTGACTCGGCCCCGCTTGATCAAATGATTGATTAATTTGAAGTAACACCTTGGCATCCAGTTTAGTGAAGAAACATGTGATCATCAGTAGCAGTAACTAATGTTCTAGTACTCTCTAATTGTAGCATGGCCTTGTGCCAACAGAGCTTATATAAGGTAATTCTACAGGAAACTTTATTCCAGACAACATTGCTTTTGACTTAGCCATATCAAAAACATTAGCAGACTTCAAATAAGAAAATTTCATGTGATGAAAATTTCTTTGCAATGGTTGTAGAAAACATTACATAAAAAGGAGAAATTGCTGTTGCCAACATTTTCTATTCTTCTCGCAATCACAAAGCTTGTTTCATGAGGGTGGTAAAAAACAGACGATCATTTCTGTAAAGAGAAGTTAATCAAATTGTGTGGCTGGGAAAAGATTGCCTTGTGGTATAAAAAGCTGAGAATGAACATAGCTTATGGATAAAAGAAATTAAACCTTACCACACAGTCCCGAGTTCAAACGACCCCAAGGAAAAGGACTTTTGAAAACATTGTGGGAAAAGGCAAAAATGCTGGTAATCAGCATTTTCTCCTTTTCCCACAATATTTTCTACCCTTCCAAAGACAAATTTCATAACTTTCGCACTTTTTAATTTGTCTTCTGCAAATCCTTTCAATTTGGATTAGTCTTAAATTTTGTCATTTGGTAAAGAGTTAATCAAATTGTGGAGATCAGAAAAGATTTTAGGTATAAAATGCTGAGAACCAGACAATCATAAAAGATTTTCTTTGTGACTGCAGTGCTAAAAGGCATGGAAACAGAGATAGGGCATTTTCTTTACTTAACCTTTACCAGATAGCAAAATTTTGGATTTGTTCAAACTGAAAACAAGATTAAATGTAGAAGATGTAGCGAGTCTGGCTCAAGTGTTGATATCTATTTTTAGAAGAAAAGGAAACATTGTGGAAAAAGGAGAAAATGCTGGTTACCAGCATTTTTTTCTTTTCTTACAATGTTTTCAAAAGCTCCTCAGGGTTGTTTTGGGCTTGCCCATACTCAGAACAACATTTATTGTAGAAAAGATATCAAATATGGCTTAAGGGGTGAGATTTGTCTTTGAAAGAGAAGAAAACATTGTGGAAAAAGTAGAAATGCTGGTTACCATAAATTTCTCCTTTTCTCACAATGTTTTGAAATGCCTTCTTCCTCAAGGTTGTTTTAGCATGGGATTGCTTGGTAAAAGATTGAAATAGTAAAGCTGAAATGAGTCCATCCAACTTGAAAGTAAGATATTTTGACTTCATTCAAATTATTGTAGTTGTCAACAATAGTTTATGAATCCAGTCTGATTTTTTTAAAAAATCATTTAACCCTTTACCTCACAATGTAGCCTTTTAACAACCTTGGGAAAGAACCTTTTTGAAAACATTGTGGGAAAAGTAGAAAATGCTGGTGACCAGCATTTTTCTCCTTTTCCCACAATGTTTTCTACCCCACAGAAAAATTGCACCATTTGAGCCACATTGAAATTGTGGTCTGCAGAATGCTTTCAGTTTGGACAACGCTAAAATTTTGTCGTCTGGTAAAGGGTTAACAAACTTATCTTTATCTTAAAACTTTGTATGTCTTACTGCAGGTTACTTTGGAAATTTCATTTACAAAGAAGAAATAGCATAATAACAAGCAATATCTCCATTTGACTGGGTGTTTTCTAGTCCTCCATTTTATGAAAGTTTTTGAAACATTAATCCTTGCCGAACAAGCCCAAGTTTTAACAATCCTAACAACAACCCTTTAACAACCATGAGGAAAACGACTTCAGACAACATTGTTAAAAAAAACACAAAATACTGATACACAGCACTTTCTCCTTTTCCCACAAAAATTTTCCTTATATTCAAGAGACAAATTCCATCATTTGAGCTAGATATAATTTGTCGTCTGCAGATCCTTTCAATTAGGACAAGTGTTAAATTCTGTTGTATGATATAGAGTTTACTCATTGATAATACATATTATACCCTTAGAGTGCCACACACTGAGACCTGGTAGCACAGTTGGTAGTGTACAGGGACTTGTGAACAAGGAGTGGCTGGTTCAAATTCCCAGCACAGCCAGTTTCTTTCCAAGGATTGATAAAGTGATGTGATAGGATTCATTCCTCTCTCACTGCTGATTTTAATCTAGATGATGGTCTTGTGGTTAAACAGCCAGTGGCTTGGGAAGAATATTGAGCAAAATGCTGGTAACAGCAACTCTAGGAAGGCATGGATAGGTGAACTGGCTGCTGCGATATAACTGAAATAATGTTGAAATGATGTTAAACACCACACAGACCAAACAAACATTTTCAGTCTAGAAATAAGATCCAAGTAATTGCAGTTTCAAGGTTGCTTTTGTTTTAAGACATTCAATAAAGTAGACAGTGTAGATCAAAGATCAGACTGCACATTTTGATCCGATTTTGATTCTCATCTTAATCTACAATGTCTATAAAAGCAACTGAAGCTAATTCCAGGACTCTTAAAGTTCACACTACAGTTTATGGAATTTGAAAATACCTTAACTAAGATGACAGATTTTTGTTCTTTTCTTCAGTGTTCTGCCAAGGCAGAGATTATGGGCTATATTGCCCCATTGAATTACAGAATTGCCCCATCATACTTTAACTCTGTCACACTTTTTTGAAAATAAGTCCTAAAGGTATTTGCCTCATTTTGAAAATATCCCCTACTGGTATTTTGCAAGTTTTCCTGAATACTTCTTCAGAAAAGACAACATTAAAATTGAAGAATTTGCAGAAGATAAACTAACTGTGGCTCAAGTGATAGGAATTGTTGTAAGAAGATAAAAAATGTTGAGGAAGAAGGAGAAGATGCTGTTTACCAATATTTTCTTCTTTTACTACAGTGTTTTCCACATCTTTCTTCTTCAAGGTTGTTAAAATAACGGATTGTTTGATAAGAGAGTTATTAGAAATTGTCATTAAACCACCCAATAGCATGTAAGAAAATCCTTTCTAGCCTTTGCATGCAAAGAAGTGATAATTTACAATTTCCTTGGAGTCCAGGAAAGGTAGTGTTACATTTTCAATAAAATTGTTCATCAGACACGATTATATTTTTGGGAGAATTTCTAATGTAACTTGATGCATTGACCATAGTCAGGGAATCTGCTCACTATAATTTGGTTCTTACAGTCCCAAAGCAAAGAAGTAGATCAAATACAGAAAACATAATGATGGCTGCCAGACGTTTTGGATTTTCCTGTTGAAGGTTTTGGTTTGGTTTGTTTGGTGTTTAAATGCCATTCTTATCTTTTATTTCTGTCGTATCTCACTGGTCAGGCACATGTTTTCATAGAGATTCTCTTTACCTCACAATCCTGACTCTGAGGAAGAGGGCTTTTTAAATGTGAAAAGGAGAAAATGCTGTTAACCAGCATTTTCTCCTTTTTCTACAGTATTTTCTATGCTTTCAAAGACAAATTTCATCAACTTAAGCATATTTAAATTGTTGTCTGCAAAAGCTTTCACTTTGTACAAGTCTAAAATGTTGTTGTAGAGCAAAGAGTGAACACAACATTGTTTCCAAGCAACTGGGCGTTTTTCCTCATAAACATTGTCAAAACAATGTTCAGAGGTGATAGAGGAATGGATCAAAGGACCATGTTGCATTGACTAGCTTCAGTCCTTGGAAAGAAGTTGGTCTAGCTCAGAATCCAACTAGATACCTCTGGAAGATAAACCATGTATGTTACAGACTGAGCCAGAAGGTTGGGCTTTTAGCAGTTTGATAGGGGTGAAAAAAGTGTTTAGAAACCCATTTTAACTCTTTATGACACAGCAAAATTTTAGACTGGTCCAAACTGAAAGCTGAAAGCATTTGCAGATGACAAATAAAATGTGGCTGAAATGAAAGGGTTTGTTTTGGGTAGGGTAGAAAACATTGTGGAAAATGGAGAAAATGCTGGTTTTTACCAGCATTTTCTCCTTTTCCCACAAAGTTCGCAAAGGTCTTTTTCCTCAAGGTTGTTAAAATTTTGGATTGTGTGGTAATGAGTTAAGTTGTTGATGACATGATATAGCTGAGAAACTGTTAACTCTTATCCTGCCAACTTTCAATATTGACCATTACAAAAGTAAATTAAGTTTGGACATTGGTTAGGTTCATATGACTGAAAGGACTGATAGAACAGTCGAGAGTGTAGGGCAAGAGCTGACTGCACATATGTGCAGGCTTATCTAGCTTTAACTCTCCACAAAAATCATCCATGGTCATCAACAACTGAAGAAGAGTTACAAGTAGTATACAGTACAATTTAAACAAATCTCCAATGATATTCTGTATATTTTCAGCTTGTACAGTGGTCAGGAAAATTAAAGCAGCATATATCCACCAAAAATAACTCCCTTGTAACAGATGGACTTGTCTGTATATGCCGCCCAATGCAGACCTCTTCTGTCATGGAGATCAGAATGGATGGCAATATGTTTATGTCGAGACATGACCTTGGGATGACCTTTACATTTTGTGACACAAGGTATGTCACAGAAAAAATTAATAATTGTTATCTGGTTTACAGAATCATTTTCTTACCTCCTCTTAGCCATTTTTAGTGGATCAGTATTACAAATATGTATAATTGTGATCAGTCTGACCTGGGAACATATGAGCCATGCTCTGGCAAAAGGGTGTTAAGGCATCTCTCTGATGCATGACACCAAGCAAGTCATCAGATTATTATGGATCCATAAAATCCATTTTGTCTAACAACCGACTGAATCATGATGCAGAATGGACCTGTTGGGCATGCAGGAAGCATGCTTTTTGCAGATGCATTAAGCCTGCTTTTCACAGAGCATGGCTCATATAATTATGCATGCATAATGCATTGTACTCTAAGTTAAGCAGAAACAGCTCAATCTTGCTATAGTTGTTACCGTAATTATGTACTACACACTTGTATACAGTTCAACAATGTAATACCAGCAGAAAACAGTGTCAAATGTACATGCTGGCTTTTCAGTCTTCTAGATCAATCACTCTAATTTTCCCTCGGTGACTTGTTCCATCTAGTAATTCCATAAACGTGAAATATATTTTATTATATACCTGAAATTTTTCTGGCTCAAATACATACATCGAACACATATAAATAACACAAGACAGAAAAAAAAAACCTGTACCTAAACTCTGTGAAAAATGTTTACAAATATAGTATTGATGATGTAACTCACATGCAGATAATATACATACTGATTTGCAATTTGATTGGTCAGAGTTTATGCTATGATATTTATCTACCATTCATAAAAATGACATTACTAGCTACTACACCATTGTTTATTTTGTTCACCAATTTACAAATAAAAGGTCAGGAACTGCAAAATTTTGTTGCTGAAAGTTGGAGGTATATAATAAAAGGAATATTATGTTGTAGTAACTTTCCTGATGCTTGTATTTACTTCGTGCTGCTTTATAAAATTTTGACATCACTCGACCTTCAGTCTCACGTGATATCAAATTTTCTAACATGGCTTGAATTAAATACAAGCACCAGGAAAGTTACTACAACATAATATTCTATATATATTTGATGACAGCATATTGTTCATTTCTCAACATCGTTGCAAGATACAGGGTCCGTATTCACCAACCATTCTTAGGAACCTTCTTAGTCTTATTCTCCAGAATTTTCTATATTTGAAAGTAACACAACTTCTGATTGGCTAAACCATTCGGTTTAGCCAATCAGAAGTTGCGTTACTTTCAAATATAGAAAATCTTGGCGAGTAAGACTAAGAATATTCTCAAGAATGGTTGGTGAATACGTACCCTGCTCTGCAAATTCCTTTGCAGGACTTTATGTCCTTTCATTGTAACCTATAGTGGCAGTTATTCTTACAGGACATAAAAATATACCAATTTTAGATTATGGAGAATTTAAACTTGATATTTCTCCATTTACTTTAATGTTTCTGTGTTGTCCTTACAATTTACTACAAAGCATCATGTTTTCCATTTATAATAATAATGCACGTACATATCTTCTGAAATCCAGTTTGAAGTTGTCCTCAAACAAGGGCTGTATCCATCTTCTTGAGAAATCATTAGTCACTTGTTAGCCCTTTACAAGAAAACAAAATTTTAGATTCTTCCAAAGTGACAGTGTTTGCAGGTGGCAAATTAGTTAATCCCATTAACTGATGGGATTTGTCTTTAAAAGTTACGAAAAATGTGTGAAAAGAAGAAAATGCTGGTTTCCAGCATGTTTTCCTTTTCCGACAATGTTTTCAAGATTATTCTTCCTCAAGGTTGTTAAAACTCAAGATTGTTTTGTAAGAGGCTAAGCTCTTTACTACACAAAAAAATTAACCTTTACTTTTGCAACCCTGAGAAAGATGGCTTTTGTAAAATAATGAGGAAAGGATTTTGGTAATCGAAATGAAGATTGCATTGGCACTTTTCCATGTTAAAACAATATTACAAATGGAGATTTTACTTGAGAGCATTTTCTCCCTTTGGTCAAATGTTTTCAAAAGAATTAAATCAAGCTATCCTTAGATGTAGGTTACTACATCAATCTATTATGTGGACAGTGTAGATCATGATTAGACTTGCTTAGACTATTCAGTTTGATCTTAGATTTACTTCCCAGTGATTTGCTAGGTATCCTGGTCCAAAAGGGCTTATCTCTTTACCAGAGGACAAATTTTTTAGACTGGTCCATTATTCAAATCATTTGCAGATGACAAACTAAATGGGGCTCAAATGATGGAAATTGACCTTTCTGCCAATTTTGATTGACAGGTCCTATCAGCCAATCAAAATGCAGTATAGCGCGACATGTAAACACACAGGTCAGACAAAGTGATAGACTTTACTATTGACAATGCTATTGTTTTCTTTTTGTTTAAACCATAGTTCTAAGACTGGATTATACAGTGATTATTTCAAAATGGATTAAAGTTACACATAGGAATCATGTGTTAAGGTAATTGTTAAATTATATACCTCGAAAGAAAAACTAAATTTACCCATTCCAAAAACCTAGATCTACATAAAATGTTGCCGGTAGATTTAACCAGGATCCCGAAAAACCAGCCACTCTACCAAACATTATAGAAAAGCAGGTTTTTTTTCCAGTCTTTCAGGAAAGAAAGAACAGTTTTGCCAAACTGTTTTGTTAAACTACATGTACCTGTATTGAAATCTAACTGCACATACATCTATCAAATTCCAAACCATTACTCCAAGACAGTCGTAATCGTTACATACAAAATGAGCCACAGGAAGGATATTTTATTGACAGCCACTCGTCGCCCTGTTTCAAAAAGAAGTTGACATTGCGAACATCATCATATGATTCTTGTTGTAATACTTCAGAGAGCATTCATATTTTATTCTTGTTTCATAAACTCGATTGCATGTGACTTTTGCCTGGTTCGAACGATTGTTTTCCCAATGATTACCGCATGACTGATAAATGCACGTCCATTCCATATCAGTATAATCCTTACAATTACCCAATTGACCCAATATACCCCCAATTAAAAAGTTTTTTACAACATATATCTATTAAAAATACGACAAATCACCTAATTGATTACTTACGATAAGCTTCTTGATTTTCTCTCAAACAGGTGTTAGAGGTGTTAATTACATCTTTACCAGACAAGAAAAGATTAGATTCATCTGTTTTGAAAACATTTGCTGGTGACAAATTAAATGTTGCTCCAATTATGAGATTTGTCTGTGAAAGGGTAGGAAACATCAAAGGAAAAAGGGAAAGTTTTCAAGAGTTTCCCTCTTCAGGGTTGTTAAAGCACAGGTTTGTGTGGCAAAGGCTTCAATTGTAAATCCTTTTCTCATATTGTTTAAAGTCAAACGGACATGTTATATACTGACAAAATGTCTTAAAAACGTATGACCTATTACAAGTTATGGATAATGCCGACAACAATCTACTCACAATGTTTAAATGCTGTGACCAAACACAGAATTACGAACATATTTGCGCTATTTTCATTTTTCGATTTCTCATAAATATGATATTATTCAAAGTTTTTTTTTTTTTTCTTGTTACTTTGCTGATTTAGTCTGAACTGAAAAGAATGTCGTGAAAAAAGCCTTGGATACTTCAATTATAGCGTAAGATAAACTAGAACAAAACTGAAATTAGCTCTCTTTCTGTATGTATTTGACGCCATTTTCTGGTTTGTTTGTCAGGCATAACGACCAAAATACCACGTTACTAAGTAGAGCGTGCCAAACTCGCGTTTGCAGAAAGGTCATTTGTCTTTGAAGGAGTAGAAAATATGGTGGAAACAGGAGAAAATGCTGGCTACTAGCATTTTCTCCCTTTTCCACAATGTTTTCACAGGCCTCATCCTCAGGGTCATCAAAACAGGGCATTTTTGGATACAATCTCAGCTACTTCTGTACTTAACCCTTTACCACACAATCCTGAGTTTTAACGACCCTGAGGAAGAATGCCTTTGAAAACATTGTGGGAAAAGGAGAAAATGCTAATAACCAGCATTTTCTCTTTTTCTCACAATGATTTTTACCCTTTCGGAGTCAAGATTTCATCAACTGAGCCACATTTCATTTATTGTTTGCAAGTGCTTTTTAAGATGTTCATTTTATTTAGTCAGCTGTGTAAGGGGTAAGAAGACATTCTCATGTAATAATTTCTTTTTTTAATCTGTTGCCAAAAATGAATCGTTTTGTACAATTATCACAATATAATTGTGCTTAATTCTTTTTGCATGTGGAATCAAGAAAATTGATGTGTTGTAATTGTGTGTAGCCAAATTTACTTCACAAAAACTGTGGATGGCATGATCATGAAATATGTGGATGAAAAAAACTGAATGAGAAATCGTGTTTAGCAGGACTTTTAGGAAAGAGAAAACACTGTCAGAATGTCCATAAGTGAAGTTAACAATCCTGTGTTTAAACAACCCAAGGGAAGAAGGCATTTGAGAATACTGAGGCCAGCATTTTCTTCTTTAGCCTACATATTTCCTTCCGTTGAACCTAGAAATCATATCAGATGTATCACATTTAATTTCTACTGAGTTTGAAGAAGTCTTAAAAAAAAATTGTTTCGATAGTAGTTCATAGCAATTTTCACTTTCCCAGAAACTGTTCAAAATTATTTGTCAAAACCAGATGGCATAATTTTAGACAGAAACTTGCACATGATCTTTGGCTAGGCTGTCTTTGTACCAGGGGGGGCCCTTTTAGGGTGATAGACTATAGTTCCAGTTGACCTTTTTATGGTGGTGGGCTAGTGTACCAGAGTGCTGTTTAAAAGACAGTGGACCAGTGTACCAGGGTATCCTTTTAAGGTGATGGACTAGTGAACAGGGAGGGGGGGGGGAGACTTTTTATGTAGTTGACAAGTGTTCTAGAGAAGCCCTTTTAAGAAGTTGGAGTGTTGTTCTCAGGGGCCCTTATAAGGTGATAAACTAGTGTGTCAAGGGGCCCTTTTAACGTGGTGGACTAGTGTACTGGGGTGCGGGGAACATTTAAGGTGGTGGCCTAGTGTACTTGGAAGCCCTTTTATGATGGTGAACAAGTGTACAAGGATGCCTTTTTAAGGGATTTGACTGTGCTCCAAACAAGCCTTTTAAGGTGATATAATAATGTCTCAGGGTGCCCTTTCCAGGTAGTGGACTAGTACTCCACATAGTCTAACACTTTCTGTATTTAATCCTTGTCAACATCTCTGGTTTTTCATTGGAGCTTCCTACCTACTTTACAGTTTCAGTTTGAAATTTGGTATTGTAGCAATCTGATGATAAATATCCTATGATTTTTAGCTCACCTGAGCTCAAAGTGCTCAAGGTGAGCTTTTGTGATCATGCTGTGTCCGGCATCCATTGTCCGTCGTCCAGGCATCAACAATTACCTTGTGTGCACTCAAGAGGCTACATTTTCAGTCACATACTCATGAAATTTGGTCAAAATATTTGTGTTGATAACATCTCAGACAAGTTCAAAATTGGGTCATGTGGAGTCAAAAAGTAGGTCACTTGGCAAAATCTTAGAAAAACCTTGTGTGCACCCTAGAGGCCAAATTTTGAGTCTGATACTATTAAAACTTGGTCAGAATGTTTGTCTTGATGATATCTTGGACAAGATTAAAATTGGTTCATGTTGGGTCAAAAAATAGGTCAGGGGGCCAAATCTTAGAAAAACCTTGTGTGTACTCTAGAGGCCACATTTTCAGCATGAAACTCAGGAAAGCTGGGTAGAATGTTTGTCTTGGTAATATCTGGGACAAGTTTGAAATTGTCTCATGTTGGGTCAAAAAATAGGTTACTGGGCTAAATCTTAGAACAAGAGGGCCATGATGGCCCTGGATTGCTCACCTGAGTCAATAGGCAAAATTTACTCAACATGCATAATTCGATTTCTGACCAATTGTCAGGTCAATTGAGCTTAAAATGTGGCCTGTAGAACGTCCACAAGGAATTTCCGTAAGTTGACCTAGTGACCTAATTTATCACCCCACATGACCCAATTTAGAACTCATCAAAAAATTTATCAAGACAAACATTCTGAACAGTTTTCAAGTTAATTGAGCAATAAATGTGGCCTCTAGAGTGCCCACAAAGTGTTTCTTAAATTTGACCCAGTAACCTAGTTTATGACCACAGCTGACTCAATTTCAAACTCACCCAATATTTCATCAAGACAAACATTCTGACCAACTTTCAAGTCAACTGAGCAAGAAATGTGACCTCTAGAGTGCCCTAAAGGTATTTCTTTAATTAGACCTAGTGACCTAGATTATGAGCCCAGGTGACCCAATTTTGAAGTCATCCTAGATTTCATCAAGACAAATATTTTGACCAATTTTCAAATCAGTTGAACAATAAATGTTGCCTCTAGAGTGCACACAAAGTATTTCTTTACTTCGACCTAGTGACCTAATTTAAGACCCCACATGACCCAAATTCGGACTCATGTGAGATTTTATCAAGACAAACATTCTGACCAATTTTCAAGTCAATTGAGCCAAAAATGTGGCCTCTAGAATGCCCACAAGGTATTACTTTAATTTTAACTAGTGACCTAGTTTATGATCCCAGGTGACCCAAATCCAAACTCATCTAAAATTTTATCAAGACAAACATTCTGACCAAATTTCAGGTCATTTGAGCAATGAATGTGGCCTCCAGAGTGCCCACAAGGTATTTCTTTAATTTGACCTAGTGACCTAGTTTATGACTCCAGGTGACCCAATTTTGAACTGACTGAACATGTTGTGCTCAGGTGGCTAACAAACTTAGAACAGGTTCACTACATACCAAATAACAAAGCTCTATGCCTTCAAGGTTAAGGAAAGAAGAATTTTAAAGTTTTCCTTCTTTGTTCCTATGTTAGAACTTGTGACCCCCGGGGCAGGGCCAGTTTTGACCCCAGGGGCATCGTATGAACAAACTTGGTAGAGGTCCACTAGGAGATGCTACATACCAAATATCAAAGCTCTACGCCTTCCAGTTTCAGAGAAGAAGAATTTTGAAGTTTTCCTTCTTTGTTCCTATGTTCAAACTTGTGACCCCAGGGGCGGGGCCAGTTTTGACCTCGCCGAGGGGGATCATATGAACAAACTTGGTAGAGGTCCACTAGGAGATGCTAGATGCCAAATATCAAAGCTCCATGCCTTCCATTTTCAGAGAAGAAGAATTTTAAAGTTTTCCTTCTTTGTTCCTATGTTCGAAACGTGTGATCCCCCAGGCAGGGCCAGTTTTGACCCCAGGGGCATTGTATGAACAAACTAGGTAGAGATCTGCTAGGACATGCTACATACCAAATATCAAAGCTCTACGCCTTCCAGTTTCAGAGAAGAAGAATTTTGAAGTTTACCTTCTTTGTTCCTATTTTGGAAACTTGTGACCCCCGGGGCAGGGCCAGTTTTGACCCTAGGGGCATCATATGAACAAACTTGGTAGAGGTCCACTAGGAGATGCTAGATGCCAAATATCAAAGCTCCATGCCTTCCAGTTTCAGAGAAGAAGAATTTTAAAGTTTTCCTTCTTTGTTCCTATGTTCGAACTTGTGACCCCTGGGGCAGGGCCAGTTTTGACCCCAGGGGCATCATATGAACAAACTTGGTAGAGGTCCACTAGGAGATGCTACATACCAAATATCAAAGCTCTACGCCTTCTAGAATCAGAGAAGAAGATTTTTAAAGTTTTCCTTCTTTGTTCCTATGTTCAAAACTTGTGACCCCTGGGGTGGGGCCAGTTTTGACCCTAGGGGCATCATATGAACAAACTTGGTAGAGGTCCACTAGGAGATGCTAGATGCCAAATATCAAAGCTCCATGCCTTCCATTTTCAGAGAAGAAGAATTTTAAACTTTTTCCTTCTTTGTTCCAATGTTCAAAACTTGTGATCCCCCAGGCGGGGCCAGTTTTGACCCCAGGGGCATCGTATGAACACACTAGGTAGAGATCTGCTAGGACATGCTACATACTAAATATCAAAGCTCTACGCCTTCCAGTTTCAGAGAAGAAGAATTTTAAAGTTTTCCTTCTTTGTTCTTATTTTGGAAACTTGTGACCCCTGGGGCAGGGCCAGTTTTGACCCCAGGGGCATCATATGAACAAACTTGGCAGAGGTCCACTAGGAGATGCTAGATGCCAAATATCAAAGCTCTACGCCTTCCAGTTTCAGAGAAGAAGAATTTTAAAGTTTTCCTTCTTTGTTCCTATGTTCGAACTTGTGACCCCCGGGGTGGGGCCAGTTTTGACCCCAGGGGCATCATATGAACAAACTTGGTAGAGGTCCACTAGGAGATGCTACATACCAAATACCAAAGCTCTACGCCGTCTAGAATCAGAGAAGAAGATTTTCATAGATTTTCCTATTTTTTCCTTTCTGTTGCCATGGCAACCAGAGTTTTTGGTGGAATTCAATCTCTTGAACAACTTTGGTAGAGCTTCACCCAAGGAACATCCCTGCCAAGTTTCATCAAGATTGGCTCAGCGGTTTAGGAGGAGAAGATGTTTAAAGGAATTGTGGACAGACGGACGCCGGACAACCATCACAATACCTCACCTTAGCACTTCATGCTCAGGTGAGCTAAAAACCTTATGTTCATTCTAGAGGCCATTGTAGTCAGATACTCATGAAACTAGGTCAGATTGTCTGTCTTGATGATATCTCGGACAAGTTTGAAATTGGGTCATGTTGGGTGAAAAAGTAGGTCAATGGACCAAATCTTAGGAAAACCTCATGCTCCATAGAGGCCACATTTTCAGCCTTATACTGATAAAGATTGGTCAGAATGTTTATCTTTGTTGATATCTCAGACAAGTTCGAATGTGGGTCATGTTGGGGCCAAAAGTAGGTCACATTGTCAAATCTTTGGTAAACCTTGCGTGAATAGAGGCTACATTTTCAGCCTGATTCTCAGGAAACTTGGTCAGAAAGTTTGCCTTGATATCTTGGACAAGTTTCAAAGTGGGTCACATCTGGTCACTGGACCAAATCTTAGAAAAACCTTGTGTGCACCATAAAGGCCACATTTTCAGTCTGATACCCATGAAACTTGGTCAGAATGTTTGTTTTAATGTTATCTTGGACAAGTTTAGAATTTAGTGACATTGCTTCAAAAAAATCACTTACACTCATATGTTTTTCATAATTAAAACCAGGATCTCTCCAGCTTTATCAACAGTAGATGACTTTACTCAGCTGAGCACTTTAGGGCCAATGGCCCTCTTGTTAATAATGTTTTATATGATTTTCTTTCCTACTTTAGTAGTTCTTGTTAAGCTTTTACAACCAGTTATCAAATTTGTATCTTTTAGGCTTTCTGAACAACAGCAAAAAACAGGTTGTTTTGGGGGAAAAGATGTAGGAAATGGAACTCTTACTTATTTCAAACAGTTACTCCTTTGCTTTTAATATTTGTACATTAAAACCTTTCATAGTGGCCACCTCTTAAGCAAGCAACTTGATGAAGCAAGCATGTACAGTCAAACCTGTAATATTAGCAAGCACATGAGGAACACTCAAAAAAATGCTCACTGAAGACAAGTTACTACTTAAGCTAAAGTCATATAACTGCTCCGATGCGTCGACGATGGGCTACCGACGGGTTTTTGGTAGTATAAGGGATAATTTCGGAGATACGTCGTCAATTGATCGGCGCCTCAGCCAACAAAAACAGCTTTTTTTTTAAAGATCGGCGAGGCGTCGGCCGAATTTACTTCCAAGTTAAAATCTCCTGATCAATCGGTGGAATTTTGGGGTTTTGGAAAAGTCGGTAAAGCCTCTGTGACTAATCACCGGCGATCGGCCGGGACACTGCCGACCATCTGACGGACTATGGCTGACTTTGTACACATTGCCGACATTTATGACCTTTTTCCAACTTTTTCTCCGCTGTAAATTATCGGAGAATTGGCGTTGACATTTCGCCAGGCCTCTTTCAATGCGCTGCACGCGCCTGGCCAGGTCCCGGCCGATGGCATGCATATCTGCCTGTTCCCATCGACTAATCATTGATCTCTCGCAGATTATTTACTGATTACTTCACGACGTATCGTTGAGTAGCCGGCAACTAATTCCGACATTGGCAGTGTTTTCCGTGGGTATATATACTGGTAGCCATGGTAATATCTGAAAACTGCATTCTACTGTAGAAGCTCGAGTCATCATGCCATTACGTGACAGAAGAAGGAGAAGGCTGGCGGTCCTGAGGGCACAGTACACCGTTCTTCAACAAGATGAGATGCTGATAGCAGCGCTTGCGGCGGCAAGGGAGGAAGGAGAGCTGAATGAGCAGTGTCCCCGGTCATCCATGTACTTCCAAACTTTGCAAAAATATCCCGGAGTCTGCCCCCTTTGTATTAACTTTGGGCGGGCCTGGACAAACGTGATCGGCAGTAGCCTGGTCGTAGCTCGGTGTACAATTGCAGTCTACTCTTTGATGCTATGCTGACATTTCTTTGATCGGCTGGGCGCCAGCAACAATCGGCCAGGAGCTGGCAACACGCTGGTGCATTAGCGGCATATCAATGTTTGATCACTGATTGTTCGGTCATACAAGTGCTGCCTAATCGCCGATCAAAGGAAATAGCCTCCGCTGGGGCGTCGCTTTTATGTGACCACTAGACAAATAGATTCCCCTAACAAACACCGACGTCGGTCTGTCGCTATTTACTACTGATCGGCCAAAACAATTTGGGAACCGCCAACATGTCGGCACTGCCGATTTTTATGTGACTTTAGCTTTAGTACATGAACATTTCATTGTACATGTATTTGCCTGCTCTTGGACATCAGTATATGCATTTCAATACAGGTTACTTAATAGAGGTGGCCAATGAGACAGGTTTTACTGTACTAAAATGGGTTCCAAGAGAAGGAAAAGAAGTTTGAAATGTACTAAGCAACCACTTGTCTTAACCCTTTACAACACAATCTCAAGTTTGAATGACCCTGGGGAAAAATGCCTTTGAAATCATTGTGGGAAAAGGAGAAAATGCTGGTAACCAGCATTTTTTCATATTCCCACAATTTTTTTTACCATTTAAAAGACAAGAGAAAATGCTCTTTTGAGGTACATCAAATTTTTTTATTTGCAATGCTTTGAATTTGGATGAGTCTAAAATTTTGTTTCAGGGGAAAGAGTTACTGGTAAGTAAGCACAAGTTGAGTATCTCCTACTTGCTGTACATTCAAAAGTTCAAAAGCTGTCTAGTACATGCACATGAAAAGCTGTATTCTGCAATTAATTGTTGAGAGACTATCTGTCAATTAACTGCCAGTCTGCAGGGATCATTTATTATTTACTAACTGCTGCTGATATGAATGGGAAAATTGATTGACTCCTACACATAGTGTTGGGTTTTTGTGTCCTAATTAACTGAAGCAGTTCCTATCTAATCCTGTGTCAGGCAACAGAATTTTTGGTTTTGTCTAAATTGAAAGCAATGGACACCAGCAGTACACAACAATGGTACACAAGAAGTAGGCAAATGAGGAGATTTTTCTTTGAAAGGATAGAAAGTATTTTGGGAAAATGAGAAAAGGCTGGTCCACAGCACGTTCCCTTAATGTTTTGTAGAGCCTTTTGCCTTTGGGGTCATATGAATTTATGATTGTTGGGTAGAGGGTTTAAAGAACAGGCAATCTCTTTGAAATTCTAAAGAAAACCATCTTTTATCCCAATTAGCTCATGTTGGCTTACAATCTGTTTGGTTTAGAATGATCCCAAGTACAGGTTAAAGTGGTAACTGAAACTTAGCATAAACCAATTAACTCTCAATCATAAATACACAAAGGTTTTTATAGGATCCTCAATGGCTCAAAACACAGTTGGCCTCGGGATTCTCACATCTAGTGGACTGTGGAAGTCAAGCATCAAAGGATCGAGAAACAAGATCAGACTGCACATTCTGTGACATCTGATTTCAACCTATGATGTCTACATCCTTTAGTTATCCATGGCAGTGAAAGGTTTAACTCTTTACCAGCACAACAAAATCTTAGACTTGTTCAGATTCAAAGCATTGGCTGACAACAAATTCATTGTAGCTAAACAGATGATTTTCTGTTATGTGAAAGAAAACAAGCTGGGAAAGGAGAAAATGCCTGTAACCAGCATTTTTTCCTTTTCCCAAAATGTTTTCAAAAGTAGTCTTCCTCAGGGTTGTTAAAACTCGGAATTGTGTGGTAAGCGGATAACCCTTACATTATGGTGAATCAATACATGTAAAATGCAGTTAGCAAGACCTGTACACCAAAATAGTAACCTTTTTATACCATACCATCCTGATATTAATAACCCCCTTAAAAAAAGGCATGTGAACAACAATTTGGGAAAAGGAGAAAATGCTTTTCTCACAATGTTTTCTACCCTTTCAATGAGAAATTCCACTATTCAAGACACATGAAATATTTTGTCTGCAAATACATCCAAATAGGCCAAGTCTAAAATTTTGTCATCTCATAAAGTCAGTTAAAATGTCAAGGTTGTTTTTGGAAGAATACCAAAGCAGTGCAGATCATTTGTCAGACCACATTCTTCTCTGGGGTCTGATCTTTATCTAAACTTTAGAGAAGCAGGTAAAATTGCAGTTACAGTTGCCTAAGTGTTTTATGAAATTTTATGAAAAAGATAATTATTCTCTTGGTTGTCATCCCCTCCCTGACTAATCTATCCAATTATGAGCAAGAGTTGATGAAAAATCAATGTTTTGTCACGACAGCTTTCCCTAAATTACTCTGTTAACCTTTAGATATATTTCACATGTAGCGACTAGCTACATATGTATGTAACAGAGATTTTTAACTCTGTACCTAACGACAAAATTTCAGACTGGCTCAAATTGAAAGCAATTGCAGACAACAGTTTATATGCACTGAAGTGATGATTTCTGTCTTTCATAGGGTAGAAAACACTGTGGGAGAAGGAGAAAATGCTGGTTACCAGCATTTTCTCCTTTTCCCACAATGTTTTCAAAAGGCTTCTTTCTCAGGGTCATTAAAACCGGGGATTGTGTGGTAAAGGGTTAGGGCAAATATTAACCTTTGCCCAAAGAATACCGATACATGTTGCCTGCTACATGAGTTTTAGTCTTTGCCAGACAGAAAAATTTTAGAGTTTTCCAAATAGAAAGTATTGGAAGACATGAAAATCGTTGTAGCTCAAATGATTGCATATGTTTTTATTAGGTTAGTCAGAAAATATTGTGGGAAAAGAAGAAAATGCTGGTTACCATCATTTTCTTCTTTTCCCACAGTGTTTTTAAAAGCTTTTTTTCACTTTGCTGTTGAAAATGGGGATTGCATGTTAAAGGATCTTCTTTTTCCAAACCATTACACCTAGGTGGACCAAATTTTGCATGTAGCTTAATCTAGTGGACTTAAACTAGGAATGTTTCAATGGTAGCACAGGGTCAAAATTGGCCCCACTTTGAGGGTCACAAATTTAACACAAGTTTCAAAACTGAGAACTAAAACAAGCTTCTGGTCACTTAAACCATAAGGCATAGGGCTACCAGATTTGGCATGTGGCTTCATCTACTGGACCTTGCTAAGGTTATTCAAATTGTAGCCTCGGGTCAATAGTGGCCCTGCTCCAAGAGTCACACTTTTATATTGTGAAAATTTAAAAATCTTCTTGTTCTGTGAGAGCTACAGCTGTGATATTTGGCATGTGTTATGTAGTAGGCATCTACCAAAAAATTGTTCAAATTGTAGTCTTTTGGGTCAAAATTGGCTTGTGTCAAAAATTTTACATATGTTTTCAGAGTGAAAACTTAAATAAATATTGTCTTGTTCCTAGCAATAATTATAAGGGCTACTAAAGTTGGCAGGTGGCTTCATCTAATGGATCAATACCAAGTTTATTCAAATATTGCCCTGGAGTCAAAATTGGCCTGGGGGGAGGAGAGGGGTACTTTTTACAGGGGCTTTATTTTTCTCTTTACCAAATGACAACATTTAAGACCAGTCCATATTGAAAGCTTCAGCAGAAGAAAAAATAAATGTTACTCAAAAATTGAAATTTGTTTTGGAAGGAGTAGAAAACATTGTGGGAAAAGGAGAAAATGCTGGTTACCAACATTTTCCCGTTTTCTCACAATGTTTTCAAAAGACTATTTCCTCAGGTTCATTAAAAGGGATTGTGTGGTAAAAGGTTAGGAAACTTTAAATATCATCTTGTTTATAACCATTAAGACCATCAAAATCCAGTCCAGTACAGTTGTTTTCGGTAATTCCCCGTCGCATACCTCCCTCACATAACAACGTATTACAATAAAATGTAAAGTGTGAGAATTATATCATAAATTACGTCATATTTCCCTCCATTTGAATGGTATGCGCTGAGTGCCTAGGTAACTACGTGCACTGGAACTGTAACTGTTTCCGCCTTAAATGAAAGAGTTAGAAAATATGAAATCAGTATTTTCACTGGTCGTAACCATGAAATATCAAACCATAATTCACCATTATTTCTCGATAAACTACCGAAAAGCAAGAAATAAATAGGCTTATTTTCTCTTTGAAATTTTATTGCATTCTAGAATTCTTAAAGTTTAATGGCCAGTCAATGTCAGTTACAATGTATTGCATGTTTATTAGGCAGTGAGCATTACAGGGCCAGGATGGCCCTTTTATTTCAAAGCACAGTGAAAGGATAGATATAACTCATCTCTTCCTTCAGCAGGAAAATATCCTCAACATGGGTAATCAACATGAATTAACTCTTTACCACACAATCACGGGTTTTAACAACCTTGAAGTAGAAGTCTTTTGAAAACATTGTGAGAAAAGGAGAAAATGCTGGTAACCAGCATTTTCTTCTTTTCCCACAATGTTTTCTACCCTTACCACAACGAATTTCAATTTTTGAGTCACATTTATTTTGTTGTCTGCAAAATGCTTTCAATTTGAACCAGTCTAAAATTTTGTTGTTTGGTAAAGAGTTAAAAGGATAGATATAACTCATCTCTTCCTTCAGCAGGAAAACATCTTCAACATGGGTAATCAACATGAATTAACTCTTTACCACATAATCACAGGTTTTAACGACCTTGAAGAAGAAGTCTTTTGAAAACATTATGAGAAAAGGAGAAAATGCTGGTAACCAGCATTTTCTCCTTTTCCCACAATGTTTTCTAACCTTCCCAAACCAAATTTCAATTTTTGAGTCACATCTATTTTGTCGTCTGCAAATGCTTTGAATTTGGACAGGTCTAAATTTTGTCGTTTGGTAAAGAGTTAAGGCTTTAACTCTTTTACTAAACCTCAAAAATGTAGACTTGTCCAAATTGAAAGTATATGCAGATTACAATGCTCAAGTGATAGAAATTGTCTGTGATAGGGTGCAAAGAATTGTGGGAAAAGTAGGAAATGCTGGTCACCAGCATTTTCTCCTCTTCCCTCAATGTTTTCAGAAGCTTCCCTGATCAGTGTCCGTAAAACTTGGGATTGTGTGGTAAAGGGTTAAACAAAAATACTTGTGAAAACATTATTTCTGAAGGAGATAGATTGCTTATGTACATTAATTTTCTTCTTTTGCAACTGAAGTTTTATAGGGTGGTCTGCTGCAAAACCACACAAGACAATATTGTATGAAACATTGATTTTTCTTGTCAGCAAGCCATTGGATGACCGTGTTGTCAAATAGAGTTTTCTTCCCCAGGCTGCTGTTTTCTCCTCATTGTACACTAAGTGTGAGATTGGTTCTTTGTAATTTTCTCCCTGGAGTGCAATTCAAACAAACATGGTCTGATTTCTTGTTCTTCCAGGGATATGTGTTAGAAATATCAGGTAGCGAGGCCATACACCACCACAGTTTTACATTTGTCATAGACCAGTACTTAGTAAATGCTTAACCCTTTCCCAAACAAGCCCTGGTTTTCACGTGTCTGCAGTACAAGTCTTTCGAAAACACTGTGGGAAAAGGAGAAATTGCTCGTAACGAGCAATTTCTCCTTTTCCCATAGTGTTTTCTACCCTTTTTGAGACCTTTCTGCCATTTTCATCAAATTTAAAATTGTCGTCTGCAAACTCTTTCAATTTGGACCAGTCCAAAATTTGTCGTCTGGGAAAGGGTTAAGCTCAGAAAATCATGTTGTAATAATTGTACAAGTTGTGCATTGACTATACAGACAACCCCGTATAAACACCAGCCAGCATTTTAATGCTTTATCACACAATCCAGAGTTTTAAAAACCCTGAGAAAGAAGCCTTTTGAAAAGATTGTGGAAAAAGGAGAAAATGCTGGTAACAAACATTTTCTCCTTTTCCCATAATTTTTACTATCCTATCAAAGATAGCAATCATCATTTGAGCTACATCTAAATTGTCAAAATTGTTGGTTTCAATTTTGGACCAGCCTAAAAATTGGTCTGTTGGTAAAGAGTTAAAGAAAAATACTATCATTTGGCCACATTTGACTTGTCATCTGCAAATACTTGAATTAGGCTAACTCAACTGTTCAAGAACTATCAGATCAGTTCAAGAACTGGTAGTGTTCTAGAATTAATATTCTGTCACTTTCGTGCTTTTGGAACCAGTGTCAAGAACCGTTTTGGTTCTAGAACCAGAGTTCAGGAACTGTTTTATTAGTTCAAGAACAGTTCTTAAGGTTCATGAAAGATTCTTGAATGTTCATGAACTCACCACTTGTTTTTGAACATTTTTTGCAGGGGAATTAATATGGACAAGTCCAGAATTTTATCATTTGGTAAAGAGTTTAACCTTTTTGTCAAAAAGGTTTATATACTTGTACTTGCAGGATCGTAACCCTGATTGGATATGAGCCAAGCGAACTGCTAGGAAAGACAGCTTATCATTTCCATAATCCTATAGATGCACCAAAAGTCAGTGACTGTCATCAGAATTGTAAGTACTTGCACGGTAGAACTAGGTCCGTATTCACCAAACGTTCTTAACTCTTTACCAAACAACAACATTTTTAACGTTTCCCAATTGAAAGCATTTACAGACGACAAAATAAATGTAACACAAAAACTGAAATTTGTTTTTGGGAAAGGTAGGAAACATTGTGGGAAAAGGAGAAAATGCTGGTTACCAGCATTTTCTCCTTTTCCCACAATGTTTTCAAAAGGCTTCAACCCCAGGGTCGTTGAAAGTTGGGATTGTGTGGTAAAGGGTTAAGAACACTCATACTCTTATTCTAGATTTAAGAAAGTAACACAACTTCTAATTGGCTAAACCATTTGATTTGGCCAACCAGAAGTTGTGTTACTCGCAAATTCAGAAAATTCTTGAGATTGAGTCTAAGAAATGTTCTTAAGAATGGTTGGTGAATACGGGCCCTATATTTAGGTTTCTGTGGACCTGTAATAATAAAGCATGATTTTTCTCAGTTCACGCTTTACCAAATGACAAAAATGTAGACTGGTCCAGTTTCAAAGCATTTGCAGATGACAATTGAAATGTGAATCAAATGATGTAAATTTTCTTTGATAGGGTAGAAAACATTGTGGGAAAAGGAGAAAATGCTGATTACCACTATGTTTGTAGAGGGCTTCTTCCTTAGGGTCCTTAAAACTTGGGATTGTGGGGGTTAAATGATATATACTAAACCAAACTACGAAGTTAAGGAAAGCTTGACTGTCATTTTAGCGCATGTATTGTACGGCTAGACCACATTGAAAATGCCGAGATTGACCATAGAATTCTGGAAAAGGGGAAATGGGGCTGCTGCAAGCTGGTCAGCCTAGGCGACAGGTAGAATGTGTCCTTAATTGCACCCCTTCTACAAGTGCGAGATTGCTAGAAAATTTAACCAAACATTTACACAAGATTTGTTATCTGTTTACTAATGGAAAACAAAACAGTTAATTATTCACTCAGATGTACCCTTTTTTTTATCAAATAAGCAGGTAAAATGGTCCTTTGAAATGCAGAAAATTGGGCAAAAGCAAAAGTTTGGGGCCTTGTAAGCTTGTGTGGACTGCCAGGCTGACCTAGATCAGTACATTTTGTAGATGGATCAAGCCCCCTTTTCACAGAGCGTGGCTTAGGTATTTCATGTTAAATGCCTGTATCGATATGACACCGCAATAAACTAGTTTAACTACAATATGGATTTTCTTTATGTTTCAAAATATAGATCTAGACTGACTGAATATGTTTAAAAAAAAATTATCATGTTTCCAATTTTCTTGTTTCCGCAACGTTTGTCGAGTAATTGGTACTTGTATGCGAAAATTTAAATGATAGTTGAATATTACTGAGGGAGGCAGATTTTATACCCAATAAAAGCGACATTTAAATGATTAAATGGTCGAAATAAACCCTGTTTGAGGCAGTTTAAAAAAAATAGACAGAATTTTTCAAATATAAGCCTTCTGATTAGATGAAAAAGTAGGACAAAGACTAAATGCTTATAAAGGTAGCCAATGCACACAGTAACATGTGAGATCTCTGATCAGGATTATTTAACCCTTTTCCACACAATCCCGAGTTCTATTGATCCTCATGGAGAAGGCTTTTGAAAACGTTCTTGCTTAAATGATGGGATTTATCTTTGAAAGGGTAGAAAACAATATGGAAAATGGAGAAGATACTAGTTACCAGCATTATCTTGTTTTCCTACGATGTTTTCAAAAGCCTTTTCTGTCAGGGTTGTTAAAACTCTGGATTGTGTGGTAAAGGGTTAACGTAGCATAGGAATTCAAAAATGATTATTGCAAGGTAGAAAATCAACTGAAACAAAGCATGTTATAAATATATTGACCTACATTCTTGAACAAACAAAACAAGGAGTGTTAGGCAAGCAACATTAATTATTTTTATAGCACTGAATATGCCAAATCAAAGGTGCAATTACATTGAACAGATCTATAAAACATCTTAGTGTCTAAAATAAGAGAAGATGCCATCAGTACTGCAAATCAATGACATTTATTTCCCTCGATTGATTTCACAGCAAAATGTTGTTTTCTATCAGTAGACATACATGATTGTCTTCCTGTCTATAAAACTTTCCTCCATCAGACATCAATTTCTTAGCTTGAAAAGCTGTAAGCCCTTTACTAAACAATTCTGTGTTTTTCACAACCCTGAAGAAGGCTTCTGAAAATATTGTGGGAAAAGGAGAAAATGCTGGTTAAGCAGCATTTTCTACTTTTCATATAATGTTTTCTAACCTTTCAAAGACAATTCCTGTCATTTGAGCCACACTTATTTATTGTCTGCAAATGATTTTAACATGGATCAACAAGTCTAAAATTTTTGTCATTTGCTAATTCTTAGAGTTCTAACCCTCAAATCACCTTTCACAATCATAGTTCCTGTGGGGCCAGTGTAGATCAAGATCAGGCTGCACAAAACATGCAGCCTGATCTTTGATCTATACTGTCCACTTTGCTGAATTGCTTTAGACAAAAGCAACCATGAAATAGCAGTTATTTGGGTTGTATTTCTAGGATGAACATTTCTAATGGGTTTATTAGGAGCTCTAAGGGTTAAAAACTTTAAATTTTGTTACATGAAAATTATAAGACAGTTGAGCACAAATACTAGCCCAAGGCTTCTAATCAGTTTAACTTAAGAAGAAAAGGGGCAATTGTGTAATAAGCAATTGCTTCTGTTATCCCGATGATTTACGTCTTTACCAAATGACAAAATTTTAGCCTTGTCCAAATTTAAAGTGTTTGCAGATGACAAATTAAATGTCACTCAAACGATAATGTCTGCCTCTGATATGGTAGAAAACATTGTGGGAAAAGGAGAAAATGCTGGTTACCAGCATTTTCTCCTTTTCCCACAATGTTTTCAAAGGCCTTCTCTTTTCAGGGTCGTTGAAACTCTGGATTGTGTGGTAAAGGGTTAAATATGACTTTCAAAGATTCAAAACTTGCAGTTATGGAAGATACTTTAAATGTCATCTAAAATACCAAACAATTCCATGAAAAGCTCAGAAATAATGCCTTGTATGGTAATTTTTGCCCAGAGCAGAGAGTGTTGCAGAAATGCTGTATTGGATTTTGAAGAAACACACAGATAAATCAGTCCGTTATTAATATGATTTTAGTCATAAACAAGTAGGACAGTCTCCATCACATGATCCCACATTGGAAAAAGATTGGAATCCTCATAATGGCCCTATTGTCTGACAGATAGCTATCTTATAATAATCATTCCTTCATACAGAACATTCTGAAGGTTCAGACTGACAATACTGAAGTAGAAGAGAAACCAATCTAAGCATAATAGTAGACTCCTTAACCCTTTCCCAAACGACAAATTTTGGACTGGTCCAAATTGAAAGAGTTTGCAGACGACAATTTTAAATTTGATGAAAATGGCAGAAAGGTCTCAAAAAGGGTAGAAAACACTGTGGGAAAAGGAGAAATTGCTCGTTACGAGCAATTTCTCCTTTTCCCACCGAGTTTTCAAAAGACTTGTACTGCAGGCACGTGAAAACCAGGGCTTGTTTGGGAAAGGGTTAATAAGACTTGTACTGCAGGCAGGTGAAAACCAGGGCTTGTTTGGGAAAGGGTTAATGCTTAACTCCTTGATAAACAATACCTTGTTTTAGAGACCCAGAGAAGGATGGCTTTCGATAACCAGCATTTACTCCTTTCCCCACAACATTTTATAATTTTCCAAGACAGATCATGTCATTTGAGCCACATTTAATCTGTCATCTGCAAATGCTGTCCAACATGCCGGGTTGGGCCCGGGGTCCTAAAATTTTGTCGTAAAAAGTACCGGTAACTAATAATTTCTTCACTTCCTATAAAACTTGAAAGCTGTCTTTGTCTACGTCTTGTTAGTTTAATTTTGTCTTCATTTCTTTAAAATTGTTTGAGGCATCCAGAAGCCCTTAATTAGGTAAGGGTTTTTACACAATTTACATCATTTTATTTGATTGTCTGACATTCCCTGAAACAACTTTTATTGCGCTATCCAATCAAACTCATGTTGTAAGGAAACAATCCTGTGTGTTACAGACCCTAAAAGAAAGCTTTTGAAAACATTGTAAGGAAAGGCTCCTTCATGAGGAATTCGAAATGCTAAAACAGCAATTTTTCTGTACCAGTTCTTAGGAAAAAACCTGTCCTTTGAGCCACATTATAATTGTCTTAACCCTTTCCCAAACAAGCCCTGGTTTTCATGTGTCTGCAGTACAAGTCTTTTGAAAACACTGTGGGAAAAGGAGAAATTGCTCGTAACGAGCAATTTCTCCTTTTCCCACAGTGTTTTCTACCCTTTTTGAGACCTTTATGCCATTTTCAGCAAATTTAAAATTGTTGTCTGCAAACTCTTTCAATTTGGACCAGTCCATAATTTGTTGTTTGGAAAAGGGTTAAAAAGCTTTCAGTATGGACAAGTATTGAAATTTTGTTATCATGTAAAAAGTCAACCTTAACTCTTTACCAAATGACAAAAATGTGGACTGGTCCAAATTGAAAGCATTTGCAGACAACAATTGAAATGTGAATCAAATGATGTAAATTGTCTTGGATAGGATAGAAAACATTGTGGGAAAAGGAGAAAATGCTGGTTACCAGCATTTTCTCCTTTTCCCACAATGTTTTCAAAAGGCTTCTTCCTCAGGGTCGTTAAAACTCCAGATTGTGTGGTAAAGGGTTAATTATTTAAGTACCAATTATAAATGAGTGCTTGCAGCAAGCTTTCAGGGTATATTGCTTTTGGTCAGCACCAGTTCCTGTCAAAATATAGAAATATGTACAGTAAAACTCTGATATAGCGAGTTTCACGGGACCGTCAGATTTAATTCGCTATAAGCATAATTCGCTTTATTGATAGTACGAACTTCGTTATATTTCGGGACTCAAAGGTGGACACATGTACATGCAGTCTAACATTTATTTACCAGAAAAATGTTTTTCTAACATACTTCAACAAACATGTGTTATATTTATAGTATCCAATGACATTTATGACAGGTAGGAAAAACTAGTAGCCGATTTCGTATTTATTCAATCGAGTGAGCGATGTTAATCATTCAAAACACATGATTTTATACCGGTAGGAATTGAAAGCATTTGCAGACGACAATTTTCTACTTGTGGCAAATTATGCCTTACCATGATAATTATCGATCGATAACGCAGTCAGTTTATGTTGTGTAGATCAACGCTTCTAGCGTCAACGTGTTAATTGGGCAAGCAGGAAGGTGTGAATAACTGACTTGGTAATTAAAGACCCTTAGATGCGACTTCAGTGTAACCAAGGTATTTTCAGTTGAAATGGGTATCTGCGGACCTGATTTTTGATTCGCAATATGCGAAAATTCGTTATATCCAAATTCGTTTTAACAATTAATTTTTACAAAGGCGAAAGAAGGTTTTTGCCGGGGAATTGATTTCGATTCGTACTAAGCGAAAATTCGCGTTATCAGAGTTCGTTATAATTAAGTTTTACTGTATATCATTGTCACTGAATGTACTGGTGTCATTTTCGAAAGTTTTTTTTCTAGAGCCCTTTGAATATTAGGAGTATCCAATGATATATGTTATGAGGTATTAGGTGAAGAATCATAGTCTTTGCCAGACAATGGAGGTTTCTGTAACCTCTTTGCATGCTATCAAAATGAAATTGTAACCTTTTGATGTCAAAGAAAGAGATCTAAAGGCAGTCTTGTCATGAATATCCAACAAATTATTGAACAGATCAAATGTAAGATCAGAATGCAAGTTGTGTGCAGTCTGATCTAAATTACACTGTACACAAACACTTGCTGTTGTACCTAGCAGACAAAGGGTTCAACTCTTAACCACACAACAATATTTAGACTTGCTGAAAAAGACAGCATTACAGACAACATTAAATGCGACTCAAATTGTAGGGCTTTTCTTTGAAAGGGTAGAAAAATTTGTGAGTAAAGGGGAAAATGGTGGTTACCAGCTTTCTGTCCTTTTCCCGCAATGTCTTCCAAAGGCTTCTTTCTCGGGGTTGTTAAAACTCAGGATTGTGTGGTTAAAGGTCAGAATGTCCCTGATGTCTGACGTTGTGACAAGATTGTCTGAAAATATCTAATGATTTATTGAACTTTCTCATTGTGATAGAGAAATCTTGAAGATGTTCCAAATGTTTCACTGGAATATTTTTGTCTCCATTTTCCTATACATGTATTTGTCTTTCAGACAGAGGTTGTTAAGTCTTTACCACACGCCAAAAATTTAGACTTGTCCTACTTGAAAGCATTTGCAGACGACAATTCAAATGTGGCACAAATGATAGAATTTGTCTGTGATAGGGTAGATTTCAAATCGTCAGGATCGTTAAAACTTGGGATTGTGTGTTAAAGGATTAGATATCATGTTTACTTTTAAAACTTCTCATTTTATATCGATTATGAAGCAAATTCTACAACTTGAATCAGTTACTTTTAGTGATTATTTCCCAGAACCTAGCTGTAAGAAACTCTTGCCACAACGTGTGTATTTCCAAATGTTGACTTGGCTCAATCACAGGATGGGGGGAGGCATTGTCAAGAAATGTCCATTCAATGTCCTCTACATTGCGTAATTGCACTGTAAATCACCTTTCATGTTTACTTATTAGCTCACCTGTGCACGAAGTGCGCAAGGTGAGCTATTGTGATCGTGCTGTGTCTGGCCTCCGTCGTGCGGTGTGAGTCGTCCAGGCATCAACAATTACCACGTGTGCACTCTAGAGGCTCCAATTTCAGTCATATACTCATTAAACTTGGTCAGAATGTTTGTCTTGATAATACTGTTACTTGGACAAGTTCGAAATTGGGTCATGTCGGGTCAAAAAGTAGGCCACTGGGCCAAATATTAGAAAAACTTTGTGTGCACCCTAGAGGCCACATTTTCAGCCTGAAACTTATGAAACTTGGTAAGAATGTTTGTCTTCATAGTATCTTGGACATGTTCGAAATTGGGTCATGTCGAGTCTAAAAGTACGTCACTGGGCCAAATCTTAGAAAAACCTTGTGTGCACTCTAGAGGCCACATTTTCAGCCTGAAACTTGGTCAGAATGTTTGTCCTGATAACATATTGGACAAGTTTGAAATTGGGTCATGTCGGGTCAAAAATAGGTCACTGGGCCAAATCTCAGAAAAACCTTGTGTCAAGTCTAGAGGCCACATTTTCAGCCTGAAACTTATGAAACTTGGTCAGAATGTTTGTCTTGATGATATCTCGGACATATTCGAAATTGGGTCATGTCGAGTCAAAAAGTAGGTCACTGGGCCAAATCTTAGAAAAACCTTGTGTGCCCTCAAGAAGCCACATTTTCAGCCTGAAACTAATGAAAGTTCAGTAGAATATTTGTCTTGATAATATCTAGATCAAGTTAGAAATTGCATCATGTTCGGTCAAAAAGTAGTTCACTGGGATTTATCTTAGAAAAACCTTGTGTGCATTCTTGAGGTCACATTTGTAGTAGGATACTCATGGGACTAGGTCAGATTGTCTGTCTTGATAATATCTCAGACAAGTTTGAAATTGGGTCATGTTGGGTGAAAAGGTAGGTCACTGGGCCAAATCTTAGGAAAACATTGGGTGTTCCATAGAGGCCACATTTTCAGTTTTATACTGATTAAGATTGGTCAGAATATTTATCTTGCTGATATCTCTGACCAGTTTGAAAGTGGGTCATGTCAGGTCAAAAAGTAGTTCACATGGTCAAATCTTAGATAAATCTTGTGTGCACCGTAGAGGCCACATTTTCAGACTGTCATACTCATGAAACTTGGTCTGAATGTTTGTTTTAATGATATCTTGGGACAAGTTTGGAATTTAGTCACATTGGTTCAAAAAGTAGGTCACTTACGCTCATATGTTTTTCATCATCAAAACCAGGATCTCTTCAGCTTTATCAACTGTAGATGACTTTACTCAGGTGAGTGCTTTAGGGCCAATGGCCCTCTTGTTTTTTAACTTGCAGTAAGCTTGTGTGGTAAGCATGCTCTGTCTTGTGTGGTAACCACACATCTCAGGCCACTGTTTAGTAAACTTTGGGATATTTCACCCTCGTTCTTTCTGAGGTGCCCCTTCTAATCTTTTGGTGTTTTTGGATCTGAAGACTTCATACAATGTGCATGTACTGGCTTAAAATGTTCATTTTATTTATTTAGCACTATAAGGGCTCAATGTTTACCAGACAAAACTTTAGACTGGTCTAAATTAAAGGCATTTGCGCATGACAAATGTTACTCAAAACACAAAATATGTCTTTAAAAGGGTAGAAAACATTGTGGAAAAGGGAAAAATGCTGGTTACCAGCATTTCCTCCATTTCACACAATGTTTTCAAAAGCCCCATTGTTCAAGATAGTCTAACCACAGGATTGTTTGGTAAAGAGTTGAGCACAAAGATGGTCATGTTGAACAAATGATTGAGACTTGACAGTTCTCTAAATTATCTTTTATTTGCAGTAATTATAAAAGGGACATCAGTCAGCAAGTATTACAGATTTCTTGGCAAGAATGACAACTGGGTATGGTTACAAACGCGTGCCACCATTATCTACAATACAGCTAATCAGCCACAATATATTGTGTGTATGAACTATGTCATCAGGTAAGAACATTGACCCTTTAACTCTTTACCAAATGACAAAATTTTAGACTAGTCCAAATTGAAAGGAATTGCAGGCGACAAAATAAATGCTACTAAAAAATTGTAAATTGTTTTTGGAAGGGTAGAAAACATTGTGTGAAAAGGAGAAAATGCTGGTCACCAGCATTTTCTCCTTTTCACACAGTGTTTTCAAAAGGCTTCATTCTCAGGGTCGTTAAAATTCGGGATTGTGTGGTAAAGGGTAAACCACACAATTCTGAATTTTAATGGAGAAGGCTTTTAAAAACATTGTGGAAAAAGGAGAAAATGCTGGTAACCAGCACTTTCTCCTTTTCTAATGTTTTCTACACTATCGCAGACAAATCTCATAGTTTGAGCCACTCTTGATTTGTTGCCTGCAAGTGCTTTCAATGCAGACAAGTCTTAGAATTTCTCAGTTTTTTGCTGAATTTCACATTAGCCCCTGAAACAAGTTTTGCAACTTATGACCCTGGAAACATTCTTGCAAAAAGGGATTCTAAACATGCTTGAGTTTCATGCATGTTAAAATATTTTGCCAAAGGGATGAATGACGTATAGCTATCTAATTATTATTATGTCACAATATATTTGCATGTGTTCAACTTAGAATTACCAACATGATTAGGCTGACTACATGTAAAAACGTTTTTGTAAAAACAACAAATTGCTTGTTACAAGCAATTTAATTACTCTTCTGTGACAATATTTTAACTGTTTACCACATAACCCTGAGTTTTAACGACCCTGAAAAAGAAAGCTTTTGAAACCATTGTGGAAAAAGGAGAAAATGCTGGTAACCAGCATTTTCTTCTTTTCCCACAGTATTTTTTACCTATTTACAGCCAAAAGCGTAATTCCAATTCAAATTGTCGTCTGCAAATGCTTTTAATTTGGATGACCCCAAGTTTTGGATGTGTGGTAAAGAGTTAAGAGATGCTGGGCTAAAGCACTCGAAAAGTCATTTGCAGGTGCAAAACTGCTAAAGCAAAGCACAACACAAACTATCTAAGGCCTAGACATTACCACTAGAGGACAACTTTTTACTGGTATTTTAACAGAAATTCTAGGAATGCAAGGATATATTATGCACTGGCTGCCTTCATGTAACTGAAACACTGTTAACTTATTTACCAGATGACCAAATTTTAGACTAACCCTTTCCCAAACGACAAATTTTGGACTGGTTCAAGTTGAAAGAGTTTGCAGACGACAGTTTTAAATTTCATGAAAATGGCAGAAAGTTATCAAAAAGGGTAGAAAACACTGTGGAAAAAGGAGAAATTGCTCGTTACGAGCAATTTCCTTTTTTCCCACAGTGTTTTCAAAAGACTTGTAATGCAGACACGTGAAAACCAGGGCTTGTTTGGGAAAGGGCTAATCCATATTGAAAACATTTGCAGACAACAAAATAAATGTGAATGATGCAATTTATTTCTAGAAAACATTGTTGGAAAGGAGAAAATGCTGGTTACCTGCCTTTTGTCCTTATCCCACATAGTTTTGAAAAGCCCTTTTTATCGGGGTAGATAAACACAGGATTGTTTTAGTAAATGGTTAAAAAAAACTGTTACTGTAAGTACCAAACAAACATCTTTGAAGTTGAAGGATTTGACTCTACCAAACAATAAAACAATAAAATTTTAGACTTGTCCAAATTGAAAGCTTTTGCAGACAACGAAATGAATGTGACTTTAAAATTTAAATTTGTGTTGGGAATTGTGGAAAACATTGTGGGAAAAGGAGAAAATGCTGGTTACCAGCATTTTCTCCTTTTCTCACAATATTTTCAGAAGCTCTCTTTGTCAGGGTCGTTAAGAGTCAGTATTGTGGTAAAGGGTTAAAGTGCGCTGCACCCTTGCACATTCATAATACCAGGATGCCAGATTAGGAATATTGATCTTTTCTGTGTTATTTTTGTAACCTCTTTTAGCTGAACCCGAGAATTGCCTCTTTACTTTCACATTATGTCTGTTCTAAAGGTTACCTATTTTTGTCTTGCAACAGGCCATTCTTGATAACATTATGGCAAAAGGAGAAATTGCTTTTACAGGCGATTTCTCCTTTCAAGATGAGCAGCTCATGTTGATTATCCCTTGTTTACAGGGATGTTTTCAAATTTGTTTGCTTGTTGTCTATTCTTATGCAAGTGTAGCCGAGCCGTGGTAGCTCAGTCGGTAGCTTACAGAACTTGAGAACAGGAGGTTGCTGGATCAATCCCCAACTCAGCTAATTTCTCTCCAAGGATTGATGATAGTCACTTTGACAGGATTCATTCCTCTCTTATCGCTAACAAGTGTTTCGATGATGGTTATGTGGGAAAGCAGCCAGTGGCTTGGAAAGAATATATGCGGGGTACTGGTCAAAGAAATTCCAGGAAAGCATAGATAGGTGCACAGGCCACAGCAATATAACTGAAATAATATTGAAAACTGTTAAAAACACCATACAATACCATACAATCAATCTTATGCAAGTGGAAGTGAATCAAATGGGATGATTCTTTCTTGGATTGCTTTGTCTTTGCCTTCAAAAAGTTTCCTAATTAGATTCGTGCTACAAGTACCATGGTACTTTATTGTGTGAGGATGTTTCAGGCTTTGGTTCTGAATATAATCTTTAAGTTTTCATGATCTTTTAACCTTTCAACAAACAATACCAAGTTTAACATTACCCTGAAGAAAAGGGCGTATGAAAATATTGTGGAAAAAGGAGAAAATGCTGTTAACCAGCATTTTCTCCTTTTTTCACAATGTTTTCCTGCACCTTTGAAGACAAGTATCATTATTTGAGTAACATTTGACATGTCGTCTGCAGATATGTTCAATTTGGATGTGTCTAAAACCTTTCTGTTTGGTTAAGAGTTGTTCAGGTATGCTTGACTTTTCAACTATGGAAGGCTTTTTAGTGGATTTGTGTAGCAAATCCGCTTACTGTGATTGTTCTGACTGGAACCAAATACATCGTGCGTAACAATGCATGCACGTTCACACAGTACTATGATATCGGTTTGACATGAACCAAATATACGGTCATTCATGCTAGCGCTCTACCCATTCTACTTTCAGTTTGAACTAATACACCTCAACCTCGCTTTTGTCACTACCGTATATGCTGTCCTACATGTGTATACATATTTCTTCCGAAATGCAATACCAGCAGAAAACTGCGCAAGATTGACAGATCAAATTACCAATCCTCAAACAGTAAAAGAATAACAGTTACAGC
Source organism: Tridacna gigas (assembly GCA_945859785.2). Taxonomy (NCBI): domain Eukaryota; kingdom Metazoa; phylum Mollusca; class Bivalvia; order Cardiida; family Cardiidae; genus Tridacna; species Tridacna gigas. The sequence goes on from OX244029.2 coordinate 73,162,112, forward strand.
GTGGCCCACTCCACAGAACAACTAAGACTTTCTCTGCCCTTGCTAAATTAAGTTTAGTATGATTGCACATGTGTTGCATGTGATGTTCTTTTTTTATTACAACACATTACAGCTTTATGCTACTCCACAAATCCGCTCTTCAGGACTTTGAGTCCTTAATTCAATTCATTTTTCAAAGCATTGCTGTAAAAAGACAAATTTCCAAGGGCAAGCATTTTCTCCATTGGCCTCAAAGTACTGTGTAGCGCCTATCCTGGTGAATCGATATCTTTAAGTTTTACAAGACAGCATGATTATTGATATTCCATGTAATTAATACTTTACCCATGGTCCTAAAATAAGAGACCTTTTGAAAACATTGTGGAAAAAGAAGAAAATGCTGGTAACCAGCATTTTCTGCTTTCCCCACAATTTTTTCTTTCCTTCCAATGACAAACTTCAGTTCTTGAGTTATGTTTCATTTGTCATCTGCAAATGCTTTCAATTTAGACCAGTCTAAAATTTTGTGGTTCTGTAAAGAGTTAAAGGATGAGGGCTTTTGAAAACATAATGATAACCAGCATTTTCTCTTTTTCCATTATGGTCCTTCAAAAGCATTTCCCATCAGTTTAGTCCTATTTCATGCTATCAAAATATCATGAGATTTAAAAAGTTTAGATTTATCCATGTTGAAAGCATTTACACAGAAAACAAGTTAAATGTGGCCTAAATGATGGATTTAATATTTGGAAGCCCTGTAGAAAACCACATGGAAAAACTAGAAAATGCTAGACAGGTGTTTTCTGCTTTGTCTTCAACATTTTCAAACCCTAAATCTTCCTTAGGGACAATGAAATGCTCACTTGTTTAGTTAAGTGTTAAACACCGTAGCAGAGAAAAAAAATACATTTGTCAATATTTGTTTTTGCCTGTGTGCAAAAAGGAATTCTCAAGATATAACCATGGTATTAAAAACCTGTGTCAATAAAAATTGAAGCTTAGGAAGACAAAAACTCATTGACCTTACATTCATCCAACAGGTATCATTAAAGAGGTTTGCAAAAAATCAGAGCATAATGGAAAATCCATTAGTACTACACCTACAGAAACGTTCTACTTTCATGACACTTTGATTCCTGGTTTTAGGTTTTACCTTTACCCAAACATTTTTTATACTGATCCAAATTTGAAATATAAAGCAGGTGATAATTTTTCTCAAACGGTACAAATGTGCTCGATTTCAGGGATATGCCATTTCTGGGTTATTTGCCATTTAGATACATTAGTGTAGTATACAGTCACTTTGTCAGCCAGCCCATGCATTATGGGTTGTGCTCTTCCCAGTGCTTTACCAAGCTCTATCTTTGATTTCTTACATAAGTGTATGGAATTTATACAGTGGCATGTTGTACTACTTCCACATGACCTTTTACATGACCTTGACCTTTACCTGTTTAAATCGAGTATTTTCCCTATATTCTCAGTGTCAGTGGATTCAGTGTAATAAACATTAAATATAGATTATTTCAACAGGCAAATAAGTCAACTTTACCAAACAACCAGACTTTGGACTGAATTCAAAGCTTTTGCAGATGATAAATGTAGCTCAAATGATGAAGTTTGTCTCTGAAAGGATAGAAAATGTTGTGGGAAAAGGAGAAAATGCAGGTTACCAGCATTTTCTTCTTTATTCACAATATTTTCAAAAGCCTTCTCTCTTATGGTTGTTAAAACAGGATTGCTTGGTAGAGGATTAATTAATCATTACCTCCTGAAAAAAATTGCAGCAGATGACTTCCAACTGGAAAACATCATTATAACCCTGATTAAACCTGAAGGACATTTTCATTGTATAGATAAGACCCAACAAGTGAAGTTTTAAATTGTTTTGGCCCAAAATATTTGCATGAAAGGTGACACTGTGTAGATCAAAGGTTAGACTGCTCAGTTAATATGTATTCCACTACACTATTTCCTCACCCACATTCCTACAAAGACAGAAAGAAGTTAATATGGGAATGTTACATACACATATTGATCCTTGGGAGCAAACTTTTGTGGAATGTGAATAAAAAAGGTCCCTTTAACAACTTCTCCATGTGTCACAATGTTGTCAAGTGTCAAACAGGTCTAATAAGTTAAACTGCTGTGGATCAAACTTTGTCTAAATCAAGAAAGGATATGAAGCTTAGGGAAGGTGCATTGTTAAATCAGGCAATGTAAGAATCAGGCAACATGGTAATTCTGTCCTCAAAGTCACCCATGATGAATATAATTTATGGAGAATGTAACTCAGCTGTATAATGCTTTGCATGCCTAGAGCCATTTACCACTGTGTTGATCCAGATCAGACTGAATACTTTGTGTTATCTGATCATTGATCTGTATTGTCTGATTGTCAATGAAACTGCCTTGAAATTGCTTCTAGTGGGCTATGTCTAAGGCCTGAAAAGAAAAAGGTTTCTATTTTCATGGCTTGTATTAAGTAATGTCTCCTAATACAAACTAGGCAGGGAAAAAAACAGCAGGAATTTACTAACTGTTGGCACTGGAATCAAATTTTGTGATATTGATGGAACACACTGTGGGTCTTTTCTGTGTCAGTAGGTTAGTATAGCCTATTTCCTACAACAAACTTAAGTGACATCAACTCAGTAATTTCTGGTGATTGTGGGTGGAATTGAGATTTTTTTTTTGCCCTTCTTATAAACTGGTTGATTGATTGTTTTTTTTCCCCCTAGTCTTACTGCTGGAAGGAAAATGGTCTGCCTTGTTTTGAATTTGTGTCAAACTTATAGTAAGTATGTATGTATGAAATATTAGTGCCACAACCAGTCTTAGCTTATTCAAGTTTACTATTAAACAAAAATAAAACAAATTTGCAGCAGAATACTTAGAAAACATCCGTGGTGAGTCTTAGTGACTGACCCTAACAGGGACTTCCTACCCTAAATAAAGGGCTACTGGGCCCCAGAAAATTCCTCAAAATCATGTTATTTTTCCTAATTAGATCAACAGAAATTTAAAAAAAAAAAAAGCTTGTTAGCTCACCTTAGCACAACGTGCTAAAGGTGAGCTATTGTGATCGCCCTATGTCCGGCGTCCGGCGTCCGTCAACAATTTCTTTAAACATCTTCTTCTCCTAAACCACTGGGCCAATCTTGATGAAACTTGGCAGGGATGTTCCTTGGGTGAAGCTCTACCAAAATTGTTCAAAGAATTGAATTCCACCCACAACTCTGGTTGCCATGGCAACAAAAAGGAAAAAAAAGCAAAATCTTTGAAAATCTTCTTCTCTGAAACTAGAAGGTGCAGAACTTTGATATTTGGTATGTAGCATCTCCTAGTGGACCTCTACCAAGTTTGTTCATTTGATGCCCCTGGGGTCAAAACTGGCCCCGCCCCGGGGGTCACAAGTTTGAGCATAGTCATAAAGAAGGAAAACTTTAAAAATCATCTTCTCTGAAACTGGAAGGCATAGGGCTTTGATATTTGGTATGTAGCATTGCCTAGTGGACCTCTACCAAGTTTGTTCATATGATGCCCCTGGGGTCAAAACTGGCCCCGCCCCGGGGGTCACAAGTTTGAGAATAGTAACAAAGAAGGAAAACTTTAAAAATCTTCTTCTCTGAAACTTGAAGGCGTAGAGCTTTGATATTTGGCATGTAGCATCTCCTAGTGGACCTCTACCAAGTTTGTTCATATGATGCCCCTGGGGTCAAAACTGGCCCTGCCCGGGGGGTCACAATTTCCAACATAGGGACAAAGAAGGAAAACTTTAAAAATCTTCGTCTCTAAAACTAGAAGGCATATAGCTTTGATATTTGGCATGAAGCATCTCCTAGTGGACCTCTACCAAGTTTGTTCATTTGTGCCCCTGGGGTCAAAACTGGCCCCGCCCCGGGGGTCACAAGTTTGAGCATAGTAACAAAGAAGGAAAACTTTAAAAATCTTCTTCTCTGAAACGTGAAGGCGTAGAGCTTTGATATTTGGCATGTAGCATCTCCTAGTGGACCTCTACCAAGTTTGTTCATATGATGCCCCTGGGGTCAAAACTGGCCCCGCCCCGGGGGTCACAATTCCTAACATAGGAACAAAGAAGGAAAACTTTAAAAATCTTGTTCTCTAAAACTAGAAGGCATAGAGCTTTGATATTTGGCATGAAGCATCTCCTAGTGGATCTCTACTAAGTCTGTGCATATGATGCCCTTGGGGCAGAAGTTGGCCCTGCCCCGGGGGTCACAAGTTCGAACATAGGAACAGAGAAGGAAAATTTTAAGAATCATCTTCTCTGAAACTGGAAGGTGTAGAGCTTTGATATTTGGTATGTAGTGATTCTCTTCTAAGTTTGTTTGCCCACCTAAGCACAACAAGTTCATTGAGTTCAAAATTGGGTCATCTTGGGTCATAAACTAGGTCCCTAGGTCAAATTAAAGAAATACCTTGTTGGCACTCTCGAGGCCACATTTTTTGCTCAATTGCCTTGAAAATTAGTTAGAAAGTTTGTCTTTATAAAGTCTCACATAAGATTAATTTGGGTCAACTTGGGTCATAAACTAGTTCACTGGGTCAAATTAAAGAAATACCTTGTTTGCACTCTGGAGGCCACATTTATTGCTCAGATGACCTGAAATTTGGCCAGAATGTTTGTCTTGATGAAATACCAGATGAGTTTGGATTTGGGTCACCTGGAACCATAAACTAGGTCACTAGGTCAAAATAAAGAAATACTTGTGGGCACTCTAGAGGCCACATTATTTGCTTAATTGCCTTGAAAATTGGTCAGAATATTTGTCTTTGTAAAATCTCACATGAATCTGAATTTGGGTCAACTGGGGTCATAAACTAGTTCACTTGGTCAAATTAAAGAAATAGCTAGTGGGCACTCTAGAGGCCACATTTATTATTCATTTGATTTGAAAACTGGTTAAAATGTTTCTTTTGATATAGTCAAAGACCAGTTCAAATTTGGGTCACCTGGGGTCATAATCTAGGTCACTAGGTCAAATTAAAGAAATATCTTTAGGGCACTTGAGGCCACATTTTTTGCTCAATTGACTTGAAAATCGGTCAGAATGTTTGTCTTCATGAAATATGAGTTTGAAATTGGGTCATCTGCGGTCAAAAACTAGGTCACATGGTCAAATTAAAGAAAAACCTTTAAGGCACTCTACTAAGGTGAGCGACCCAGGGCCATCATGGCCCTCTTGTTTTATTATAGGTCCAGTTTTTAGACTACAGAGGCACTATATTCTGTGGTTGCTAATGTTATGATCTAATTATTGTTAATTTTAGAATATTTCTACTGATCATCATACTTTTAAAGGATTTTTGACAAGAAAACTTTGTCTGCATTCAGAGCCATATTAATTTTTATCCAAATGAAAAATAGATGCAGACACTTTCCAGAGCACTTTTCATCCAGTTTCATAGTTGCAATGGCATTAAACAAGTTATCCAATTTTAGAGATTTAATCCTCCATAACTCAATTTTAAAGACCCTAGAGAAGGAAAATCCCAGCCAATTGACTGTTTCCAGATAGCCAACTAACATTGTTATTACTTCATCAAGAAGCTGCTTTCTGTTGCTGTATGATGATTCTGGGTACATGTGTACCTGAGTTATGTACCACACGTATGCATGAATACCTGTATATTGACTAATAGTTGTCTAACTTTAGGGTTCCTCAGCACTTTGAGAGCCATAATTAAGTGAAATGGATAGTTTTCTGTTGTCTCAACAGGGTGTTTCATAATGTATGTTACACTTTCAAATATGCCTGAGGTATATTGTTTATAAAGTTAACAAAATAAAATTTATACTAGATAATAATTTGAAAAATATAGTTATGATATTCACAGTATGTAAGGTAACATTACACAATAAAGGTGGCTTAGCGCCTTTTCTAAACATACATTGATTTACATCAATTTTTTTTTTTTATGTTCAAAATAGTGTCTATTTTTACACTGCAGGGCATGCAGTCTCTTCATAAAATTGGCTTCTACCAATTTGCCTGTTTGGGTTGCCATTAGTCTGTTTTCTGATGCTTAGAATTGAGGCTTTCTGTTGTCTGAGGCTGAAGATTTCAGAGTGTGGCCATATTACCTCACAGAAAAAAACCAATGGGCTTACGTCAGGCCAGTGAGGGGGTCATGGTCACTCTGTTTTCAAGATCACCCTTGAATCATACTTACTTTGCAACCATTTCACTTTGCTATGGGCTGTATGTGGTACCATCTGGCTATAATTGCATTACCTTTAGCACACTATATCCTACCAGGAAGTGCTGGCATAAACATTCGCTTAACTCTTTAACAACCCTGAAGAAAATTGTTTTGAAAACATTGTGGGAAAAGGAGAAAATGCTGATAACCAGCATTTTCTCCCTTTCCCACAATGTTTTCCACCCTTCACAAACCAAATTTTAATTTTTGAGCCGCATTTCATTTGTCATCTGCAAATGCTTTCAATTTGGACCAGTCCAAAATTTTGTCATTTGGTAAAGAGTTAAAGGAAAGAACTACAAATATTGTTCCTTGTAAATGTTGCAACTTCTTCATTACTGTCCTCGAGAAGAAACACCCAACTACACAACTCGCAATTAAAGCATTCCATACAATGTGCATAAAGTCCAGCCTCAAATGACAGATGAGCTTCAGGCATCAGTGGTTCTGGAGATGAGAGTTATCACAAACAAAAGATGAGCAAATTGTATGAAGAGATTGAATGCCCTGCAACATAAAAATGGATGTCATTTTGAACATCAGTTGTAAATCGTTGTATTTTTTGAGAGGCACTAGCAGCTTTGATAGTTTAATGTTACCTTACGTACTGTGCATGCCATAAAACTTTATTCTTCAATTTATTACATAGTATAAATTGTATTGTAATACCTATAAATAATACACCTTGGGCATATTTGAAAGTGTAACATGTATTATGAAGCACGCTGTACATGTATTAATTTTGTGGTTATAGAATAACTTTCAAGTTATGTCTGTCAATGTTGATTAACATTGTCTGCAAAATACATTGTGGGGTTCGTGGCTGTGAGGTAGAGCGTCAGCCTCATAACCATAAGGTCCCACGTTTGATTCCCGGGAGCGAGTGTCAACTTTGTAAGTATACATTGGCCCACACATTCATCACAAGTACTGGTGCAGTTTCGAGGAAGCAGAATCGAGAGAGATCAGTACAACTTGTTTCTCAATTGATGTAAAAAAATATATGTCTAAACTAAGATAAATTGTGGATAGGGCAAGCAGTTGTACATAAATATGATGGAACAGTAAGCATAATTTGTACAATAAGCATACAATGGCACAACATGTTAAATCCGCACCAAAAGATCAAGGACAAAGGCTTATAAAAAAAAGTCAGGCTTGTCCAATTGCAGTCATTTTTTTTACAGATTTGTAACTGTGGGTCCTGGGACGCACTAGCCAGAAATTTAATGAGTCCTCTGAAAAATTTATGAGTCACATGGTTGCATTGAACCATGCTATAAGTGTCACTATGAAAATTTGAACTAAGGACTTGGTGGTATATGTGACAACATGAATTAAACAACTAATTCTATTGTGTTAGCATTTATCATTTGACAACTTGAAAAACCTGACTGCATTAAACTGTTAGACAAAAATGGGTTCCCTACTTCATCATTTCTACCTTTGTTTTTCACTTATGAGTGTGATACTGCTGTGTAGACCGCCAACGCTGATTGGTTGAAAATGCCTTGAATGACAAATAGGAAGTCAATTTGACTTATGGCAACCTGGTGCCCAGTATCAATATTACCGCACTGCATCTCGATAGTCGGCCAGCATTACAGTAAACAATTGCCATTGTAAGTTTGCTGGATAATAAAATGGCAGCCTGTTATTGATTTCATATTAACATCTATCGGACATTTACGGGAGATACAAAGGGCACCAGTTTAGGTGGATAAATCACGGAACATGAGATTTTTTGATAACCACACTCATTGCCCTGAAAAACGTATGCGTGTGGGGGGGATTATGACACATCTTTCAAAATTACATGTCCTTGGCAAATTTTACATGAGATTATCGCAGCACGCACAGGTAAATGAAACACTGCAATTGTACAGGTGTACTTGGAATCAAGCTCCTATTTGACAACACTCTTTCCCACAAATCAGCTGCGGTTCGATCTTTCATACCTAGGTGACAATAGTATTATAACTTTACAACATACCCATGCAGCCCAGATCTTGCTCCATGTGATGGAGTGAAGAGGTGCCTATTTTGAATCTTGTCATGCTCACAGTCTGCAGAGTGATTTTCCAGTGCCTAAATACTATACCCAAAGAAACCTTTGGCAGTTCATTTTCCGATTGAGGAAGAACACTTTGAAGGGTTGGACTAACCATTCATACAGAAATGTTCTGCATTCAACTACAGCACCACTCTGCATAACTCTTTACCAAACAACAAAACTGTAGACTTGTCCAGATTGAAAGTATTTGCACATGACAGTCTAAATGTGACTCAAATGATTAAACATGTCTCTGATAGGCTAGAAAACAGTGTGGGAAAAAGAGAAAATGCTGGTTACCAGCATTTTCTTCTTTTCCCAGAATGTTTTCAAAAGGGTTCTTCTTCAGGGTCATTAAAACTCTGGACTATGTGTTAAAGGGTTAATACTTTTCAAATACCCCTAGTAAGGTTATATGGTAACTGGAAGTCAATTAACATGAACTCTTTACCAATGACAAATTCTTAGACTGGTTCAAATTGAAATTAAGCGTTTGCAGACAACAAATTAAATTTGGCTCAAACAATGGGATTTGTATGTGAAAGGGTAGAAAACATTTTTGGAAAAGGAGAAAATGATAGTTACCAAAATTTTCTTCTCCTTTTCCCTCAATTTGTTCAAATGACTTCTCCATCAGGGTTGTTAGAAGTCAAGATTATGTATTCAAGAATTGATAGATGAAAACATTTCAGACTTCTCTATATTGAAAGCACTTTCAGATGACTAATTGAATATTGGTCAGATGACGGTATATGTCCTTAAAAAGTTGAAAAGCATTGTAGGAAAAGGAGAAAATGATGGTTACCAGCTTCTGTTTTTGCCACAATATTTTCGAACGATTTCTTTCTCAAGGTCATTTAATACTTGGTTGTTTGGTAAAGGGTGGATGAACAGAACTGCCCCTATTGAGATAATTATGATTTGATCTTGCAGTTTTTCATTAGAAGCAGGTAAGAAGCAAAGTCATCCCCAAAGTAGATCAAGATGGACTTAATTTCAATACCAGACATGAAGATATTTTTAGGTGATTGATTTTCTTTTTCAATGAATTTTTTTCATTGACTTTTTCTTTTCTTCAGATCTTGAATGAATGTTTTGAATATTTCTAACAGATCATTAGAGAGTTTGAAAAAGTTCAAAAGTCGAATGATGTTACAAAATTGTTGCCACAGAATTAGATCTACTAGCATGCTGAGGCAAATTAACCCAATATTACAGACCATGTTTTTGACCTGTCAGAATCTGTTCTTCAGAATATACACTATATACAAATGATTGACTGATTGTATGGTGTTTAATGCTATTTTTCAACATTATTTCAGTAATATCATGAAGGCCAGTGCACCTATCCATGTTTTCCTGGAGATTCTTTTATTAGCACTACACACAATTATTCTTTCCAAGCCACTGGCAGCTTTCCCACATATCCATCATCAAACCAATAGTCAGTGGTGAGAGAAGAATGAATCCTATCGCAATGACCGTCTTCAATTCTCGGAAGGAAATTGGGTGAATCAGGGATCGAACCAATGACCCCATGTTCTCAAGTCTTTTACACTACCGACTGAGCTAACGGGGCGCTGCGTACAAATGAGACAAAACATTTAAAGGAAAGGAATAATTGTTTTTCGTTGATGTTGAAAAAAGAGTAAATGCTACAAGTAATTAAAGGCTCCTTTTCTCACAAAGTTTTTAAACCTGTAAACTGCAGATACATTAAATTTCACTCTTTCTTGCAATGTTATTCAACACTTTCGACCGCAAAATTTAATGCATATAAAAACTGTATTTGTACAGTAGTAGTATTACTGATACTCTGAATATAGCACAGACATTATTATTATAAAGTTCCTAGCAAGGAGAGTTGATGAAGATCAGGCCACACCTCTTAGCATAGATCTGCTCTCTGCTGCCACATTTTTGGTTAACTCTATACCAGACGACAATATTTTAGACCTGTCCGAATTGAAAGCATTGGCTGTCGACAAATGAAATGTTACTCAAATGACTGAATTTGTTCTTGATAGGGTATAAAATATTGCAGGAAAAGGAGAGTATGCTAATTACCTGCATTTTTAGCTCCACTGGCCGAAGGCCAGCGGGCTAATGTCATGGCCCGGTGTCCGTCGTCCGTCCGTCCTTGCGTTAACTTTTAATTCAAACATCTTCTTCTCTGAAACTACCCATCCAATTTTCATGAAACTTCACAGAAATGATCCTGCCATGGTCCTCTTCAGAATTTCTTGAAAGAATTTGATTCCTTCAAAAACTCTGGTTGCCATGGCAACAAAACTGAAAAATATGGGAAATCTTTAAAAATCTTCTTGTCGGAAACCATAAGGCATAGGGCTACCAAATTTGGCATGTAGCTTTATGTAGTAGACCTCTATCAAGTTTCTTCAAATTATAGCCCTGGGGTCAAAATTGGCTCTGCCCCAGGGGTCACAAGTTTTACATAGGCTTATATAGAGAAAACTTTAAAAATCTTCCTGTACCTAGCCATAAGGCCTAGAGCTACCAAATTTTGCATGTAGCTATATCTAGTGGGCCTCTACCAAGTGGGCCAAAATTTTAGCCCTGGGGTCAAAATTGGCCCCACCGCAGGGGTCACAAGTTTTACATGGGCTTACATAGTGACAACTTGAGAAATCTTCCTGTTTTGATTTTTTTTTTAAATTAGCCTTGTATCAGGGGTCTTATGTTTTACAGAGGCTTCATATGGACAAAACTTGAAAATCACCTTATTTTTATGGCTTTATCTTGTGGACCTCTACCAGGGTTCAAGTAATTAAATAGCTCTGGGATCAAAAATGGCTTTGCCCTGCGGGTCTCAACTTTCATATGGGCTTTTACAGAGAAAACTTTGTAAGTCTTCATTTTGAAACCATTTGGCTCAGCATTGAAATGTTTATTATTTATGGTTTATATTTATAAGCCAGTGGAGCGATACAGGGCCATCATGGCCCTCTTGTTTCCTGTTTAAAACAATATTTTCTAAAGGCTAATCTTCATCAGGATTGTTAAAACATGGGATTGTGTGGTAAAGGGTTAAGCTTTCTCATACTTCTGCACATTCAGCAATCCTAAGTAGATTTCAAAGCAATGATTGGTTCTTTTAATTGTACAAAGTATGACGAGTGGTACAAAGTATTACTCGTCACTTCCTGCAGAGGTCTTTTTTGACCATGCAGTGATTCGCAGTTAACATAATGTGATTCAAGTTATGGGGTAGGTCTCTGACAGCACAGAAGTAGCATCTCCTTGTCCTACAGTGTTTTCAAAAACCCTCTTCCTCGATCATGATTGTGAAACCCCTGGATAAATGACTGGTTACAGGCTAAGGATAATGTTTTAGCCTAACACTTTGGCCAAAAGAAAAATTCTTTATAATAAGCAATTAATTGCCGCTATGTTTCTATTATTAATTTATAAAACCTTGTTTTGTGTTGATTACGCCAATGTAAAAAGGATGCTTTTTCAACATTGTTTGCTGGAAATTTGTTTCAAGAGGAATCTGTAAATGAATGAAGCTAGTCCAAGTTTTATGTTTTCCTGTGATCAGCCATTCTACACGAAACTTTTATTCTAGTTTCCATCTGATTGGCTGAAATAGTTTGTCTCACCCAATTAGAATGTCTTTGGAATTGAAATAGGAATAATTTGTAAAATGGTTTGCAAAAATGGCCACTGAAGATACTGGCTCGTACTTTAGTACCAACAATGGGAAGAAAAAAAAATATTATATTTTTAAAAGATAAATTTATAAAACTTCACATGATTTGTTGTGTGGTTTTCCGAATGCTTTTAAAGCGCATCAGTTGTTTGGATGATAAATGGAATAAGAGAAAGAAAACATGATGTACTAATTCTGGCATCTGTGAGTGAATTACAAAATTATTTAGAGTGCTAGTGCTGATTTACCTGACAGTCCTGACATTGAGACTTGGGTGAAATATTCATGAAGATGATGTGATTGTGATTCTCAGGATATGAGTTTAACTCTTTACCAGGCAGTAAAATTTTACTCTTCACCATATTGAAGTGGGTCCGTATTCACAAAACTTTCTTAACTCTTTTCCAAACGACAAAAATTTAGACTGGTCCAAATTGAAAGCATTTGCAGACGACAAAATAAATGTAATTGAAAAATTGAAAATTGTTTTGGGTAGGACAGAAAATATTGTGGGAAAAGAAGAAAATGCTGGTTACCAGCATTTTCTCCTTTTCCCACAAGGTTTTCAAAGGACTTCTTTCACAGGGTCGTTAAAAGTCGGGATTGTGTGGTAAAGAGTTAAGAACATTCTTAGTCTTATTCTTCAAATTTTTCTAAATTTGAAAGTAACACAACTCCTGATTAGTTAAACTAAATGGTTAAACCAATCAGGAGATATGTTACTTTTAAATTTAGAAAATTCTGAAGAGTAAAACTAAGAATGTTCTTTAAATGGTTGGTGAATACGGAATACAGATATGGGGTTTGTCTTTTAAACCTTTACCAAAAGACAGAGTTTTAGCCTAGTCCAAATTGAAAGCATATGCAGACTACAAAATAAATATGGCTGAAAAGTTAAAACATGTTTTGGAAAGGGTAGAAAACATTGTGGGAAAAGGAGAAAATGCTAGTTACCAGCATTTTCTCCTTTTCCCACAATGTTTTCAAAAGGTTTCTTTTTTCAGGGTCATTAAAAGTCGGGCTTGTGTGGTAAAGGGTTAACCCTTTCCCAAACAAGCCCTGGTTTTCACATGTCTGCAGTACAAGTCTTTTGAAAACACTGTGGGAAAAGGAGAAATTGCTCGTAACGAGCAATTTCTCCTTTTCCCACAGTGTTTTCTACCCTTTTTGACAACTTTCTGCCATTTTCATCAAATTTAAAATTGTCGTCTGCAAACTCTTTGAATTTGGACCAGTCTAAAATTTGTCGTTTGGGAAAGGGTTAAGGGATAGAAAACATTGTAGGAAATGGAGAAAATGCTGGTTACCGGCATTTTCTCCTTTACCCACAGCGTTTTTAATATTTTTTTTTTTAATCATGGTTTTTAAATGTAGGAATTGTCTGGTAAAGTGTTAAACGTGATTATTAGTTAATGATATTCCCAGCCACAGGTTATTTCTGGACACTTTTACTGTAATTGTATTGGAATATTAATTTTGTTGATGCTTACTTTTTAACCCTTTACCATACAATCCTGAGTTTTAACAATCCTGAAAGAGAAAGCTTTTAAAAACATTGTGGGTAAAGGAGAAAATGCTGGTAACCAGCATTTTTCTCCTTTTCCCCACAAAGTTTTCTACTTGATCAGATACAAAAATCATCAGTTAACTCTTTACCAAACAACAAAACTTTAGACCGGTCCAAATTGAAAGCAGTTGCAGACGACAAAATAAATGTGACTGAAAAAATTGAAATTTGTTTTGGGAAGGGTAGAAAACATTATGGGAAAAGGAGAAAATGCTGGTTACCAGTATTTTCTCCTTTTCCCACAATGTTTTCAAAAGGCCTCTTCCCCAGGGTCATTAAAAGTCGGGATTGTGTGGTAAAGAGTTAAGCTGCTTCTAACATGTCATGTGCAAATGCTTTCAGTTTGGTCCAGTCCAAAATTTTGTCATTTGGTGAAGAATAGATTACCTAATAATAAACATCTGTTTACAATAAACATTGTAACAATTCTGAAATCAAATGTGAAAAAGTTCAAGTCTAAGAATCATTGGTGTTTCATAAAAGTAAGAACTATTTCTTTTCACAACATTTTCTTTTAATCCTTTACCACACAACCCTGAGTTTTAACGCCCCTGAAAGAAAAGGCTATTGAAAACATTGTGGGAAAAGCAGAAAATGCTGGTAACCAGCATTTTTTCCTTTTCCCACAATGTTTTCTATCCTATCAAAGACATAAATCACAATTTGAGTTACATTTGATATGTCGTCTGCAAATGCTTTGAATTTGGTTGAGTCCAACATTTTGTCGTTCGGTAAAGAGTTAATCAGTCAAAGTCTTCAAAATTGTAAGCATTCTGCAGACATCATTTCCAACTGTAAATGAGCCAATGTTCTCTTTTACTGGAAAGTAAACTTGGTGGGAACAGGAGAAACCAGCATTTTCTCCTTTTACCACAATGTTTTCAAAAGTCTTTTTCTTCAAGGTCCTTTAAATGCAGATGTGTGTATTAATTTGGTTAACTCAATTACCTCCTGAAGCAAATTTGATGGAGACATGGGATTTATAGCCCAGTATCAGTTGTAGGCATTTGAAGACATTGTTACCTGCATTTTATGCTTTTCCCACAATGTTTTCAAAGTCCTTTTCCTCAGGGTTGTTAAAGGGTTTTTGGTCAAGGGTTAAGTCGTTACCTCTTAACCCTTTACCACTCAATCCTGAGTTTTAACGACCCTGAGAAAGAAAGCTTTCAAAAACATTGTGGGAAAAGGAGAAAATACTGGTAACCAGTATTTTCTCCTTTTCCCACAATGTTTTCTGCTTGATTAAAAGCATCTTTCAGCTTTTGAGCCACCTCTGGGTAGTCGTCTGTAATTGCTTTGAATTTTGACAAGTCTAATATTTTGTCACATGGTAAAGAGTTAAAAGCAAGTTTGCTGGAGATAAAGATTTATACCCCAGTATCTGAGTTTTCTTGCTGCCAAGGTAGGAATTCTAGAACATTGTCCCATTTTATAGGAAAAAAATTGTCTTGTCACATTATGCACACAGATGGCACTTTTCCCATTTCAAATCCATTAAATAAGGTTTGCTTAAGTGCATTTGTCTCTGAATATTACTTGAGTCATGCCCTGTGAAAAAGTGATGTAATACAGCTGAAAAAAGTATCGGTCCGGGTCAGCCTGGACATTCTGCGCAGACTGACCTCAATCAATACTTTTTGCTTTTGGTAAATATTCTGCATGTCCAAGGACCATTCTACTGCAAGATTCAGTTGGTTGTTAGACAAAATGGATCATTATCAGAGCTCCAGATAGAGGGAGTGATTCTGATTTCAAAATTGAAAATATTAATCCTTCTCCTCTAAACCATATGTTATGGGCACTCATTAGAATCGTCTCATCGAGACGATTCTAATGAGTACCCACAACATAGGGTTGGGAAAAGAAACAATGGATTTAAGAATACATGTACTATCACTCCCTTTTATCTGGAGGTCTGCATTATGTAAAGACTTACTTGGTATAAGGCATCAAGAGATGCATTAAACCCACTTTTCCTAGAGCATGGCTTTCTTTGAAAATGTCCCCAATGTATGCAAGTCAAATATGGGACAATAATTTGTCTCCTATCCGTACATTCTTTGGCAGAACACCTCAGTTAATCTTAACATTGCACCTATAATAATTGTAAATATACTGAATTTCTAACACAATATGCTTGCTATTGCCTTGGAATAAAATTTAACGGGAACAAATGAGAAATTCAATGCAATGTTTGATTGGTCAATCTAATCATATAGAATTGATATCTAAATATAGACACTAATCTAGTCAACAGAGGGAGGTTTCATACTGTGTTTTACATGGATAAAGTAGTAAATGACTCTTGATCTGTGAAAAGGAGGTTTAATGCATCTGCAAAAAGTTTGGACCCATGTCAGCCTGCGCAGTCTGCAAAGGCTGACATGGGTTGAAACCTTTTGCTATTTGTATATTTTCTGCATGTCAAAGGACCATATTATCTCATGATTCAGTTGGTTGTTCTACTGACTGGATTTTGTAGATCCATAATTGAGTGCTGAAATGTACGGTATACTGCATCACAGAGATGCATTAAACTACTGTTTTCTGGACCATATGGCTTAACTCTTTACCAAATGACAATATTTTGGACCGGTCCAAATTGAAATCATTTGCAGACAACAAATTAAATGGGGCTAAAATGATTGCACTGGTTCTGAAAGGTTAGAAAACATTGTGGGAAAAGGAGAAAATGCTGGTTACCAGCATTTTCTCCTTTTCCCACAATGTTTTTAAAAGGCTTCTTTCTCAGGGTTGTTAAAAGTCGGGATTGTGTGGTAAAGAGTTAAACATATTTTACAGATCTGATTTGCTCTGCAAGACTTTTGTCCTTAGCATTTTGGCCTTGCACTTCTTAAAATATAAGACTAATTTTGCACCCAGTGTCAAACATTGCCAAAATTTTTTCCATTAAAACTGTGTTTTTCTTACACCTGAGCAAGAAGGCTTTTTAAAATATTGTGAGAAAAGGAGATAATGCTGTTTGTTCATTTCCCATGATGTTTTTTTATCCTTTCAGAGACAAATCTCATTTGAGCCACATTCTATTGTCTTTTGCAAATGCTCTCTTTTTGGACAAATCTAGTTTTATTTTGTCTGGTAAAGGATTAAAGTGTTCAGTGTTCAGGGACCAACATCAGATCATCTTACTTTTCATTTTATGGTTGAGAAAGCCTTGGATTATTTTCTGCTAAGTATCGGTACAACAGATGGCTTCATTTATTCAGATATCTGAAGATTTATTTTAATTCTTAAAGCGCCTTTCACGATTAAAGTTGCCTTTGTGGCCAATGTACATTAAGACCAGGCTGCACAAAACTTGCAGCCTGATCTTTAATCTACACTGTCTGCTTTGCTGAAACTTTCTAGACAAAAGCAACCATGAAATTGCAATTATTTGGGTTATATTTCTGGGATGAAAATGTCTGATAGGTGTATTTGAAGCTCTAAGGGGTCAATTCTTCACCAGACAACAAAATTTTTGACTTGTCTAAGTTAAAATCATTTTGTAGACAAAGAAATATATTCTCAAAAGGTAGGAAAAATTGTCAATGAAAGGGTAGAAAACATTGTGGGAAAAGGTGGAAATGCTGGTCACCAGCTCCCAGTAACCTCTTCTTACAATGTTTTGAAAAGTCTTCTTTGTCAGGGTTGTTGAAACTCCAAATTGTGTGATAAAATTGTTTACCCTTCACCAGCAACAAAATTGTAGACTTCTAAATCCAAAGCAGTTATAGAATACATATTTAATGTCACTACAGTGACCAGATTTGAGGTTAAAGAGTTTGAAACAAATTGGTGGGAACAGGAAAATATGCTGGTTACCACCATTTTTCTTATTTCCACAACAATTAATGTCTTTGAAATCCTTTTTCCAGAGGGTCATCAAAACAAAAGATGGTTTGGTAAAGGGTTAAGGCAAGAAAGAAAAAAAAATACTAGAATTAACGCAAATGATATAACTCTTATGCAAAAAAGCAAAATGACCTTCAAATACTGTCGCTGATGTGACGTCAGAACGGTAAATAATATGTCGAGCATTATGTGGTGTCATGTTGTTTTTTTTTCCAAAATGAAACTGTTACATCAGTATCCCTTAACATTTTTTGTGAAAAAAAAACAATGTGAGTAATACTTGTATATTGTGTTAAATGCCATTTTTAACAATGTTTCAGTTGCACTCAATGCTGTCTGTGAATTTCTTAAATTTTTAAGCTCTATTCACAATACTTTTCTGAGTTTGCATAATATTTTTCTAAGCCATTGTTGTTATTGCATGTTTCTAGTCTGCTGAATCTTCTCTTCTTTGTTTTTAGTTGTTTATTTCAAAGTTCATTTTTACCAAATGACAAAATTTCAGTCTGGTCCAAATTGAAAGCAGTTGCATACAACAATTTAATTGTAGCTCAAATGATGAAATCTGCCTTTGATAGGGTAGAAAACATTGTGGGAAAAGGAGAAAATGCTGGCTACCAGCATTTTCTCCTTTTCCCACAATGTTTTCAAAAGGATTCTTCCTCAGGGTCGTTAAAACTCGGGATTGTGCGGTAATGGGTTAATAAATGCATTAATATGTTCTATCTTTCTCTCAACACATACTGAATGTACTTATTCGTATATTATGAGGTCTTTAGTATGTTCATAAATAAGAATTTATTACTTAGTAGAGGGATCTTAAATAAACTTAACTCGTTTCCAGGCAAAATTTTGTTATTTTCCAAGTTCTTCCAGACAAAGTTTTAATATTTTCCTAGTTAAATAAGATTTGCAGAAAACAGATCCTGTGTTGCTCAGTTTATGCTGGGATTTGTCTTTGACAGTGTAGAAAACTTTGAGGGAAAAGGAGTAAAGGCTTTTCACAAATATTTTCTCCTTTTTCCACAATGTTTTGTGTGTTATATTTGCTTTGATGTTGCTAAAACATGAGATTTGTTGGAAAAGTGTTATACCTGACTTTTTAAAACTTTGCTTCACAAGCAAATGGATGTTTGTGTATAAAATGTGTTATTGCTAATGATATGAGCCATGCTTTGGGAAAAAGGGGTATAACTCTTTATCACACAAAATTTTAGATTTGTTTAAGTCCAAAGCATTTTCAGACAACAAATCAAATCTGGCTCAAATTGTGAAAGTTGTCTTTGATGAGTAGAAAACATTGTGGGAAAAGGAGAATATGCATTTTCTGCTTTTCCCTCTATTTTTTCAAAAGCTTTTTTCTCAAAGACAATTAAAGTCGAGATGGTGTGGTAAAGGATTAATACATTGAGGTGATATGTAATTACCAAGCAAGTCTTCAAATCAAGTAGACCCATTTTGCATAAAGACCAACTCATGAGGTAGAGTCGTTTTTTGACTGGTAGATAATATACCAGTTTCAAGAAGTTGGACCGATTTCAACTTGTGTTGACAGCGCAGGCAGACATGGGTCGATACTTTTTGCATACCGGTACCATCTTTTCACAGAGCATGACTCATATATATTTCTTATCCCTAAGCTGCTAAGTGGTTCTCAGAACACTTTTGCAGAGAGTGTAGATCAAGATCAGACAGCACAGACCATACAGTCTGATCTTGGGTATACACATTTGGCTGGAATTCTTCATTTGATTAATATTCAGCAGTAATTCCCCAAAAGAGCAGCAAGTGACAGTCAACATCAGATGGCTTGTTTTGTGTAGTCTGATCCTGAACTAATTTTTCCCAAAAGCACTTCATGTTGGCTGCTCTCATCATGCTACAATGTCCCCTTTAACACTTTACCAAACAACAAAATTTTGGACTGGTCCAACTGGAAAGCATTTGTAGACAACAAATCAAATGGGTCTCAAATGTTTGTATTTTTATCATAAAGGGTAGAAGACATTGTGGGAAAAGGAGAAAATGTTGGTAGCAAGCATTTTCTTCTTTTTAGCTCTACTGGCCAAAGGCCAGCAAGCTTATATCATGGCCCTATGTCTGTCATGCATCTGTGTGTTAACTTATTTTATACTTCTTCTCTGAAACTACCCTTCCAGTTTCAATCAAACTTCACAGAAATGATCCTGCCATGTCCCTCTTCAGAATTTCTTGAAAGAATATTATTCCTGTCAAAAAGTCTGGTTGCCATGGCAACAAAATTGACCAATATTGAAAACCTTCCTGTCCAAAAGCATAAAGCCTAGGGCTACCAAATTTGGCATGTTACAGTTTCATGTAATGGACTTCTACCAAGATTCTTCATATTGAAGCCCTGGGGTCAAAACTGAACCTGCCCTGAGGGTCACAGGTTTTACATGGGCGTATATAGAAAAACTTTAAAAAACTTCTGGTTCTAAACCATAAGGCCTAGGGCTATCTAATGTAGCTTCATCTAATGGCCCTCTACTAAGATTCTTCAGTTTATAGCCCTGGGGTCAAAATTAGCCCAACCCTGGAGGTTACAGTTTTATATTGGCATTTATAGTGAAATATTCTGGTTCCTAACCATAAGGCCTTAGGGCTACCAAATTTTGCAGGTAACTAAGCTTTATCCAGTGGGCCTCTGCCAAGAAAGTCCAAAATACAGCCCTTGGGCCAAATGTGGCCCCACCTGAGCAGTCATAAGTTTTACATGGGCTTATATAGTGAAAACTTTCAAGATTTTCACATTTCTTACCATGCAACCTTGGGCTACCAAGTTCTGAATGTTTATTTATCTAGCAGACCTCTATCAAGATTCTTTAATTAAATTATAGCCCTATGGTCAGGTTTGGCCCTGCCTCACAAGTCACAAGTTTTACATAGGCTTATGTAGAAAACATGGACTTTAAAAGATCTTGTTCCTGACCATGAGATACAGCTGTAATATTTTGTGAGTGTTATCATCTAGTGGGCCTGTACGAAAATTTTTCATATTTAAGCTCTCAGGTGTCAAAGTTGGCCCAACTCCATGGGTCATCAATGTAACATGTGCTTATAGATCTAGAAATCTACTTGCTCCTAACCATATATTCTATAAGGCTACCAAATTTGGCACATAGCTTCATCTTGCGGATCTCTCTCTTCAGAATTTGTTCAAAATTTAGCCCTGGGATCGAAATTAGGGGTCTCATGTTTTACAGGAGCCTGATAATGTTTTACAGGACCCTTATGTTGAGGAAATTTAAAAAATTTTCTTGCTTATAACCGTGTGGCTGGCCCAGACATTCTATATGTGGTATGGGGTTTTATCTTGTTGACCTTTACCAGGATTGAAGTAATTGCAGCTCTATGGTCAAAAGTGGACCCTGGGGGTCACAAGTTTCACGTAGGCTTTTACAGAGAAAATTTTATAAGTCATCTATAAGTCAACCATTCGGCCTGAAAAGTGTAATGTTATCTATGGTTGTACATATTAGCCAGTGGTGCGATACAGGGCCATCATGGCTCTCACCTAGTTTTCTATCACAGGCAAAAAAAAGAAGCATTTTGACTCATTTATTTTGTTGTCTGCAAATACTTTTTATTATGGACAAGTATGAAATTTTGTTGTTTGGTAAAAAGTTAAAACTGCCAAATCTGGCAGTAGTTGCTTTTTTAGACAGTTTAGACCAAGATAGATAGCAAAGATTGTACATTCTGATCTTTGACCTACACCCTCTTCTATTTCACCAGAAATTCTGATAAAAACAATCTTGAAATTCCAATATCTTTATCTTCTGTGCAGACTGAGAAAATATGCATTTTATTTGTGCCATGCTCTGACAAAAAGAGGTTCCATGCATCTTGGTGATGCATTGACTCTTTACCAAACGACAAAATTTAGCCTTGTCCAAATTGAAAGCATTTGCAGACGGCAATTTCAGTGTGGCTAAAATGGTGCAATTTTTCTTTGATAGGGTAGAAAACATTGTGGGAAAAGGAGAAAATGCTGGTTACCAGCATTTTCTCCTTTTCCCACAATGTTTTCAAAAGGCTTCTTTCCCAGGGGCGTCAAAAGGCGGCATAAAATGTGCGGTAAAGGGTTATACTGCTGCAAGTCGGCACTTAATTAAGGACCCATAGGAATCCACTTTGTCAGCTGAATCCTTCAGTAGAATAGTCATTGGACGTGCAGAAAATTTTCCAAAAGCAAAAACTTTTGATCTTGGTCAGACTGCACAGACTGCTCAGGCTGACCTGAGTCGATACCTTTTGCACATCCATTAAACTCCCTTTTCACAGAGCATTTTAAGTGTTAAGTTTATGCCCACTAACATCATTTTAAACTTTTTTAAGCCAGAAGTTTAAATTGATAGGATTTCATAAGACAAATTATCGTTATCTCAGATGGATAGGATTGATGTCTGGAACTGTGTAGCTAACATTGGGAGAAAAGGAGAAAATGCAGGTTGATTAATCAGCAATTTCTCCTTTTTTCACAATGTTTTCAAAATACCTCTACCTCTGTAAAATGTCCTTACCGAACGACAAAATTTTAGACTAGTCCAAATAAAAGCAATTGCATGTTACAAATTTATGACTTAAAACTGAAATTTCTCTTGGAAGTGAAGAAACCAGTGTGGGAAAAGGAGAAAATGCTTGTTTATTAATCAGCATTTTCTTCTTTACTTAGAGTGTTTTCGAAATGCTTCTTCAGGGTCATTAAAGCACAAAAATCATGATTGATTGGTAAGGGTTACGTTATGAGGCAGAACAGTATGGAATTCAAAATTTATTGTTTTTGCATGAAACTGTTATTTTCATGGAAGGGTAGACATATTGATATCGCTCAGGTGTTCTAGGGGTAATGAATACAGAACCGACATATATATGATACTGCATTATGACATGGTATGGTTTCAAATTTAACCCTTTACCAGATGACAAAATTTTAGTTTGTCCAAATTGAAAACATTTGCAGACGACATTTCAGTGTAGCTCAAATGGCGCGATTTTTCTTTGATAGGGTAGAAAACATTGTGAGAAAAGGAGAAAATGCTGGTTACCAGCATTTTCTCCTTTTCCCTCAATGTTTTCAAAAGGCGTCTTTCAAAGAGGCGTTAAAAGGCGGCATTGTGCGGTAAAGGGTTAATCCTTTACTAAGCAACAAAATTTTAGACAAGTCCAAATTAAAAGCATAGAAATTGTAAATGACATATTAGATTTAGCTGAAATGATGGTAGTTATCTTTGAAAGGATAGAAAACCTTGAGGGAAAAGGAGAAAATGCTGGTTACCAGCATTTTCTCCTTTCCTCACAATGTTTTCAAAAGGTTATTCCCTCAGGGTTGTAAAAACTCGGAATTGTGTGGTAAAGAGTTAGAGGAAAAAGTAGAAACTGATTTGAATGAAGTACATCATTAAAGGGTGATTTTCACTCTTTTCTACAGATACATTTGATCATATTGTTTAAAACTGAGAGATGGCAATGTCTTCAAGTGGGCTGTTCAAATTTTTATAATCAAACATAACTTCAAAAATGTTTTATCAACGAATTTTGTAAGGCAATAACTGGTAAATCATCAGTGAATAAGAAGAAGGAGTATTAGAAAATATCCTTTAATGATACATGTATTTCCTTAATTGAATACTGTACCTTCTTAAGTATTATAGATTTTCATGCCGGAACGGTGCAAAAGCTTAGCGGAATATCACATGATCACTAACACATATCGAATAAATACCTGACCCACTACCAAAATTGCAACTCGTAATGGTTGTAACTGTCAAATTTCTTTCGGCTTGTAGTAAAATTTTACATAGTAGTATTTGTCAGTCATACAAAGAGTTTTGATTGAAGGATTTTGATTTAAGTAGAGGAACACCTTGATAGTTTAGATTTAGACAGTTGGAACCTTGGGCCCAGACAGCACAAAACATGCAGTCCTGTCTTTGATCAACACTGTCCACTTTGCTAAGACATGCTGGAGAAGAACAGTTGCAATCCTTTTGGTCTACACTGAAAATGTCTATTAGATTTGCCCAGCACTTTAAGTGTTTACCCTAAACCAAACAATCCCGTATCTTAACGACACTGAGGAAGATTTTAAGCTTTGAAAAGGTTGTGGGGAAAAAAGAAAATGCTAGTTACTAGAATTTTCTCTTTTTCCCTCAATGTTGTCGTCCATTTCAAAAACAAATCCCATGCTATTCACAGCATTTCATTTCTCGTCTGCATATGCTTTTGATTTGGGCAGAAATTTTGTCCTCTGGTAAGGAGTTTATAAAACCAAAGGATGTCAGGGAACAAAAAGTAGAAATTATAGAATTACTTTATGTGCAACATTATCCCAGCATCAAGAAACAAGTGACTTCAAGGTCTTTGTCGTAGTGCCAGCCTCAGGTCTATATCAGAATGAGGAATCTAGACCTTGTCATCATAACCTGAAATGACTTTGAAACACTGATGTCAAAAAATCTGTGATTTAAAAAAAAAGAGAAAATCGAACATTTTGGAAAATGTTCAGTGAGCTAGTTACTCTACTTATATACAATTTCAAGTTTTGTTTTTGTTTTTGAGTAGTTTGCTAGCAGTATGAACATGAGTTTTTATATATAAATTAAACAAGGAAGATGTTTGAATAAAAAGGACAAGATGTTAGGGTTTTATGTTGGCAAACCTGAATAACTTTCATTTTGTATAAAATACAAAGAAATTTAAATAGTGGTGAACTCTGACTATAAAGTGGAGAAAATGTTGGATTTTATGTTGGCAAACCAGGTTGTGCAACCCAGCTTAGAACAGTTGATTTTGAGGTACATGTTTTGTTCTTCTGTACAGATTTGACAGTTTAAACTTTTCTTTAGAATTTTGCTTATACAAAAATCCAGTGGTCCTGAGTGCAATTTTCATCTTCAGTGATTGGATTTCAATAGTTATGTCTTTATGTAAAACACTGAATAGTCCTAGCCTGTTACTTCACAAAACCTTGGAAACACTTACATAAGTGAGCTGTCATAGTAATATACTTAAATAATAGAGATGCCTTAGTAGATTTTCACTCAACTTGTCAGATTTTTATTTATACTGCTTAGTAACTAAATGTGATGGACTTTTTGCTGTCAGTTAATTGCTTAAGCTTAAATCCTTTCTCCTAAACAAGAGGGCCATTGGCCCTAAAGCACTCACCTGAGTAAAGTCATCTAGGATTGATAAAGCTGAAGAGATCCTGGTTGTAATGATGTAAAACACATGAGTGTTTGTGACCTACTTTCCAACCTCCTTGGCCTATTTTTGAACTTGTCAGAAATATCATCAAGACAAACATTCTGACAATATTTCATGAGTAAATGTGGCTTTCAGATTGCACACAATATTTTTCCAAGATTTGTCCCAGTGACCTACTTTTTGACCCAACATGACCCAAATTTGGACTTGTCTAATATATCCTCAAGACAAACATTCTGACCAACTTTCATAAGAAATGATCTGAAATGTAGACTTTAGAGTGCTCACAAGTTTTCTCTAAGATTTGGCCCAATGACCTACTTTTTGACCTGACATGACCCTATATTGAACTTGTGCTAGATTTGATCAAGACAAACATTCTGACCAAGTTTCATGGGTATCTGGATGAAAGTCTTGCCACTAGAATGCACACAAGGTTTTCCTAAAATTTGGCAGAGTGACCTACTTTTTGACCCTACATGACCCAACTTCACACTTGTCAGAGATACCATCAGGCAAACACTCTAAGTTTCATGAGTTTACGGCTGAAAATGTGGCCTCTAGAGTGAACACATGGTTTTTCTAAGACTTGTCCCAGTGACCTACTGACATGACCCGGTTTCAAACTTGTCCAAGATATCATCAAGACAAACAATTTGACCAAGTTCCATAAGTATTAGACTGAAAATGTGGCCTCAAGAGCGCACAAAAGGTTTTGGGAAAATTTGACCAGGTGACCTACCATTTGACCTGACATGACCCAATTTTAAATATGTCCTGTAAATTATCACGACAAACATTCTGAGCAAGTTTCATGAGTATCTGACTGAAAATCTGGCCTCGAGAGTGCAGAAAAGGTTTGTCTAAAATTTGACAGAGTGACCTACTTTTTGACCCCACATGACCCAATTTGAAACTTGTCATAGATATCATCAAGACAAATATTTTGACAAAGTTTCATGAGTTTTTTGCTGAAAATGTGACCTCTAGATTGCTCACAAGGTTTTTTCAAGATTTGTCCTAGTGACCTACTTTTTGACCCAACATGACTCGGTTTCAATCTTGCCAAGACAAACATTTTGACAAAGTTTCATGGGTTTTTTGCTGAAAATATGGCCTCTAGATTGCTCACAAGGTTTTTTCAAGATTTGTCCCAGTGACCTACTTTTTGACCCAACATGACTCAGTTTCAATCTTGCCCGAGATATCATCAAAAAAAGTATTCTGACCAAGTTTCATAAGTATTAGACTAAAAGTGTTTCCTCTAGAGTGAACACAAGGTTTTCTAAGATTTGGCCCAGTGACCTACTTTTTGACCCGGCATCACCCAATTTCAAACTTGTCCGAGATTTCATCAAGACAAACATTCTGACCAAGTTTCATGAGTATTGGACTAAAAATGTGGCCTCTAGAGTGCACACAAGGTTTTTCTAAATTTTGACCTGGTGACCTACTTTTTGACCCAATATGACCCAATTTCGAACTTGTCCAAAATATTATCAAGACAAACATTTTGACCAAGTTTCATGAGTATGTGACTGAAAATGAGGCCTCTAGAGTGCACACAAGGTAATTGTTGACACCTGGACGACGGACAACACACACCGGACGCCGGACACAGCATGATCAGAAAAGCTCACCTTCAGCACTTCGTGCTCAGGTGAGCCAAAAAGACTGACGGTTCAAATTGTTTCTGAATACTTGTACAGTTTAAATGAAATTCTGGGATGAAGCATTTCTGTTAACACTTCAAACGGTTTTCAGAACATAAGTTGCATTCACAAATGGTGTAGAAAAAGAGCAGATTGTATAAATCATGCAGCCAGATCTTTGATCTACATTGTCCACAATGCAGAAATATTCTGATCAAATGCACATGAGAAAAGTAGTCAGTGGCTTAGAAAGATGTGTCAGTACTGGTGTGAGAAAGGCAGGGAACATAGGTTTAGGTGCACTGACCACTGTGATATGACCTATTAAGCTGTTAAAAAGGCGTTAAACTCCAATACTACCAAACAAATAAATCTGATCAAATGCCTTAATATAGTTTTGTCATTACATTGTTAGCAATCTTTTTTTTAACTCTTTAGCACACAATCCCGACTTGAGAAAGAAGCCTTTTGAAAACATTGTGGGAAAAGGAGAAAATGCTGGTAACCAGCATTTTCTCCTTTTCCCACAATGTTTTCTAGCCTTCCCAAAACTCATTTCAGTTTTTGAGTTACATTTATTTTGTCATCTGCAAATGCTTTCAATGTTGACCAGTCTAGAATTTTGTCGTTTGGTAAAGAGTTAACTGTCCAGTTGCTCTATTCATTTGCTATAAGAGTTCAGCTGTTGGATACCTCAGTCTGTTTTAAAGTTAAATCTGTGCTTGAGCTGGGTTTTTTAGCTAACTGCGCTGGCTACACTTGACCTACTTCTTGGTATTGCAAGAAGTGCAATGTGTTTTGCGATCGGTAAAAAATGTGGACATGCTTACTAGGTGAACCCTTCTGATGTATTTGTTTTGCAGATTTCTCACACCACATAACTTTTAGCAGCAACTGCTTCTTTTTCAACATTGATTTGGATTATCATCTCAGCATGAAAAATATAGTTTATAATAATGTGTATAATTGAAAAACTTTTCAACAATATACAGTATGATAAGGAAAAAGAGGCAATTGATGACAAAGATTTTTTTGTTCATTAATTCTATTCATATGAAATCACATAAGAGATTTTGTATTCATATTCAAGACTTATGCTGTCTGTCGTTTTCTGTTTTTGTTGAGTAGATGTTTTTTGGGGCTGTTTTTGTATGCAAAGAAAAGACCAAACTATTACTTTTTCATAGCAGTTTTGACATTTTTTAAATTTTGAAATAGCAGCTGACAGTAAATAATTTGTGAGTCAAAATGCAAGGAAATAATTGTGAGTCAAAATGCAAGCAAATTTTACGGTACATTCTGTCAAACTTGCAGTTGCTGGCAGAAAAATAAATTTTAAAGTAGAACTTAAATTCTAGCTTTAAGATCCAGTTCTCTGCCAGCACCCAGAACTTTTAACAGAACAATCTGTAACATAGTGTCAGACTCATTATAGTATCCATACTTTTAAATGGAATTAATTTTGCCTGCATTTTGACTCCCGATTTGTCTTCTTTCTGCCACCGGCGGGCCTTAACCCTTTACCACACAATGCCAACTTTGAACAACCTTGACAAAGAAGCCTTTTGAAAACATTGTGGGAAAAGAAGAAAATGCTGGTAACCAGTATTTTCTCCTTTTTCAACAATGTTTTCTCGCCTATCAAAGACATAGTTCATCATTTGAGTCAATATGAAGTGTCATCTGAAATACTTTCATCTTGGACTAGTCTACATTTTTCTCATGTGGTAGAGTTAAAGCACCACTCAAGATGTAAACCAAGGATCAAACTGAGTGAATTTCTGTACAGTTTTCACAAAACTACCACTAATATAGCCTTTATCTAGAATATTATTCACTCTTTCAGAGGCAACCTCCATCATTTGAACCATTAATAGTTTGTGGTCTGCAAAAAGCTTTCATTTTGAACATGTCTTAACCCCTTAGGACACAATCCCTAGTTTTTAGGACCCTAAGAAAAAAGGCCTTTGAAAACATGGTGGGAAAAGGAGAAAATTCTCCTTTTCCCTTAATGTTTTTTTACCTCTTGAAAGATAGAAATTGTCTTTTGAGCTACGTTACATCTCTTGTCTACAAGTCATCTCAATTTGGATGAGTCTAAAATTTTGTTGTGTGGGAAAGAGTTAAATTTTGTCATTCGGTAAAGAGTTGCATAGTCTAGGTTGATAATCTTTGTTATATCTGTATTTTACAGTGAGGAAGAAGGTGAGAGATATCTGATGCTGGAAGAGCACAAGCATGCCAACACACAAAATGACAATGTTGTGGTCACACTTCCTGACAACCATCATCCTACTCTACTATTCCACACAAAGGCTGCAACTACCCCAGGTCCGACTATTGTGGAATTGGAGGATAACAATCTTGAGAAAACGGCATGTTTGAATGGAGAGTTGGATTGTCCAAGAGTAACACAGGCTGTTAGATTAGTGGACAATAAGCCTGTACCAAATGGAAGACTCAACTCTCATGTGGAATATCAGAAACAGTCACATAGTAGGAGTTTTCCACAAGCAATTCAACAGCAGGTGTGTCCATTAGTAAGCCAGGGGAGCTTACTCATGCAGCAATGTGGAGCCCCAGAAGGTAATTTTGATTCATTAACTTTTAGAGTGCCGTTCACAAATTTTAAGTTGCTATGTTGACCAGTGTAGATCAAGAGCAGACTGGGAATATGTAGTCAGATCTTGGATCTGCAGACTCCAGTACATTTAGACAAGTTCAAGCAAAATAAGATATGAAATTGCAATATGCCCAAAATGAAATAGATATTTGTCAATAAAGCAAGATACCCCTTTCCCAAACGACAAATTCTGGACTGGTCCAAATGGAAAGAGTTTGCAGACGACAATTTTAAATTTGATGAAAATGGCAGAAAGTTAACAAAAAGGGTAGAAAACACTGGGAAAAGGAGAAATTGCTCGTTACGAGCAATTTCTCCTTTTCCCACAGTGTTTTCAAAAGACTTGTACTGCAGACACATGAAAACCAGGGCTTGTTTGGGAAAGGGATGCTGAAGGTTTTTGATTGTTATGGTCAAAGTATTTTATGAAAATATGGGGGCATTCTAGTATCCAAGATTGAACTGCAAGTTCTATGTATCTCTGTCTTAACATACACTATCCACAACTTTTTCACTGCAGTTAAATGCTGCACATTTATTTACCAGAAACTGTAATTCTGCAAGACAAAGTTTAGGGATGTCTGACTTAAATCATTCAAGATTCATGTCTCGTTGAACTGAGAAGTTTATTTTATTGTAAGGTGCATCTTTCCTCTCTTTCAAGAAACTTGGCGGGATAATTAACTCTTTACCAAACGAAAAAAAATTTAGACTGGTTTGAATTGAACACATTTGCAGATGATAGTTTAAATGTAGCTCAAATGATGGAAAATGTCTGTGATAGGATAGGAAACATTTTGGGAAAAGGAGAAAATGCTGGTGACCAGCATTTTCTCCTTTTCCCACAATGTTTTCAAAAGGCTTCTTCTTGTTAAAATTCAGGATTGTGTGGTAAATGGTTAAGGCAGCATTTGTGACATCTCTAAGTAATTCTTGGAGTACTTAGATTAGTTTTTCCCATAATGTTCGTGAAAGCTAATTTGCCTAAAGGGGCATAGAATGTTTTTATGAAGGAATAAGGTAAATTTTAATTAGCTGAAAATTCTCTCAGGAAATTTGTAAACTAAAGTAATGCATGTACCTGCCTTAGTGGTATATGCAAGCAGTGTACATTTATTTAATTCATAGAGGAGGCAGATACATGTATACTGCAATGTACCTGTACTAAGCAAGCACCTGTCTAATGCAAGCAGAGTTAATGTGATCCTCAGGGGCTTGCTTAATACAGGTTGGATTATAATAAATTATATTTTTTATATGAATGAAAAAAATGTTCATTCCATTTTACTGAGTGGTGGGGAATGGGTTTCAACAATCAGACCATGAATGTAATAGTAACTTTGAAAACAGTGGAAGCTTTGCAGCTTTGAAATACCAAAAAGAGTAGAGTTGCTCGATTGAGATAACATTTATAGTTTTTAGCTCCACTGGCCAAAGGCCAGCGGGCTTATGTCTTGGCCTTGTGTCCGTCAGTCCGTACGTTCACTTTTATTTCAAACATCTTCTTCTCTGAAACTGCCCCTCGGATTTTAACGAAACTTCACAGAAATGATCCTCTCACAGCCCTCTTCAAAAACTCCTCAAAGAATTTGATTCCTATAAAAACTGGTTGCCATGGCAACAAAACTGAAAAATATTGAAAACCTTTAAAAATATTCTTGTCCAAAACCATAAACCTAGGGTTACCAAATTTGGCATATACCTTCATCTAATAGACCTCTACAACAATTCTTCAAATTATAGCCCTGGGGTCAAAATTAGCCCAGCCCTGGGGGTCCCAAGATTTACATAGGTTTATATAGTGAAAACTTTAAATATCTCTTTGCCCTAAACCATATGGCTTAGGGCTACCAAATTTGGTAAGTAGTTTCATTTAATGGACCTCTACTTATTTCTTCAAATTATAGCCCTGGGGCCAAAATTGGCCCCATCACAGGGGTCACAAGTTTTACATGGGCTAAACCATGTGGCCTAGGGCTACTAAATTTGGTATGAAGCTTCACCTATTGGGGTAAAAATTAAAAAATCCTGTACTTCTAAACCATATGGCCTAGGGCTACCAAAATTAGTATGTAATTTCATCTGATGGACTTTACTTAGATTCTTCAAATTATAGCTGTTGGGCCAAAATTGGCCCCACCCTGGGGGTCACAAGTTTTACATGGACTTATATAGGGAAAACTTTGAAAATATTCTGGTTCTAAATCATATGGCCTAGGGCTACCAAAATTGGCATGTAGCTCCATCTAATAGACCTCTACTTAGATTCTTCAAATTATAGCCCTTGGGCCAAAATTGGCCCAACCCCGGGGGTCACAAGTTTTACATGGTATAGTGAAAACTTTAAAAATCTTTTTGTTCTGAGCTGTAAGACCTAGGGCTACCAGATTTGGCAAAAAGCTTCATCTAGTGGATCTCTTCTGATCAAAAAATTTAGCCATTGTTCAAATTGAATTAAACCCTCATGGTTTATTAAGGAAACCGAAAATCTTGTTTATAACCATACAGCCTAGTCCTATATTACTTGGTATGTGGTTATATGTTGTTGACCTCAACAAGGATTCAATTAATTATAGCTCATAATTATAGCTTGAAATCGTAATCATGGGTAAAAAATGGACTCACCCTGGGGTCACAATTTTCATGTGGGCTTTTATATAGAAACTTTATCAGTCTCCTTGTTAGAAGCCTCTAGGCGTAGAGTTGTAATGTTTGGCGTGTATGGTTTGTACACATTAGCCAGTAGAGCGATACAGGGCCATCATGGCCCTCTTGTTAAATTAACCCTTTACCAAGCAATACCAAGTGTTAACAGCCTGTCAAAAAAGGCTTTTGAAAACATGTGGGAACAGGGGCAAAGTGCAGGTAACCAGCATAATATTATGTTCCCTTTCCCACATTGTTGTTACCCTGTCAAAGATAACCCCATCATTTTAGCCACATTTTTTGTCATCTGCAAATGCTTTCAATTTGGACACATCTGAAAGTATGTTGTTTTGTGAAGGGTTAATATTTTAAGAAAATGACAGTTTGACATCATCAGAATGTATATTGAAATATTAAAAACAGTTCAAAATGTCAAGCAGTATAATCTCTCATGTAAATTTATGATTTCACACGAGTTGTTGTGATTTCACATGTAAAACTATAACATCTCATTGTATGTCTGGGAAAAATTAATAATCAAGTCGGTATGTAACAACACGCTGAAATTGTCATTTTCTGTTACAGATGGCAGAATCCAAACAATCCCAGCTTCAGATTTTGGCAGCTCATGTATTAGCATACCCACAACCCAGTCAACATATTCAAATGATGGGAGTCAGTCAAGTAACATGATTAGAGATGTCGGTTGTCTTGACAACAGTTTCAATAATATTTTCCCTGAGAGCTGTCAGAGTAATTACTCTCACAGTGATGATGGGGGCTATGAGAGTGCTTCCAGCCCCTCATCATCTCACAGAAGTCCACAGGTTGTGTCCCCATATAGTTCCGATATGGGATCTGAAAGGGCATATACCGAAATGATGTCAGATCGTGAGGTGACCCTAAGAACAGATGGGAATTCAGCCATCATTAAAAATTGTGACTTTGGTGTTGGTTATCCATTTGATTATGAACAGATGAGTAATACAGAGGTGTTGGAAGAAGAGAAATCTTCTGATATGCCAGATGCCGAAAATATCTTAGATGAACTCTTACAGTCTTTCAACCAGCCATCCAGCAATTTAGAGGAAAACATGGCTATGGTATTTTCAACCATAGAGAGTTTAACACAACAAAGTTGTCAGACATTCTCAAGTATGGTGAAAAGTCCAAACATTGTAAGTGAGGGTAAACAAGTGTTAGGGGAGACTGAATCAGTAAAGTTTAACAACCAAAAGTCAGATAAATCTGTATTGAGACATATCCTCACAATACCAGAAGATAAAATCCCCAAACAACCTGTATCCCTTGTACACCCTCCATCAGACTGTAATACATTTCCAAATCAAACACCATCCAGTTGTAGAGCAAATAGAAGGTGCATTTCCATAAGAAATATAAGCAATAAGCCCCCATTTCATATCAAGAAATCAGGGGAGAGGCTGATAGACTCAATGATTCAAAAATCTCTTGTAGGTAAAGTAAACGAAAGGGGAGTTCATGGTCAGAAAGTTATATGTCAAACTCAAACAGGTGCTCAAAATGAGCAACTTCCAGATGACATATCAGACTTTGCGTTACAGTATATGGAAACCATGGTAGATAGTGAATCTGATGCTTCGTTATCGGAATTATCTCATGACTTTCTAATGGATACATCTGAGGATAATAGTGACCTTACGAAAGGATTTTTAACTGGTTTAGAACAGCAGTGTGATCCACACGTCGGTCATAGTCAACCAAAATTCAGATCAATGAATAGAAATGTACAGTATCAGTATACTAATGGACGTAATGAAACACAGAAAGAAAATAACACAAAGTTAATGCAACAAAGATACTGTCTAAGTTCCTATGGTAACACACCTAAATCATCACATGATCATGGCTATGTTCAAACAAATAGTAGATCTCAAAGACCTTCAGATTCCATGAAAATGTGTAATAGTGTCTATGGCTGTAGATCTGCATCATACAGCAATAACCAAACACAGACTTCCAACCAACCAATATCAGAGCTTGAAAAGCATCTCCGAGCAGTGGATCAAGCAAACAGTGTGGCAGCTACAGTCAGTAAAAATCCCAGTGGGGAATCATCCCTTCTTCAAAAATTATTGACAGGTGAACTGAGTAAGGATAAATACATGCAAATGGAGAAGGACAGATGTCCAAGACGACATGGATTAAAACCTAACTGATTGTTAAATGTTAAGTCATTACCAAATGATAGAAATTAGACTTGTCCTTATTTAACTCTTTACCAAACAACAAAATTTTAGGCTGGTCTAAATTGAAAGCATTTGCAGACGACAAAATAAATGACTGAAAAATTGAAATTTGTTTAAGGAGGGTAGAAAACATTGTGGGAAAGGAGAAAATGCTGGTTACCAGCATTTTCTCCTTTTCCCACAATGTTTTCAAAAGCCTTCTTCCTCACGGTCGTTAAAAGTCGGGATTGTGTGGTAAAGAGTTAAACCCTTTCCAGATGACAAATGTTGATGAATTATGAAACTTGTCTTTCAAAGGGAAAAAGCATTATGGAAAAGGAGAAAATACTGGTTACAAGCATTTTCTTGTTTTCCAACAATGTTTTCAACAGCTTTCTTCCACAAGGTTGTTAAAACTTGATTGTGTGGTTAAGGGTTTAAAGTACTTCTATCAGTTTGCAGTGACCCCTAACCTGACATGCAAAATTTAACTTATTACCACAGGTTAAATTTTTAGACTTGCCCAAATTAAAAGCATTTGCAAGCAACACATAAAATGTGGTTCAAATAAGTGGATTTGTTGTGAAAAGAATAGATACATTGCAGAAAATGAGAAAATGCTGGTTACCAGCATTTTCTCCTTTACCACCCATGCTTTGAAAAGGCTTATTCACCTTTTTTTTTTTTTTTTTTTTAAAGGAGATTGTTTTGTTAAGGGTTTACTCTTACAAAACAAAGTAGTGTTCTATCCGTGTTTAACATTGTGTGAAAAGGAGAAGATGCTTGTAAACAACATTTTCTCCTTTTCGGACAGGATTTTCTGCCCTTTCGTAGCCAGATCCTATCATCTGAGCTACATCCTAGTTGTCGTCTGCAAATGCTTTCCATTTGGACAAGTCTAAAATTAACTCTTTACCACACAATCGTGAGTTTTAATGACCCTGAAAGAGAAGGCTTTTGAAAACATAGTCGGGAAAAGGAGAAAATACTGGTAGCCAGAATATTTCCTTTTCTGACAATGTTTTCTATCCTATCAAAAACAGATATCATCATTTGAGCTACAATTATTATGTTGTCTGCAATTGTTTTCCATTTGGTCTAAAGCCAAGCATTTGTTGTTTGGTAAAGAGTTAAGTCATTTGAACCTGTCTGAAATGCAACTGTAATTAGACCTAGCAGGATTTGATTAACATGTTAGCTCTTTAAGAAAGAAAAATTTTTAGACCTTTCCAAATGGAAAGCATTTGTTGACAACGAATTAAATGGAACCCAAATGCTAGAATTTGTTTGTACTGGGAGAGAAAACATTGTGGGAAAAGGAAGAAAATGCTGGTTACCAGCATTTTCTCCTGATCCCACAATGTTTTCAAATGGCCTTCTCCTTGGGGTCGTTAAAACTCAGGATTGTGTGGTAAAGGGTTTATATTAGAACTTACCGAAATTCAAAAATTGAAAAAATTTGCAGATGGCTAGTAAAATGTTGCTGTAATGATAGTGTATGTCTTTCAGACTTGTCCAAATTGAAAGCATTTACAGACTACTACAGATTACAAATTAAATGTGGCTTAATTGATTGGGCTTGTCTTTGAAAGAAAGGAAGAAATTGTGAGAAAAGGAGAAAATGCTGGTAACCAGCATTTTCTCCTTAACCCACAAACTTTTTAAAAGCTTTCTTTCTCAATGTGTTTAAATTCAAGATTGTTTGGTACAGGGTTATTAGAGTAGAAAACATTGTGGTCACCAGCATTTTGTCCTATTTCCACAATGTTTTAAAGAAAGCCTCGTCTTTAGTGTAAATAAAAGACAGGATTGTTTGGTAAAGAGTTTAGCTGACCAGTTTTGAGAAAAAATTATGAAAAAAGAAGCAATTGCCCCCAACAGACATTTTTTCTCCTTTTACAGCAATGTTATCACTTTTATATTTGTATTATGGTAAACCTTGATTCATGTTGATTTGTTCACATTTTACATGGATGTGTTGTGCCATCTCTTGACTTGTTAAATGGTTATCAACAGTTTCTCCTTTTTTTACATTGTTTCAAAAGGCATTTTTTCTAGGGTCATTAACACATGGGATGGTTTGGAAAAGTTTTAATCACAAGGTAATTATAAACTGCTCAGATTGATCAATCTTTATTCCTTAGTATAGCCAGCATTTTCTTCCTTTCCCACAATGTTTTCAACTCGATCAAAGACAAATTCCATCATTTGAATCATGTTTATATTGTCATCTGGAAATATGTTCTGTTTGGAAAAGTCTAAATTTTTGTTGTGTGGTGCAGAGTTAACTGTTTACCAAACAATCCCAAGTTTTAACAACCCTGAGAAAGAATCCTTTTGAAAACATTGCAGTAGAAAAAGGAGAAAATGCTGGTTACAAGCATTTTCTCCATTATCCTCCCATGTTTTCTCCATTTTCAAAAGCAAATTCCATTATTGCTTTTAATTTGTCATCTACAATTGCTTTCAGTATTGACAAGTCTAAAATTTGATCGTCTGGTTTCGACGTCAAAGCATTTGCTGACGAGTGAAGGGATTTGTCTTTGTATAAGGGATAGAAACAACTGTGGGAATAGAGGAAAACACTGATTGCCAGAAATTTTTCCCATTCCCACTTTTGTTTTTAAAAGCTTTTTTTTTTTTTCTCTTTTGGGTTGTTAAAACATAGCATTGTTTGATAAAAGGTAAAAAAGGTTTCCAACTCCACTGGGTACATCTTTCAGCCATTCTATCTTGATTGTAAAACCATTGTACAATATGGGTCAGAATATATGTCTATTTTGAGATGTCTGGATACCATAATCATTGACAATGATTACTTGATAAACTAGCAGCTCTCTGGTTTAGATCCTATAAATGAAAGTAAGGAGACCTCCCCAGTCAGGGCATTGGAATATTTGATTAACCCTTTACCACATTATCCCAAATTTTAACACCTCTGAGAAAGAGGCCTTTTGAAAATATTGTGGGAAAAGGAGAAAATGCTGGTTACCAGCGTTTTCTCCTTTTCCCACATTGTTTTCTAGTCTTTCAGATAGATACTCCAATCCAATCCATTGGAGTATTTGATTAACTCTTTACCACAGAATCCCAAATTTTAACGACTCTGAGAAAGAGGCCCTTTGAAAATATTGTGGGAAAAGGAGAAAATGCTGGTTACCAGCATTTTCTCCTTTTCCCACAATGTTTTCTAGTCTTTCTGATACAAATCCCATCATTTCGTGCCATATTTATTTTGTCGTCCGCAAGAGATTTCATATTGGACCAGTCTTAACTTTTGTCATTTGGTAAAGAGGTAAGCAGGCAGCAATATACATGTAAATGATCTGAATTGTATTGACCCTTTCATTCATTTATTGCCTGTAGACATGTACTTCCATTTTGCTAATGATCACATTTGGAAACATTGTGGCAAATAGAAAAATACTGCTAAAAAGGAATTTTGCTGTTTGCCACATATTTTTTAAACCATATTCATGTATTAACTCTTTACCACACTATCCCAAGTTTTAATGACTCCTATCAAGGAGGCTTCTGAAAATATTGTGGGAAAAGAAGAAAAGGCTCGTATTCAGCCTTTTCTCATTTTCCCACAATTTTTTGTACCCTTTCACAGAAATATCCAATCATGTGAGCAGCATTTCATTAAATTAATTTGTCGTCTGCAAAAGCTTAAATTTCAGTTTGGACGATTCTAAAATTTTGTCATTTGGTAAAGAGTTAACCTTTATTCACATTGATTTTCTTAAGTAGAATTATGGATAAGTTTAACCCTTTACCATACAATCCCAAATTTTAACAACCCGGAGAAAGAAGCCTTTTGAAAACATTGTGGGAAAAGGAGAAAATGCTGATAACCAGCATTTTCTCCTTTTCCCACAATGCCTTTTACCCTTCCCAAAACGGTTTCAGTTTTTCAGTCACTTTTCTTGTGTCGTCTGCAAATGCTTTCAATTTGGACAAGTCTAAAATTTCATCATTGGTAAAGAGTTAAATATCTATTGTCTTTTATTTTATTCCTCAATTTTGAAGATACATCTTTACAGCCAGAGAGAAAAAAAAAATGCTGTTTTAATTTGATATAGACTGTAAATATGTTTCAAAATTTCGTAAGTATAGATAAAATACCAATATATATGGTGTAAGGGATTCATACACATATTAGAAATCAATTTATAGCTGGAAAGTCACAACAGAGAATTCTTTGATGGCCTCAAGATAATGAAAAGCATTTTCTATCGGTGGTAATCATTGCAGCCTTGCAACAGTGGGGTGCAACATTTGGCATGAAGATAGAACAATGATTACAGTCTGATAAAATACAGAAGAAAGGGGTTAAAAAAAAAAGTGGCTGAAAACAAGCACAGATGTATCTTTAAGAAAATTGGATATTATTACAACAGACATTAGTGAAACTTTATGTGCTAAAACATTCAAATTATTCCCATAGCTTATGAGAACTCTTTCTAATGCAGAGGAAATTTTATCAAATAATATCTTTGTCTTCAATGTATTATACTCATTATGACTGTTCGTTTCTCACACAAACATACAAGATAAGCATTATCTAACATCATCATTAAAACCACTATCAAAAACATGCCAAATGTCTGTTGCCCTATCAATTCAACTGTTACAATCTATGATTGTTTGCTAACTCTTCACCACACGAGAAAAATGTAGACTTGTCCAAATTCAAAGAGTTTGCAGACGACAATTAAAATGTGACTAAAATGAAGTTTGTCTTTGATAGAGTGGAAAACATTGTTGGAAAAGGAGAAAATGCTGGTTACCAGTATTTTCTCCTTTTCCCGCAAAATTTTCAAAGGGCTTCTTCCCCTGGGTCGTTAAAAGTCGGGATTGCATGGTAAAGGGTTAATGATTAGATTTAACTCTTTACCAAATGACAAAAGTTTAGAGATGTCCAAATTTAAAGCATTTGCAGACAACAAAATAAATCTTACTCAAGAATTTAAATTTGTTTTTGGAAGGCTAGAAAACTTTGTTGGAAACTGACAAAATGCTGGTTACTAGCGTTTTCTCCTGTTCCCACAATGTTTTCAGAAACCTCTTTCTTTGGGATTTTTAAAAGTGAGGATTGGTTGGTAAATGGCTTAAGGCAGATAGATATATGTAAGCTTTAGAATTACTTTTTTATCCCAGAAGTGCTTTCTGGTCAAAATGGTTATAGTTTGTCTCACTAATGGAATTCCCTACTAAAGAATACATGATAAAATCATGTGTTTTTGCTGAATTACGAACTACAACAAAAGATTAATGCATAGTATTAAGGTTGCTGCAAATTGGAAGATTTCTTCTTCATTTATGTATTAAATCACATGATCACTTGTTTGTCTACAATTCCCTTGTTTTTCATTGATAAGTCTCATGATCACTTGATTTTCCAGGCTATGTTCAAAAAGGAAATCACATGACTTCCTGCATTTACCATCGGACTGACTTATTCATTCCAGTCAGATTGACTAATATTATTTTGCAAGGATAACTGAAAAAGGATCATTCAGGAATACTACACAGTTTGACTAGACCTGGCAAGTTTTTACCTGAGATTGCTTAAGCTGCTAAGCGCGACTCACTGACCTTTTGCGGACAGTGTTGATTAAGATCAGACTGCACAGAATGTGCAGTCTGATCTTGGATCTACATTGTCTGATAAGGAGATATCTTTCTTCTAGAAATACTTTTGATATAGGAAAATTTGGTTAAATCCTATTGGTTTGAAAGTTTCATTTCTTTTATTTAGCAGGATGTGGTTTTTTTTTTAAGAGACTTCAACCCTAAAACAAAAATGGCAAACAACTGTCACACAGAAACACAGGAAAAATTTCCAAGCAAATAAAAATATTGTGGTGCTGTTCCTGCAACAACTCAATGATTCTTATGATACGGTCATGTGGTAAAAATTCAACATAATTTTTTTTTTGTTGGTGTTTGAGATAAAATTTACTTAAGTGATCAAGGAAGAAGACCTTTCACTTTTTGTTCTCATTTGTTAAAGTTTATCTAGAACACTAACTTATGCCAGATCCTTCATACATGTCCATACATACATATCTGTAATTCTGTTATTGTTAGTATACTGTTTTGTCTTTTTTCCATTTGTAGCTTCACAGTATTGACTGCCATCATAATATATCCAGTCAGTTTGTTGTGGTATTCAACAAATACACTTTTGTCATATAACTTCCCTTGTTTCCAGCCTAATATTGCCAGTACAAATTTTCTCTTCTTGCACATGTTAAACTCTTTACCAAATGACAAAAACATTGAGTCGTTCAAATCGAAAGCATTTGCAGACGACAATTTAGATGTGGTTGAGATGATGCTTTTTGTCTGTGAAAGGATAGAAAACATTGTGGGAAAAGGAGAAAATACTGGTTACCAGCATTTTCTCCCTTTCCCGCAATGTTTTCAAAAGGTTTCTTTATCAGGGTCGTTAAAACTCGGGATTGTGTGGTAAAGAATTAACCCATATCCTGCCGAATAAAAGAAATAAAACTTTCATAGCAATAGTATAAACCCAAATTTTCCTATTTCAAAGGTATTTTTGGAGGAAAAATACCTCCCTACTGGACAGTGTAGAACCAAGATCAGCCTAGGCGTTAACTCTTTCCCAAACGGCAGATTTTGGACTGGTCCAAATTGAAAGAGTTTGCAGACAACAATTTCAGATTTGATGAAAATGGCAAAAAGTTCTCAAATAGGGTAGAAAACACTATGGGAAAAGGAGAAATTGCTCATTACGAGCAATTTCTCCTTTTCCCACAGTGTTTTCAAAGACTTGTACTGCAGACACGTGAAAACCAGGGCTTGTTTGGGAAAGGGTTAAGATAAGATTTTATGATTTCATTTAGGAGCGTAACAATATGTGACATCATTTGTTAAAACATCGTATTCTTCCTGTTATTTCCCAAAACAACGTCTGAAACAAATTTCCCTGTCAGTTCAACTTCGAAATTGATGATTGTGGTGCACTTAAGATTTGTATTATTAGCTCAGCTGTTTCCAAAGAAAACTTGAGGTATTGTCGTAGCTCTGTCATCATCTTCGTCATTTTTCTGTGCAAAACTATGACATTTGACATCATCTCTGTCATTACTGAAGATATGTACCTCAAACTTGGACTATTTGTTAACCATCAAAAGGGCAACCCGCGGAATTAATACAACAAGGGCATGTAACCATCAACATATTTTTGACACATTTATGCCCCTTTTTAGACGTAGTACATGTATTTTCACTGAAAAGCCTCTGCAGCTGAGTCGGTAACCAGCATTTTCTCCTTTTCCAACAATGTTTCTACCCTACAAAGACACAAAATCAGCATTTGGGGTATATTTATTTTGTTGTTTACAAATGCTTTAAACTGAGTGGAGTCCAGAATTTTCTCATTTGTTACTGAGTTAACCCTTAACCACACAAAGCCAAGTTTTAACGAAAGAAGTCTTTCGAAAACATTTTGGGAAAAGGAGAAAATGCAGGTAAACAGCATTTTCTCCTTTTCCCACAATGTTTTCAACCCCTCACAAACAAATTTCAGCCTTTGAGTCACATCTATGCTGTTATCTTCAAATGCTTTCGATGTGGACTACTCCAAATTTTGGCCTTGTGGTAAAAGAGTTAAAAAAAAAAATACATGTACTCAATCCTATCCAATAACTTTGTTTTGCAACCCTGAGGTATAGCCTTCCAAAATTATGCAGATAAAGGAGGAAATGCTGGTAATAAGGATTTTCTTTCTTTGCCATGATGTCTTACCCTTTCAAAAACAAATCCTGTCATTTGATCTGCATTTAACTCTTTACCAAACAACAAAATTTTATACTGGTCCAAATTGAAAGCAGTTGCAGACGACAAAATAAATGTGACTGAAAAATTAAAATTTGTTTTTGGAAGGGTAGAAAACATTGTGGGAAAAGGAGAAAATACTGGTAACCAGCATTTTCTCCTTTTCCCAAAATGTTTTCAAAACACTTCTTTCTCAGGGTCGTTAAAAGTCGGGATTGTGTGGTAAAGAGTTAATCTTGCTATCTACAAATTCTTTAAAGTTAGACTTTAACTCTTTACCAAACGACAAACTTTTAGACTAGTCCAAATTGAAAGCAGTTACAGACGACAAAATAAATGTGACGGAAAATTTGAAATTTGTTATTGAAAGAGTAGAAAACATTGTGGGAAAAGGAGAAAATGCTGGTTACCAGCATTTTCTCCTTTTCCCACAATGTTTTCAAAAGGCCTTTCTTTTAGCGTTGTTAAAAGTCGGGATTGTGTGGTAATGGGTTAAACAAGGCATAACATTTTGTTGTCTGGTAGTTAATTTTGCTAAACACTTACAGTACAACGTATCAAACTGTAAATATTACCAGAGATTTCCAGTTTGTACTAGATCTATTTGTTGATAGAAATTAGTTGTTTTTAATCCATATAGAATGTTATGGAAACATTTCTATTTTTTTTTTGCGTTTTGTTTCATAGATATATACATGTACCTTGTTTAGAACAAAGCTGTACGTTAAGGATATTGAAAAGTGTTTGATTTGTGATAACAAAAAAATTACGATATTAAAAGGTCTAAATTTGTAAGTGCTGTTACATTATTATTTGCAAAGATGTTCATACTTCACAAAACGATTCCATGTTTTTAACCCTTTACCAAACGACAAAAATGTAGACTTGTCCAAATTGAAAGCGTTTGCAGATGACAATTTAAATTTGGCTCAACTGATGGAATTTCTGTTTGATAGGGTAGAAAATATTGTGGGGAAAAAGAGAAAATGCTAGTTACCAGCATTTTCTCCTTTTCCCACAATATTTTCAAAAGACTTCTTCCTCAGGTCGTTAAAAGTCAGGATTGTGTGGTAAAGGGTTAACCCTTAACCCTTATCCTGCTAAATGAATTAAATGAAACTTTCACGCTGATAGTAAAACCCTGTATAATGTTATTTCTAACTTGTATTTTGGGGAAAAATATCTCCCTATCGGACAGTGTAGATCCAAGATCAGACTGCATGTTCTGTGCAGTCTGATCTTGATCTACACTGTGTTCAAAGGGTCAGTGAGTTGCACTAAGCAGCTAAAGGGTTAAAGTGCCGAATAAACACAGTGGATATTCTCATTTGTAAAATAAGACTAAGCAAAGTGGACAGTGTAGATCAAAGATCAGACTGCTTGTTTTGTGCACTCTGATCTTGTTCTGCAATGGTTGCAAAGGCAGCTGAAGCAGTGAAAGGCACTTTATAGGTTAAGACCCTAACGAGAGAGGCTGTTTTACTCTTTACCAAAGGAAAAAATTTTAGACTTGTCCAAATTGAAAGCATCTGCAGACTGCGAAATAATTGTGACTGAAAAATTCGAATTTATTTTGAGAAGGGTAGAAAACATTGTGAGAAAAGGAGAAAATGCTGGTTACCAGCATTTTCTCCATTTCCCACATTGTTTTCATTAGGCTTCCTTCTCAGGGTCCTTAAAAGTCAGGATTGTGTGGTAAAGTGTTAATCATTTTATCCATAAGCCACAATATTTAAGGACAAATAACATCATTTGAGCCACGTTGAATTTGACATCTGCAAATGCTTTCAATTTGGACAAATCTAAAATTTTGACTTCAGGTTAAGATTTATTACCATATTCATACTCATACCATTGACTTGGACTAAAAGTCCTTAAATTTTACCAAACAATCCCTATCAAATGGTGTAGACTCAAGATCAGACTGCATATTCTGCTATCTGATCTTGATCTAAATAAATTTGTCCTCAACAGTGTAGTAGCAGCCTGAGAGTGTACTTTTAACTCATTATAATGCTGATATAAATTTGCAGCAGACTTAAAGGCCTAATACCAGCCAAAAGTAAGTAATGTAGATGTTGAAATATATAGATATTTAACTCTTTACCAAACGAAAAATTTTAGACTTGTCCAAATTCAAAGCATTTGCAGACAACAAAGTAAATGTGACTCAGAAATTGAAATTTATTTTGGGACAGATAGAAAACCTTGTGGGAAGAGGAGAAAAATGCTGGTTACCAGCATTCTCTCCTTTTCCCGCAATGTTTTCAAAAGGCCTCTATCACAGTGTTGTTAAAAGTCGGGATTGTGTGGTAAAAGGTTAAGTCATACCATTTAAAACTATGGAAATTATTGTGAAGATGACAATAGTTATTTTATGGTCAGGCCAAGTGTTAGTCGGCAAAGAGGTGTATTTTGAAACCAGTTAAAAAGTAAACAAAGCATCGAGCGACTTTGGCAACCTAATTTTAAAATTCATTTCAAGAGTGTCTGCAGGGCGATGAAATATATCATCTGCAGGAGATAGACTGAGTGTTTAGATAGACTAAGTGTTTAGCCAGCTTACTTAGCAGTTACCCATGATACTCTGATGAGGTTATATCTAGGACATTTGGCAGTCATAAATACATGTAGTTAATGAAGCATTTCAAAGGTTCCAGTAATGATGCATTGCGGAACTTCTGACCAACGAAGTGAATTTGTGCTTAAACTACCTGCAGAACACAAATTTTGGCCCCTATCCACCAGCCATTCTAAACTGCATTCTCAGTCTTACACCACAGAACTGCAAAATGAGGCAATCATTGATTGGCTAAACTGGTTTAGCCAATTAGAAATTGCGCTACTTTGATAATGTGAAAAAAAAATCTGGAGAATTAGCTGAAGAATGTAACTAAGAACAATCGGTCAATAAGGATCCAAGGCCTGTATTCACAAATCATTCTTAGTTTCAATCTTAGTCTTGTTCTAGATTTTGAAAGTGACAAAAGTTCTGATTATCTAAACTACATGGTTAATCCTTTACCTCACAATCCCAAGTTTTAATGACTCTAAGGAAGCAGCCTTTTGAAAACATTGTGAGAAAAGGAGAAAATGCTGGTAACCAGCATTTTCTCCTTTCACCACAATGTTTTCTACCCTATCAAAGACAAAATCCATCATTTGGGCCTTACTTAAATTGTTGTCTGCAAATGCTAACAATTAGGACAAGTCCATATTTTGTCGTGCAGTAAAGGCTTAATCCAATCAGAAACTGTGTTACTGTCAAATGTAGAAAATTCTTTAGAATAAGCCTAGGAATGTTTCTGAGAAAGGTTGGTGAATACAGGCCCTGGTCTAATTTAACAACAATCTTCCAAATTTCATTGACAAAATGTCCAGCTCTTCATCTA
The DNA here is from genome assembly GCA_945859785.2 of Tridacna gigas. Lineage (NCBI taxonomy): Eukaryota > Metazoa > Mollusca > Bivalvia > Cardiida > Cardiidae > Tridacna > Tridacna gigas. Next base: position 73,207,026 of record OX244029.2, read on the forward strand.
AGCTTTGCTCCACGTGGAATAGTTTTCAGCCAAACCACGAGTTTTTATTATTTGAAAATCAAGTCTAGTTGTTCATGAATATCTATAGGTAAAAAACGGGATATCTGCAATCAACTATTTCATGGCTAGGAATAAGGATTAAACAGAGGGACAAACAGAGGGGCTGATATGTTAGCTGGTAACGATCACCTGAAGATGGTGTCCATTCTGTAGAAACAATACAAACAACTGAATAAAGAGCAAAACGAGGCAGACCATATGTTAGCTTGCAACTGTCTCCTGAAGATAACATCAGTTGGAGTAACTATCCATAACTGTCAAACTGTCGACGATCTTTATCACACGAGAAAAAAATTGATTTGTCCAAATTGAAAGCATTTGCAGACAACAATTAAATCTTGCTCAAAAGATGGAACTTGTCTAAGACAGGATAGAAAACATTGTGGGAAAAGGAGAAAATGCTGGTAACCAGCATTTTCTCCTTTTCCCACGATGGTTTCAAAAGGCCTCTTCCTCAGGGTCGTTAAAAGTCGGGATTGTATGGTAAAGGGTCAAACTCAACGCTAGCCTCTTTTACCGCTTACTAATGTCGGAGTTGTGCACACCATATTTCGTTCGCGATAAGTTACTTCAAACCGATGAGAACATAATCGTGCCTCATTATCATTCTGCATAATCACATATCTTGCTCTCCACGCGTCTTCAATAGTTACTTTCTGATTCCTCATCCTAAAACTCTTTTACGCCATCTCGGTTTCCCCAAGAAGCATAATTATACCTTGAAACTGACAACCAGTTCAATTCTCTCACTAGTAAACATTGCATCATTCACCGGTAGCTTGGACCTGCATGCAACACATTGTTTAAGTGTAGTATACTGCACAACAGTAAGTTCTTATAATTTTTTGCATCTTTCCCTTCGCTTTGAACTCGCATTCAACATAAACCCTTGACAGCATGTTCCTGAAAGCGCACTCCAAGTATGGTCTGTTTCAGTTAGTCAAATGACATTGCGTCGAACAGAAAGTTAGTCGTTCGTTTATTACGTCGAAGAAAATTTATCTCTCTACGGCACCATAAAGGAGACATGCGAGAAATGAAAAACTATCTCGTGGCCACTTTCAAGTTTTATCTCATGTCCATGTCCCCATGCCGCCTTGATGTCGAAAACAAGTTTCCCTGGTTGAAAATTCCCGATTGTTGTCGAGAACTGTCGAACTCTTGCCGATTAAAATGGCAGCCGCTGATTGACTACGATAATTGTCTATTTCGCCTTCTCGACGAAGTACCGTAGTTTGAACTTTTTCAGCGCCATATACTAGTGTAGAAAGCAGAGCTAAAGATAAGAAGGAGTGATGGAGAAAGCAGAGCTAAAGATAAGAAGGAGTGATGTTATTCTAAATCCATTATTTCTCTTCCAAACCCTATGTTGTGGGTACTCATTAGAATCGTCTCGATGAGACTATGCTAATGAGTCCCCATAACATAGGGTTTAGTGGAGAATAACTAATATTTTCAATTTTGAAATCAAAATCACTCCCTCTAGGCTATCTGTAACTCTAGAAAGCCCACCTCTTCCGACGGCTGATCTAAGATCCGTCCGTAAATGCCCTTATTTCCCATATGGCGCTGAAAAGCTTCCAAACACAATTTCAACAAAGTTTCTCAGAGTTTAAAATAATTTCAATAATTTCACTGAACGTCGTACTCCGTATTCGAAAACTGTCACGTTTGAAGTCATTTCGGAAGACGAAATCTCTGCCGGCGAATTGCCATGCAATACTTCAGTAATAATCGATATCTACTGTTTCGATGAAATGTGTCGTGGTTTCAAGTACCCAAAATCTTGACTGATCTTCATCTTCACATACATGTATTATCTTTGACAATCCTAAAACATAAGTCCAGCCTGTAAGATGTAAAACAAAAAGTATAGAAATGCTTTGCATATTCATCATTTAATTATTGTACGGGAAACAACTCGAACCTTTCAGCAACGCTCTGGGAGAAAAGGGGTTTAATGTCTATCCATGATGCTCTATACTAAGCAAGTTATCACTTGAGTAGGATCCATAAAATCCATTTTGTCTAACAACCGGCTGAAACTTTAGATAGAATGGTCCTTTGACATGTAGAAAATTGAACAATAGCAAGATATTTCGATCCGGGTCAGCCTGCGCGGACTGTGCAGTTTGACAAGAGTTGATACATTTTGCAGATTCATTATGCCCCCTTTTCAAAGAGCATGGCACATATATGGTGTCTGCAGAAAAATGTGTAGTAAGATTTGGCTGCTGGTATGTGCAAGGGTTAATATATGAATAAAGTAGGAAAATTTGGGATAATAAGAGAAATTGCTTATTGTTGGTATTTTTGTGGTCCGTTGTCTGCAGGAGGAACACGTAATGATAGATTTGACTGTTTGGCTAATTTTCCTGTTACTGCTGAAGGCTTAGATCAAGATCAAACTGAATAGTTTTCATACTGATTTGTAAAACTAACATATGTTTTAACTACCAAGCTACCGATGGGGTTTTGTATCATGGTGGGTAAGGGTGTTTCATCTGTACAAAATTTTCATGACAGTCCGTTATACTTGGGCTTACTTTTGGGCAGAAAATGGAAGGAACTTATTATTACAAAGTAATGTACATGTAGTGGTAATGGTCAAAATGTGTTTTAACCCTTTACCAGACGACAAAATTTTAGCCTTGTCCAAACTGAAAGCATTTGCAGACGACAATTTCAATGTGGCTTAAATGGTGCAATTTTTCTTTGATGGGGTAGAAAACATTGTGGGAAAAGGAGAAAATGCTGGTTACCAGCATTTTCTCCTTTTCCCACAATGTTTTCAAAAGGCTTCTTTCCCATTGTGCGGTATAGGGTTAATAAGTGAAATAAAATTTTCAAGCCTGTAGTAAAAACCCAAATTTTGCTATTTCAAAGTTATTTTTGGGGGAAAGATATCTCCTTATCGGACAATGTAGATCCAAGATTAGACTGCACGTTCTGTGCGGTCTGATCTTGATCTACACTGTCCGCAAAAGGTAAGTAAGTCGCGCTTAGCAGCCTAGGGGTTAACTAAACAACAGAACTTTAGACTTGTCTAAATTGAAAGCATTTACAGACGACAAATGAAAGGCTGTTCAAAGGACGAAATATTATGTTCTTGACAGAGTAGAAAAAATGGGGGTGGGGAAGAAGAAAATGCTGTTTACCAGCATTTTCTCCTTTTCCCAAAATTTTTTCAAAAGGCCCTTTTTTCAAGGTCGTTAAAACTCGGGATTGTGTAGTAAAGGATGATATGATTCGTACTTACCATTTCGTCTGAGGACACATCTCCAGTTCGTGCAGGAAAGGGGAGGGTGCCGATCAAAGTCAAATTATCTCCTCAGTGTCATCCGCAGGCTCCTGTTGTCACATGAATTTTCCATAAAATGTGCCATCCCAGTCGATAGTGATCGATACTAGAGATCCTATGTCTTTTCTTTTGTTCTTTTCTGTGCTCTCTCTTTCTCCCAAGCCTCCATTACCCCATCTCTCTCTGTCTCCCTGTCCGTCTGTCTGTCTGTCTGTCCCCCACTCTCTCTCTCTCCCTCTCCCTCTATTCTTTTTTATTCCATTTTTCCCTCGAGATATTAATCTGTTAACCAATTGTCAATCCACGATATACGAATCTGAAAATACCCCGAATGCCACAGCTCCCCTCCCCCCCCCCTCCCCCCCCCCACGGCCCCACCCCGCCTTTCCGCGGACACACTTGTTACATTTCACAAAGGCAACATTATTTCAGTGTGATTTGGGGGAGCCTTCTTCCCCATTATATAGTATGAGTACTTTCAAACAGTTGTGCAACATCATCAGACGTCGGTATTACGACTGATCACTGGTACAACGCAGTAATCGTCGGTATTTCGTCAGTCACGTACTTACACACTACGCACTTGTAAGCTATTTTCAGACCATAGTCACATTTCAGTACAATTAGCACAAATGGGAAACTTTTTTTTAAGAAATGGGCAGCCCTTCTTAACTGGTGACATGAGAAACTGTGAGAAAAGGAGCAAAAACCTGTTACAAGTGGTTGTGCTGTTCTTCTCCCACAAAGTTTTAAAAGTCTGGTTTTAGCAGGGGTGTTAAAAGTCAGATACAATCGGATAGTACACTGGGTTTTACATGTATTTGGTTATTTTTAGGACGTTCTATAGGAGAAAATACACCTTTTTGTCAATATTGAAACTATTTTCTACTGAATTAGAACCCGACCCCGACCCCGCCCCCGATTCCTCTCTCAAAAACATGGATGTGTCCTGAAAGCGGGTCAAACCGTTTTCGATACGACGAACCTCAAATTTGAGAGTCAAGGGAGATAATCATTCATGTCTTCATATTCGATTTATCTTTCTTTTCGTCGACAGAGGAACAATTTACCTGCACACCGGTCCAGGTGAGATAAACAAATAAAACAGGTGACATTTTGTTGGCGAATAAGGCTGTCTGGGACGAAATAATGATCAAGAAAGCACTTATGAAGCCAGTTCATCTTTTCTAATGCTAAAATGTATGTATGATACTCTAACTTTGTCGATAGCGCAATGATTATATATCTCTATCGACTGAAATTAGTTAAAATAAGAGGGTTCTCATGATCACCTCTTTATGGCCACATAGGTTATCTGTGCAATGCCAATGGTCAAGTTTCACATGTTTCAGTTTTTAGATAATACTACCTAATAAGTTCAGTTTTCTAAATAATTAACAGCCTTAACTTAAAGTTTAGTCTCGGATCAACGTTATTTATTAATTTAAAACGGCATGTTTATTAGAGGTCGATTTGAAATCTATGCGTGTCTAAATATTGCTATGAGTCACGTCGTCAATTAATTAGTGAATTACACAGTGTATCAACATAATTCCATTCTTTACTGCTGACATTCAGTTTTTTTTATCAACCCTTTACCATACAATCCCATGTTATAATGACCCTGATGAAGAGGAATTTTGGAAACATTGTGAGAAAAGCCTAAGGAGAAAATGCCCGTAAGGAGTATTTTCTGCTTGGCCCATTATATTTTCTATTCTTTTAGAGGCAAACCTTAGTATTTGTGTAGTGATATTCGGTAGCATGGATGGCAAGCCATGCAGGTAGCTCTGGTTAGAGAACTCGCCCTGTAGGAGAGGGGTCTTTGGTTTGAATCCCATAGCAGCTGCACTTTTTCCCCTAAGAATTTACTTTAACCCTTTCCCATATTAAAAATTTTTGATTCTTCCAAATTGAAAGCATTGGTAGACTACAAATTTGAAATGGGTACAATGGAGCCGAGGTTCTCTGATAGAATAGAAAACATTTTGGGAAAAGGAGAAAATGCTGGTTACTAGCATTTTCTCCTTTTCCCACAATGTTTTCAAAAGCCTCCTCCTTCAGGGTAGTTAAAACATGGGATTGTTTAGTAAAGGGTTAATGGTCTCAGAAAAGGTTGCAAGGACCAAAGGGTCCTAAGAACCTGGGGAGCTGGATAGCCCCCAAAAATCAAGACGAGGAGCTTTGTGATAATAGATAATCTGGATGTTGATCAGTCTGGGTAGCTCAGTGGTTACTTTATTTGAACCACTTTAATACTTTACTGCACAATGCCGACTTTTAACGACACTGAGGAAGAAACCTTTTGAAAGCATTTTGGAAAAAGGAGAAAATGGTGGCACTCGGCATTTTCTCCTTTTCCCACAATGTATTCTTTTCTATTAAAGTCAAAGTCTATCATTTGAGCCATATTTAATTTGTCATCTGCCAATGCCTTCAATTTGGACAAGTCTACAATTTTGTTGTTTTGGTAAATGGTTAATATGCAGTTTGTAAATGCTTTCATTTTGGACAAGTCTGAATCTTTCTCGTCTGGTAAACATTTAACCTATTGCATTTTATGAGAAATAGTTTATGTGATGCAGTATCCCTACACTTTTCATCTAGTTCTGATATTGTAAATGCTAAGAAAGAAAGCATGTGCTACTACCATTATCTCCTAGTCTTTGGCATGACTTATTTGGATCTTGAATTTTAAATCTCTCACTCTAAAGGCTTGCACTCCAACATAAAGCTACCCTCACAGCTTAAAAATATCCTGAAAATACTGTTAGTATACTTTGTATGGCCAATAAATAATCATTAATCTTTGATCAGTTGATGAAAAATTTAGATTGCATGTATAGACACAGGTAAGAGGAGATGTTGTAATTTATAGTATTGCAGATGTTAAGCGTTCCAGGTATTTCAGCAGTCAACAATTTGCTTATTTTGCTGGTATCATACATGTACCTTTTGCCCTTGGATTTCCTTTATCAGTGATCAGGTAAAAGTGTAAGCAGGCATTTTTGGCACTGATGGTCAAAGGACTGGACTAATGATCTCCTGAAAAGCCAGAATGGGGAGGAATGTATTGGTTTATGGCCATAATGGTATAGAACTGCAGTCTGTGTAGCTTTTTGGTAGAGAACTCACCTTCAACTCTTTACCAAACAACACAATTTTAGAGTCGTCTCCATTGAAATTTTCCACAAAGAACAAGTTTGATGTGGTCCAAATGATGAAAGTGGTCTTCGTAAAGGTTGAATATATTTTGTGCAAAAGGATTACATGCTGGCCAGGTAACAAGCATTTTCTCCTTTTGCCTTAGGTTTCAAAATCCTTCATCCTCATTGTGGTTAAAACTGGGGATCGGTTTGGTGAAAGATTAAAATGGGAGCCATTCGAGTCTAGTTATTGCTCTACCCTTTATCCAAGCATTTTAAACTTCTAAGATATTTCTAGATCTATTCTAGAATAAAAAAATGCTTCAACAACAAGCCCATGTAATCAGCATTGAAGTGTCTTTTCAAAACAAAAATGTAGTTAAGGTATTGTATGACATGATACTTTATGTAAATATCTAAATGAGCCATGTTTGGCAAAAAAAGGCTTAATTCATCTCTGTGATGCATCATGCCAAGTAAGACGTTGCATAATTAGGGATCCTTAAAATTCATTATGTCTAACAACCAACTGTATCATAAAGTAGAATGGTCTTTTGACATACAGAAAATTGACCCATAGAGAAAAGTTTCAGCCCAGGTCAGCCTGCGTGAGCTGCGCAGGCTGACCAGGGTAGATGCTTTTGGCAGATGCATAAAGCCTCCTTTCACAGAGCATGGTTCAGATGTATTTCAGTTTTTTTGGTGTGTAAGTGTGTGAAGGGATGTTTCTATATTTCATGGCATAGCTTCCTGATTAAAAGATTGATGTTATACAACAGCCACTTTATAACTACAGGTTAACTTCTATCACTCATCTTAAATGTATGTAACTGTTTTATAATTTTTTATAACTATCTGTCGAGTATAACCTGAAATTTATCAAAATTAACGAACCAGTGGCAGTAAATTTGATTCATTAGCTTCGGAAAAAAATTGCAGCAGATCACTTTGGAATAAATCTCTGTTAACTTTTGAAGGCCTGAACCTGGATTCAATTGCTTGTGCAGACAGTGCAGATCAAGATCAGCCTGCACAAAATTTGCAGTCAGGTCTTTGATCTACTCTGCCTGGTTCTTTGTCAGAGGTCCTTACAAAACAGCTTTAGAATTGCTACAACTTCATTTTTAGTACTGACTGAGAATGCCCATTTCATTTATTTAACAGTATAAGGGTTCAGTAAGGATAACAGAACTCACCATAAACTCAGGTTTAACTCTTTACCAAATTACAATATGTTAGACTGGTCCATATTGAAAGCATTTACAAACAATAATTAAATTGCGACTCAAATGATTGGATTTGTTTCTGAAAGGCAAGAAAACATTGTGGGAAAAGGATAAAATGCTGGTTACCATATATATCTCCTTTTCCCACAATGTTTTCAAATGTCCAGTTTCCAAGGGTCGTTATAATTTAAGATTGGTTAAAATACATGTTAATATGCATGAAAAAGTTTGGGAAATTTTTGAAAACGAGAAAGTGCGCAATGCAAGAAACGAAGTTGTCTGTTCATGGTAATGAGTTAACATTTAAATAATAAGTCTATATTTCTCTTTTCTCAACAGGCACATGATGGTCTTAATTAGGGTTTTTACAATAGCTTTCCTGCTTGGATCATGCTACTCCTGGCATCTTGTGATGAAGATACCCAAAGCTGCAGTTTTAAGAGATCATGAGGGGGTTTATCAGTTATGGACATCGAACAGCACCCTGAATGAAAATCAGGAAAATCCATTGAATGTTTTGCCTGGGTTACCATACAAGTCTCGGGATATCATTGACTGGGATGAAATGACAATTAAAATGGTAAGTATTGTTTTTTTAATTTAATGTGTATTTTTTTGTGTGGCTAGGTATTGAATCACTGGACCTTAACCCCAAAAAGACCGTTAACCCTTTACCAAATGACAAAGTTTTAGACTGGTCCAAATTAAAAGCATTTGCAGACAACAAAACAAATGTCACTGAAAATTTGAAATTTGTTTTTGGAAAGGTAGAAAACATTGTAGGAAAAGGAGAAAATGCTGGTTACCAGCATTTTCTCCTTTTCCCACAATGTTTTCAAAAGGCTTCTTTCTCAGAGTCGTTAAAAGTAGGGATTGTGTGGTAAAGGGTTAAAATAGTAAGTATTGTTCTTTCATTGAATGTGTATTTTTTGTGTGGCTAGGCATTGAAACCAATTTGTAGCACTGAACCTTTACCCGTTACCACACAATCCCGAGTTTTAACGAACCAGTAGTAATGTTCGGACAATTTCGGAGATTTTCATGGTAAAAATGGCAAGTTAATTCTCAGTACAGTTCCGGGTCATCTGTCAATCAAAGATTATCGTGTGTCTGCCTGCCTGGGATGCCTGGGGTGCAACCTGTCAATCAATCAAGGTCAGCTCCATTAACCGATCTATTAATACACGCGGTATTGGGTCATCAGTCAATCAAAGATTAACGTAAATAGAATTCTGGCACAACCGTCACAACGAAGTCATTACGGAATTGCGTCGTACTTGCAAAGTTAATTACACCGAATTAAATAAATATCTGTAGACTTGAACACGGTTTTGTTGTATCTATTATAAATGCATTGTATTTCTATGTCAGTTTCTGTTCAGCGCTCAAAGAGTAAGCATCATGAATATCACGAATGTTGTATGTAGCACCCGCCTCAGCTGTACACTCGATCTAAAACAGTTATGCCAACGACTAATGAATGCGAAATACGAACCATCACGATTTTCTGGTATAGTTTGGCAGCATAAAAGAATAGGCGGAAACTGTTTGGTGTTTTCGAGCGGCGTTATAAACTGTAACGGTAAATCCCGTAGTTTTAAAGATGGTATTAAGAGATTAAGACGATACGCGCGTTGTATACAAAAGTTAGGTTACCACATACTTTTGACGGACGTAAAGGCATTGACAGCCTCTGCCTATTACCCTCTGTTGAGGCATCTGGATCTTCAAAATTTCGCTAAAGATAAAAGACTGCTCTACGAACCGGAACTCTTCCCATCTGTATCATGGAAAGTCAGCGGTGTTACGTTATGTTGCTTTCACAACGGGAAAATCGTCATCACTGGAATTAAAAGAGCTAAAGATTTTGATGACGTCATATATCCTGCGTTGATGGAGTTGTTTATACTCGTTAAGTATGCAAGATCAGGTAGAGAAGAAGCTACAAGCACAATAACGCAGCATGGATAATTTTAAAGTTTACCTTCACATACCTTATTGACTATACCTAAAAGACGCCCCGGCGTCAGAACGAAAGTCAATGCTGGCTAATATAACCACACAGCAAACGGATGCTATCAGGAAAGTGGTGCTTAGAATCTTAAATAGTATCGTCCCTCCTATGAGAAGGGACGTACAATTGTTCAGACAACAAAGAATGTTACTAAGAGCATTAGCTTCGCATGAAGTGTCCTTGAACAGGACAAAGATGTTACTGAAACACCACCACCACCTGATACCGGTGCTGCTTATACAAGTCATTCGCGACGGAGTCAGCTTTACGCGAAAAGTATGACATACAAGGTCTATCTACAAAAAATATACTATGATCCCTCCCACCCAGCCGCTTACTCAGGTGTGGATAAACTCTACAGAACCGTAAAAAATGAGGGTAAATACGTGCTGGGCAAAGCAAAAATTAAGCAGTGGTTACAGAATCAAGAAACTTATACTGTCCATAAGGGAATAGTCAGAAAATTCAAACGTCAACGTATCGTCATCCCTTACATAGACTATCAATGGGAGGCAGATGTGGCTTACATGAACCAGTATACCAAGAGCAATCAAGGTGTAGGATACTTTCTGTTAGTGATTGATGGAATTTCTAAATATGTATGGACTGCACCACTCAAAACAGTTCAGGGACATGAAGTTGTTAGCTGTTTACGAAAGATTTTAAAGACAGGACGTCAACCGGAAAAGATGCGAACAGACGCAGGGAGCGAATTTAAAAGTAAAATATTCCAAAAATTATTAAATGAATATAGAATTACACACTTTATTCTCAAAATGAAACCAAAGCGAGTATAGCTGAACGTGCTATTAAGACGATCAAACTGAAGATTGCACGCTACATGACAAACAAGTAAACCCACAAGTGGATAAATATCTTAGACGATGTGACCTATAGTTACAACCATTCCTATAATACATCTGTCAAGAGAAATCCAGTCGATGTTAAGTTTAAACATCAAACAGAAATCTGGAGAGACCAGTATGACAATATGAAGAAAATAAAAAGAAATAAAGCCACTTTGCCTTCAGCGAGATATCGATTCAAGATCGGTACTACCGTAAGGTTGTCACACATTCGTCGTCCTTTTCCAAGAGAATACGATGAAAGATGGACCACAGAGTACTTTATAGTCAAGAAAAGATTCAGGAAGGAAGGTATCCCGGTTTACAAACTAAAGGATGTTCAAGGAGATGTAATCCAGGGCTCCTTCTACGAGAGTGAATTGAGCAAAATCGTCATTGATAAGAACACGAAATTCAGAATAGAAAAAATTCTCAAGAAAACGAGAAACCGCGCGCTTGTTAAATGGTTGGGTTGGCCCAAGAAGTTTAACAGTTTTATACCATTAGACAGCATAGACCAGTATTAAAAAGTATAAGAGCATATTTTCAGAGCAAACGTCAGTTAGCAGACAGTATGTCAAGCATCATTGTGTACGCGACCAACACTGGTAAGAACCCTTCTGAGATATCTATAGATATACCAAAGGGTTTAACGGAAGAAGGTAATTGGGAATGTGCACTATTGCAAATTTCTTTGGAATGTAACTTTTCTCCAAAACTGGACAGGCTCTACCTATGTGGTGACTTTTTGGAAGAAAATTACATCAATAACTTACGTGTACCCGTGCTTCGAAACATTGAAATAAGAGACAAGTACAAAAAGTACCTAACTACTACATTTTCCACACCCATCTTTATTCGTTATTAGTCCGAGAGAAAAAAGCTAAGAACGGATCTCGACAGGATATAGAACGTAAGAACAAGTCTGGCTACAAACGTAAAGCAACCAAGACACCAGTCATCGCTAACAAGCGTTTTAGATACCACGAGGATTCTCAGCTATAAACTATGGAAGATTTTCACGAACAAGAGCTGTCTGTCTTTGCTGTGGCACCTTCTGACACAACGCTACAATCACGTGAATGGATAGAATACCGACCAATTAATCAGTTGACAGATTCAGCTGCTATTGAGTTTATTATACCAGCGCAGTCTTCAGCTTATATCGATTTGAAACAATGTCTACTGCGTCTGAAAGTAAGACTCATACACAGTGATGGTTCAACTATTCAGTCCGATGAATTGCTGAGTCTCGTAAATTTACCGTTACACACTATATTCAAGCAGATAGATGTGAGCTTCGAGCAAACTCCGATTTCCAATGCTGGAGTAAATTACCTGTATAAAGCTTACAACGACACGATTTTGAAAACCAACAAACTTGTGCAAGATGGCCTTTTAGTCAGCCAGTTATATTTCAAAGATACTGGAGACGTGGGAACAAACGACGCAGAGACTGGTAGCAACAATGGGCTATACCTCAGAGCCGTGCAAACAGCCGAGGGAAAAATCGTAGATATGGAAGGTCCGCTACACTTGGACATTTTTCAGCAACCTCAATTACTTATTAATGGGGTCAATGTTGGAATTAAACTCTGGCAAGCCCCAGACAGTTTCGGAATTATTACGGATAGTTTGATACCCAACTACAAAGTACAGATCCTCGATGCTTATCTCAAGGTTTGCATACAACGACTTCAAAGTCCAGTATTCGTCGCGCAACAGAAACTCTTACAGGACGAGTCCACCGTGTATCCCTATTTACGTTCGGAGATAAAAACAGTATCTATTGCTGCCGGACAATATAACTACAGCACCGATATCTTCCAGAACCATGTTCCCAGCAGACTCATTATCGGAATGATTCCAGGCAGCGCATACACGGGTGACTACCATCAGAACCCATTTAATTCTAAACACTACGACTGTAGCTTCGTAGGGTTCTATGTGGACGGTCGCTCCTATCCCTCCCAACCCCTTCAACCTAATTTCGCCGAAGATCAATACATCGACTGCTATAATACCCTCACAACGTTTAAGAAGGACATTAACATATCTCCCCGTGATTAAAAGAAGGGATATTGCCTATACATCATTGACATCGATCCTTACTGTTCATTCAACATCAAACGTAAAGGTCATTGTCGCCTAGAGCTCAAATTTGTCAACGGCCTACCAGAGAGCGTTACGTGCATGCTTTACGCCACATTCCCAGAAGTTCTAAATATCGATCAAAGCAGAACAGTATTCACGAAATGAACAACTATGAACTGACTCGATTACTGTATAATTTTCCAGTTACAATCTGCGCATCAGATCAGCTTCGGGTGTTGGAGGATCAGTTTGTTATTTCAAACACGGACACTAGCTATGGACCGGGGAAGCACTGGGTGACCTTTTACTTTGCTTCTAAAGGACCATACGAATACTTTGATTCACTTGGAAACGACCCAACTTATTATGACGTGGGATTTGAAGACCTGTTACAAAAGCCATACTGGAGGTTGAGGGATCGGGTTCAAGCAATCGACTCAGATACTTGCGGAAACTTCTGTGTCTTTTACGTGATAGAACGATATAAAGGAATATCTTTGAAAGACATTGTGCGAATATTTAGTGTCAACAACCTGAGAGAAAATGATGACATTGTGATGAATTATGTCAAGAGACAGCGAATTTTTGTGACAGTATAACCTTAAACCAGTTTTGTGGACTTTTGATATGCTGTAATATGATGTTTATTTGTAAATATAATATAATATAAATATGTAGCAATTAAACCAACCGTATACGTGTAGCTTGTAGTTTGTAACACCCAAAAATAACAAAATATGTATAGTTTAAATAAGAACATTTATTGCATTATATTTATACAAATAAATTCATAACTGTATATATGTCTTTGTGGTTGATTATATCGCAATCCAGGGTAATTCTGAGGGCGTCCGCCTTTTCTTGGATGATGCGTGTAGTTTCTTAATATTTGGTGGCTCGTCGTTAACTGTCTAAGGTAACTTTGTCTTAGCGCGCTTCCTTTGAGTGAGTGATCCATTCGTTTTTGGCATTATTTGATGGCTATCTTCATCAACGGAAAGTTCCTGACTTCCGGGTGGACGGGGATAGTGTTTCCTGTTTTCCTGATCACCGCTTCCACTTAGTTCATCAGTAGTGTCAATCGATCTCCTATGTTGTAGGCGTTCATATTTATCATGGGATATGAGCACCATCTTTTCCATTATCGTAGCACGGGGTTTAGATACTGTACTGCTAATTTGACAAGTTTCAAAATGAGACGTTGTTTGCTGACAGTGGCAGTTTTTTTCTGTTTGTATCCAACTGTCCTACTAGCCAATAGATACACCAGGCCTTTGTGACGTTACAATGTTCACTTTTCGTCCGATGACACACGTATCGTAAACTTAATGACGTTGTGTGCAATCTGATATAACGCACATATTTGTGATGGAGTAATGGTTTGTAGTATCACTTTTTGTTGAGCAGAGGTTGTCTGTACAAACAGGCACAGAAAGTGTTGTTGTTTCATAAGTTCCATTTGGAAAACGTTCTTACATTGTATGTTAGACGAAACATTCTTACGTCAATTGGTATATGATGGTATCTTCTCCAGGAAACATGTGACTACACAAACGATACCTGTCATCTCCATGTGGACTCATGTCGACCACGAGGTAACCATACTTTTCGCGTAATGCGTCTTCGTATGCTTTAACAAATCCCTTGACCTTACCCGGATAGAGCTGTCTAGCAAGAACATTGACTTGAGACACATCACGCAAATTTTTCATAAGTATCAGATACCAAGTGTTTAATGCAATGGTTCTAGCGTGTTTGCCTTTGGGGTATAGATTTTGTGATAACAAAATCACACTGACTCGCTTGTGATGTGTACCCTGTGTGAATAAAAGTTCCATGTCCTAGTGTTCTACAACCTTGTGTATTAAGTCATCAGTAATGATGAGTTTGTGCTGACGATCTCTCGTGAACTAGTCCAATTCTTCCGATGTTGGAAGCCCTCGCTTGCTCGTCAAGTTTGATACTTCACGTTCCATGATGTCATAAAGCGGCTGATGGATACCGTAACAATATAATATAGATTCGGGGGGTTCCCTACTATACATGTGATGTACTTCTTCAAGAAATCTATACACCCATCATGTTTTGCCTGCTCCAGTCTGCACGCTGATAACAATACTGGAACACGGTTCAAACGGAAACATTACTTTTTGAGTTTAGGATTGGGTAAGGCGTAACCTATACAACTGCTGAGCAAACTGATCCACAGTTCCGTAGAGCCGTTCTGTATCGATAGGTTAATAATTGACGTAATAATGATGATGTAGACGATAATCATCTGAGAAAAATACACTATCTCCGCCTGAGGCACTCTCTTTCCAAGTAAGTGCCACTTTTCACTGTGGCCTTCGTCGTCTATAAGTTTCGGAAGATTAAGCAACACCTCTCCTTCGGATATGTCATTTTCTACTTCGGTCATGTTCTTAGCTTATGACTATACCATAACATTTATTAAATAAAATCAAACATTGGCTTCTTATGTTTTGAAATTTATTCATTGAACAAATACATGTTATTAAAGACAAATCATATTGAACAGTGACAACATTCATAAACTTGCAAATACCTGAACGGATTCAACAATATAAACGTGCAAAAATCATTACAACAATGTCAAAAACAGTTTCGTCAATGACAAAAACCATTCTTGCAATAACAAAAACGGAATCGACAGTGTAAAAATATTATTCAATCGGTACAAAAATATGAACACGACTTAGGGAAATTTACGTGTAAACGTGCAAAAATCAAAGCGTCAATGACAAAAGCCATTTCATCAATAACAAAAATTAATTACAAGAATGTCAAAAACAATTCCATCAATGACAAAAACTGTTGCGTTAATGACAAACGTACAATGAACGGTGTTATTCATTAAACTGTTATTTACATATTTTAAGTATCATATACTTGTACATAGAAATAAAGATCACACCTATCATTTACTTAATACACTATTAATTCACTAGCACACTTGTCTATAGAAGAAATTTATTGCATTAAGTCAACATGTCTTCCAACTCCTCCTCAGTGAACTGATCTATCAAGTCCATCGGGACTGATTGGCTTTTATTATTTTTTTTTGGGGGGGGGGGCACAACACAATATTAAGGGGAACGGTATGGATCCCGTCGTCCAACACCTGTCTTTTACAGTAAAAGTACGAGAAACCACATCTGGTCTGGTTATAGGAATAAATTCCGTTGTTTCGAACCCGAAAACCTTTATTGCTACCGGAAGCCGGCTTTCCGCTGTTGAGCACATCTTTAAAGATGTTTAAGGGTTCCTCGATTAAGCGCTTGGAGATTCCCTTGGAGCTAAACTTGTAATCTCCATCAGCTCGAGCCACGATATAGGTCTTGGAGCAGAGACCTATCATCGTATCCCCCTCGTACTCCGTTTTGAAGAGTCCCTGTACTCTTTTGTCATATTTGGCGTGCTTCGTGCAGCATTCATGTGGGAACCAACGGTCTCCAACAGGATTGTACGTGTCATCACATAACCCCGTGAGTCCACGCTGGTACTCCGCTAATTTTTCGGGCTTCACGACCTCACGCAGACTCGACGCCGACAGGGCCATGTAGGCGGAGTCCTGAAAAAAAAAAATGTAAACAAACATAACTCGATCATGTACAGTCATGACAGTTATTGTTACGCTAATTACAAATTTAAAAAAAAAAAAAAAAAAGGCAGTCACAAAATTGTAACGACAATGACATGTTTTAAAATGAACCCTATGTGATATTACGTGTAAATAATCATTTTCCAAACTGATGACAACAATTTTTAAAACAATGTTGACAAAAACTTAAACGTCTGTAACTGAAACTAGAACGTTAATGACATATTTACCGTATCCATTATTAGGTACTCAAAGTCCGATCGATCCACGTATTTATCTAGAAGGTCGTAGTAAAACTGCAGCATGTGTAGCTTGGCATACTGCAGTATAAAGAAGCCCAGCTGCACAGGGAGGTTGAGCAGTATGCGATGTTTAGCCGCCTCGACCTCGTAGTACTGGTCTACCTCATCCAGACAGGTGGTGTGTTTGAACTGAGGTTTGTTGACCTCGAAACACGCCCTATTCTCCCCTTCCACATAATACACATTGCGGTGTTTTGTCTTGTCCATAATCATGGACCCGTACCTGGAACACACACACAATATATATATATATATATATATATATATATATCCCCCCCCCCCGAGATAGAGAAAGAGAGAGAGAGACAGAGTAAAACTAAAACTTTGAATTATAGGTTGAATATTATAAGTCATATATATAGTTATTATTAGAAAATATTAAGCATTATTTTACCAGCTAATGTTAAATGCATAGATGACCAAAACACTTACCTGCTATTGCCAATCAATTTCATCGTATCGGCTATGATGGTCATTTCCTTGGAGGCGTCCCCGGCGCACCTGGCATTGCTCATTTCCTGAACGAAGGAGTCGAAGCAGGCCATCTTCCGGTACTCGACCACCTGGTAAATTTTCGTTACTTTCAGACCGTGGTCCAAGTACCATCTAAGAAGGGGTGTGGCCAGGAGTATTTGACATGCTTTGGTGCCACCTACAGGAAGTCGACGGGGCTTATCAGACAGTTGGTACTGCCAGACGTGGGCCTGCATATGCTCGCCAATATCGTCGAACACCACTTCCGTATTGCAAAAGATGGGGCACATTTCTTCGAAGTATTCTTGGGGAGACATAGCGACATGGGCAAATTCCAGACCCCATTCTCCTTGAACCTCTATGTCGCACTCTACCATACCGAACAACTCACCGAGCCGGACCCCATTCAATATTTGCGTTTCGGTGACCTTTCCCCGATGTTTCTGACTGAAAGTAGGGTGACACTGATCCCGGATGTTATAAATCTTGGGGTGAGTTTTGCAGAAGTCCCGGAAGTCACACTCCCACATCTGCACCACGGTATAACCCTTCTTCCGTAGTTCCGCCAATTTCCAATTTTCATTTTTTTCCCTCAAGGCATTATTGGTCTTACGCCATTTATCGTTAGTGACGTGTCTGGTAACGTCACATTGGTGACCGTGATGGTAACAACCCTGAAAAAAAAAAAACACACACACACACACACAAAAAAAAACTTAATACTATAATAACAATCAGCAGTATTATTACATAAATGTTGATGAAAAGAAAAAAAAAAATCTTTTGTAATAGGACATAACACTTGTCAAAGTATTTAACAGTTTTACCTGAAATTCATAGACAGTGTTGGTATCTGCATTGAAACCATCCACATGGTATTTACCGATCCGGACTTCTTCGCCACTATTTCTCTGGTATTGGATGTGGGTGCCTTCGTACTTATTCAGGTAATTCAGCCAGTTAAATGCCTGCAAGTACTGGTCTCGATGTTCCGGCTTGAAATCATTCTCGGCCCTACGACATACGAACATACCTTCTGGCATAGGTTGGCCGATGGCCCACAAATAGAGGGCGTTGGCGTCGTAACCAACGATTTTCTGGCAGGGTTTACCTCCCCTTATCATCATCATGCCCACTTCGTGATGCCGGGTGAATATGATAGACGGGCCTAAAATGGTAAAAATAATATGTATTATGTCGAAGGATTATTTATGACTTTTAATAATGATAATAATAATAATAATAATTTACCTCCGACGATATTTTCCTTGATTGTCTGGTGCAGGTCTGCATTCTTCTGATCAACTAATGAGAATTCAATGCCCAGATCTTTCGCGGACTTGAAGAGTAGTTGACGGGCAATACCGGGAACGCTCATGGCCGTCTTAAACACATCGATGCCGTTGGTAAAGTAAAACTTCTGCAGGCGTTACATGGCCGTCACGAAGGGACCCACGTCAAGGTTGTTATACCAGACCAGAAAGTCCTTAAACATAGCCGTCTTATTGTCTAGCCACACTTTCTGACAGTAGGCGTAGTCTTCCTCGCTTATATTAGAAGCTTTCGAAGCGCTGTAAAAGGAGTGGTGGGGAGGCAACTCCATGCAGTCAAGCTTAGAGACGTCATCTAACCATTCGTAGGGGAAGAAACCTTTGGTTTTCTCGATCTCATAGGCTTTTAAAAATCCGGCATACGACGTCCCTGGGGCCAGGAAGTGACTTATATCCAGCAATCGGAACTTGTCAGTTGTAATGCAAGCATAGGCGTTGGCTTTTTTGACCACGAACCCGTGCTCTTGGTCGTGCATCTTTAAATGCTTCGCCATTTTTTGTTTGACCAAGTTGAGGTTGTACTTGGTGCTGAAAATACATGAATACTTATCATAGTAGATATACAAATAATAGTTGTAAAATTCAAGAAATATTTATGTATTAACAATAATATTATCCTTGTAATAATAATAATAATAACATACAACATTTTATATTAAATATGTAATTAAAATTCATTATTGGAATATTTTAAAAAACAATACCTGTTGAACCCAAGCACGGGTAATGTGGTCATGTATCCCTTAAGCTTTCCACACAAAGTTTTCAGGCGCTCTATCTCATCCCTCTATTCATCTTCCTCATCCAAGGCTTGACACATGCCTCGTAGAGTCTCTGGAAAATGACCCCATTTCTCATGGACCAATTCAGAAGCAGTTTGTTGTATGGCGGACAGGGCATCTATCATTTCTTCCAACAGCTTGTCGTAATCCACGTTCACAAAACACAGGGGATCTGCGTGCCTAAGCACGTTAGAACAGAAGCTGACGCTAATAGGTACGTGGTGGTGTGTCCGTTCCAACTTCTCTGTCGCGTCACCCTCGATTTTGACCAACATACTTTCAAAGTCAAAGACAGCGAACGAGGGAAACATTCGCTCGTCTTTGGGCACCTGGATCCTGAGCTTTTCCAGTTCTTGGAATATTGTCGGATGTTCCTTGTAAAACCCGCCCGGGTATTGATACTTAGTTCTCTCGTCACAGATTTTAGCATGTTGTTTGAAATGACCGTGATGATCGAACATCCGGTCGCATAGTGCGCATTTAAACTTTTTGGCATACTGGCTAAAATCTGTGATGTACGAGCAGTGTTTTTCGTGTTGATTGACATACATAACGTCCTCGTACCGGTCCGCTGACTTAAACACGGGAGTCACGACACCGTCCTCGCTCAGGGACTACATCTGCACATTAACCTCAAAACACTGCTGGAACTCGGGGATGTCTCGGAGTTGCACGCCCTTGAACTGACTAGCCGGATGAATCTGTATGTCGGTACGCTCGTTGAACCAATCTTTATATTCTTGCGCTTTGTGAAAACGTTCCCACCGGTTGTACAGCTCGTATGTCTTATCCACCGTGCCATGACGGTGCACGCTCAGACACCGGAAGAGACACAAGTGGTCCTCGTATTTCATTTTTGTAATGGGGTCTTTGTCCAGAGGCACGATGGACATATGTCTAGAGATGTAGACCGATATTCCTTTATTTTCCACGGCACCGAGTGAGAAATTGGTATTGTACACCTTGATCCGTATATTTGTTAGCAACATCAGCTTCCACTTGGTGTCGGGGCACTGCTTTGACATTTCCGACATTATATCCAGCGCCTTTAGTTTTTTCAGGATCTGCGAAACAGTATTTATTTAATGATTTATAAATGAATATGATTAAAAAACATACATACATACCCCCCGCCATGCATGCACGCACGCGCGCGCACACACACACACACACACACAGACAGAGAGTAGGATATCAAGGTTATACTTGAAACAACAACAAATACAATAATAATGATTATAATAATAATAATATTATTACTAACAATAACAATAATAATTATGATATGAAAATAATGTTACATTTCAAAAGATTATTAGTAATAATAAATGCTACTTCGATTTTGTTATGGTTATATGTTTTTACCTTGGCGATATCCATCCGACATGAGATGAGAATGGGCGTATCGAACACGTTGACGTTGTCGAATGGGCGGAAGTAGCGGTAGCGTCCGGTCTCCACGTGCCGGATCATAAACCCAAAACTGGGTTGATTTTGAATGCGTGATGTTGCCGGTCGTACACACCTTGAAGGCCTTCGCCAATATCCGACATCGTTACCCCGAGAAACAAGGGGATATTGTAAATGGACTCTTCCGGACCTTCTCTGAATTGCTCCAAAATCAGAGATCTATTGACCTGGTAACAGTCTCGTAGACCCTCGTCGATAGTTCCATCTTCATTGACTCATGGTTCTTGACCTTCTTCAAAGGGTTCCGGGTGTAAACCCTCACCCACTTGATAATGTTGTTGCGCCTTGTGGGCGTGCAGAGCTTGTCGGTCGGGGAACTGAGCAGGACAACGGTGGCAGTTGTAATGGCTAGGTCCAACCTCTGGACTATGACTTGGTCCCGATCGTGCGGAATTTGGTCTCAGGGTTTCCGGTCGAGCATCGCGGGGTCCGTGCTGGTGGGCGTGGTGCACTTGAAGTTGTTTCGGACGCGAAAATACTTTGGGACAATGGCGGCATTGATAAGTTGTAGCTTCCAGTAGTTTAGAGGTAGGTTTTGCAGGCTTGACTTTATGTTTTATTTTTGCATGAAACTCAAGCGTGCGCTGCGACTTGAGAACTTCTGGGCATTGGTCGCACGGAAAAAGTCCTTTGCAGACTCGTTCATGTTCTTTTAAATTTGACAAATAGTTAAAAAACTTATTACAGCAGGAGCACGTATGGGTGAGACAATCGTGAACCGCTTTAATGTGACATTTTAGATGATGTTTTAATTTAAACTCTTTTGTACAATTGGGACATTGATAAGTAGTAGTAGCACTCCGCCCGACCTGCGTATTCAAGGAAGTGTATTCTCTGAAATTACACAATAATAAGTAAATTAATCAACTGAAAAGCGAATAAATAAATAAACAAATACAATACTGAAAACTCGTAGAACTCATCGACGCCGATACCGGCTTCCAGCATAGCCCACATTAATTGATTGATTAATTAAAATCAAATAAGCAAATTCGTTGAACCGATATCCTCCGGCGAATGCATGGCATGTGAGGAAGATTTTATGGAATATGAATATCATCGTGTATATTAGGTGCAAACATTAACATTGAAATTTGTACCATGGTTTTGGAGATATCGTCCCAGACGGAACTTCGGACGGACGGATGGACGAAAGTACTGACGGACGGACGGAAGGACTGACGGACAATGCCAATGCTATATCCCCTCGCTTTGGCGGGGATAAAAAATAAATAAATAAAATAATGAATGAATGAATGAATGAATGAACTTCACTCTCCATTCCCGTAATTGTGACAGGATTCCATTGACAAATGGAACGTGCTGGATGTTATAAGTTACTGAAAACTCATCGGCGCTTCCAGCATAGTTCACATTAATTAATTGATTAATTAATTAGAATAAAGTAAAACAAGCAAATTCATAAACTGATATCCGCCGCCGAAAGGACCTAGATGTCGACAAGCATGGCAAGTGAGGAAGGTTTAATGGAATATGAATATCATTGTGTATATTAGGTGCAAACATTCACATTGAAATTTATACCATGGTTTGGAGATATCGTCCCAGACGGAACTTCGGACGAACGGACAAATGTACTGACGGACGGACGGACTGAAGAACGGATGGACAACGCCAATGCTATATCCCCTCACTTCGGTGGGGATTAAAAAAATAATAATAATAATGAATGAATGAATGAATGAATGAATCTTACAGCTCGGGGCTTTGCTGGGTTTTCTTCGGGGACTTTAACAATTCAAGCATTTCATCTGCCTCCTCAACTATCCATTCTTCTTTTTCCCGTAATTGTGACAGGACTCCATTGACAAATGGAACGTGCTGGATGTTATAAGTTACTGAAAACTCGTACAACTCACTGGCGCTGATACCGGCTTCCAGCATAGCTCGCACAACTGTCTCGAGGTCTCAGGAATCCATTCTTGTTTAACAATCGGGTCAATTCGGCCAGTTGTTAATAACTGGACATCAAATATTAAACGGAACAGAACAGAACATTTTATTATTAGAACTTGAACTACATAGCAGTTCATCGTTACATACAAAGTACAACATAGCATACATGAAACTATGGCATAATAATCCAGAAAAAAAAAAAATACTATAGATTAATTTACGTACTTTGATTTGGTTTGCGGAAGTAACCAAGGTCAGTTATCTTGTCCAAAATTAAATTATAATTTTTATAGTTCATGTTTTCACTTATATACATGCATGTCCGACCATTCTAACAAGTGAAAGTTCATGCACATATATAACTGAAGACCGTATGAATTTACTTTCTTTTAAGTTGTAAGACAAAGATTCAGCAGACGGCTTCGGAATTATCCAATATAAAATAGTCACCATAAATTATTTATTGATATATACAAAAGATTTGAAACAAACAGGCAACAGACGACAGTAAGATAATCTGTATACATGTGTGATAAAATAGAAATAACCTGAATTTGTGAACCGCACGTAAGTGATACGCACACATAGGCATACATACATACACACAAATACACACACACACACACACACACACACACATATTATAAATTTTTCGCGAATGGAGAAGGTGCTCTCCGCGAACAATTCCTCCATTTCGCCACAAACCTGTAGGGGTGGTTCATTGCGCAACAAAGATAAACTGGATCGTCTGCAGCAAACAATGGATCAGAAAAAGTAAAATTAAACCCCGTAGCAGTGGGAGAAATTGCATACCACGTGCAATTTCTCCAACTGCCACGATGTTTCTACATATATCAGTGATATGAGAAAGCAAATCTTGATTCACCTGTATTTTAAGACTGTTGAAAGCATTGTGCCCGAAACGACGAAATATATCATTTTTACCCCACACACCACGTTTTCATAAAAGGCAATACGAAAAAAGCTTTTAATTCAACTTCTTGATTCTATACTTTTAGGCTTTTGGAAACACTGATATGTAATTTAGCCTTCCACCCAGACGTTAACATAATCTGACTAATGTTCAAAAACCATGTTTATGTAACTCTTGACTGTTTGAATGTGCATTTTTTAGATCAAGCTATTGTAGCTTTCGAAAACAATGTGCCGGTAGATAGCATTAATATTTTTTAAAACTTTTATCTTTCGAATCAAATATTAAATATATTCTAGAATCAGAAGTTTTTCTGTGTTACGAAAACTCTGACTTACCTATCTGTCCTCTTTTAGCTTTAATAGACTTATAGAATAACACACTCACACGCGTATATATACTATCCATCCGGAAGTAACTGAAATATGTTGTCAGTAAAATTTCTTTATGCCTTTCAAAAATGATTTCCCTTCAACTTCTGCTTTTACATCTTGTTACAAAATTGGAAATGATATAAATAAAAAAAAAATTACACTTTCAAACTTTAAGTAATGGGGGAGACTGAATGTAATTCATCGCCGGTGAAACCATAAACTATTTATTTATGGAATGCAAGGGAACAGCTGACAAAAGTAGGTGAGGGAGATAGTACTTTGTGTAATTTAAAGATTGAACATCGGGTCGTAACAGAAGCGAATATTGTTAAAATTTATCAATTTCAGAACAACAATGATTCGACATATATTTTTTATGATAATTCTGCTAAAATCAAAACGTATTATACAGAGCATTCTGACACACATGTTACACAAGATATGTTCAACTCTTTCCATCATACTATATACATTCATTGTATTAATGAATTATTAAATTTTATTCTACATCACATTGGCACATGTCGTACATCATTTGAACATTTGGTAATTTATTATATTAACGATAGCGAATTATCTGTTTTCGGTCGCTTTAGGCCTTTGAATGCAAAAATGTGTGAAATTTATTTAAATTTTCATTATATTATTCGATTGGAACAATGTATTTCAACATTTTCTCATGAATTCAGTCATCTGCTTCAATACTGTAATCGTAAGACGCAGACAAACACGGTCGGTATTTCATACGTATAGCGTTATGTATGTCGGTAATTGTAAATTATCATTTACAAGGAATATACAGCAATCTAAATTTTAAACCAATTTTTAAAATTTGTGTCAATTCTTCTGGAGCACCGATTCTTCCAATAAATTGAAAGTACTACCTCCCGATTGCGGAAAAAGGATGTGTACTACCATCGTTATAAAGGTAAGTTTACTCTTCTTTCATCATCATCCATGGTTAACCCTTTTCCAAACGATTCTGAGTTTTAACTACCCCTGATATAAAAGGCTTTTGAAATCATTGTGAGAAAAGAAAATGCTGGTAACCAGCATTTTTTTTTTTTCCTCTTTTTCTCCGCCAGTATTCTACTCTTTTAAAAACAAATTTCAATTTTTTGAGTCACATTTATTTTGTCATCTCCAAATGCTTTAAATTTTGATAAGCGCAAATTTTTTGTCGTGCGGTAAAGAGTTGACCCTTAAGCTGCTTAGCGCAACTCAAGGAGCTTTTGGCGGACAGTGTAGTCAAAGATCAGATTACACTGTTCGATAAGGAGATATTTTTTCCCAAAAATTACTTTGAAATAACAATATTTGGTGTTTAACTATCGACTTGAAAGTTTCATTTTACTTGTTTAGCAGGATATGGGTTAAACGCCATATTAAAACAAGGGGATTCAAGGAGGTCTAATAAATTATCCTTTGTAAAAAGGGGCATATAATACTGAAGAACCTTGAAAAAAGTTTTCAAATATCTCCTTACAGTTTCGACATGAATGGGGTCTCTTCATCGCATATTTGCGTATAATGTTGTATAATCCAGGTGTGTTAACCCTTTTCGCATCATAGGCAAAAACAGGGTTCTGTGCAGTCTGATCTTGATTTACACTGTTGAGTCTCACTTAGCAGCCTAAGTGCTAACAGTATCAGTGGATTATATTTTCCGCCGTCGGCAGAAGCTGTGCTCTGTGAAAAGGGGGCTTAATGCAGAAGCTCTTGTATGTATTTTATTTACGATATTATAAATATACATTCACTATAGGAACAAATTACACTCAGTTTCCGATTTATTTCATTTGTTGTTCTTATTTCGATATTAACATAAACATTAATGTCAAATTGATTATTACCATTATATATTTCAGATTATAAAAAATCGTCTACTACGCAAACTCAGAGATCGGGAAAATAGACATGGATTCTAATAATAATATTTGGGGACCAAGGATTAATGACATATGCTAACGTCGCTGTAAGTTATAATAATAATAATAATAGTGAGGGAGCCTTCCAGCTGGTCGGTGGTTCTACCCATTTGCTTAGTGCACTTGGGATCTTCCTCCACCTGTAATTAGTTAAACGTCGCTATATGACTGAAATACTGTAGAAGCGATTGATTGATCGATTGAATAATTTGGAGTTTAACGACGCTTTGGATAGCTCAGTAGGTAGCGTGTCCGACTCGTGACCTGGAGGTTGCGGGTTTGGTCTCCGGTTGTGGCAAACTTTCTTTCTTGCGATTTTTCGCCTCTCACCTCTGTTGCATGTGAGAAAGTTGTCAGTGATTTGGAAAGAAAGTTGTGTCAGTACTGATGTGAGAAAACCAGGAAACACATGGGTAGGTGCACTGACCACTGTAAATATTACCTAAGCTGTTAACCCTTTCCCAAACGACAAATTTTGGACTAGTCCAAATTGAAAGAGTTTGCCGACGACAATTTTAAATGTGATGAAAATGGCAGAAAGGTCCCAAAAAGGGTAGAAAACATTGTGGGAAAAGGAGATATTGCTCATAACGAGCAACTTCTCTTTTTCCCACAGTGTTTTCAAAAGACTTGTACTGCAGACAAGTGAAAACCAGGGCTTGTTTGGGAAAGGGATAAAGCGGCGTTAAACTTATCTTTAGTGATACATATAATCATATGTTATTTGGTTTGTATTGTATTATATCTGCATTAAGGGAGGAAATATATATATATATGTGTGTGTTAATTTCTATAAATATTATTATTACTGTTATTATGCTGTAATGTTAAATAGTATTTTACTGTTATGTTTATTTTCCAGGGCGTCACAATCAAACACTAGACAAAAGTCAAGAGCTTGAAGGAACTCCGCAAAAGGAACTGTAACATCTGTGTGTGTGTGTGTGTGTTATATTCACCGTGTTTTGCGTATATTTCATATGGAATATTGAAAAGTGACACACATTATATGATAAATGTTAATTCATTTATATTTATGCTTTGCATAACTAATAATTTTATTTTCTGTAAAATTTTGTAAAATCAAAGACAAAACATGTTAAAATGTATCAAGATTTATTGCTCATACATCTATAAACAATTTCTATCGTTAATACAATTTCATATAAATAAAGTGTTCTAAAACATACGGTATTCGTTCGGATTACTCTCTCTACACCGGAGCATCCCTAGCTGATTTTGATGATCTTCACTTTCTGAGCATAAAACAGTTGAGTCTATTTCCGGTATATAATTGTTTATTGTATCTAACAGTCCCACAAGTTTATCTAAGTCATTTTGTCTGAAGAAAACCCCTCTTCTAGTAGGCTTTACATCTAGTTCACCCTCTGGTAACCAGTAGTCACGAAGGTCGATCCCTGATAGTGATGAAGCTATGTACAGATTCCCTCCTACATGATAGCTGAATTCAGTTTTTTCATTCCTCTTTTCTTGAATATGTGGAATCGTCTCCAAGAAAGATTTCCATCTTTTCAGAAGCATTGCTACCCCTTTCTTTGTAGGAATAGAACCGTCGAAATATCTTAAGTGGATGTAAACTTCCTTTTTGTAGTCCGTGATTGAAACAAAAACGTTTCCATGTATTTTTAATTTGCAATGAGAAGTCATATCTGAGATGTTTGACTAGAAAATGATACTACAATGTTTGTCGATACGGCTTAAATACGCTCTTACCGGAATAGGAAATATTTGGTTATATATTTAATTCAGTGTAATTAACCTTGCAAGTACGACGCAATTCCGTAATGACTTCGTTGTGACGGCTGTGCCAGACTTCTATTTACATTAATCTTTGATTGAGGATGACCCGATACCACGTTTATTAATAGATCGATTAACGGAGCTGACCTTGATTGATTGACAGGTTGCATCCCAGGCATGCAGACACACGATAATCTTTGATTGACGGATGACCCGGAACTGTACTGGGATTTAACTTACCATTTTTAGCTCACCTGAGCACATAGTGCTCAGGGTGAGCTATTGTGATTGATCGTTGTCCGGCGTCTGTCCGTCCGTCCGTGTGTCCGTCCGTCCGTGAACAATTACTTAAAAAATCTTCTCCTCTGAAACCGCCCAACAGATTTCAGTGAAACTTCACAGAAATGATCCTTAGGTGATGCACTACTTCAAAGATTTGAATTCCATGAAGAACTCTGGTTGCCATGGCACCCGAAAGAAAAAACTTTAAAAATCTTCTTGTCCCAAACTGTAAGGGCTAGAGCTTTCATATATGGCATGTAGCATCATCTAGTGGCCCTCTACCAAAATACTTCAAATAATGGCCCTAGTGTGGAAATTGGCCCTATGTTGTGGGTTCTCGGATTTCACATAGAGATAAAGAAGGAAATCTGTAAAAATCTTCTTGTCCCAAACCGTAAGGGCTAGAGCTTTCATATTTGGCATGTAGCATCATCTAGTGGCTCTCTACCAAAATACTTCAAATTATGGCCCTAGTGTTGAAAATGGCCCTATGTTGTGGGTTCTCGGATTTCACAAAGAGATAAAGAAGGAAATCTGTAAAAATCTTCTTGTCCCAAACCATAAGGGCTAGAGCTGTCATATATGGCATGTAGTATCATCTAGTGGCCCTCTACCAAAATACTTCAAATAATGGCCCTAGTGTGTAAAATGGCCCTATGTTGTGGGTTCTCGGATTTCACATAGAGATAAAGAAGGAAATCTGTAAAAATCTTCTTGTCCCAAACCGTAAGGGCTAGAGCTTTCATATTTGGCATGTAGCATCATCTAGTGGCCCTCTACCAAAATACTTCAAATTATGGCCCTAGTGTTGAAAATTGGCCCTATGTTGTGGGTTCTCGGATTTCACATAGAGATAAAGAAGGAAATCTTTAAAAATCTTCTTGTCCCAAACCATAAGGGCTAGAGCTCTCATATATGGTGTGTAGTATCATCTAGTGGCCCTCTACCAAAATACTTCAAATTATGGCCCTAGTGTGGAAATTGGCCCTATGTTGTGGGTTCTCGGATTTCACATAGAGATAAAGAAGGAAATCTTTAAAAATCTTCTTGTCCCAAACCGTAAGGGCTAGAGCTTTCATATATGGCATGTAGCATCATCTAGTGACCCTCTACCAAAATACTTCAAATTATGGCCCTGGTGTTAAAAATTGGCCCTATGTTGTGGGTTCTCGGATTTCACATAGAGATAAAGAAGGAAATCTTTAAAAATCTTCTTGTCCCAAACCGTGAGGGCTAGAGCTTTCATATTTGGCATGTGGCATTATGATGTTGAGCTCGGTTGCATTTCAGGTGAGCAATTTAGGACCATCATGGTCCTCTTGTGTTGCTGTAATTGTTTTAGGCCATAGACTGAGACCCTCAGTGGGTTGAAACATTAAATAAGCAGACCTATTATCTTATTTCTTTGATTTCTTAGAGTATGTTGGCTGGTACAGGAGACTGTGTAGGAAATTAAGATAAAAATGTCTTTGTTGGAAAATACTGAAAGGTGGCTTTGTTATGTTAAGTGCTCTGAGACTTTGCTTATTTTCATATATCAAAGTACCTTGGGTATTGTTGTTAAGTTTGTGGATATTGAAATTGTTGATAGTAAAGTGCTTTCATATAGTGCAGAGATGAAATGTGATTTTCTTTATTGAAGATAATGTCTTCACTTTTGAATTTTGAGATTACTGTGAGTGGTTTGTATGTGAAAGCTCATATTTTTTACGACAATCGATAAGATAAATCTTACTCTGCCTCTTTCTCTCTCTGTTGACAGTTTTGTGATTTATTTCATGATTGATCTATAAATAATTTATACTTTTATGTGTGACTTTAATATAGATCTAGGGGGCTAGATAAATTGGGGTGTTTGAATCCTAAAACCATCATTTTTAGCTCACCTGAGCACGAAGTGCTCATGGTGAGCTATTGTGATCGTGCTGTGTCCGTCATCCGTTGTCTGTCGTGCGTTGTCCGTCGTCAACTTTTTACCTTGCGTACGCTCTAGAGGCCACATTTTCAGTCCGATCCTCATGAAACTTGGTCAGAATGTTTGTCTTGATAAAGTCTCGGACGAGTTCGAAATTGGGTCATGTGGGGTCAAAAACTAGGCCACTAGGTCATCAAATCTTAGAAAAACCTTGTGTACGCTGTAGAGGCCACATTTTCAGTCCAATCCTCATGAAACTTGGTCAGAATGTTTGTCTTGATAAAATCTCAGACGAGTTTGAAATTGGGTCATGTGGGATCAAACACTAGGTCACTAGGTCAAATCTTCGAAAAAACCTTGTGTACACTCTAGAGGCCGCATTTTCAGTCAGATACTTGTGAAATTTGGTCAGAAAGTTTGTCTTGATAAAATCTCGGATGAGTTTGAAATTGGGTCATGTGGGGTCAAAAACTAGGTCACTAGGTAAAATCTTCGAAAAACCTTGTGTACGCTCTAGAGGCCACATTTTCAGTCAGATACTCGTGAAACTTGGTCAGAATGTTTGTCTTGATAAAATCTGGGACGAGTTCAAAATTGGGTCATGTGGGGTCAAAAACTGGGTCACTAGGTTAGATCTTTGAAAAACCTTGTGTACGCTCTAGAGGCCACAATTTCAGTCTGATCCTCATGAAACTTGGTCAGAATGTCTGTCTTGGTAAAATCTGGGACAAGTTCAAAATTGGGTCATGTGGGGTCAAACACTAGGTCACTAGGTCAGATCTTCGAAAAACTTTGTGTACGCTCTAGAGGTCACAATTTCAGTCCGATCCTCATGAAACTTGGTCAGAATGTTTGTCTTGATAAAATGTGGGACGAGTTCAAAATTGGGTCATGTGGGGTCAAAAACTAGGTCACTAGGTCAGATCTTCGAAAAACCTTGTGTACGCTCTAGAGGTCACAATTTCAGTCCGATCCTCATGAAACTTGGTCAGAATGTTTGTCTTGATAAAATCTGGGACGAGTTCAAAATTGGGTCATGTTGGGTCAAAAACTAGGTCACTAGGTCAGATCTTCGAAAAACCTTGTGTACGCTCTAGAGGCCACAATTTCAGTCCGATCCTCATGAAACTTGGTCAGAATGTTTGTCTTGATAAAATCTGGGACAAGTTCAAAATTGGGTCATGTGGGGTCAAAAACTAGGTCACTAGGTAAAATCTTCGAAAAACCTTGTGTACGCTCTAGAGGCCACAATTTCAGTCCGATCCTCATGAAACTTGGTCAGAATGTTTGTCTTGATAAAATCTTGGACAAGTTCATAATTGGGTCTTGTGGGGTCAAAAACTAGGTCACTAGGTCAAATCTTCGAAAACCTTGTGTATGCTCTAGAGGCCACATTTTCAGTCAGATACTTGTGAAATTTGGTCAGAATGTTTGTCTTCATAAAATCTCAGACAAGTTCAAAATTGGGTCATGTGGGGTCAAACACTAGGTCAAATCTTCGAAAAAACCTTGTGTACGCTCTAGAGGTCACAATTTCAGTCCGATCCTCATGAAACTTGGTCAGAATGTTTGTCTTGATAAAATCTCGGAGGAGTTTGAAATTGGGTCATGTGGGGTCAAAAACTAGGTCACTAGGTCAGATCTTCGAAAAACCTTGTGTACGCTCTAGAGGCCACATTTTCAGTCAGATACTTGTGAAATTTGGTCAGAATGTTTGTCTTGATAAAATCTCGGAGGAGTTTGAAATTGGGTCATGTGGGGTCAAAAACTAGGTCACTAGGTCAGATCTTTGAAAAACTTTGTGTACGCTCTAGAGGCCACAATTTCAGTCCGATCCTCATGAAACTTGGTCAGAATGTCTGTCTTGATAAAATGTGGGACGAGTTCAAAATTGGGTCATGTGGGGTCAAACACTAGGTCACTAGGTCAGATCTTCGAAAAACCTTGTGTACGCTCTAGAGGTCACAATTTCAGTCCGATCCTCATGAAACTTGGTCAGAATGTTTGTCTTGATAAAATCTGGGACGAGTTCAAAATTGAGTTATGTGGGGTCAAAAACTAGGTCACTAGGTCAGATCTTTGAAAAACCTTGTGTACGCTCTAGAGGTCACAATTTCAGTCCGATCCTCATGAAACTTGATCAGAATGTCTGTCTTGATAAAATGTGGAACAAGTTCAAAATTGGGTCATGTGGGGTCAGAAACTAGGTCACTAGGTCAGATCTTCGAAAAACCTTGTGTACGCTCTAGAGGCCACAATTTCAGTCCGATCCTCATGAAACTTGGTCAGAATGTTTGTCTTGATAAAATCTGGGACAAGTTCAAAATTGGGTCTTGTGGGGTCAAAAACTAGGTCACTAGGTCAAATCTTCGAAAACCTTGTGTATGCTTTAGAGGCCACATTTTCAGTCAGATACTTGTGAAATTTGGTCAGAATGTTTGTCTTGATAAAATCTGAGATGAGTTTGAAATTGGGTCATGTGTGGTCAAAAACTAGGTCACTAGGTAAAATCTTCGAAAAACCTTGTGTACGCTCTAGAGGCCACATTTTCAGTTCGATCCTCATGAAACTTGGTCAGAATGTTTGTATTGATAAAATCTGGTACGAGTTCCGAATTGGGTCTTGTGGGGTCAAAAAGTAGGTCACTAGGTCAAATCTTTGAAAAACCTTGTGTGTGCTCTAGAGGCCACATTTTCTCTCAGATACTTGTCAAATTTGGTCAGAATGTTTGTCTTGATAAAATCTTGAAGGAGTTTGAAATTGGGTCATGTGGGGTCAAAAACTAGGTCACTAGGTCAGATCTTTGAAAAACCTTGTGTACGCTCTAGAGGCCACATTTTCAGTCAAATACTTATGAAACTTGGTCAGAATGTTTGGCTTGATAAAATCTCACACGAGTTCAAAATTGGGTCATGTGGGGTAAAAAACTAGGTCACTAGGTCAAATCTTTGAAAAACCTTGTGTATGCTATAGAGGCCACATTTTCAGTCAGATACTTGTGAAATTTGGTCAGAATGGTTGGCCTATTGACTCAGGTGAGCGATCTAGGGCCATCATGGCCCTCTTGTTACCATGAAAATCTCCGAAATTGTCCGAACATTACTACACGAACCCTAGAAAAACGCTTTTGAAAACATAGTGGGAAAAGGAGAACCAGCATTTTATCCTTTTCCCACAATGTTTTCTATCCTTCCAAAGGCAGATCACATCATTTGAATGAAAATGAATTTATCAGCTGCAAATGATTTCAGTTTGGACCAGTCTAGAATTCTGTTGTTTGGTAAAGAGTTAAAACATTATGGTACAGGCTTCTTTTAGATTTACTGAAAGGAAAGACTGTGAAAATGTGTCACAAAAGAGATGTATTTGACAGAAATGGAAGTATTCCTCTAAATTATATTGACATTGGGAGAACAGGAGTAATTGCTTGTAAGGTCAGATCTCTCCTCTCCTTTTTCTTGCAATGTGTTCGAAAGTTACTAATCTGTCTTGGAAAGTCATATATATACATGTATATTCATCAAAAGCTTAACCCTTTCATTATTTCAGTGTTTTAACAAACATGAAGAGAGTTTGTGAAAATATTATGTGAAAAAGAGAAATACTACATTGTTATCAAAAGCAGTCTTTCTCCTGGTCATCAAATCTCGGCATTGTTTGGTAAAGGGCTAAGAGTAATGCAAAGTAGGACTTGAATTGTCTTTCTTAACAGTATAGATCAATACCAGACAGCTAGAATGTGCATTCAGATATTGATTGGATCAATACTGACTGATGTACATGAGTAATGCTCTAGCAGAAGGGGACTTAATGCATCTTCGTGATGCATGCTACCAAGCAAATCATCACATAATCAAGGATCCATAAAATCCATTTTGACTAACTGCTATATGTCATGAGGTAATTTGGTCCTCGGACTTGCAGAAATTTGACCAATAGCAAAATGTTTTGGCCTAGGTCAGCCTATGCAGACTGCGCAGGCTGACCTGGGCCAAAACTTTGTGCAGATGCATTAAGCCCCCTTTTCACAGAGCATGGCTCGCATGTTGGGATTGTGTAAGTGGTGAAGGGTGAAAATGGCATTGTATAGAATGGGTTTACCCGAGTTTAAAAGCCGAGTTTGTTTTGTTCTTGAACTGCTTTTTAAATGATAAATCAGTATCTGTCCTATTCATTGAGGCATTCTTAATTCCACCTTTTTTTTTGGTACTTTATACTTACCATCTAATGAGGATGCCTCTGTAACAAGAATTTTCTATAATGTAATATTAATTGGAGAAATTTTTATATTGAAAAAGTTACTTATATTAACTCTTTACCACAAGACAAAATTTTAGACACATCCACTCCAAATTAAAAACATTTGCATATGTCAAAGAAAAAGTGTCTTAAATGATGAAGATTGCCTAGCAAAGGGCTACAAAGATTGTGGGCAAAGGAGAAAATGCTGGTTACCTGCATTTTCTCCTTTTCCTGCAGTGTTTTCAAAAGTTTTCTTCCTCAAGGTTTTTAAAAGTTGGGATTGTTTGGTAAAGGGTTAAAAGAGTTACAGATCTAGAAAATGTCATTTGGACAGACAGTTTAATTTAACAAATGAAGAATTAGTTAACTGTGAACATGTCATGGGTGGGTTATATAGGGAACCTTTATAGATATTTAATTATGAAATACACCTTACCAAACGGGTCAGCATTTTCTCCCTTTTCTAAAATGTTTTCTACCATGTCAGACAGAGATCCTTCTTTTGAAGTAAATGTATTAGTCATTTTGTTGTTTGGTAAGGAGTTAAGGAAAAGTGAAGCTTCACACAGAACCTACTAGTATTTTTTCTCTTGCAGCTGACCACATTTCAAAACATTATGGCTAAAGGGAAAATATTTCCCCTTTTGTTACAAACTTTTCACGTTGTATTGGAACAGTAAAGTTTTGACTCATTACTGCACAATCCAGACTTCTAACGACCTTGACCCTTTACCGTATAATGCCGCCTTTTGACGCCCCTTAGAAAGAAGCCTTTTGAAAACATTGTGGGAAAAGGAGAAAATACTGGTTACCAGCATTTTCTCCTTTTCCCATCATGCTTTCAAAAGGTTTTCTTTTTCAGGGTCGTTAAAAGTTGGGATGGTGTGATAAAGGGTTAAAGACCCTGAGAAAGAGGCTGTTTGAAAAAAATAGTGGGAAGTGGGAAAAGGAGAAAATGCTGGTATCAGCATTTTCTCCTTTTCCCACAATGATTTCTAGTCTTTCTGATAAAAATACCATTATCTTTTCTATATTTAATTTTATGTCTGCAAGTGCTTTCAAATTGGACAAGCCTTTCCTCTTTACCAAATGGAAAAGTTTTTGACTGGTCCAAATTGAAAGCATTTGCAGACGACAAAATAAATCTGACCCAAAAATTGAAATTTGTTTTGGGAGGGATAGAAAAGATTGTTGAAAAAGGAGAAAATGCTGGTTAACAGCATTTTCTCCTTTTCCCACAATGTTTTCAAAAGGCCTCTTTCTAAGGGTCGTTTAAACTCGGGATTGTGTGGTAAAGGGTTCAATTTAGTTGTTTGATAAAGAGTTAGGGTTATTTTATCATTGAAATATCTCCTGTTATTGAAGAGTTATGTGCTTTGCTTCCTCATTTCTGGTTGAATACAAAATATACATGAACTAAATGATATAAAAAAGTTGGTAACCCTTTAACTCTTTACCACACAATCCCAACTTTTAACAACCCTGTGAAAGAAGCCTTTTGAAAACATTGTGGGAAAAGGAGAAAATGCTGGTGACCAGCATTTTCTCCTTTTCCCACAATGTTTTCTACCCTTCCCAAAACAAATTTCAATTTTTCACTTACATTTATATTGTCATCTGCAAATGCTTGGACCAGTATGAAATTTTGTCGTTTGGTAAAGAGTTAACTCTTTACCAAACGAGAAAATTTAAGACCTGTCTAAATTGAAAGCATTTGCAGACAACAAAATAAATGTGACTGAAAAATTGAAATTTGTTTTGGAAAGGGTAGAAAACATTGCCGGAAAAGGAGAAA
This sequence comes from Tridacna gigas, assembly GCA_945859785.2. Classification (NCBI taxonomy): domain Eukaryota; kingdom Metazoa; phylum Mollusca; class Bivalvia; order Cardiida; family Cardiidae; genus Tridacna; species Tridacna gigas. The sequence goes on from OX244029.2 coordinate 73,242,841, forward strand.
ATGCTGGTGACCAGCATTTTCTCTTCCCGCAATGTTTTCAAAGGGCTTCTTTCACAGGGTCGTTAAAAGTCGGGACTGTGTGGTAAGGAGTTAACACACAATCCTGAGTTTTAACAACTCTGAGAAAGAAAGCTTTTTAGAGCATTGTGGGAAAAGGAGAAAATGCTGGTAACCAGCATTTTCTCCTTTTTCCACAAGGTTTTCTACACTATCCGAGACAATTACCAAGATCTCAGCTTCATTTAATTTGTTGTCTACAAATGCTTTCAAGTTGGACCTGTCTGGAATTTGGCTGTTTGGTAAAAGGTTAAGCTAACCAACATAGTGCTACTTACTGTACATGAAATGAACATTGTCAACCAGAAAGGAACAAAACTTCAGATATTGCAATTTCAAGGCTGTTTGAGTCAGAATTTCTTTCAAAGTAACAGGCAGTGTAGGTTGAAGATTAATCTGTGTGTTCTGTGCAGTATGATTTTGATTTACAGTTTCTGCTAAAGAAGCTTTAGTCCAGGTTCAGCACTATAAGGATAGAGTTTACCCAAAATTAGCCTGCCTCGGTAGCTCAGTGGTTAGGGTACTTGTGACCTTGTGGTTGCGAGTTTGAGGTTAAGGCAAACTTACTTTCTGGCAATTTTTCACCTCTCATCTCTAATGCACGTGAAAAAAGTAGTAAGTGACTAGCAAAGAAAGTTGTGTCAGTACTTGTGTGAGAAAGTCAGTCCACCTATGACATGCATAGGCGGACTGACTGCCGTGATATGACCTAAACTGTTAAAACGTCATTAAACTCAATTACGTATAATCAATACAATCAATAACCTAAAATTATACAGTTGAACCTGGCCTGACGATCACCTGCAATAAATATCCCCCTGCTGTAAATGACCATGTGAAATTCCCATGTAAATTTCCTGTGTAATTGACCTGTAATAAGTGACACCATGGTGTCTCTGACCAGTGACCATGCAAATTACGATTTTTTTTAATCATTTTTACCCCATGAGCGACCATGAATTTGATACAAACCTGAAAATATCATGTCAGACTGTTCATATGTCTGCTCCAGCAACTACACAAATTTTAAAGATTCTGTCATTACACTAACCTTGTTCAAATTGTAAGCATTTCCAGACGACAAGTTAAATGTAGCTCAAAAGATGAAATTTGTCTTTAATAGGGAAGAAAACATTGTGCGAAAAAGAGAAAATGCTGGTTACCAGCATTTTCTCCTTTTCCCACAATGTTTTCCAAAGCCTTCTTTCTTTCTCGGGATTTGGTGGTAAAGAGTTAAAGGAGAGATCCAAAACAAGATACATTTCATTATTTTCCATCTTCCTCTTCAAACCAGCAACTATTATTTGAGTGCACTCCTTAAAATATCATCTAGATGACCATTCAAATACAAAATATTTCCATCTTTAAACTGCATGTCTGATCTTTTATCTGCACTTCTTTTCATGCAAGCAACCATTATATTGCAGTAATTGGGTCTTATTTCTAGAATGAAAATGTCTTGTGGGTTTTTTTAGGCCCTCTAGGGGTAAATTAATTGTTTGGAGTTATAAACTGGATCTAAATCTGATGATGTTTTCTCAGACAGTGTAGATCCATGATCAGACTGCCTTTTGTGCAGTGTGATCTTGGATTTACCCAGTCTGCAACTGTTGTACTTCACCTTCAATAGCTTCTTTTTTTCTTGTTTTCAGGTGAAACTTTCATTTTATGTGGGAGGAATAGAAGAGGCATATGTAATATTTGGAGCCAATCTAGCAGCATTTAATGGTACACCTGGCATGGCACCAAGGGAGAGAGCCACTTTAACGAGCTGGTTTGATTGTCGCAGAATACTTGACAGTTCCTGGAGTGATTTAAAAAACATGTCAGTACCTGATGACTGTTCCATACATAGGTAAGAGTGCTTTTAAACAACTGTATAGCCAGGTATGCTGCTATTTAGTCCTTTGCAAAAACAAATTTCTGGGATACATAGTAAAAATAGTGTTGCACCCCAGGTGTTATTACCAAGTTTAGGCCATTTTTTTGGCAAGGATTAATGATAGTCATTGTGATAGGATTCATTCTTCTTTCACCGCTGACCATTGTTTCGTAGAAGACTATGTGGGAAAGCAACCAGTGGCTTGACAAGAATATTGTGCACAGTATTGGTTAAAGAAACTCCAGGAAAGCATGGATAAGTGCACTGGCCGCCATGATATAACTGAAATAATAATAAACACCATACAATCAATCAATCGCTGGGTTTAATTCTCTGGCGTGAATGATTTGAAATGGGGTGGAAATTAGAATCTGGCTGCTGCATACAGCAACAAACCAGTCTGTGCCTCTGAACTGAACTGAACTGAAGTATCCCTTAACCTCATGGCAGCGGCTACTGATCGAGCTGTTTCAACCTCTTGTAAGAGGTATGAGATGCAGACTGCAAGCTGTTCTTCAAGCCCTGGGCAGAAGTACGCAGTATTGACTAATTTTGTGTGCCCATTGTCTGCAAGTCACTTTGTCTTCAGTTCTTAAGTTTATTTTGACATTAAATTCCCAGTTTTGACCAAGCCTAAATGAGAACACTTTTTACTTCCCTTGGATGGTTTCTAAATACAGGTTTGGCTGTACTTGCCATTTGCAGAGGGTAAGATACAAAGTGACAGTCCCTCATTGCTTGCTTTTGACTTTTTTATGATGCTTCTCACAAACTGACTGTAAAACCCTGTTTTTCAGTAATGGGACAATAGAGATGAGCTTCTCTATCCTGCAAACTGAGCTTACTTCTCATTCTGATTGTGATAACATGACAGGCTGGTTCACAGTGATGGAACCAGCCTCACGGAACTCTGCTGTACTCTGTGGCTGGAATCCGACCGGTACTCCTCCTCAGTTCATCTTTTCTCCAGGATCAAAATCACAACATTTGTCAGGTGAGTTGTTTCCATACACAAACATTGACATGAGCTACAATGCTACCCTTCGAATTTGCAAAGCTTTTTAGTATTCAGGCGTGATCAAATACTCAGTCAGTCTTTCTCAAAACCAGATCGGCCTTTGTGAATACATATTTGTGTACAGATATATCATGACAGGCCTGTATGGAGTGTTGGTGAACTTGAATGTTGAATACATCACAGGTTGAAGCATTTTGTAACATGTTGAACTTCGGTCTAGCATCTGCATTTAGTTCTCTAGCTTTACAAAATTGTCATATTTGTCTCTTATTTAAACAATGTTTTCAGAATATGTAATTGTTTAATGAATGGAGTCACATTGCTTTATCATTGGAGGCAAAAAGACTTGAATAAAAACTTCAAATACAACCTTTCTGTCATTTGAAATCATACTTGGGTGTTTGGTAAGCCAACCTTAACAAGGCTAACAACACTTGTTATTTCTTTCATTTACATTTTCCCAAGTTAGGCTTTACTGGAATGGCAGTCTGATCTTAATTAAATTGTCCATTTGAGTGTGTTATATTTGTGTAATATGCACATAAATAAATATAACCTGTTATATTTTTCAGAGTTTAGGAAAGCAGATGTTCTAGCTATTTTTGTAGGTGAGTCATCATTTCACCTTGTGATTTTTCTTCTAGATTAATGTGGTAGAAGAGTTATAATTGTGAACCACTCATAATGAGTCAGGTGAAACAAAGTTGATAAAAAATATGTCTTTTGTATCTTAAAGAAAAAACAACATCTGATTAAGGTTTCCTTTTTTTTTCCTTTGGGAAGGATCTTTACTTTTCTCATTTCTCCTAATTTTCATGCTATTTGAATGGTTGTGAGACACATCTTTTCTTTTTAATTACAGACAACAGTACTGACAAGAGATCACTAATTTGAAATTTAAGTTTTACAAAAATTGTAAAACTTAATGGATGAAACTAATGAACATACAGAATGATTTGTATGCAATAAATTGCTGCAACTATAATTATCTTCTATACCTATTTTCAGATGACTGCATGTTTTGATGAGGCTCTTTGTTGGTATGGTAACTGTACACAAATGATTTGTATGTATGCAATAAATTGCTGCATCTATAATTATATTCTATATCTATATTCAGATGACTGTATTGATGAGGCTCTTTGTCGCTATGGTAACTGCACACAGACTTTGCAAGGTCGCTGTGATTGCCATGGTTACAAGTGTACAGGTATGTTTGGTATGATTCATACTCTATGACCTCCTGAAAATGATCTGCAGCTGGGTACTTCAATATTCTTCTCTCTTCCTGATGAAAAAATTCTAAAGTGGTCCACATTGAAAGCAAATGCACAAGTGATATTCATGAAGGAGTGGAAAATATTGTTGGTAAAGGAGAAAATGCTGGTTTCCAGCATTTTCTCCATTTCCTATAATGTTTTCAAAACTTTATATATTCAGAGTCATGAAAATTCATGTTTTTCTTGGTAAAGGGTTAATGGTACGAAAGACATCGATGAGAGATGTAAGTGCTTGTGACAAGTCATTTCTTCTTTCTAAAAATGTTTTCCTAAAAGTGTCCCAAGCCTGTTATTTGTAAAACCTAGGACATACATGCACATGTGAGCTGTTAACATGATAAGACTAAAATAATTTTCAAGGGCGTGTAAACACCATTCAATCAATAAAACTAAAGGTTTCTTCTGCAGGGATGTTGAAATTATAATACTACAGCATTTCATGAAAGTAAATTTTTCTCAAATTTGTTATTGAGTGTTTCAGAAAAGTACATAGATATTTAAAACTCATCAACAAACATTTTGCCTTTTACAAAGTTTTCTAACCTTTCAAAGAAGAATCTCATAATTTTAGACACATTTAAATTGTGGACTGCTAATGCTATGAAGTTGGACAAGTCTTAACTTTTTTGTATGGTCAAGATTTGTATCTGTTAGCAGGGAATAAGCTACAGGGCAATGTGGACAAAGAATTTGCCTTCAAAGGCTCGACTTTGCCTCGCCAAGCTTGCACAACGAAAAAACTTCTCCTTAAAATTTCCTGACCTGATTATATTCATAAAATAAAGGCAAGCTAAGACTAAGGATAATCTAAGACTAAGGGTGACACCACTTATCCTTTATTATGCTGGTAACCAACACTTTCTCCTTTTTCCACAATGTTTTCTACCCTTCCAAAACAAATTTCAATTTTTCAGTCACATTTATTTTGTCGTCTGCAAATGGTTCCATTTTGGACCAGTCTAAAATTTTGTCGTTTGGTAAAGAGTTAACTTGGTAGACAGGACAGCAGAGTGTAATGATCCTTATCTGTCACTGACTCGCTAAATCCACCCCTTTATCCCACAAAACCTTCTTTTTTCCACAGGTAAAGCATTGGCTAATTTGCTTTTAAAAAATGATGTTACATGATCAAAACTGATTCTCACTTGATACATGATTAGTTGTTAAACAAAGCAGAATTACCTCTTCTTAGAGCTGGAGATATTCCTTTCAAATGTTTTTTAATAAATTGCAATGATGGATGGTAATTCAAAGGTGCAAACAATCTTGAAAATAATCATTTGCCTTCCATATATTGGCAACTCTTTGAGCCAGCAAAATCTACACTGCTGTGTTCTATTTTTAGCAGTCTATATTTAGCGTAATAGATTACCATTCTGTGAACTTTGTTACTGTAATTCTTCCAATTTATACCAAGTCCTATAAATTTAGGTTTGTAATAAAAAATGTTTGGAGGAGGTTTGTTTGTTCATTACTATGGACATTTTTTTTAATCTGATGAGAAATGTCGGGGTTTAAAAGTGAGTGTGAGTACATCAATGGAGTCATTAATTACAAGTCAATCAGAATCCATTTGGTCAGATTTCTGTTCTTTGTGTCAACAAGTTGATAATTTTTTTTTTTTTTTCAAAATGCAAATCATATAACAAATGAAAATTAGATTCTGCTGTTTTTCACTCAGGATAGGCATGCAGAAATTTCTATAATCATATTCTTAAATTTCTCATGTAATAAATAAATGTAATGGAATAAATACTGGTATTGTCTCTCTACTACCTACATAAGTCTGCTTCAAACAGAGAATTTAATTACTTGTTGTAACCATGTTTTTTTTTTTTAATTAGAAACACTTTGACTCATTTCTTCTTATTTCATTTACAAATCAATACCTACAGAACCCTGAAAGTTAAAACAAAATGACAATAGTAGTTTTAAAGCCTCTAGCTATTTTTTCCTTGAGTGAGGAAGTTTATCTGCATGACATTGGTCACTTGTCAAAGAAGAGTGCATTTATTTGTCGTTAAGTCCATTAGTCTTAAAAATCTGACTTCTCCCTGTGTTATTAAACTTCTCCCTATTTCTCCTAGAGGGAGAAGTCACTTCTCCAAAAATTTTTGGGCTAGCTTATACCCTGTATTGGTTTTACCTATTAATGTAAACCTGTAATGTATTACCTATTAACGTAAACAGAGGTCTTATATGTATTACCTGTTAGGTATTATATATTAATGTTCACAGAGGCCTGTTCAGATTTGCCGTGTGGTGAGGATGAAGAATGCGTAACTAATCTCAATGATGAGTCATTGTTTACCTGTGAGGCATGCAAGTATGGCAGTACTGGCGTCAGATGTCTAGGTAAGGATATTACAAGAAAACATGAGATATGAGTCATGCTCTGTTAAAAGGGGGCTTGATGAATTTGCAAAATGTATCAACCCAGGTCAGCCTGCACAGTCCGTGCAGGCTGACCTGGGTCGAAACCTTTTGCTATTTGTAAATTTTATGCACGTCCAAAGAACATTCACCTCATGATTCAATTAATTTTTATACAAAATAGTCTTAACATATCCATGATTATGCAATGACTTGCTGGGTATAATGCACTACTGAGATGCTTTAAGCCCCTTTTTGTCAGTGTGTGGCTTATTTCATATCACCACCTTCTGACAATCTATTAGCTTCACTGTTTTTAAAAGGGGAACCAAACCCATCAGGGCAGATAATCATCAAAATACTCTTGACATGGGTATGCCCTTTTTGTGGCATTTGTCAAAGACAATGCCACTGTGAATTCAGTAGCGTGTTTGAAAATCATATATCATAGTTTGTGCAAAACGGAAGGAAGTAAACCCAATTAAACTCAATTTTTCAAAGACAAATAAGTGTTTCGATAGCACTGAGATATATACATGTTACTAACAACGGCGTTGTAAACTGCAGTAGGCCATCGATCATAGCAATACTTCTTTTTTTATTGAAAATATCTATACCCGCTATGACCTTCCATTGGAGCATTAATACACACAACCTTTGTCTCCTGACCATGTTCATCCCAAAACCAGTTTGTCCCTGGGCTTGTTCGTCCCTGGGCTTGTTCGTCCATTAGCTTATTCATCCGGGCTTGTTCGTCCCACATTATTGCTTGTTTATTTTTCAAATTATTAATTCCACACAATGGCTCCCTTGACAAATGCCACACCAGTGCTTTCAGCGCTTTGATTTGACTTGAAAAGCAGACTGCATTTGAAGACATTGTGTTAATAGGAGAAATTTTTTGTAACAATTCCGCAGTATTTCCAAATGTTGATATCCCGAAGGTTTTGCATGGGTTGGTTTAGCAAAATACATTCTATTACAAATCTTGAATACTAAATGCCAGAAAAACATGTTATTTACCAAATGAAAAAATTCTAGACTTTGCAATATTGAAAACATTTGCAGACAGCACTTTAACCCTTTACCACACAATCCCAAGTTTTAAGGACCCTGAAAAAGAGGACTTTTGAAAACATTGTGGGAAAAAGAGAAAATGCTGGTAACCAGCATTTTCTCCTTTTCCCACAATGTTTTCTAACCTATCAATGACAAATTCATCATTTGGGTCACCTTTAACATGTCGTCTGCAAATGCTTTCAATTTGGACCAGCCTAAAATTTTGTCGTTTGGTAAAGAGTTAAATGATGGGATTTGACTCGTAAATGGTAAAAACACATTAATTCTTTACCAAATGACAAAATTTTAGACTGGTCCAAATTGAAAGGATTTGCAGACGACAAATTAAATGTAGCTCAAATGATGATTTCTGTTTTGGACAGGGTAGTGAGAAAAGGAGAAAATGCTGGATATCAACATTTTCTCCTTTTCCCACACTGTTTTCATAAGGCCTCTTCCACAGGGAAGTTAAAACTCGAAATTGTGTGGTAAAGGGTTAAAGGAAAAAGAGAAAATGTTGATGACCAGAGTTCTCTTCTTTTCCCATAATCTTTTCATGGCAATTGTAAAAACATACCATAGGATGATTTGGTAAAGGTTGAAGACCAATTAGAAAAGATAGGAAAATGTCAAGAGGCTTTAATTCAACCTTTGAGGACAACATAAATGAAGTAAATGTATAATGATTCCGTTAACCTGAACACAAATGCAGTGCCATTTAGAAGGTTCAAGTCCCAGCAGAGGCTGGGTTCCTGACCAGTTGGTGAGCCCCAAAGCTAATTTGATAGTTGTTATAAAGGGCCTACCAGGGTGGCTCTTTCAATAGAGGTGACACTGTAATAGACAAACACTGTACTTTACTTTGTATATTTTACAGCAGAGGGTGATGATGATGGACTAGGGGCTGGACCCATTGCTGGGATTGTGATAGGGGTTGTAGTCATTGTGGCCCTTATAGGGGTTGGCATCTGGTGCTTTTACAACTGGAGGCACAAGGAAGATGAAATGTCACATAAAGCAGGTAAGAGAAAGACAAATGTTTGTTTAACCCTTTCCCAAACGACAAATTTTGGACTGGTCCAAATTGAAGAGTTTGCAGATGACAATTTTAAAGTTGATGAAAATGGCTTAAAGGTTGCAGAACGGGTAGAAAACACTGTGGAAAAAGGAGAAATTGCTCGTTACAAGCAATTTCTCCTTTTCCCCCAGTGTTTTCAAAAGACTTGTACTGCAGACACGTGAAAACCAGGGCTTGTTTGGGAAAGGGTTAAAACCCATTACCATACAATCTGGAATTTTAACAGAGATGGCTTTTGAAAACATTGTTGTTAAAGGAGAAAATGCTGGTTACCAGCATTTTCTCCTTTTCCCACAATGTTTTCTACCATTTCAAAGACAGAAATCATCTTAGCTTATTTGAGTTTGTTCTTGCAAATGCTTTGAATTTGTTTGAGTCTAAAATTTGGTTTTCCTATGTAAAAGGTAAAAAAACGTTACCTCTTGCAGACAGTGTTTTTTATCATGCAGCACATCGATCATCTTCAAAATATCTTAATGGTCATCTCTATTTAGCAAGCAACCTGTACGAACTCTTTACCACACAGTATAGAGTTTTAATGACCCAGGAAGAGAAGGCTTTCGTACACAATCTGGGAAAGGGAGAAAATGCTTGTTACCAGTATTTTCTCCTTTTCCAACAATGTTATGTACCCTTTCAAAGACAAATTTCATCATATTGGCCACAGTTAATTGGCATCTGCAAATGCTTTGAGTTTGGGCAAGCCGAAAATTTTGTTGTTTGGTAAAGGGTGAAACAACCTACATTTAGTTCCCAGTGAAGGCAGGTATGTTGAAATACACCAGTCTTAACCCTACACCAGATGACAAAATTTTAGCCTTGTCCAAATTGAAAGCATTTGCAGAAAATTTCAATGTGGTTCAAATGGTGCAATTTTTCTTTGATAGAGCAGAAAACATTGTGGGGAAAGGTTGCCAGCATTTTCTCCTTTTCCCACAATATTTTCAAAAGGCTTCTCTTCCAGGGTTGTTAAAAGGCGGCACTGTGCTGTAATGTTAACACAATATGGGTATCCTATAAATACTTGCTGTACTCTCTTACAAGAAGTCAGAAATTTAGATTTGACCAAATTGAAAGCTTTTGCAGATGAAAATGTAAATGTGACTCAAAAATTAAACTTTGACTTTTGAAGGGTAGAAAACTTGGTGGAAAAGGAGAAGTGCTGGTTACCAGCATTTTCTCCTTTGTCCACAATGTTTTCAGAAGGCTTCTTCCAAAGGATTGTTAAAACTCAGAATTGTGTTGTAAACGGTTTAAAATGGACTGTACATGTATTCCAACTAAAAGACAAGTCCTTTGTAATGATGTGTCTTTCCTTTTGCTACAATGTTTTTACATGTAAGCATAAATTGAAGCCCTATTCAGGTAGGTAATTTATTCCCATAGTTTGAGGGCATTTTGAAAGTCATCTGCTTCAAATTTGTTTTAGGAAGAAATGACCTTATTTAAACCTCTGTTCATATCCAAGTTCTTAATTTTGAACTAGCAGAAGAAAAAAAAAAAACATTATAACCAATAAGAGAGTATTATGAGGATTATACCATAATCCTCAAAAATGTCTCTGAAGGAAAACAACTTTACATTTTAACTTTTGTGGATAGGGACCGTCCGCACTCCATGTCCAGGCTTAATTTAGTGACAGTTCAACTTTTTTTAGCAGAGTAAGATGTATGAATGAAATAGTAAAAGGTTTATAAACTTTAATATAACAATGTTGTTAAGGTTAACATGTTTTCTTTTTAGCTGTGGCCAAAGACTTTGTTCGTAGAAGTGTGCACAGGCTATCAGGACGTCAACATCAGTTTCCAAGACGACAGCTGAAAGAAGAAAATCCAAGTCCCCAAGTCAAAGGAAAGTCTGAGCAACTGTCAGCAGACAGTAGTGTTGTATTTGGTGAGGTGAATCCAGCATTTGATGTGGATGAACCTATCGAACCACCTACCCCACCCCCTGACAGACGTTATACAGAATTTCCAACTAGACAGGGGCCTACTGAACAACCTCACCCAGCTATTTCAGTATCTACAAGTGAGATAAAACTGCATGAAAATAAACACATGTTTCAGAAATCTGGTCGACCAAATAGTGGTGAAATCTATACTCGAAGGCAGTATGAAAATGCTCCCTTACCACATGCTGACAATCAAAGAGGCAGAGATGGTTCTCAGCTAGAATGTGACAGAGCTAGCACAATTGGTAGTTTTGAAAAAGCTAGCACAATGAGTGAAATTTCTGATGCAACCAGTACTTCTGGTTATAGTGACTACACTGGTGATACACCAGCCAATCTTCCACCCAGTGAAATGATTTCTAAAGACATTATAAATAGACATCATAGACATAGACCAAGGTCAAGACCAAGGTCACGAGCTTCTACTGCTGATCCCCCTAAAGCAATTGTAGCTCCACAAACTGTTGAAAATCAGATTAAGTATGCAATGGAGAGGAGTAGAAGTAGTATAAGTAGTTTATCAAGTTTATCCAGCGATGCAACACATCGTAGTGATGCAACACAGAGAAGTGGTGAAGTGACTAAATCTGACGCTCTTAGAGCACGATATGAAAACTTTGGAGCTCATCTAGGCGGCGATTCTTCAGGCAGGTTTCCAAGACTTGAAGGAATGTCGTACGCTGAGATAAAGAGGCAGTTAGATGCTGACATGAAAATACGGGAAGAAAGAGAGAGAAAATTACAGCTGGAAATGGAGAGAGATGCAGAGTATGAAGCTCAAAGGAATAAACATAGAATGCGACAAGTAGAGAGTTTAGACAGTGGTATAGATGCTGAACAATCCAGGGAAGATAGACATAATGATGGGAAATTAGAAATTGTGAGAGCAAGATCAGCAGATCAGCTGGACAAGGATGCTGAGATCAGATTTACTTCCAGGGAGGCAACTGTGTAGAGTCTCTTGTCAGAGTCTGTGTTTGGACTGTCCCTCATGTCATCCATGACTATTCAGACTCATTTGTTAACCCTTTACCACACAATCCCGACTTTTAACGACCCTGAGAAAGAAGCCTTTTGAAAACATTGTGGGAAAAGGAGAAAATGCTGGTAACCAGCATTTTCTCCTTTTCCTACAATGTTTTCTAACCTTTCAGAGACAAATGCAATCATTTTAGCCACTTTTAATTTGTCGTCTGCAAATGCTTTCACTTTTGGACCATTCCGAAATATTGCCGTTTGGTAAAGAGTTAACTTCTCTCTTGCAGTTAACAGCTCAAGTTATTGTTAGAAAAGAGACCAATCAGATGAAAAGTCTTTCACTTTAGGTTAAGAACTGAATTTAGAATTTTCTTTTCTTTGTATGTCTTCTTATCAAAAGAGGACCAGTATTCAACAAGAGGAAATTGTTGAGTGGTTTGCCTCATCACCACAGAAGTAGATATAGTTTGTGTCCTTGCAGAGTGTCCTTGCAGCGTGTTACTTTATAGAACATCAAGGGAAAAGGAGCAGTAGATTGATACAAGCAGTTGAAAACAATGTTTTTGTTGTTCACAAAAGACATCTCTGTCTCCTATTTCAAATTAATCTAAAATTGTTTGATGCAGTATAATTGCTAAATTTGACAGAATGTTTGAGACTTTTGTGACACCGAAAATTTAGAGATAAAGATAAGCAAAGCAAGATAAACAATAAGGCATATTGGGTACCTTTTTCCATGGTCAAAATACATGAGCTATGCTCTGGCAAAAGGGGCCTCAATGCATCACCTTGATTCATTATACCAAGCAATTCATCACATAATCTTGGATCCATAAAAATCTAGTTTGTCTAACAACTGACTTAATTGTGAGAATTATTGCAGAAAATTGACAGATAGCAAAAAGTTTCGACCTAGGTCAGATTGCAATCAGACTTGGATTGATACTTTTTACAGTAACATTAAATTAAAACCCCTTTTCAAAGAGCATGGCTCATGTGTATTTACAGGTAAACCTGTTAACTCTTTTCTAAACAGCAAAATTTTAGACTAGTCCAAATTGAAAGCAGTTGCAGACGACAAAATAAATGTGACTGAAAAATTGAGATTTATGTAGGGAAGGGTAGAAAACGTTGTGGGAAAAGTAGAAAATGCTGGTTACCAGCATTTTCTCCTTTTTCCACAATGTTTTCAAAAGACTTCATACTCAGGGTCGTGAAAAGTTGGGATTGAGTGGTAAAGGGTTAAACATTGGACAATATGAGGAAAAGGGAGTCGGTGAATGATAGATCTCACATCACAGTCAGCTGTATTATAGATCTCATCAAAATTGTTCCAAATCATAATTAACCCATTATCTCACAGATTCCATATTACATAATGCCACTGTGGTTGCTAGGTTTTGAAAACACTGTTTGAAAAGAAGTATTTTGCTTCTGACAAGCAGTTTTTTCTTTTCTAAAAATGTTTAACAAAATCCTTTTCTAATTTTTTGTTTTCTTTTGTGGCACTTACAGTTTTTCCTTTTCAAGATTGTTTTTCCCTTTTGTCATTTTTTTTTTTTACTTTTTCTAAAAACCTTTTTACCCCTTCACCCTAACTAGCTCTCATTTCTTTCTAAAATGTTTTTCCTTTATGCCAATAGCTGTCTTTCCTTTTCTTAAATGTTTTTTTTTTTTTCTACACATGTAGTTTGCAGTCTTTCATATTTTGTTTTCTATCCATCTATCCCTTGCACTTAAAAATCTGTTTGATATGTGTGGAACTAGCCTGTGATGTAAGGACTTTAATCCTTTACCAGTCAATCACATGTATTTATGACCCTGGGTAGCTTAAAGTTATGAAAACATTCTTGGAAAAGGAGAAAATGGAGGTAACTAGCAATTTTTTCTTTTCCCACAAAGTTTTCTTCTACTTCAGAGACAAGTCCTATATTTCCAGCCAAATTTAACCTTTTCCCAAACAAGCCCTGGTTTTCACATGTCTGCAGTACAAGTCTTTTGAAAACACCGTGGGAAAAGGAGAAATTGCTCGTAATGAGCAATTTCTCCTTTTCCCACAGTGTTTTCTACCTGTTTTGAGACCTTTCTGCCATTTTCATCAAATTTAAAAATGTCATCTGCAAACTCTTTCAATTTTGACTAGTCTAAAATTTTGTCGTTTGGTAAAGAGTTAATTTTGTCTCCTGCAAATGAGCCATGCTCTGGTAAAAGGGGGCTTAATGCACCCCGCTTTCATGCATTATACAAAGCAAGTCATCACAAATATTGCAGCTATGGATCCATAGAATTCCTTTTGTATAACAACTGTTCAAATCTAGATGGTCCTCTGAAATGGAGAAAACTGACCAATAGCAAAAAGCTTCGGTGCAGGTCAGCCCTTGCGGACTGTGCAGGCTGACCTGGAACGATACTTTTTGCAGATGCATTAACCCTTTCCCAGACGACAAATTTTAGACCCTTCCAAACTGAGAGTTTGCAGACAAATATTTTAAATTTGATGAAAATGGCGGAAAGTTCTCCAAAAGGGTAGAAAACACTGTGGGAAAAGGAGAAATTGCTCGTTACGGGCAATTTCTCCTTTTTCCACAGGGTTTTCAAAAGATTTGTACTGCAGACCCGAAAAAACCAGGGCTTGTTTGGGAAAGGGGTAAGCCTCCTTTTGCCATAGCATGCTACAAATGCTTTTTACTTGGATAACTCTCAAATGTTTTGTATGGTAGAGCGTTAATTCTTTACCAATTGACAGAATTGTAAGACTTGTCAAAATTGAAAAATAGTTGCAAGCAACAAGTGTAAAATGGCTGAAACGATTTGAATTGTCTTTGATATGGTATAAAAAAATGTGGGAAATGGAGAAGAAACTGGTTGCCAGCACTTTCTTCTTTTCTCAGTACTTTCAGGAGCCCCCTTTTCCAGGGCCGTCAAAACTCAGGACTGTTTGGTAAAGGGTTAATTATCATAATTATGCCAAAATGCATTCCATATTATGTTTACATGATGTATGTTTTTGATGTCTTGCATAAATGTTCAGTCAAATATAATACATGTTTATTTTAACATATGAGCCATGCTCTGGCAAAAGGGGGTATTATACCAAGCATGTCATCACATAATTAGGGATCCATAAGATTGATTTTTTTTCTAAAAACCAACTGAATCCTGAGGTAGAATGGTCTTTGAAAATGCAGAAGATTTACCAAAAGCAAAAAAGTTTTGACCCATGTCAGCCTGCCTAGCAGATACATTAAGCCCCCTTTTCACAAAGCATGGCTCATATCTTTTATGAGAGCTTAAATGACAATTTCACTGTCAATGGAAAGATGTTTTAGTTATAAAATAATCCTGTGATTATCAAAATCAAGTCTTTTGAATATGTAAATAATTGGGCCATGCCCTGTGAAAAGGGGGCTTAATGCATCTGCAAAAAGTATAGATTCAGGTCAGGCTGCACAGTCTGTGCAGGCTGACCTGGGCCAAAACTTTTAGCTATTGATTAATTTTCTGTATGTCCAAGGACCAGTCTACCTCATGATCCAGTCAGCTGTTAAAAAAGGTGGCTATTATGGATCCATAATTACGTGATGATTGCATGGTATCATGGATCACGGAGATGCATTAAGCCCCGTTTTGATAAAGCATGGCTCAATTTCCTCATTTAAATTGCTTACTAATAGGTTTTACATTACAGTTGCATGTTTACTTGCTTATACTTGTATTGAAGGTAAACTTGATCATTCGGTATATTATGTTACGTAGAGTTTTCTTAAGTTTGAAAACAAAAACTTTAACCCTTTACTACACAAGCACTGGTTTTAAGAACCCTGAGAAGGTGGGCTTTTGAAAACATTATGGATGATTTAACTCTTCAAAAAACAAAATTCCAATTTTGAGGCACATTTATTTTGTTATCTGCATATGCTTTACATTTGGACAAGTCGAAAGTTTTGTCGTCTGGTAAAGGGTGAAGCAGGGGCGTAGCTGCCTGTATGCAAAAACGCACTTGTGTACACTTTGCAAAACATAAAAACTATCAATTTGCCAAAAAGTATCACCAGAGGCCACCAAATAACTTCTACAATTCAAATATTTTCTGGGAGGAGACCCCTGAGACACTCATGGAAAACCCCCTTCTGTTATCTTGCACTTCACGCCTCGGTTAACCCATTACCAGACGACAAAATTTTGACCGTGTCCAAATTGAAAGCAATTGCAGACGACAAAATAAATGTAACATAAATGATAATTTATGTCTTTGATAGAGTAGAAAACATTGTGGGAAAAGGAGAAAATGCTGGTTACCAACATTTTCTCCTTTTTCCACAATGTTTTCAAAAGGCTTCTTTTCCAGACGCATCAAAAGGAGTAATTGTGTGGGAATGGGTTAAAACCTTCAGTATTACTTTTGTGTACACTTTTTTTGGAACTAGCCACACTCCTGTTAAGGGTTAAAAGCTAGGTTAAAAGTGTCAACTTTAATGCTTCTACTAAATATCCAGCTATAGCCCGTCTTTTTTTCAGATACAAAAATCTTTTAACCCTTTACCAAACAACCCCATGTTTTCACGACCCTGACAGAGAAATCTTTGGAAAACATTGGGGAAAAGAAGAAAATGCTAGTAATCAGCATTTTCTCCTTTTCTCACAATGTTTTCTACCCTTTCCAACCTAAATATCCACATGTTATTTACATCTAATTTGTCGTCTGCAAATTCTTTCAATTTGGACCAGTCCAAAATTTTATTGTTTGGTAAAGAGTTGAGTTTAACTCCAATTTGATGTTACTGATTCCAGAAACGCAATTAGGACCCTGAGGGTCTTCTTGCCTATAATTTTCTTCCCAAAACAAAGTTAGGTGAGACTACACAAGATTTGTGTTTTCTGCCAATTTATCTGTTTATCCATAGATTTCCTTTGGTTAGGCAGTTCAGAGCCTCAGCCTTGTAATGTTGAAACTTAAAAAAGACATGAATTTAAGTGAGCTATGGTTCTAATATGAAAGGAATACAGATGAATGTGGTTTATTAATCCCATTTATGCCATTCAGTAATAAAATAATAATGAATTAAATATATGCTTGCACTCGTTCATCAGTGTTTAGCCAGGGCTCTGCAGTCGCTTGTCCAAGGACACTACTAAGCAACCGACATCACTAGTTTTTATCCAACATGCACATCAGAATTATGAATTTAGCCACCTGGGGAGGACCAACTTTTTCATAAAGAACATAAAGAGTCATCACTTATACGATGTTACCTATTCTTTACAGCTGACTCATTTTGTGCATTTGTCACTATAACATCATTTCATTACCAACTTGCATGCAGTTTTTCTATTCTTTTCCTTTGTCAGACCTCCAGATAAGAGGGAGTGATAGTATTCCAAATCCATTATTTCTCTTCCAAACCCTATGTTGTGGGTACTCATTAGAATCGTCTCGATGAGACGATTCTAATGATTACCCATAACATAGGGTTTAGTGGAGAGTGATTAGTATTTTCAATTTTGAAATCAAAATCACTCCCTTTATCTGGAGCTCTGCTTTGATATACTTTTTAACTCAGCATATACACCATATTTTTGGTCTAGTAGCCAACAATACTTGAAACCATTGTGGTTAAAGGAGGTATTGCTTTCTGGACAAGTATTCATGTTTAAAGATTTTATTCAAGTTCATTTTCCATATTTAACAAGAATGTTTAAAAAGTTATTTACATCATATTTGTTTTGGTGTTCATAAGGTAAATTGATTTAAAGATTCCAAGATTACTTCAGGCAAAATTAGTAGTGGCCCACAAGGACAATTAACAGAGAATTTTGTTAAAGATTATTTTGGACCTAATGTAATGCATTGGTCACTATAATTATTGAGAGTGTTAGAAGGAGATCTTTTAATGTATATGAGCCAGGCTCTGTCAAAAGGGGGCTTAATGCATAGATGTGAAAAATATCGACTGTGGTCAGCCTGGGCAGCGGACTGGGCTGAAACTTTTTGCTATCGGACAATTTTCTGTATGTCCAAGGACCAGTTTACATCATAATTCAGTCATTTTTTATACAAAATGGAGTTTATGGATCCGTGATCATGTGATGACATACTTGGTATATTGAAGCAGGGCTCATATCTTTTTTTGACCCTTTACCAAATAATCGGATGCTTGAATAACTTGATGAAAAAGGCTTTTGAAAACATTTTGGGAAATCAGCATTTTCTCCTTTTCCCTCAGTGTTTTCTACCCTTTCAGAACAGACAAAATTCATTGTTTGAGTCATACAAAATTTGTTGTCTGCAATTGCTTTCATTAAGGACACATCTAAGATTTTGTAAAGAGTTAAATAATTCACTGTGCTTGAAATTGGTAATCGTCAACTCTGTACCAGACAATAAGATTTTAGATTTGACCATAGTTTACCAGACAAATAAAATTGGTGGGCCTGCCATGGAAAAGGTGTAAAACATTTCAGGAAAAAGAAAAGATAACGGCTTCAAGCATTCCACCTTTTCCATGATATTTTCAAACACATTCCGTTTCAGAATTGCAGAAACATGGGGTTATGTTACAAAAGGTTTTAAAGAAAAAGTCTGAGTCTCATAATTATTGTCTTTTCTTGTTAGCATCACTCATAATTTTTTTCTTCATTTTTTTCCCACAATTTTCAAGCTCTCTGCAAGTTTTGTTCCTATATAATACTTTCTGTTAAAAAACCTTATATCGTAATGTTTTAATACTTTCTGTTAAAAAAAAGCTTATATGATTAGAAATGCAGTGTTAGCAAGTAGGTCCAAATATTTCTATACATGTACGTCTTATGTATTATACTCTTTATCAAATGCTTGACTTGCCCAAATTGAAAGCATTGCAGACCGCAAATTAGATGGTACACAAATGATCAAATTTTGTCTCTGATAATGTAGAAAACATTTTGAAAAAAGGAGAAATGCTGGTTACAAGTATTTTCTCGTTTTCCCATTATGTTTGCAGAAGCCTTTTTCCTCAGGGTCACATAAACATTCATTTACTTGGTAAAGGATTAAAAGAAGGATGAAATAGTTAACTTAATCATAAACTTATTGTCATGCCTGGGACTGACTTTTGTTACTCAATGCAGGATGAAACCATAGGCCACTGAAATTCCATTGGTCTATATACGGGATAAGGAAATTTTCCTTTGCGGACACCGTTAATATAAATAGAGGCAATGGCGAATGTGCTATTTATAGTAACGGTTTAAATGAAAATGTGAGTTTTCAGTGATATACAGCCATGCACCAATGTGCAAAAGAGTTCGATTATCGACCAAAGGAAATGATACACCAATGGTGCTTCAAAGGCCTGTGATACAACAGATCTGAAGCAGATGCATTGAAAGATGTCATAGTAATGTATGGAAAATCAGCATTCATTTAACCCTTATCCTGCTAAATAAGTGAAATGAAAGTTTCAAGTCGATAGTAAACACACAAATGGTGCTATTTCAAAGGTATTTTTTTTTGGAAAGATATCTCCTTATGACACAGTGTGGATCCAAGTTCAGACTGCACCTGCCGTGCAGTCTGATCTTGATCTACACTGTTCACAAAGGTCCTAGTGTCTCACTTTGCAGCATAAGGGTCAACATATGATACATTTGAAAGTATTGTAGCAAAGAAAAAAAATGCTTTTTACATGAAGCTTCTCCTTTTGCCATTATCTATACAGAAATGGCCTGTTGCAAGATGAAACATTTGTCTTCGGGAGGAAATTTATTAACTTTCTTTTCATTTTGTGTTTTCATTTATTTATGTGAAACCATATAATCAGTGTATACAAAGAGCTTTCAGTTTTTTATAAAAAAACATTTTGTGTTGTTATTTATTGAACCTTTTATTGAGGAGTCTATGGCAGTCATGTTATATAATATTGGCCATGCTCCGGCAAAAGCGGGGATGGGGGGGGGGCTTAATGCATCTCCGTGATGCAGTATACCAAGCAAGTCATCATGTAATACGGGATCCATTTAAATTCATTTAGTCTAACGATTGACTGAATCTGAGGAAAGAATGGTCCTGGGGCATGCAGAAAATTGACTAGTAGCAAAAGGTTTCGACCCATATCTTGGGCCATTTTTTTTTTTTAATTATTTTTTGCAGATGCTTTATGCCCACTTTCCACAGAGCATGGCTCAATATATATGAGCCATGCTCTGTAAAAAGGGGACTTAATGCATTCGTGATACATTGTACCAAGCAAGACATCACAAAATTAGGGATCCTTAAAATCCACTTTTGTCTTACGAATGACTGAATAATGAAATGGACTGGTCCTTGGACATGCCGAAAATTGACCAATAGCTAAAAGATTCGGCCCAGGTCAGCCTGCGCGGACTGCGCAGGCTGACCTGGGTCGAAACTTTTCTCAGATGCACTAAGCCCCCTTTTCACAGAGCATGGCTCATATGTCAAACTCATTCATTAACCCTGTAGCAGACGACAATATTATAGACTTGTTCAGTGTTCAAAGCTCTTGCAGATGACTACTTAGAGGTTCAACGAAACAGGAAACTTGTCTTTCAAAGGGTTAAAAATGTTGTTGAAAAAGAAGAAAATACTGGTTGTTACCAGTATTTTCCCCTTTTCCCACATTGTTCAAAAGCTGTCTGTGTGAGGGTTGTTAAAACTCGGGTTTGCGGGAGGGGGAGAAGAAGTCAGGAGACTTTGCTAAATTTCTGTGCACACTTTCACTCGATCCATGTAAAATATTTTATTTTCTCAGGCTGCACAAATCAAATATAAGCACCAAGAAAGTTACTACAACATAATTCTGTATGTACCTTTTGTATCTTTGACTCACAGACAGCTGATGTTTATTCAGTTAACCTTATACCACACAATGCCGCCTGTTAATGACCCTGGGAAAGAAGTCTTTTGAAAACATTGTGGGAAAAGGAGAAAATGCTGGTAACCAGCATTTTCTCCTTTTCCTACAATGTTTTCTGCCCTACCAAAGAAAAATTGCATCATTTGAACCACTTTGAAATTGTCGTCTGCAAATTCTTTCAATTTGGACATGGCTAAAATTTTGTCAGGTAAAGGGTTAATTAGACAGGCAGAAAGCTGATGTTTATTCAGTTAATTTAAAAATCAAAGAGGAAGTGATTTAATTTGCAGTTAAAAGCAAACCCAGATAGTACGTGACTTTGAATGTCATGTCATGCAGCACGTACAGGCAACCGTCTTGACTCATCATCCTCAACATACTAAATGTAAAACAAATCTCAAGTTATATATAATCCTTTTAGTACTTAGTTTCTTTTGGTGACTGAAGTAAAAATGTCATGGCACATATTCGCCTCCCGTTCTAGACACATTTGAATCATGTTCTGGCAAAAGCGGGTTTAATGTATCTCCGTGATCCAAAATAGTATGCAAGTCATCACATAATTATGGATCCATAAAATCCATTGTGTATAAAAACTGACTAAATCATTAGATCTTTTGATGCGCAGAAAATTGAGAGATAGCAAAAGGTATCGACCCCGGTCACCCTGGGGAGACTGCGTAAGCTGACCTGGGTCGATACATTTTCCAGATGCGTTAAACCCTTTCTTCACAGACCATGACTCGGTGGTAATTCTATATTGCAAGTATGACTAGCAATCGGAATTATTCTCTTTTCGATCTGCTTCCAGTTAATACTCATCATGGGAGATAATAAGATTTAGACCTATGTAATGCCGTTATCCAAAGTTTTTTTTTTTTTGTGTGTATGTGTACATGACTAATATTGTCTCTAAATGCGCAAGGGATTTTGACAGTAACATCAGGTTTAATTGTTGAATTTGGGTGTTAAAAAAAGGCATTTTTATTCCGTAATGGGTAAATGTGACGGTTTCACACTGCTTATCTTTATGAGACTGGATAAGATATCGTCGCACTCAGTTGCGCAAGACCGTGCGCAATCGGCGCATGATACTGATCATTTGACATTCCCGTGGGCGTTAGCAAAGTTCTTGCGCAATTATTAAGGGAAGCGTAACTGGAAGCGTATCCCGTTAAGCCGAGGCTTTATCAAACGACAAAAATTAGATCTGGCCAAATCGAAAGCGTTTGTAGAAGACAAAGGCGATGGCTAAATTGATGGGATTTTTCTTTGAAATGCTCGAAAACATCATGTGAATAGGAGAAAATGATGGTACTTAACATGTTTTCCTGTTTCCTAAAACGTTTTCAATATCTATTGTCCTCGGGCATAATAGTTTGACCATTGGATAAAGAAACATTATTATAAATTCCTTTTCACACTAAACTTTTTATATATTTCTATCATTTCTGTCATTTAACTCAATAATTTGTAAGTCTGTAAGGATGATGAAAATCAACATTACCGACCCCCCCCACACACACATACACACTTTTTGCTAAATTATACCGCATTGACAAGATACAGTACTTGAATATTTGCAAAAGTATTCTGAATTCAAATCGGAGCAATTAATGACCTTAAGTTTCAAGATGTACAAAGTGAGTTAACAAGCCCTAGCTTCGTCTACGCGCTAAATCTCTATTGGTTATCCACTTTAAAGGCCCAATAGCGGTCAAAACATCAGTGTAGGTGTTAAAATGTATCTAAATTTAAATCATACCATTTAAAAGTATGGAAAATATTGTGGAGATGACAATCTGTAACTGCTTGGGCGGTCCACGTGTTAGTCGGAGGCAGTAAATTGAATTTCAAAACCAGGCAAAAAGTAAACAAAATACAGAGTGACCTGGCAAGTTTTAACCAAGTTTTGAAACTAAATTCTCTATCAGCGCCTAATACTTGGACCGACCGCACAACAACAGAATATCATCTTCATAATAATTTCCATATTTTTAAATGGTATGATTTAAATTTAGACGCATTTTAGCACCCGCTTTGTTGACTTTTGGAAGCTATAGTTACTTTAAACTTTATGCTAGATTGGTTACCTCCCCTGATACAACAGGGGTAAAATCAATCTCCGAGCAGAGTTG
Source organism: Tridacna gigas (assembly GCA_945859785.2). Taxonomy (NCBI): domain Eukaryota; kingdom Metazoa; phylum Mollusca; class Bivalvia; order Cardiida; family Cardiidae; genus Tridacna; species Tridacna gigas. The sequence continues at coordinate 73,265,510 of OX244029.2, forward strand.
TCGTTCATTACCTCACATACATCTCTGCGATGGGCTAAATGACAAGAATCTTGTCAAACCGAGGAAAACATGTTTTGTTACTGTTTAACTGTTTCATGTGTAACATGATAAAGTAGACAAAGCAAATATGATTCCAGATGCATTATAGGTGCATTTAAATTGATGAATTTACCTGTATACAATGGAACTATTTTTTCGAGTTTCTTCACTGATCAGATTCCTACGCCAATTGTAAACCGAATGGCTGCGCCCACGAATGAAGACAAGTTAAACAAAATTATACAGTCCTGTGACAGTTTCGACAAACCGATGGATCTAAGTTTGTAACATCAAAGAAGAGATTGTCGTCCTTTAAAACACATTTTAGCTTTTCAGAAAACCCCTCTTTTCCACATTTTCTCCCACTAAGTTTGATTGGCCGTATGCTGTTTGAACAGCAAACAAAACAATCGATACATCTTTCTTTCACCGGCGTTTGTGTCGCCATTTGGGGTTATGGTCATGTGACGGAAAATCTCGCGAGAGGACGGACTACTTTCTGAGCCCACTACAGAGGTGAATGTGAATGAACCGGAGTGCAAGAGAGTGGGGTAATATATCTACAACGGGGAACTCAATGTTACACAAACCGGAAGTCAGCATCACTGAGATACGTATCATTACTTCCGTTTCATAGTTTCGTTTGTGTACTGAGGTCAAGAAAATTTGCACTGCATGTATATCATCACTAATTAAGTCTGTTAACCTTTTAAAGCGCCAGATAACGTTAAAAAACATTTTCAGTCTAGAAATAAGACCAGAATAAATGCATTTTCAAGGTTACTCTTGTCCAGAATGTCTCATTGAACCGGACTGTGTAAATCAAAGATAAAAAAGAACTTTTTGTGCGGCCGGACTTTGATCTAAACTGGCTGCAAAGGCAAATTAACCCTTTACCACACAATCCCGACTTTTAACGACCCTGAGGAAGAAGCCTTTTGAAAGCATTGTGGGAAGAGGAGAAAATGCTGGTAACCAGCATTTTCTCCTTTTCCCACAATTTTTTTTACTCTTCCCAAGACAAATTTTAAATTTTGAGTCACACTTATTTTGTCGTCTGTAAAAGCTTTGAATTTGGACTGGTCTAAAATTTTGTCGTTTGGTAAAGAGTTCATGTCGGCTGTTTTGGCTCGATTGGCCGGATTGGAATCTCGGAATGCTGAACGTATCTTAGCATTAGACTGGAAAAAGAAAAGGTGGAACTAATATCAGATTGAAAGTTCTGTGCAGCCTGATCTTGATTAATGCCAAAGTTTTGTGCAGGAAACGACGGTTGATCTTGATTTATCCCGTCCACAAAAAGCAAATTGGAACACGTGTGGCGGTAAACAGGTTTAAGGACTTTCTATGCTTTGGCAAGATTTACAATAAAACTTGCAAAAAGTGAAGGCGATCTTTATTTTCGTCTACACATCAAACATAACCATTGCAAGAATAGAAATAGAAAAAATTGAGTCATGCTCTTTGAAAAGGGGGCTTAATGCATATGCAAAAAGTATCGACACAGGTCAGCCTGCGCAGTCCGCGCAGGCTGACCTTGGTCGATACTTTTTGCTCTTTGTCAATTTTCTGCAATTTTCTTTTTAAAGCACAGTCTAGCTCATGATTTGGCTGTGAGACATAATTATTTTTTCTGGGACCAAAAGTATGTGATGTTTTGCGAATGAGACAATTTTGTAAGACAGATGCAAGGCAGTGTTTACGGTTCAGATATACTTTGCGTATAAAAATTGCTAAGACCATTTCATGTTTTTTTATTTACATGCATTTCATTACCAAATTTAGAATACAAGACGAATAATTCTAGGCCCTTGAGGACCTGAAATATAAAGGTGTCGTTATCTTCGACATTTTAATTAATGCAACAAAAACTCATTTTTGTATGTACACTTGTAACTTTCCGAAACGGACATATTATCATAAAAATACTATGACAAAATATACAGCATGACAATCTTTTATGGCATTCGCAGTTACATGTAATTATTTGTTGGGAAAAATGCAGTGAAAGTATTTACAGCCATTTAAAAGTCTTTAGCACGCAATCCCGAATTTTAACGACACTGCGAAAGAATTTTGAAGACACTTTGGGAAAAGGAGAAAATGATGATTACCAGCATTTTCTCCTTTTCCCACAATGTTTTCAGCCCTACCAAAGACAAATACTATCATTTGACCACAGCCTATTTGTCGTCTGCAAATGCTTCCAATCTCGACACACAAAAACAGACTGTTTTGTAAAGAGATATCGACAATCTTCTATTCTTGCCCAAATACTCGTTTACTCTTGTACGCGTAAAACAGCAAAAGGGCTGAGCAAAAAAAGACGATTAATTTAGTCGTTAGATTTCTTTATTTTCAGGATCATGACGACTTCTGACAGACTCGATGACATTTTTGGTCGTTTGTTTCAATGTCTTTCTAAACTTTGGATCAAGGAGACCGTATATGATGGGATGTATGACACTGTTTATAAAGTACAGACGATAGAAGAAAATAATCAAGGCGAGATTGGAGTAGCTCGGTTTGTCCTTGAAAATTTTACCAGAGATCACCAAATACATGATGTTTGTAACGATGAAAATCGTGGTGAACACGAAGGTAATCAAGGTCCTTCGTCGTAATTTATCCCTGGCTTTGCCGGAAAACCGTACCTTCTTCTTAGTTTTGTTGACAGTTTTGTGACCGAGATCTTTTACTCGCGTTGTTAATCGTTCAGCTAAACTAACGCGTTTGACAACTTTTTCTTTTTGTGGAATGTTTTTGTCAGGTGTCGTTTCCTTTGGTTGTGTGGACGATTTTGATGTTGATTCTTCTTTAACTTTGTCTGATTCGCTGTCCGAAGTACCGGTACTGCAGACTTTAGATGAGCCATGGTGGCTGCCAGAAATAGGTTCATCTGGCACCCTGGATACCCTCATGTTTGTCGATCTTTCTTCCATCTTTTTCTTCTCTTCGAAAGTCATCTTAACTTTCTTAGCATCGCTGCCTTTCCTTTTTACACTCGTGCCTTTCTCAAACATGATACCATTTTCTTGGACTTTGTACGCAACAAGGTCCACTTCTCGCTTACTGCGAGCAGTGGCATTTATTTCCTCACAAAGGTTATTATCAATGATAGAACTGGAGTGCGCATCCTCGCAATCATCCGACATATCAGATCCCTTCATTTTGGAACTATCCTTCGTAATACTTTTATCTTCTGAATGACGACTTTCACGTTTTCGGAATTGCGATTGTTGCCTCATTTTCATGACGTAACCAAATACTTGGCGTCCAACAAGGCAGTATAAAACCAACATGACAACCATGACCAAAAAATGTGGTCCCATTGCGACAATATACAGAGTTCTCCATATGTGTTGTTTAGGGTCAGGCGTACATGTGTACACAGTCACATTAGTGTTCTTGTACTCTCTGATTGATTCTCTCCTGCTGAACATCATGATAATAGTCCAGGACTGCACACATGTAACTATCAAACATATAGCATAACCTTTCAACACAGATCGTGAAGTCATTTGCCAGCTGTAAGGATAACACACTTTTCTATGGCGGTCTATTGCTATCAGCAATAAAACATAGACAGTACTTAGAGACAGAAACACGTGTAAAAATGATTTTAGTTTACACAAAATAGCGCTTGGAAAGATGTACCAATGCAGTTGAGTATAGACCTCCATCGGTAAGATGGTTAATGACGTTGTTAGGTCCACAGCACAGAGTCCAAGCACAAAGTATCGGAAGTTACACGACTGGTACTTGAATATATGTACATAAAGTACAAATAAATTCCCGAAGATACCCATAACAGAAAAGACGGCCACTATTGCAGACACTGGTGCTATATGATTGGCAAACTCGTTATTTACATCGTGTGCTAAATAAGTTTTATTTTCTTGTAGCTCCATGTTTTCAGCCTTTATTCTCTCTTTTTGCTGTCATGTCACAAAGAAACCTATTTGAATACTTGTCGTATATCCTTGGTAGCAAATCAAACACCAGCAGAAACTGCACGTTTATGATGATCCCATCTTCTCTCGATATTACTTCTCTCGATGTTACAATTCAATCTCTGATGAAACATTTGTTCGCGTATTCTTAATGCTGGAAGTAACGTGGTGCATTACCTCATCATGCTTTGTATTGTCTCGTGATGATAAAGTCCAAACACCAAGTCTCACTTTATAAACTGTAACACAATGACATGAAAGTCTCATATATTTAGAAACCCGAGTTACTAAGTACTTACATAAGTAACATCACTGTAAACTAGAGGTCGAATGTTTACTCATGTACTATATCTTTGTTCGGATTGAAGTTTCCGGTAGTTGTAAAATCAAACAGTGTGTGACTGTCCACTTGACAATCTATATCCTTATACATACTTAATCCTTTCCCAAACGACAAATTTTGGACTGGTCCAAATTTAAAGAGTTTACAGACGACAATTTCAAATTTGATGGAAATGGCAGAAAGGTCTCAAAAAGGGTAGAAAACACTGTGGGAAAAGGAAAAATTGCTCGTTACGAGCTATTTCTCCTTTTCCCACAGTGTTTCAAAAGACTTGTACTGCAGACACGTGAAAACCAGGGCTTGTTTGGGAAAGGGTTAATCTTGTACTGGATTGCCTTTATTTATTTTTTCCCCATCTGAAACAGAAAAAACAACAAAAACAACAACAACAACAACAACAACCCATAAAAAGAATCGTGAAAGTTTATTTCCAAGCAACATAGGAATTACAAATAGAGCGTCAAAATTGTTGACGGAACTTCGCTCGCATAACTTGCAAAGCAGAAAGTTTGATCACATAAGTCCATTAAAATTTAAGAATTCTTCGTACATGAAATGAAAATGTCAGGACATATACCTACAGCGTAGGGCCGCTCTGAACGGCGAGAAATCATGTTTGCCAAACTTTATGAAGGAATCTCTCTCTCTCTCTCTCTTGTCATAACCCTTAGGCTGCTAAGCACGACTTGCGGGCCTTTTGCGGACAGTGTAGATCAAGATCAGACTGTACAGAACGTGCATTTTGATCTCGGATCTACATTTTCTGATAAGTAGATATCTCTCCCTCCTTCCCCCAAATATCTTTGAAATTGCAGAAGTTTGGTTTTTACTGTCGGCTTGAAAGTTTCAATTCAATTATTTAGTAGGATAAGGGTTAAGACAGCAACCAGTAGGCTACTGGTAATATGAAACACCAAGGACACATAAACATGTGCACTGGCCACCTTGACAGAATTGAAATACTGATAAAAATGTAAGGGATATTGATAATATAACAACTCATCAGGGACTGTATTCACCAACCGTTCTCAAGAACATTCTTAGTCTTATTCTCCAAGATTTTCTAAATTTGAAAGTAACACAACTTCTGATCGGCTGAACCATTTGGTTTAGCCAATCAGAAGTTATGTTACTTCTAAATTTAGATAAGGGTTAAGCTAATAATAACCCTTTACCACACGACAAAACTTTAGATCTTTTGGAATTGAAAGCATTTGAATACGCTGAACAAAATGCTTAAAACTGGCTTTGACATGGTTAAAAAAAAATACCGATTGTCGGCATTTTTTTCCTTTTTTCCGGGATGTCTTCGAAAGACCACGTTCCTCAGGGTCCTCTATTCATGCAGGATCTTGAACCCTTTACCACTCAGCTAAAATGTAGACTGGTCCAAATTGAAAACATTTGCAGACGAAAATTCAAATGTTACTCATATGACGGGGTTTCTCTTTGATAGGGTAGAAAACACTGTGGTAAAAGGATAAAATGTTGCAAGCAGCATTTTCTCCTATTACCACAATGTTTTTAAAAGGCTTCGTTCTCAGGGACGTTAAAAGGCGGCATTGTATGATAAAGAGCTAAAAAGGTAAAAGGGAGGTAATTCTTTACCAAACGACAAAATTTTAGATTTGGTCAAATGGAAAGCATTTATAGACATCAAAGCAAATAACGTTGAAGCTCAGAAAATGAAATTTGTATTTAGTTGTATGGTGTTTCACACCGTTTTCAACATTATTTCAGTTATATCGCGGCGGCCAGTGCCCCTATCCATGCTTTCCTGGAGTTTCTCTTTACCAGTACTCCGCACAATATTCTTTCCAATCCACTGGCTGCTTTCCCACATAACCATCGTCGAAACAATGGTCAGCAGTGAGAGAGGAATGAATCCTGTCGCAATGACTATCATCAATCCCCGGAAAGAAATTGGCCAAGCCGGGGATCGAACCAGCGACTTCCTGTTCTCAAGTTCTGTACGCTACCGACTGAGCTACGGGGCTTGGCGAAATTTATATTTAGAAGGATAGAAAACATTGTAGGGAAAGGAGAAAATGCTAGTTGTCAGCATTTTATGCCACATTTTTTTTTTTTTTAACTTTCTCTTCAGCGTCTTTAAAACTCAGAATTGTATGGTAATGGGTTAACCCTTAGGCTGCTAAGCGTCACTCACTGACCTTTTGCTGACAGTGTAGATCAAGGTCAGACTGAACAGAACGTGCAGTCTGATATTGGATCTACACTGTCCGATAAGAAGATTTTTTTCTCCAAAAGACAAGTTTGTAATAGCATTATTCGTGTTTTTACCATTGCATTGAAGGTTTTATTTAAGTTTCTCAGCAGGATAAGAGTAAAGGGAGTTATTGCGTATTCATAAACTGGGAGGAAACACGTGTTGCACTATATATCCGAAAAAAGTACAAAATCTGGTGAAAAGTCAACTCTTTACCACACAATTCATATATTTCACGACCTCGGAGAACAGAGCTTTTGAAAACATCGTGGGAAAAGGAGAAAATGCTGATTACCAGCACTTTCTCCTTGTCCAACAATGTTTTAGCCTTTTTTCAATTTGTTGTATGCAAATGTTTTCAATTTAAACAGATCTAAAAATTTGTCATTCGGTAAAGCATTCACCCTAAGCGCGACTCAATGACCTTTTGTGGACAGTGTAGATCAAGATCAGACTGCATAGAGCGTGCAGTCTGATCTTCGATCTACACTGTCCGATAAGGAGCAAAAATTCTCCAAAAATGACTTTTAACTAGCAACAACTGGGTTTTTTATCGACTTCAAAGTTTCATTTAACTTATTCAGAAGGTTACGGGTTAAAAACTAGCTCTGTCTCACATGAAGTTCAACATACATGTGCTGATGTAATAGGAAATTTATATATGATCCATGCTCTGTGAAAAAGGGAGCTTGATGCATCTGTGAAAAGTATCGAACCAGGTCAGCCTGCGCAGTCCGCGCATACTGACCTTGACCGAAACTTTTCGCTGTTGGTCAACTTCCTATATGTCCAGGAACCAGTCTACCTCATGATTAAGTCGGCTGTTAAAAAGTGACTATTGTGGATTTATAAGTATGTGATGGCTTGACATGGTTCATGGAGATATATTAAGCCTCCTTTTGCTGGAGCATGGCTCATATCTATAGAAGTACATGGGATTTCCTTTTGAAATTAACCACAAGGACAGTGCGTTATCATCAAAACAATGGTAAAACTTTAGGTGCATTTTCTTTATGACTAGCGCAGCCCAGCCCGGTAGCTCAGCCGGAGTCGAAACCAGGCGGTCACTTGTTCAAATTTCCAGCTTGGCAAATTTCCTTTTTTGAGGATTGATAATTTTCATTACGACACGATTCATTCCTCTCTCACCGCTGATCATCATTTTGACGGTGTTCAGTGGTTTGGGAAAAATTTTGAGCAAAGTACTGGCAAGAGAAACTCTAGGAAAGCATGGATAGGTGCACTGGCCTCCGCGATATAACTGAATTAATTTTAAAACCGGCGTAGATTGTAGATTCCAAGGTTGCATGGTGTTTAACGCCGTTTTCAACATTATTTCAGTTATATCGCGGCAGCCAGTGCACCTATCCATGTTTTCCTGGAGTTTCTTTTATCAGTACTACACACAATAATTAAGCCACGGGCTTGTTTCCAAAAGAACCATCGTCGAAACAATGGTCAGCTGCGAGAGAGGAATGAATCCTGTCGCAATGGCTACCATCAATCCTCGAAAAGAAATTGGCTGAGGCGGGGATCAAACCAGCGACCCCTGTTCTCAAGTCCTGTTAGCTACCGACTGAGACACTGGGGCTCAGCGGAAAACGGCGTAAAACTCTGTGCAAACAAACAAATTCATCTAGCTATAACAGAAGATAATTTTAAATTCCTGAGAATGACATAATTTTTGTCGTCGAGTGAGTTCAGGAATGAAAAGATAGCGTCCCATTCTTAATGTATATGCAGTTCGTATCCTGTTTTTGCTGTAATCGACACGTTACTATGCGAGTGTTTTTGAAACACTAATATTTTGCCCATTGTTGTTTAATGTTCGATTCTTAGAGGAAAAATGCAACAAAAGATCTATTTTTTTTTTAAAGTGAATGCTTTGACTTGATTTTAAGGGGATTATTCATTTTTTATTCCATGAAGCAAAATTTCTTGCAAAACACCGCTAAATACACTTATATATGAGCCATACTCTGTGAAAAAGGGGTTTAATGCATCTTCGTGATGTATGATACCTTGCAAACCATCACTTCATCGTGGGTCCATAAAATCCACTTTATCTAACAACCGACTGAATCCTGAGGTAGAATGGTCCTTGGACACGCAGAAAATTGACCAATAGCGAAAAGTTTCAGCCCAGGTCAGCCTGCGCGGACTACCCAGGCTGACGATACTTTTCGCAGGTGCATTAAGCCCCATTTTCACAGAGCATGGCCGGTATATTTTTTTGTCTTTGCAATCGTAATAAGTGCGCGCTTACATTCTGTAAAAAAAGAACAATTTTCGAGGTTTAAATATTAGATTGGTCGTTTTGCAATTGTTAACGCCGTCTATGTTTTTTTAAATGCATAACCTATCTGATATGTGCATTCTGGGTACAGAACCGGACTATTTTTCAAGGCGGCAATCAATGCAATGAATTTAAAAATAGAATATACGTTTACTCACTAAAACCTATCTTGTACGATTCATCCGGCCATGGTTAGCTTGCATGTAACCCATAAGCTTGGGAAAAAGCCCCTGTATAAGCCCAGCAAGGTGGGGACGTATTCTTGTTGTCAGTCTTTCACCAAAAATCCCGGTCTTCCCCATGTCTATATTTAGAAACTGTCAACAGAGATTTGCAGTAAACAAGTGGTATTAAAAAAAAAAATATATATATATATATATTTTTTTTTTTTTTTTTTCCTCATTTCAAATCATTTTGTTTTTTAAAATTTGTAGCGAGAAAACAACCTTGCTTTTTCAACAATTATTTGTTGCCATTTTCCGTCTGCACATTTTAAGCGGCAATATATTCATCGCGTATTAATATTTATCTTGTACAGGATTGTGATGCGTCAAAGCAGACAGATCAAATCTTCGAAGAATATGTCATGCACAGACAACGCGAATCCCCGTAATCGACGCGTTTCACTGATCACGTGACATTCCCACAAGACTCTGGAGCGAAATCCATGTAGCCCACTGTGGAAATACCACTGAAAAATATTTTTCTGACTTCGGTCTTTCTTCCTTATCGAGAATTTGTCAGCTAGCGCCTTAATAAATTTAGTGATGAAACTCATTTGTTAAGTTTGGTGAAATTTTTGAAAATCGGAAAAGCTCCCTTTAACGACAGACAGTACATGTACATGTGTTCGTTTATCTTAATGTTTTCTGTTGAAGTGTATATTCACGATCAACTTATGATCGCAATTTGACGAGTCTAAATTTTCTATTGTCTGCTTCGTCGTTACCAGGGGTCCTGCGTGGCTAGGTAAAGTGTAGGACTCGTAACCTGGAGGCCCCAGGTTCGAGCCTCACTGGATCCACGGGGTTTTTCGTGGGAGTGTCCCTAGGCAAGACACTTCAGAGCCCTAGCCTAGTACCGGTGAAACCCAGGAAATACATGAATGTGTGAGCTGTCGCTGGGATATGACTGAAATAATGTTGAAAGCGGCGTAAAACACAGTTCAATCAACCAATTACAATCAATTAATCAATCAATCAATTCAATCGTCGTTACCATAAAGGGCTAAAGCTTTTGACTAATTGCAACTAATTAGGCGAAAGATGGGGGGATCAAGCATCAAGCCCCTTTTGCCAGAACGTGGCTCATATTCATTTCACTTATATTATAGCGCCGAGGGCTTGACGTGCAGCTTAACATAAACCAACAGACACAGACAGGGGTATGTTTGCATGAAATACAGAGAGAGAGAGAGAGAGAGAGAGAGAGACAGAGGGAGAGGGACGGGGGATTGAGAATTGAGCTCCGCTCTGGCAAAAGGGCTGAAATGCATCTTTGTAATGCATATACTAAGCACTTCGTCGCATCATATGGATCCAGTTTGTATAAATACAGACCGAGTCATAAGTTAGGGTGGTCTCTTGACATGAAGAAATTTTAACCCTTATCCTGCTAAATATAGAAATGAAACTTTCAAAGAAGCCCTTTGAAAACATTGTGGGAAAGGAGAAAATGCTGGTAACCAGCATTTTCTCCTTTTCCCACACTGTTTTCTAACCTTTCAAATTTAAATTTCAATTTTTGAGTCACATTTATTTAGTCGTCTGGAAAAGCTTTCAATTTGGACAAGTCTAAAATTTTGTCGTTTGGTAAAGAGTTAAGAGAAAAGATTTTTCTGAGTGTCAGTGGAATACATTTTCAGCCTTGGAAAGAGGAACAGTTAATATGTTTGGCTTGATAGAGTTAACCAAGCCCCCGTAGCTCAGTCGGTAGCGTACAGGGCTTGAGAACAGGAGGTCGTTGGTTCGATCCCCGGCTTGGCCAATTTCTTTCCGAGGATTGATGATAGTCATCGCGACAGGATTCATTCCTCTCTCACCGCTGACCATTCGATGATGGTTATGTGGGAAAGCAGCCAGTGGCTTGGAAAGAATATTGTGCGGAGTACTGTTAGAAAGAAACTCCAGGAAAACATGTATAGGTGCACTGGCCGCCGTGATATAACTGAAACAATGTTGAAAACGGCGTTAAACACCATACAATCAATACAATTGATAGAGTTAAGCTGACTCTTATCCAGCCAGATTCATGATTGATAGCTACCACAAAAATAAGTTTCACTCAGTTTACATGACTTAAACACTTAATAAAGAGGCGGTAAGTGTATACCAAGATCAGAATTAGGTCTTTATTGCAGGTCGAAACTACTTTGGTAAAGAGTTAAACAGACCTACTTGCATTGCTAACAAATGTTACATAGCTTGCAATGTGTGTCATTGCCTGAAGCAAGCAGGTACATACCTTCTCTATGTTGGACATGATTTGTGATATTTGTGTTGCACAACAGTTCAACGATAAGTAACAAAAAATAGTTTAACCCTTTTATCAAACAATCACGAGTTTTAACCATCCCGGTGAATGCAGCTTTCGAAAACATCGTGGGAATAGGAGAAAATGCTGGTAACCAACATTTTCTCTATTTCCCACAATGTTTTCTACCCTTTATGGACAACTTACACTACTTGATCTATGTTTTATTTGTCGTCTGTAAATGCCACGAATTTGGCCAATTCTACAATCTTCTTGTTGTTTTGGTGCAGGGTTAAGAACACCATCTGATTCCTGCCATATTCACACTGGAGAGACTTTACGTTCTTGCTCCAGTTTAACGTTACTGCTCTTGTCAATCGAACGTACCCGCTCCAGTTAAAAACATGGCTGCACCCACAAGATTTCGTAAGGTAAGCACAAAAACATTATTCTTTTTACATGTTAATGAATAGATATGTAGTTGAAAGCTGTCGCACGGAATGTCTGGGATGTCAGTGCACGTAAATCTGTCGTTCTTTTGGTGGTTAATCGTGTGTTGAAGGCGTTTAATCCGACAAACTTCCGTCGGCGACTACGGTTTCTAGAAAATCTGTACTTGGAGTCTCCAAAAACCTTTGTAAAACATATACAGTAGATAATCTGAAGTGTGTGCCGTGTCAGATGACCTATAGAATGATTATTCCTCTCGACTATAAACCGAAAAGAACATAAAATGCAATTATAAAGCGATGTTTTGCCTTATTCGCATTACAACGTTACATGCTCCGAAATTCAATACGACGTTCTAGCTCCTGAGCTGAAACATGTTCCGCGTAAGTCTTCGAGTTACAGTAAACAATTCTGTCATTTTGGTCAAGACCTGTATTAATCATCGTGATCACAGTCATAGGGTTGTCATCTTTGATAATGGCACATCCTCGTTGACCCAGTTTCGATTCATTCTATAATCGACCCTGGGTTATTTGGCTGGCGTTTCCTCCTTCTCATGAATTATTCGTGAAGCATTTTGATTGGTAATCTCAGTATTTTCTTAAGAAAATTTAAGCTATTTTTATCACAAATATGCCGTCATTTCTATTTTTCACTAGCCGATATCCAATTACATCATTCGTTGAAAATCAAGCTTAGCGATTACTTTAAATATAACGGCTGCTATCAACGCTACAATCGAGAAGCGTTTAAAAGAGATGTTCAAATCGACAATTTTATTTAATTTATTGGAACAGGAATAGCAAGCTTTTCTTTTGCTTTTCATTCCTTAAGACTGTAACTATGTATGATGTTTTAAAATATTTGCGCTCGATAGTGTCGTCCTTTAATTACAGAATGGCATATGTCTCACACGAGACGATCACGCCATATTTGATGACCACCTTGGGTTTTTTTCAAAGGTTAATTTTAGTAACTGACGAAATGAAATTTGTCCCCTCTACAAGAGAGAATCATTATAGTAGCGATCTTTTGATTGGCTATTAGGCTACTTCCCGACCATATGAATATTCCGATGAAACGACGAATTGCTAGTCAGTTTTCCCAGGGGTAATGCATGGAGAGTAACGTAATGCTTAAACCTGGGTTCCGAGGATAATAACAGCAATGACTATCCTTATGAACGACCAAATATATATTGCAAATCGGTTGAAAAACTGATGTAGAATACTAAGCAAAACAATACACATTTTTCCTATTTTCATATTGTATTCTATAAAATGAGACAAGTATTTCTCGGTTTGGTCACATTTTGAAATGTTTTCTCCAACTTGATCACTATAGATCGGTTCAAATGTGTAGTTTGATAGATACTTGAATGACAGTACAATACTAAAACACGTTGAACCGTTTTAATACACCTAATCTAATTGAGCATGTATTCAGAGGATCTGAGGTTCTCTCTCTAATATTATTGAGCTTTCAGAATCAGACATTCATCGTCAAAGAATGGAGAGAGAGAGAGGGGGGGGGGGGCCGGGGGTAGAGAGAGATAGAGAGAGGTGATTTGTCTGATAGGCCCTTTTGTCTTCTAAATTTGTTTCAGAAAGTAACTGTAGTATACTGGTCTATCCCACAGACAGATGTAAATATATAGCTACGTAGTCGGGTATAGGTATTTGTTGATATATCGTGAGGCTAATTGACATGGTCAGATGTTTAGTGATCAGTTATGTGGGACAGTGAATAGTTTTCCTTTTTCTTTTTTTCAGTTTGTCATGATCAGAATATATCACGTCTGTCTAGAACACTTATCAAGCTTTATAAACATCTTTTTTTTTTCAGGACACCATGCCAAATCCAGTGTGTGATGTGTGCGGGAAGTCTTTTTGTTCCAAATCATCCCTGTCACGCCATTAAAATCAGGACAAGAAACCTGACTGACAGACAGGCCGAAAGACGGACGGGCAATTATACATTGTTTGATTAAACTCGTAGACAATCGCTTATAATATCGTACTTTCTTTCAACTCAAGAGCTGGATCGTTTTATTGAGTTTCGGAGCATGGAACGTTGTCTATAAAAACTTGACATATAGTTGCTCTGTTATAAAAAATCGTACATGTTTTGTTTGGAACTGTGGTGAATAAAGTATATATGTATCACTTGGTATAGCACAAACTTCAGAATATCATGTTTGTACGTTTAAGAAAGGTTTTTGCTGACTTCCGCGTGTTGATTATTCAGAAATCATAGTCCCTGACGGAAGTTTGTCGGATTAAACGTCTTCAACAAACAACCAACCATCAAAAGAACGATACAGAAATATGTACTGATATCCCAGACGTTCCGTGCGAAAATCGTCTGTTGCATATCTATTCATATGATTGTTAAAAAAAGCAATTTTTGGTGCTTACCTGTCAAAAGTCTAGGTCGCGGCCATGTTTTTACCCGGAGCAGGTACATTCGATTGACAGGAGCAGTAACGTTAAACTGGAGAAAGAACGTAAAGTCTCTCCAGTGTGCATATTGGTAACTTAAATTTTTAAAATATCGAATTTAGGATAAGAGACTTGAGAGTGTTACAGAAATAAAATATACATTGTTGATTTGTCATAGTGATTCATTAAGCTGTTTGAGTATAAATGAGCCATGCTCTGGCAAAAGGGAGTTTAATGTATCTCCGTAATCCATTATACCAAGCAAGTCATCACATATTGATGGATCCATAAAATCCATTTAGTCTAACAATCGACTGGATGTGGAGGTGAAATGGTCCTTTGACATGCAGAAAATGTACAAATAGCGAAAAGTTTCGACCCATGTCAGCCTGCGCGGACTGCGCAGGCTGACATGAGGCGATACTTTTTGCAGATGCGTTAAGGCCCCTTTACACAGAGCGTGGCTCATTAGTGTTTTACCCTTTACCTCCTGAAACAAATTAGAAAACACCCACTTCTTTGTAAAGTATAGGTAATCTAAACGTTTTGACACATAAGCTCATGCGAGTGTTGTGTCAGAATGAGATGTTGTTTGCTGTCATAAGTTTATCCTTTTATCAAAATGTTTTTAGCAGAGATCTGCTCCAAACACGAGAAAATAGTCATCACCAGGAGGAAGGAGGAAATTTATAAGTGTCATGTGAAGATACTGAACATCCGTGTTTATGAACAAAGACAACTGCCGTGAAACCAGGTTCCGATATGATTAATATTTCAATGGCTGACTTCCGAATCGTTAATCACGAGATTTCTGCTCGGTGGCTGATAAATGTATGATTTTTATTGGATATTTATATTGTGAAACATTATGACATGGTTCGGGAATAGCTTACAAATGGTACCTGACATGTACATGATTGGAAACGTACCTGTTATCAAAGTCTCCATGTACCAGGATTCTTACCTGTAATTATGTGCTGCAATACCAGATTGAACTGAGACTGAACTCAAAGGAACATGTAAAGCTGTTAATCATGAAGAAAGTAGATCTGACAGCTGTAGCCGCCTAGTACATGTAGGTCGACATTTGTGTAAATTACTGAATGTGTCTGCACAGACCTTATATGAAATCAACGCTTAACTACATGTATTTCGTTTCTTGTGCGAAAATATGCATCTTTTGATACAGTGTCGAATTATCATGGATACAGTAAATTGAAAATACAAAGAGAACGAGAACTAGAAGGTGTTGCAAAGTGAGAGTAGCACCAATCATGTAGAATACATTGTGTTTCATTGCTTGGCTTAAAAATCAGACGACCGTCGTGTATGTGTTAAATGTTCAATTTCTTTGGTGACAAAGCTATCGGCGCTCCTTGGAGACGTCATCAGAGTTTTCATTTATTACACAAAGGAGACAAAAAGTTAAGGTATAATGGCTGATCACGTTACAACAATTTTTGACTTGAACAGAGAGAATACATTGACAACACTCCCGGTTATAATATTCATAGGATTTATAGCTGTGATGGGAGCTATTGGTAACTGTGTAGTAATATACATATACTCTCAAAAGTACCCGAAATGCAACTTCAAGTATTTTGTTTTGTTATTGGCAGGTTTGGACCTAATTAGTTGTTGTATATTGATGCCTCTGGAAATAGTAACATTTATATATTGGTTTGTCTATCCTTCTTCCGCATTGTGTAAGGTTAAATCTTTTCTGAATGTATTTACAGTGTGTTCCTCCGCGACATCCTTATTGCTGATAGCTATAGACAGGTACAGAAAGGTCTGTAGACCACACAGCCGACAGATGACAAATACTTGTGCAGTAAAACTGTCTATACTGGTGTTAGGTGTTTCAGCCATTCCAGCGACCAGTGATGCAGTCTTTTGGGGTCTACATACATTCCAGGTATCAGGTTCAAATGTTACCGCCACAGTGTGCGAAAAAGACGATGCTTATAAAGACACCATAGGGCCAACAATTCACACAGCTGTTCTATACGCAGGAACGAACATTCTGGTGATGTTGTCTACCATTGTATTATATATATTGATCGCTTTGAAACTTTTTTGTGTGGTTGGACCCGAAGGTCCATCAACTCCCGAAATTAGGATATCTCCTAGTGTGGTAACCCCAGAAACAGGTCAGTCGGTTCACATGTTCAAGTTTGATTCGGTTATAGAGTCAGGTCTATCGGAATCCGAGGACGATTCAACTAGAAACTCAATCGAAACATTAGAGGAGCCGCCATCCAATGACATTTCCGACAGGAATTCTAACTCTATTCCACTCGAAGATACTGTAGTGTTACGAGAAAAGCCTAATAATCCTGCTGACAGAACCAGTAAAGATTCAAATGTTTCAAAAGCAGTTCGTTTATCTTTAGAATTCCTGCAGGAAGATGCGCGAAGATCCAATAATCTTCGAGTTCCCGAAAACCCAATGAGGAGAAAACAAAGCGTGACTAAAGTTCCAAGAAGTCCTAAATATGCATATGGGCGCCGACGGTCCACAGTTGGAAGTCTGAGAGGTGTTTCAAGTTTAAGACTACGACGTAAAACCCTCATCATGTTCATATTGACTGCCGTTTTTGTTGGTACCACACTCCTCTATTTTTGTTTACTAAGCACCATGTCTCATCGTAGTGACTTTATCAACAATTTCTCAGCTCCAGAAAGAACAGTTTGGTTATTTTTTCTACGTCTCTACTTTGTAAATAGTCTTATTAATCCGATATTGTACGGTTTCTTAGATCCAAGATTTAAGAAATCTTTGTGGAATATGGGTGTCCATATCCAGTGGCTGGCTGGTTCCTTAAAGAAGAATTTATCAGTGAAAGTGACCAAAGATGCAGATGATAACGTGACTGTCCAGATGAAAGTCCCAAGGAACAAACGTCCACTTTCAAGCACTACTTTGTCAGAGTAGACTAAGGGCAACTCATATGTGTTTTTATTGGTGTCTCCCCTCCCCCACCCACCCCAAAGGGAGACTCTGAAGACATACTCGGAAAACAGGAATAATGAGAAAACAGATTTTATTTGAGCCATGCTCTGTAAAAAGGGGGCTTAATGCATCTGCGAAAAGTATCGACCCAGATCAGCCTGCGCAGTCCGCGCAGGCTGACCTGGGCCGAAACTTTTCGCTATTGGTCAATATTCTGTATGCCAAAAGACCAGTCCACCTTATGATACAGTCATTTGTTAGACAAACTGGATTTTATGGATCCATAATTATGTCGTGTCTTGCGTGGTGCACCGCGGAGATGCATTATGCCCCCTTTTGCCAGAGCATGGTTCATTTATATGTGCTCAACTCTTTCAGCGCTGGGCGAAAACGGGGGAATTTGCTGACGGCATAGATTCAGATCAGGCAACACTGAACGTGTAGCCTGATCTTGGATCCATACTGTCCGTTTGTTAAGTCAGTTCTATAATATACAGAGATATCTCTGAGTGTCAGTGGAATGCAATTTCAGCCGTCGTAAAGTTCAAATGCATAATAGTCGTGCTCTGGCAAAAGGGAACTTAATGCATCTCCGTGATGCATTATACCAAGCAAGTCATCATATAATCATTGATCCATAAAATCCTTTTTGTATAACAAACGACTGAGTCTGGAGATACACTGGTACACTGGTGCTTTGACATGCAGAAAAACTGACCAATAGCAAAGAAGTTTTGACCCAGGTCAGCCTGCGCGGAATGCGCAAACTGACCCGGGTCGATACTTTTTGCAGATGTATTAAGCCCCCTTTTCACAGTGCATGACTAATTCATTTGGCTCTGAAGGAGTTGAAGAAAAACAGGAAACGGTTTACCAGTCCCAACAATGATACTATTAAACAAACAATATTACAAACTAGACTGCAGAGTGGACAATCAGAACTGAATTTTACTTTTGTTTTTTTAATTGAGGAACTGTGAAGGAACAAAATGGCTTGGGCAGAAGGGAAAAACTAAGTGTGCATTCAGGCTGCGTACATGTTACCTTCTTTCTGAACAAAATGATTATTACCTATCGGAAAATCATATGTATATACCTTCTAGAATATATGGCAATAGCAATTGCTTTTTTTCCCTCGAAGTTTTTCAAAAATTGCCCATTACAAGTACACGACATATGGATAAATAGACACAAATGAGAAAAGTAGCAATTTTCCGTAAGAGCAATTCTTCTTTTGCCACAATATTTTCAATAGTGGTCAGCTACTAGACGTTTGCATGGCTTCTGCATGTGGTACTGAGTTAAAGTGTCAAGAAATCGACAAAGCTATATAAGCTTTGCTCTGGCAAAAGGGGTTTTGATGCATCTACGTGATGGATTATACCAAGCAAGGCATAATATTGGATATATTAATTAACCCTTTCCCAAACAAGCCCTGGTTTTCACGTGTCTGCAGTACAAGTCATTTGAAAACACTGTGAGAAAAGGAGAAATTGCTCGTAACGAGCAATTTCTCCTTTTCCCACAGTGTTTTCTACCCTTTTTAAAACCTTTCTACCATTTTCATCAAATTTAAAATTGTCGTCTGCAAACTCTTTCAATTTGGACCAGTCCAAAATTTGTCGTTTGGGAAAGGGTTAAACCTATTTTGTCTATCTACCGACTTAATCACTAGGTAGAATGATCCTTTCACACGCAGAAATTATTTACCAACAGCAAAAAGTTTTTGCAGGCTGACATAGGTCAACATCGTTTGCAGCTGCAATAAAACCCCTTTTCCAAGAGCATGGCTCACATGAAATTGACAGATTTAGAAATCGTGTTTGATGTTATTTGTCGAGCTTTTAAAGGAATATTCTTGTATTTTTCGACTTTACTATAAAAGAATCAATGCAAACAACACGGGTTTCTTGTGTGTGTGTTTGTTTGATAGAATTTTCACGATTGCTCCAACAGGATAATTTCGGTAATATCATTTTACGGCGATAGCTCACCTATTTACATCTTTGCTGGTTTCACTTATAATCCGAAGGGACACCATATGATCATTGTCGCCAGCTGGGATCGAGGGAGGATTTCCTAATAAATAAGCCACGACGGTACCCACTTTGTACCGAGACCGACAGTCATTCATTGAATGGTGTTGTACGCATCTTTCGACCTTGTTTCAGTCATATCACGGTGACAGCTTACATATTCATGTATGTCCTAGGTTTCACAAGTACGAATACTAGGCCGAGGCTCTGAAGTGTCTTGCACAAGGACACTCATGCAAACAGCCCAGTGCTTCCGCAGAAGCACGAACCCGGGACCTCCAGGTTACGAGACCTGCACTTTACCACTTAGCCACTCAGGACCCCCAGAAACAGACTGACAGCTATATAGTATGGAATCCTGTTTCCGCCATCACTTTTCGACTACGAGGAACTCCAAAAGTAGAAATTAGGCACACTAACTTCCACTTTTCTAGCAAAAAAGTTACCTCGAAAAGTCGAAAAGTTGAAGTTTTTGACCTGACAATTGTCAAAAAACTTTCGACTTTTCGACCTCACGTTTGTCTAGAAAAGCAGAAATTAGGAAGTACTAACTTCAACTTTTCGCGTTAAACTGCTAGGTCGAAAAGTAGAAAAGTGAAATTTTTTCACATGACAATTGTCAATAAAACTTCCACTTTTCGACCTAGAAAAGTCGAAAAGTCGAAAGACGAAATTAGCCGATTAAAACTTCCACTTTTCTGGTTAGGACTAATTTTTCGTAGGATAGATTGGCCGCGGGACCGGTGACATAGGAATTTTTACCCCTACACCGGCTCCAACATTATTCGGTGCTGATAAACAAACATCCCATGATAATCAGTCCTAACTAGAAAAGTGGAAGTTTTAATCGGCTAATTTCGACTTTTCGACTTTTCAACTTTTCGACTTTTCGACTTTTCTAGGTCGAAAAGTGGAAGTTTTATTGACAATTGTCATGTGAAAAACTTTCACTTTTCTACTTTTCGACCTAGCAGTTTAACGCGAAAAGTTGAAGTTAGTACTTCCTAATTTCTACTTTTCTAGACAAACGTGAGGTCAAAAAGTCGAAAGTTTTTTGACAATTGTCAGGTCAAAAACTTCAACTTTTCGACTTTTCGAGGTAACTTTTTTGCTAGAAAAGTGGAAGTTAGTGTGCCTAATTTCTACTTTTCGAGTTCCTCGTAGGTCGAAAAGTGGATGGCGGAAACAGGATTCCGTAATATAGTGTGGCATTAACGTGTCTATTGTTTGATTGATTTCATGGTGTTTAACTCTTTGGACTTGTCCAAATCCAAGGTATTTGCAGACGACAAAGTAAATGTTACATACAAAACGATTTCATAAGTTTTCTTGTTCAAAGTAGTTAAAACTCTGAATCGTGTTGTAAAGGGTTAATGCGTTTTCAACATATTTCAATTATATCGTGGCGGCCAGTGCATCTATCCATATTTCCCTGGAGATGTTATGACCAGTACTGTACACAATATTCTTCCCAAGCCACTGTCGGCCCTCCCACATAATCATTGTCGAAACCACGATCAGCGGTTAACTTTAAAGGAATAAATCCTGTCGCGATGATTATCATCAGTCGTCGGAAAGAAATTGGATGAGGTTGGGATTGGAACCAGCGACCCTGTGCTTTAACCCTTTCCCAAACGACAAATTTTGGACTGGTCCAAATTGAAAGAGTTTGCAGACGACAATTTTAAATTTGATGAAAATGGCAGAAAGGTCTCAAAAAGGGTAGAAAACACTGTGGGAAAAGGAGAAATTGCTCGTTACGAGCAGTTTCTCCTTTTTCCACAGTGTTTTCAAAAGACTTGTACTGCAGACACGTGAAAACCAGGGCTTGTTTGGGATAGGGTTAAATTCCTGTATGTTAGAGATTGAGCTACTGGACCCGGCTCGTCCATTTATGTGAAGATCCGCTTTATCATGTACCTGTGGGATATTGTAACAATACTTACAGTAAACGAGTCAGTTCGGAAGATGAGCCATACCGGAGCAGGCTCACGGAACATGCGGTCCATGTTGTATAGGAGTTAAGCGCCGTTTTAACAGCTTAGGTCATATCACGGCGGGCAGAGCGCCTACGCATGGGCAGTCCCCCTATTCACCAACCATTCTTAGTTCTGGTCATGTTCTAAATTTAGAAAGTAACGCAACTTTTGATTGTTGTTTTAACCATTTGAGCCATGCTGTGGCAAAAAGGGGTTAAGTGAATCTCCGTGATGCATTGTACCAAGTAAATCACCACATCATTATGGATCCATAAAATCCATGTTGTCGAGCGACCGACTGAATCATGAAGTAGACTGATCCTTTGACTTGCAGAAAATTGACCGATAGCAAAATGTTTCGACCCTTTTAGCCAGCGCGGACTGCCCAGGCTGACATGGGTCGATATTTTCTGCAGATGTATCTTAAAACCCTTTCACAGAGCATAGCTCACTTGATTTAGCCAATTAGAAATTGTTTTTCTTTCAAATTTAGAAAATACTTGAGAGAAAACTAAGAATGGTTGGCGAATACGGGCCCTGATGTCTAAATTCGATCTTGTCTACCAGCAAAACACAGTAAATAATGATAGAGGACACCGACATGGTATCCAGTAATTTAGCAGATAACACATACATAGACTTTCCTATACTAAAAGAATTTGCAGGCAACAAATTGAATATGACTCGAATGACCATATTTGTCACGTGAAGTTTAAAAAAAAAAAAACATTTTGGGAGAAGGATGAAATTGTCGTTAATCAGCAATTGTCTTTTTTTTTTTCGAACCTGTTTTCGAAAACGCTTTATCCTTCTCTGTAGTTAAAACAAGGAACTTTGTTTGGTAAAAGGCTGAACCTTTCAGCACCATCGACCACAACCGTTCCATGGATGGCGATCACACTGTACAGAGAGAGCAGTCTGGTAATGCACCTACAAATGGGCTTTTTCATTTCGATCCCTGTGAAAAGGGGGTGGGGACTTCATGCATTTACAAGAAGTATCGACCCAGGTCAGCCTGCGCATTCCGCAAAGGCTTACCTCAGTCGAAACGTTTTGCTATTGGTCACTTTTCTGCATGTAAAAATACCGGTCTACTTCACGATTCCGTCTGTTGTTAGACAAAACGGATTGTATGGATCTATAATTGAGCCATGCTCTGTGAAAAGGGGCCTTAATGCATCTGCGAAAGGTATCGACCCAGGTCAGCCTGCGCAGTCCGCGCAGGCTGACCTGGGCCGAAACTTTTCGCTATTGGTCAATTTTCTGTATGTCCAAGAACCAATCTACCTCATGATTAGGTCGATTGTTAAAAAAAAGTGGCTATTATGGATCCATAAGTATGTTATGGCTTGATAGCCATGATACATCACGGACATGCATTAAGCCCCGTTTTGCCAGAGCATGGCTGAATTATGTGATGACTAGCCTGGTATAATGCATCGCGGTGAAGTATTACAACTCCTTTCACCTTTACAAAGCATGGCTCATGTAATTTAGTTAGGAATGTTAGGGCTAACTGTATAACTATGACAGGGACCACCTCGAAACAATTGTCCTCGACAAAGCCAGCGGCCATTGTGATCTATCAATCACACGGACCCTCTCTACATCAAGGAAAATCTTTTCTAAATGGTTTTTAAAAAATCTTTCTTAAAAACTCAGCACGCACGAACTGGGTCCGTATTTACCAACCATTCTTAAGAATGCTGTCTTGTTCTTCAGAATTTTCTACATTTGAAAATAACACAACTTCTGATTGGCTAAACCATTTGGTTT
Source organism: Tridacna gigas (assembly GCA_945859785.2). Lineage (NCBI taxonomy): Eukaryota > Metazoa > Mollusca > Bivalvia > Cardiida > Cardiidae > Tridacna > Tridacna gigas. The sequence continues at coordinate 73,288,478 of OX244029.2, forward strand.
AGCCAATCAGGAATTGTGTTACTTTCAAATGTAGAAAATCTTGGAGAATGAGACTAAGAATATTCTTAAGAATGGTTGGTGAATATGGACCCTGATCTTGGCATCTTCACTATAAAGATAAGAGAAGAAAAGAATATTAGGTGGTAATACTTTGAATAGTTGTGAACAGAGAGTCTAGGAATCACTGGGGCAAATGAGAAAGTGCTTTTTGCAAATAATCTCTCTTCTTACTACAATGTTTTCGAAAGCTGTATTTAGTTGATGAATCGAAATAATATCTACATACAGGTGAAAAAATCAACAAAGATTTATTTAAACTTTAAAACAACGTAACCACCTTCGAGAACCGTTCTAAATTAAATTCTAACTTCTAATTCATATATTAGCCATCTGGTTGGCTGAGGCAGCACGTCTCACCCAATAAGACTGCTAGTAACGGGATTAAACACTAGAATTCAATTCAGAACAGCTGGTAAATAGAAACTTGTGCAACCACCAGAAATTCAGCCACTTGAACTTCCGCCGAAATTATTTATCGCGTTAGGATCAAAAGACCCTCCAAATCCACCATTCGACGATCCCCCACTTGACGATGCGCCGCTAGACGATGCACTTCCTCCTGTACCACTGCTTGCACTACCGCCAAAGTTATTCATCGCATTTGGATCGAAAGAGCCCCCAAAACCTCCGCTGCTAGAGCTCGAAGAGGAACTGCTGCTGCTGTGAAGAAAGGTGGGAAGAATAAAAACAAAGTAAAGTTAAACTCTGGTAATTTCCTTCTAAATGACGCATTACTCGTAGAAAGATATCCTTTCAGAAATTGGATAATCTATATTTGCGTGCAATATTTGCGTGCAAAATCACAGTTTTTATACTGCTATTCTAACATGACACGTGAATTCGGCCTTATGAACAAGGTGCAAGAGAAGCGTTGTAAAATCATTTTATGTTATATGTATAGTAACAATTAATCCGCATCCGCTTTTGAACTTCTTTTCCTTTTATCAAGAGTTGGTCATTCTAGAATCGAAATAATCTTCTTTCTACCGTGGTTTATCGGTCAATAAACCACGGTTGTGACTTATGAGGCGCAATGAATAAACCACTCGCCCATATTGCCCTTGTGGATCATAACTCACAACCGTGGTTTGTTGAACGATAAACCACGATAGAAGGAAGATTATTTCTTAAGTAAAACACATTTATTGGCAGAAAATACAGACTGAAATCACGACGGATGTATACCAATAATAGTTTCTTTATTTTTCAGTGAAATGCTTGTACTGTATTTCACGGAAAAGAAGCAATCACGTCTCCAGTAATTAACACGTTGAAACACATTTGGCTTTCACATATGGCAGTAGATCAGCTGGTCGAGGCCACTTCTTCAAGAGTATGAAAATTAAAATAAGCCATGCTCTATGAAAAGGGGGTTTAATGCATCGACCAAGGTCAGCCTGCGCCGTCCCCGCAGGTTGACCTGGGTCGAATATTTTTGTCATTGGTCAATTTACAGCATGTCAAAGCACCTTCTACCTTATGATTCAGTAGGTTGCTAGACAAAATGGATTTCATGGAGCCATTATAATTAGATGACTTGCTTTGTATAATGCATCAAGGAAATGTTTAACCCTTTCCCAAACAAGCCCTGTTTTTCACGTGTCTGCAGTACAAGTCTTTTGAAAACACTGTGGGAAAAGGAGAAATTGCTCGTAACGAGCAATTTCTCCTTTTCCCAAAGTGTTTTCTACCCTTTTGGAGAACTTTCTGTCATTTTCATCAAATTTAAAATTGTCGTCTGCAAACTCTTTCGATTTGGACCAGTCTAAAATTTATCGTTTGGGAAAGGGTTAAACCCCCTTTTGCTGGAGCATGGCTCACTAAATTTGTGACTTATCATGCATAAGCGACTAACCTGTGACGAACAAGACAAGAAATGTATTCAGAAAGGAGGCATACGTCGTGTTTTCGCCACGTATTTTATGGGAATACTTAGCCTGAACGGCCATTTTGGGAATGCAGACAGATTGTTAGTATTTTATATGGATCTATTTTTTTACATTGCTAATTTCGAATCGCACTAGCATCGTGACCAACAATAAACTCAAAGCTTTTAAAGTGTACTAGAGACGACTCTCACATTTTTTTTTAACCACACATATATTTCGTCGGTATAGTTTTGAAATTGAGTAGTTATAAACTATTTCCTTTGATAAAAGTATCTTGATATACTCGAACCGATGATTATTTGTTCGCTTGTTACTGAGGTAAACTTTTATCACACCTTTAACAAATCAGCAAGCATGCTAAACGTGACAATACAATAAAATAGAATGAAACAGACCCCAAACAGGTGTATTATTTCTATTTTCTTGAATTTTGAAAAAAAATGGGGAGGGATATATCAATTAGTTCTACGTGCTTTAAAAATGAGTTACCTTCCACTGCTGGAACTCATTCCAAATCCGCTTCCGCCAAATCCTCCACTTGCATCTCCACCACTGCTAGATCCCGTTCCAAAACCACTGCCTCCAAATCCACCACTAGCATCACCCCCGTTACTTGAGCCTGTTCCAAAACCACTGCCCCCGAATCCACCACTAGCATCTCCACCACTGCTAGATCCCGTTCCAAAACCACTGCCCCCGAATCCACCACTAGCATCATCCCCGCTACTTGAGCCTGTTCCAAAACCACTGCCCCCGGATCCACCACTAGCATCGCCACCGCTACTGGAGCCGGTTCCAAATCCGCTTCCCCCAAATCCGCCGCTGGCATCACCCCCGCTACTAGACCCCATTCCGAACCCGCTTCCCCCAAATCCTCCGCTGCTACTTCCACTGCTGCTGCTTCCTCCGAAGTTGTTCATAGCATTCGGATCGAATGATCCACCAAAACCACCGCTACTTGAGGAACTACTACCGCTACTAGCTCCACTGCTTGAACTACCGCTACTTGAGCTCATTCCAAACCCGTTTCCACCGAATCCGCTGCTGGCATCACCGCCACTACCAGAGGTCATTCCGAATCCTCCTCCACTAGATCCACTACCGGCACTTCCAGAGTTGCTACTTCCCCCAAAGTTGTTCGCGGCATTTGGATCAAAGGATCCACCAAAACCACCATTTCCCGATGAACTTCCGCCATTAGCTCCACTAGAACTTCCACTACTGCTTGAGCCCATACCAAAACCACTTCCTCCGAAACCTCCACTGGGGTCACCGCCACTGGAACCAGTTCCAAAACCACTCCCTCCGAAACCTCCACTGGAGTCACCGCCGCTGCTGGAGCCCATTCCAAAACCACTTCCTCCGAAACCTCCACTTGAATCACCACCGCTGCTGGAACCAGTTCCAAAACCACTCCCTCCGAAACCTCCACTGGAGTCACCGCCGCTGCTGGAGCCCATTCCAAAACCACTTCCACCGAAACCTCCACTTGAATCACCACCGCTGCTGGAACCAGTTCCAAAACCACTTCCGCCGAAACCTCCACTGGAGTCACCGCCATTGCTTGAGCCCATTCCAAAACCACTTCCACCGAAACCTCCACTGGAGTCACCACCGCTGCTGGAACCAGTTCCAAAACCACTGCCACCGAAACCTCCACTGGAGTCCCCACCGCTGCTGGAACCGGTTCCAAAACCACTTCCGCCGAATCCTCCACTAGAGTCACCGCCACTGCTGGAACCCATTCCAAAGCCACTGCCGCCAAATCCACCGTTTGAAACACTACCTGCGCTGGAACCTGATGCAGATTCAGATCCAGTGGCACTTCCAAAGTTATTCATGGCATTCGGGTCAAAGCCTTGAACAGATAATTTAATGTTACATTTACTTACGGCAGAATGTTAGTTATATCATCTTTCTTTTCATCCGTTTCGTATTCAAAAGGATCTTTTGGCTGCTATCATGAAGTAAAAAAAAAAAAAAAAAACGTCTTGTAACTGACATTAGTAGCTCCACACAGTGAAATGATTCCCCCCTTTTTTTTTCAGAATTCCACAACTGAGCCACAGAGGTCATTTTGTATTTACTTTTTGACCAGACGACAAAATTTTGGACTTTGCAACAATGAAAACATTTGCAGACGACAAATCAGTTGTGGCTAAAATACTGAGAACTACTTTTGAAAGGGCTGAAAAAATGGGGCTACCAGTATTCGTCTCCTTTTCCCACAATTTTTTAAAGGCCTTTTTCTGTAAGGTTTTTAACCCTTATCCTGCTAAATAAGTTAAATAAAACTTTCAAGCCGATAGTAAAAATCCGAATAATTATATTTCAAACTTACATTTCTGGAGAACAATGCCTCCTTATCGGACAGGGTAGATCAAAGATCAGACTGCACGTTCTGTGCAGTCTGATCTTGATCTACACTGTCCGCAAAAGGTCAGTGAGTCGCGCTTAGCAGCCTAAAAGTTAAAGTAGTATTATGTGGTAAAGGATTGAATTATTCTTGTAAAGTTGACAATTTAGTTTTAAAACTTCAGTTAATCAAAAACAACATGGAACTGGAAATGAGTCTGATCTATTGGTGCACTGGTGAAGTATGGAAAACTTCTTGATGCATTAAAAATGAGCCATGCTCTGGCAAAAAGGGGCTAATAATACCAAGCAAGTCATCACATAACTATGGATCAATAAAATCCATTTTGTATAACAACCGACTGATTCGTGCGACACACTGGTCCTTGGACATACAGAAAATTGACCAATAGCGAAAAGTTTCGGCCCAGGTCAGCCTGCGCGGACTGCACAGGCTGACCTGGGTCGATACTGTTCGCAGATGCATTAAGCCCCCTTTTCACAGAGCGCGGCTCAAATATAAGTAAATTTATAAACTTTATCAAACTGCATAATTTTTAATTAGAGGCCGAAATTCTAGACTAGTCTTTATAAAAAGCACTTGCAAACGACACATTTAATGCCCTCAAAAGGCAGTAATCATGTTCAAAAGAGTAGAAAACATCGTAGAAAATAGAGAAAATGCTAGATAGAGCATTTTATTTTATTTTCCAGCAAAGTTTTCAAAGGTTTCTTTCTCAGGGTCATGTAACATGGGCTTTAACATCAATATGTGGGCCATGTTCTGTGAAAAAGGGGGTTTAATGCATCTGCAAAAAGTATCGATTCATGTCAGCCTGCATAGGCTGACAAAGATCGAAACGTTTTGCCATCTGGAAATTTTCTGCGTGTCAATGGACCATTCTTCCACTGGATTCAGCCGTTTTTTTTTGTTTTTTTTACACAAAATGCATTTTATAGATCCCAACTTTCTGGGCATCATGCATCACTGAGATACATTAAGCCCCCTTTTGGCAGAGCATGGCTCATACGAATGTAAATAACATATTTCCTAAAATGCGGCAATGGTTTTGATTCTTGGTATAATGTATTTATAAGCAACTAATCATTATGGCTTCCTCACCGGTTACTAAAGACACATGCTATTATGTTAAATTGGCAAGTATGTTCAAATTATTGCATATTTAAATTATTAAAATTTCATCGTACTTACTTTGACTAAGAACTGCAGCAATTAAGGCTGCCCCAAGGAGCAAACGCTTCATTTCTAAGGATTTTCGCTTTGTATCTAAGATATCAAAACAGCTGTGTAGGAAGATGGATTCAGAATTCGGTTGCACGCTCAAGGTTTAGCGCAAAACGATAGCTCCTGCTCGGACTTGTAGTTCTGCACACGTCACTAATATCTATTTGCGTCCTTATCGAATTTTAAAGTGTCCACTATTCGACCAGTTTTGACCTCACGATTACACCGTAGATTTTCTTGAATGGCATAATATCCTATCAAACAGCTGCTAGATAGTAAATAAAACACGTGATATTTTTTGTTGTGGCTTCGCTCTGACAAATCATGCATGACTGTATTCATCTGTATCTGACAATTCATTGTATATCATTTAACAAGTATAATTTACCTCTCGAATACACACATTGTAGATTGACGCTTTCCCAAACAAGCCCTGGTTTTCACGTGTCTGCATTACAAGTCTTTTGGAAACACAGTGGGAAAAGGAGAAATTGCTCATAACGAGCAATTTCTCCTTTTCCCACAGTGTTTTCTACCCATTTTGAGAACTTTCTGCCATTTTCATCAAATTTAAAATTGTCGTCTGCAAACTCTTTCAAATTGGACCAGTCCAAAATTTGTCGTTTGGGAAAGGGTTAAGACATTGGCACTTTGTTGAACAGGTAAAATTACTTACGATGTTCTGTTTGTCACCTTAACATTACTGAAATGAATGAAATCGAAATTCAACGCATTTTCGACAGAAGATCCTGCACAACTCTAATTCGTATTCATCATGGATTGCAGTGATCTACAACGTATTTAACATAAATTGCGAAGGTTTGTGTTGTATTCAACACTTTTTGCAAAGATCTTCGTTGAATGTATTCAACATAGATTGCTCAAGTGTAAATCTTATCGAACATGGACTGTACAGATCTTTTCAACCTGTCTTGCACAAATCTACAACATAATCTACATGGATTACAAAGATCTGCATGTTATTTAACATGGATTGTTTAGATCTTAATTCTATTCGACACCGACTGCAAAGATCTGAGTGGCATTCAACTAGGATCCCACAGATCTGCATTGTATTGAAAATGGACAAATCAGATCTACATTGCACTCAACACTTACTGCACGAATCAACATTGTACTCAACATGTCCTGTACAGATCTATATTGTATTCAACATGTACTGCACAGATCTAAATTGTATTCAACAAATACTGCACAGCTTTATATCATATTAAACATGAACTGTATAAATCTACATTGTACTCAATATTTACAGCACAGATCTATATCGTATTCAAAACATACTCTACAGATATATATCGTATTCAACACATACTGCACAGATCTGCATTGAATTCAAAATATACTGCACAGATTTGAATTGTATTAGGTATTTACTCCACAGGTCTATATTGTACTCAACATGTACTGCACAGTTCTACATTGTATTGAACATGTACCGCACAGATCTATACTCAGCCAAATAAAAAAGTACCCATCGTATATTTCTATCTATATACTAGGAACTAGCATATATTGTGAATATTTTTAACCTGTATTAAAGAACAATTCCTTTCTGACATTCTGTGAAAAATTGTAGTCGATGCGATATTTCTTTCATTGAAATATATTGAGCGAAATGATATAGGGGATGATTTCAAAAATGACACTTTCTTCGATAACACTGGGTTCACCAACAAGAAAGGTTTAATTCCATTTTGAATGGGATTTAAGTACCCAAAATGGGTTTTAAATTTTGAATTCGGAGTCAGTATCTCATGTGTCCACCATTTTGTCCAATCCACGATGTGATCCGGCGGCGCATACTGTTTACGTAACGCCGTATAAAAGGCGCAGGCACACTGTTCCATTCAACTTGTAACGTTGCTGCCAAGTCATTTACCGTGTTGATTGCGTGATTTGTTCGAACACGACGTCCTAGCTCGTCCCACACGTGTTCTATTGGATTTAAATCGGGACTATTCGCAGGCCAGTCTAAGACGTTGACGTTATGAGCCGCCAAAAACCGCCGAGTTGCTGCAGCCGTATGGGGGCGGGCGTTATCGTGCATAACATTCGGACCATGGCGCTGAAGGAAAGAGATAACCTCTACTGTTAGAGCATCATTGATGTAATTCTGAGCATTGATATTCCCGTTAATCACAATAAGGCGAGTCTTGTTTCCACCTATAATTCCACCCCAGACTAATACCGACCTCCCTCCAAAACGGTCCCTCTCAATGACGCACGCGTCGGCAAAACGCTCTCCCCGACGGCGGTAAACTGTCTCACGACCGTCGGCATGACTGATGTTAAAGCGAGATTCGTCTGAAAATAACAAAAGTCTCCAGCGCAAATGATGGCGGCACCAGTCGCGCCTTGCGGTCCGATGGCGGTGTGTGAGAATTTGGCCGAAATACGGCCGATAAGCGCGAATCGGTTGGACATTCTGTCGCAACCGATTCCTGACAGTCTGTGGGTGAATACCCTGCTGTCTCCCAGTTGCTTCTGCTGTAAGGCGTCGGTTGCGGAGATGTTGCATGATGATGTACCGATCGTCAGCAGCAGTCGTCACACGTGGCCCGGAATCGTCTCCGTAAACACTCTACCGCCTTACGAGTACAACCAAACATCCAGGATACTGCAGTTACTGACGTACCTGAATTCAGCATCCCAATACCTTGGTTTCGTTGATCATTATTTAATCTTGGCATTTTTTTCGACTTGCTTTTGCGCGATTTTATTCAATTGTGACTTATTACCGGTCAATCAGTGCCATCAGATTCTTCCACCGGATATCGACCTGTGCCGCACGAGGCGCACGTGCAAATTCACTAAATCGAGTCTCTCGCAGAACGGCATGGTTTATTACTGACCAAACTTAGGTCAACAGGTGCTTCAACGATTACCTGTGCATTGCTTATTATTTATATTTGTGATAAAACAATATTAAATGAAATATTAAGGTTTTAAAAGAGGGTACTTTCTTTTTTGGCTGAGTATATATTGAATTCAACATACAATGGACAGATCTATATTATATCTAACAGATCTTTATTGTATCAGCATGTACTGCACAGATCTGCATAGTATCAGACATTTACTGCACAGATCTATGGTGTATTCAACGTATACTACACAAATCAATATTGTGTTAAACACGCACTACACAGATCTACATTGTATTCCAAATGAAATGAACGGATCTATATTGTATTCAACGTGTACTTCGCAGGTCTATGATGTATTTAACATGTACTTCACATGCCTATTTTTTTTAACGTGGATTGCACAGATATGTACTTCACAAATCTTCATTGTATTGAACATATACTGCACAGATCTCTATTCTATTCAACATGTCCTGCACAGATTTACATTTCTTTTTGTATTCAACATGTATTGCACAGATCTATATTGTATCTAACATGAACTGCACAAATCTATATACATTCCATTTCCGAAATACTCTACCGATCTACATTGTATACTTGGACTGCACATATCTACATTTTATTCAACATGTATTGTATAAATCTCTATTGTATTCAACATGTACCGCACAAATCTTCATAGTTTTCAACGTGAATTGTACCCATCTACATTGTTATCAACACACACAGATCTTCATGCAATTCAACATGTTCTACACAATTCTACATTGGATTCAACATAAACTGCACAAATCGGCATTTTATTCAACACGTATGGTATCGATCTACATAGTATTCAACATAAAATTTACAGATCTTCATAATTTTCAGCATGTAATGCACAGATCCCACAGATCTACACTGCATTTGGCATTCGTTTTGTATTGCAACTCGCTCCGAATAAATGAAATAACCTCAAAAAACTGTCGTAGTACAAATGAAGGCGACAGTTGTATAAAGATTATGGGTCAATTAAATTAACTACCGTGCTTTTGCACTGGAGAACAGCCCCCGTTTAAATTGTGCTCCTGGTGCAACTTTCCGGGTCACTGTTTTCTTAGGGGGATGGGACATTTTATTTGGGCGAACAAAACTCCTGGAAAATTTTTCCAGGGGCAATGCTCCAGTGCAGCAGTTTTCCAGATACCCAAGAAGACACCACCATTTTTATCACCTGATCAATACAATATTTTCGTTGTTTACAAAAAGGATGTACACATCATTATGGAGTGAGAAATAATAGATCGACCTTTCATACATAAAGACAGAATTCACCGTTGTCAGAAGACATTTTAAGTACTTATTATTTTTTTCTTTGTTTTTGGCAATTTGTTTGACTCTGTACCTCCTGAATGAAATCCGTAGCAGTTGAATTCGAAAACAATGCTCGTGCAAAACGGATAATTGAAAGAAACTAAGGGTAAGATACATACATGAACACATAAAAATGTGATGAAAGAGTAAATTATTTGTCTTTGGGAATTTCTGCATTTGCAAATGTTTTTAAAAGCAGTCTGCTACAAGGCGAAGAAATAAAAAAGTCGGCAGGAAGTAACATGTTAATCAAATAGATATGAATCTATAGCGTTTGCAAATGTATCGATTGTCCCAAAATTATGCATTAGATTTTTCTGAGGTAAATTTCAAAATCGAAATTCCATCATTGTTTATTATGTGTTATATTTGTCTTTCCTGACATGGGTGTTGTAGCATGACTTCAAAAATATTTGAAAAAACGTTGTTTAAAACTCGTAGCAAATATTACTAACAACTGTAATGATCAGCTTTGAAATGAATACACCAAGCAGCCGTGTTGTTCTTTGGCATCGCTTATATGACGCAAAATACATAAATCTGGAAAAGAACTTTGGGTAGGTAAAGAATATCAAGGGTCAAGAGAAAAGTTCCGGGTGTGAATCCTGTGATGACCGGGGGTTAATCTGTGGAACCACCCAGTTTCCCGCGCGAGAACTTGCATTCACCTTTCCACTCGATTCTGAGTTTTAACCATTCATAGAAAGAAAACTTAAAAAAAAAAACATTATAGTAGCCAGCATTTCCTCGTTTTCCCACAATGTTTTCTATCGTTTCAAAGACATATTTTATCATCGATCCGTATGTAATTTGTCGTCTTCAAATCCTTACAAGCTGGACACGACTAAAATTTTGTCCTTAGGTAAAGGGTTAAGGTTTTTAGGAAGCAATTACAGAGCGTTATTAATATCCGTTTTAAGTACTTGTTTCACAATCAGAATAAAGAATATCAAATTAGATAAAGATTATTATCACTTTCAACCTTCCATATACAGGAAGTCAATAGTTACCGAAAAAAGCCAGAGTTATCATCAGGCTTGTGAATTCAATTCTTCTTGTCTTTCTTTCCTTTATAAAGAATAGTCCTCCCCGTATACCGATTTTTGATTGTGCTCGCCAAGAGGCAAATGGGGAGGATGACAATTTTATCTTTGCAATCTATTGCCGAGAAGCGAATGGAATTCTGGTCTTTGGATCTATAGTTATCAATTTACCACTGATAAGCAGGATAAAGTTATTTCTTTACAGAAGAGATGCCTGTGTTATCCTCATAACCAAGCTGTTGACCTATATATGTCCCCGGGGCACCTGTTATTTATCACGAAGAATTGATAATTCTTCATGTTTTTGATATACATTTTTTTCCTGTTAGTATCTTGAAAAGTAAACACACACAAAAAAGAAGGGCTGGAAAAATAAAGAAATTCTGTCAGAATCGTAGTGGTAACATGCGTGATTAAAATGGGATTAATTGTCTTGTTAGTTTCACTTCTGTCAAGTGGTGGGTGACAGTTTTCCATTTTGTTCTTGATCTTATATCCTGTTCCAGTTCTATTAATTATCGTATTATTCCGTATACCTCTGCATACTTCACGTTCGACATTAGACATTGTACTATTCAACAATAACTTGACATACACGTATTATTGTGTAGAATCCTACATTTAAACATTAGAAATGATAGGGTGAGATTTGTAATGCCAATTTTTCAACTCATCAATACGATATAAAAACTTTGTCATTGTCTGTAAAAATAAAGTCAGATACACATGTAGATGTTGGATCAATAAATGGATGTATGAGCAGGTCATAAATGGATCTGAATTGCCAATGTTGATTCTACATAAATTCGGAGTATGAGTCATACTTTGTGAAAAGGGAACTTAATGCGTCTGCCAAAAGTGTCGACCACGTCAACCTGTGCAATACGCCCTGGCTGACGTCGGTCGAGACTTTTTGCTACCTCTAAATTTTATGCATGTCAGAAACCATTCTACCTCCATATCCAGTCAGTTTTCGGAACGGATTTTTTATCCCTAATTATGTGATGTCATGCTTGGTACAATACACCATGTAGATGCATTAAACGCCCTTTATCCAGAGCGCCGCTCATAATTATATGCGTGTCACAGACATGATGCATCAAGACAACACATTTTCAGTTTTATTTTAAATTTGCTCAAAGTTTCAATCAAGTGATCAATAGCCAAAGGAAAAAAAAAATTAAATACTTCATCATATATTCAGAATTAAGGTTATTCTAGTTCGTGAGTTCATTGCTGCTGAACCAATAATACACATTCAGATAATTTCTCAACAAATAAAATATGCTTTATTTTACAATATCCTTTCAGCGTGCTTTGGCATTCGCTTGCCAGGCTTAGAAGAGGAAGTCACAGAAACATCACCTGAAAGTCTGTCAGCCTACTCACATTTCGCGACTTCAAGAGTTTTAAACGCCAAAAAGGAATCAATGACAAATGATACAAAAGGCCAACCTGCGATCAGCCTAACCATAACTCGATCACAGCCTTTGTTGCCACAAAATGAGAGTCGTGAGCATCAAATGGAAAGGCTGTTGGACATGTTATTCGGAAACAGAAGCTGGAGGTCTTATATGAAAAATCTGACGATGAGAGTAACCAGCTCAAAGCCAACGCAAAGTAGCAAGGGCAACGATGAAAGCGCTGCGCAACGTCCTCTGTCCTCTGGTTTCTTTAGTAACCAGATATCCGCTGGCAGTGTTTTCAACAGACATGAACAAGAGAACGCCAACACGCCGAGGCCGTCTGCACAGTCATACTTGCACAACTATTTTCAGGTACCCCAATTTGGTCATGGAGAAGACCTCAATAAAATAGATATGAAGTATACCGGAAGTTTCATTAATTCGAATCTACATGTGCCTAAAGTTATTGAAATAACCACACGACCACCCCAACTTCCTTTTGTCTTTCATGTCCCAGTTACAAGACCTTCAAGCCAAACCAATGTGGAACAAGTGTATCGAGGTCCAGCATCGATCGACCAAAACACTCAATATTCTAGCAGTATCATGTCGGAGACATTCGATCCAAATGCTGTCAACCACTTTCAGGGTGGTTTTAATCCAAATAATAGTCCTGCAGCATTTGCAACTCAAACGGGTTCCAATCCTCAAAACTCACGGCTACAAGTTAATTACGACGCCGATAAAGTAAATACCAATTTTATGCAAGGCAATATGGAAGGTATTGAAAGCAATATTCCTCCAGGAGTTGTGCCATTTCTTTCGTTGCAGTCCCCAGGAGACTCGGAAAACTTTTCCAATAGGCTCTCACGATATGATGCTAACCAACTGAATCACGACCTCTTGGGGAGAAACTGGGCAATTTCTGGAAATCCACCAAACATAATGGAACCGACCTTCCTAACAGATAATAGTAATAGCCAGAGTTTGAGCACCAACAAAATTGGTCACTCAGACAGTCCAGCCTCTATGACGGACAGATCGTACGATACACAGAGAAAAGGTCAACTAACGAAGAAAAGTGACGATGTTTCAACAGAACGGCCATTGTTGACAGGTACAGGTGATAGGGTCCACACACCACTGGTCCTAACAGACTCTGTTATCACACATTTTAATTTTGTACCTGGGAACCTTGATCCTAGTCTTGGTCAAAACTTGAACGAACAACAAAACCTTGAAAACCTTGATGCAAACTCAATGATGACATTATTTGATCCAAACTCTATCAATTCACAACAGGTTGTATTTAACCCGAATTCAGTGTCTTGGATCATACCAAGGGGACTCAAAAGACGAAATCCAAACAAAAGGAAACTTAACCAGCACGGCTTAGTAAACAATAATATTTTAGGGTCATTCGACAATGCAAGCTCTTCCTCACAGGCTAATCAGTTGGCACAAGACATGAAAGAAGAAGGAAACAATGTCGACAAAAATCGCTCTGAGCAAAAACTTTTATTTGGGAGTTCTGAAACTTTCATGAAAAATTCTATTAGATCTGACGCTTACAACCACACTGGCTTCAATCCGAACACGCTGAACACAGACCAAGGTCAAAACAATTTTATTCCAGGTCAGATTGCACCTTATGGATCTGTTTCAAATACTTTAGGCGGTAGTAGCGTGTTGGGATATTTTTATGGACCTCATAGTGACAGCAACTTATTAAACTTCAACGTCGAAAGTCAGCTCGGTATCGGAAATAAGAACACAAGCGGCGATACCGGATTTGGAGTTGTGGGTATGTTTAATCCCAGTTCGTTGAATAACATATTGATTAGCTTTGTTACCGGAAACAAGCATCAGTCAGACAATGGCCAGGATATCCCTCGTCAGGGGCCGTACACAGCCTTCAATCTGTCGTCTGCGTTCGGGATGTTTAGCGATTTTGCAAGTAATACAAATCACTCCGCTAGAAACTTTGGTTATATGAATGGAGGTTTTGATGCAAATGCTGCCAATCTCGGCTTTGGTGATATAATCAAAGGTAGCGGTTCGTCAGGATTTGGCTTTGGATCTTCGAATGCAAATAACTCATCATCTTGGCAGGCTTCAGCTTTTGGAAGTTTTGGTACAGGGAGCAGCTTCGACCCAAAAAAGGTAAACGCGGGTTTTGGGGCCAGTGGCTACGGAAAAGAGGTTCTAAATGGTCCGGCTGGAGCGTTTGGAGGGTCTTTCAATGCCGATGAAATTAACGCCGGGGGTAATTCAACGGATGTACACGACTTGATGAATTATTTTCTGGGTGTAAAAATGAAACCTGAAGGTGGTATTGGACCTGGAAGTACTGAAACAGAACTATACGATTCACGTTTCATTGGTGCATTCAATCCAGATTCTGTTAATCAGGTTTCATATGATCCCAATAAGATAAATATTCTAAATATACACTTCATCCCATCTGAAATGCTTGAAAAAAATCCGGGTATGGACAAAAACATACTAACAAGTGTTGGAAATTTATTCGATCCAGAAAAGGTTAATTCCTTATACAAGCAACAAACCTTTAAACCAAATGAAATGCTGCATATGTCTGGTGTGGGGCAAATAACTTTCGATCACTCTGACAAAGAAAATATGGAACATAAGTGGAATGAAAGGAATAAATCCAATCTCCCGATTTTCGACCCTTTTGAAGTAATGAAACAATTGATGCTAGACACCTTTCACATCAAATCTTCCGTGAATAATTTTGCAATAACACCAGAGACCACGAGTAAAAAAGCAACAATGAATTTACAGTTTTCAAAGCCCACCCTGACTCCTTTCAGCATATCCACTTCAACCAGGGGTTCATCTTTTTCAATGACTACCGCAGATACAGCAAGCGGAAAACCGCTAGTTACTTCAATGTCAGGTGGTAGAATACCTCTTCAGACTGCACAAGCACAATCTACCACAGCAAAACCAGCGTAGCTACATGAAACCAAGACCTTTGTGCTACTTCGGAGCATAAAAAGACTTTAAAATGAACGATTAGTCTGGATTTTTTTTCACCCTGTAAGAAAGGATTCAGTAACTGAAATCTTTTCTTTTGTGTCATGACTGGATTCTGGGCTTGAGAAAGTACAAGTGACAAAAAGAAATAGAAATTGAACACAGATGTATTTTGAGAAAGAATACTGTGTTTCTTCTATACACCATGCTTTCTAAAATCGTGATATGTTTTTTTTTTTCATAACTTGCTTTCCATCAATTTTGTTTCAACACTCTGTATCAATATTAATGTCTTCTTAAAACACCCACAATTTTCGCAGTATTCATATATGGCCTTAAAATTCAAGCTAAATTTCACTTTTAGCCAGAGAAAAAAGCCCATTTTATGTAGTTTGAAGGAGTTTATGCAAACTGCTTTCTTTAACCCTTTACCATACAAACCCGAGTTTTAACGACCCAAAGGAAAAGGCCCTTTGAAAACATTGTGGAAAAAGGGGAAATGCTGGATACCAGCATTTCCCCGTTTCCCACAATGTTTTCTACCTTTTCAAACAAGAATCTCCTAATTTGTGCAACAGTTTGCTTGTCATCAGCAAATTCTTTCAATTTGGACCTGTCTAGAATTTTGTGGTTTGGTAAAGAGTTAACAGTCCCAAACGTTGTTATTTTCTGCAGCTATACTATAACATACAACCAAAACGTTACCTTTTCGGATATATTTAATTGCTATTTACGACCAATACTGGCTTGAAACTTTCTTTTAGTTCTCAATTTGATAGTCTGAATCATATTTTGTCCCTTGTAAGGGAGAAATCAAATTCGCAAATTTCTGAGTGAATGGGTATAGTTGGATGAAACTTAGGTAGGACTTTGCTTTCTTTACATTCATCATCCTATCTCAAACGCCAAATTATGTCAGATTCCACATATCTCAAAACGAGTAAGATAGGCAAAAATTGTAATGGCTATCTTACATGGAAACAAAGCGAGGTTATGTGAAATAAATATAGGATCTAACATAAGTCGCCGTTTGTGATAGAATTTTATTGAACGACTCTGGAAAATGTTATTTAAGAAGCCTCTGACAAGTCTATTTACATTTTTGTAGATGAGCTGAATGAAATTTTAACTCAAAAGCGAAATTTTAACTCAAAAGCAAACGACTGTCTTATTCTTTTTTATCTTTAAAAATGGTTTAGCCAATCAGAAGTTGTGTTTCTTTCAAATCTAGAAAATTCTTGAGAATTAGACAATGAATATTCCTAAGAATGATTGGTAAATTCGGACCAGCTTTGATACTGCCATACTTGGTACAGAATTAAAATGAGAAATAAACATGTCAGTGGTTTCACAAAAAAATCCTATCATGAATAACATGTTTTTTTTTTAATTATTACAGCGTCAATTGCAGGAGAATGCCAATTATGATTTTGTTTTAAAAAAATCTATCTGCATACAAATCTATCAGTATATCATCTGCATTCGCAATTATTTGTGAACCTGTCAAACTAACCATCTATTTGTTTGTCTCTGCCTTGACTCACGATTATCTGTCTACAGTCCAACATGTATTAAAAGCATCTATGAGCTACTCTAAATGTACCTGCATATGACAGGGGCTTGCTCATTATTGGTACATTTCTCGTATTTGTGTTCTTTTGAAGCTATATACTTGCTTCAGGGTAGAGTAACAATAGCTGCCAAAAGTAAAACACAGATGGCTTAAAAATGCATTTAAATGCCAGTCATACTATGTAAAAGTATGGAAATTATTGTGAAGACGATCCAATCTGTTATTGTACAATCGGTCTAAGTATTAGTCACTGGCGGAAAAACTGATTTCAAAACTAGGTTAAAAGTTGCCAGGTCACTCTATCTTCTGTTTACTTCTTGCCTGATTTTAAAATTAGATTTTCTGCCAACCACTAACACTTGGATCAACCACAGAACAACAGATTCCCATCTTCACAATATTTTCCATGCTTTTAAAAGGTGCGATTTAACTTTAAATGCATTTTAACAACTGCATTGAATTTTGGCTGTTATTGGACCTTTAATTCAGGTTGCTTGCACAATAGAGCTGACAGCTAAGACATCTATCTATCTATCTATCTATCAAAAATTCGTCGTTTGGAAGAATCCCTCTGTGCCAAATTAAAAACATGGCAGGTTTTAACACGCGGAGCCCTCAATTAAACATGGTTCTTTTCATTATCAGAGCAGGTTGAAGAGTTCAAAGAGTCTCTCTCTTTTCTGGTCATTAAATTTCCTTTTAACTCTTTACCAGATGACAAACTTTTTTGACTTGTCAAATATGAAACCATTTGCAGACGACAAAATAAATGTGACCCCAAAATTGAAATTTTATATGGGAAGGGTACAAAACATTGTGGGGAAAATGAAAAAATGCTGGTTACCAGCATTTTCTCATTTTCCCACAACGTTTTCAGAAGGTTTCCTTCTCAGGGTCGTTAAAAGTCGGGATCGTGTGGTACTTCAGACCGATTAATCACTAACACGGATAAGCGTCTGAAGAGACCGAATACTTCAAATCGATGAAATTGCTTGACAGACGTAGGTTGATTTTCATGTATCGTTTTATACCTATCCATTGGTGAAATTACACAAATTTTAATCGAAAACACTTTTGGTGACACCAGTTCGTTTTCTACATGAAGGAACGGCCAAGTTATCGGTCAACTGGTCAATCTGTCACGTTTACTGCTGACTAATCTAGATGCGAGTTTCAAAGATAAGACAAGGAAGAGAATGGATATTTCAACCTTGACGACCCTTTCAAATCATTAACGCTCCGCCATCATGAAGAGGCAGGCCGTTTTATCGGTGTTTTTCATCGTGTTAGTCATCCCAGATGGATGGACCGTGAGTATAGGTAAGGCTACCTTTAACTTGGCATCCACTGAGGAAACCACCGTCCTCCTTTCGGCCGTACTGTCTTGTCGTAGATATGATGTTTGCAATAGTCAAAAGGCTTGTATGTTCAATTTTGTATTTGAGCCATGTTCCGTAAAAAGAGGGCTAAATGTATTTGCAAAAAGTATCGACCCAGGTCAGACTGCGCAGTCCGCGCAGGCTGACCTGGACCGAAACTTTTTGCTTTTGGTAAGTTTCTGCTTGTCAAAGAACCAGTGTACCTAATGATTCTGCCGGCTGTTAGACAGAATGGATTTTATGGATCTACAATCATGGGATGACTTGTTTGGTGTCATGGATCACAGAGATGCACTAAGCCCCCTTTTGCCAGAGCATGGTTCATTTACTTTTTCACTTTGTCATTTGAGCGACGATGTTTCAGGCAGATTCCAACTGTTGATTTTTTTCAGGTTCTATGATGGCGCAAAATTTTATTCAGTCTTGTTAGATTTGACTAGCGCAACAGACGGCTGTAAATTGCGCTAAGTGATAATATAAAGTGATAAACCAACTGTAATAGCAGGAATTAGACCCAAACTTATCACCGATGTGCTGAATGGGCTTTAGTATTTAAAAAAAAAAAAAAATAAATTAGTTGAAAGGCGTGCCTTAACAGAATTCGAAATATCGATCACAGGGAAGAAAATGAAACAATGGAATTATTGTAGTTAGAAAGCAATTCTGGGTTTCTATAGGGTTATATCAAAGGAATTGCAATTGTATTTTCGAACAGCCCATGTACGTCGGCAAGGTCAAGCAAATTTCAACTCTATGACATTCATGCAAAATGTTTCTTCCCCTGGAAGTAATGGTCCATTTGTACCACACCCTGGACCGAATCAACAAAGTGCAACAGGCATTAATAATGTTCTTGGTACCCCGCAAAGCGGTAACCAGTCATCTCATACAGCGAACACTGGCATGCAAGCGTTTAACCCATTTCCTGGATCCGGTCAAATGAGTTCAGCTGGGTTTGGAGGCACTGGTGGTTATAATGGACACAACATACCTGGGCCTGGCAATAACCCTTTAATGGGACCTAACGGACAAAGTATCAACCCTTTCAATGCACAGTCCCCGAATAGCACCGGTGGAGCAACTGTTTCCGGGTCGTTTGGGCGACCAAGTCTCAGCATGTTCCAAAACATGTTTGGCTCCAATAACGGAACTTTTAATCCAAATAACGTTTTTGGAAAAAGTAAGTATCATTTATTATTTTTCAGATGAGTAGATTTACTCTTTCGGTTTCGAGATGTCACTAGAAATAGTATTGTTTAATTCTAAGTACTTGAAATAAGAATTGATTTTGATATATTTCCTCATAGAACGGAAAGAAATACAATATGATTCAATCACGGAAGAAACAACTATAAGATAGAAGAAATGCGTACACGGAAAAAAAAGAAGAGAAAAACCATGTTGCCGATAGTTAAAACCCAAATATTGCCATTTCAACAATATTGTTTTGGAGAAAAATGTCTCATTACGGGACAGTGTAGATTCAAGATCAGACTGCACGTTCTGTTAGGCTGATCTTGATCTACACTGTCCGCAGAAGGTCTTTGAGTCGCCCTTAGCCGCCTAGGAGTTAAGAAATCGCTCGTTTTTGAGCAACTTCTTCCGTCGCCCACGCCTTTAATCGCGTTTTTACGTAAGGAAGGCTAAAATGGCGCTAGCCTTTGGGTAAGGGTAAAGAAATCAATTAACCCTCAAACCACCGCTCACAAAAATAGTTTTGTTTGAGATCAGTGTAGATTAAGATCACACTGCACAAAAACGTGCAGTCTGCTCTTTCATTTACTCTGTCCGCCTTCCAAAACTAACTTGCTTGGTACAATGGATCACGAAGATGCATTAAATCCCCTTTGGCCAGAGCATGGCTCACTGTTTGTGACTTTGTATTTACACCCTTACATTTGATCGTTTAGCATCTTCGAGTAAATTACAGACACGGAGGATCAACCGTTATCAACATTTTACAATGAAAGATTTTTTTTTCCTTGATTGAGACTGATTTAACCTATGCCACAAAAAAGACTAATACCGACGGCCTAAACTCTTTTTCCGGACTACAAAATTTAGACTAGTCCAGGGTCCGTATTCACCAACCATTCTTGAGAATATTCTTAGTCTCTTTCTCCAAGATTTTCTAAAATTGAAAGTAGCACAGCTTCTGATTGGCTAAACCAAATGGTTTAGCCAATCAGAAGCTGTGTTACTTTCTGATTTAGAAAATTCTGTAGAATAAGACTAAGAATGCTCCTAAGAATGGTTGGTGAATACGGGCACAGGTTGAAGCATATGCAGACGACAAAATAAATGTGGCTCAAATGTCAGACTAAAACAGTGGATGGAAGGATAGAAAAACTTTGTGGAAAAAGAAAAAAAAATCGCTGGTTATCAGCATTTTCTTCTTTTCCCACAATGTTTTCAAAAGCCTTCTAAGGCTTGTTAAAACACCAGGGTCCGTATTCATCAACCATTCTTAAGTGTATTCTTATTCTTATTATCCAAGTTTTGAAAGTAAAAAAAAAAAAACTTCTGGTTGGCTAAAACCAAATGGTATAGCCAATCAGAAGTTGCGTTTGGTAAAAGGTCATGTGAACTTTCTTATATTTCTAAAATGTGTCACTTGCTTGTTTTTTTTTAATTCGTTTTCCAGTGCCATGTGGCATTTTTACGGGAAACTGTGACACAGGACGAAACCAAATGCATCAATTATCGTGAATGAAGATCTTTCTGAGACCCTACCCAGAATTTAACAACTTCTTACTCATTCAAAACTTGTGCATTTCAGACAGACGGGCTGCAGTACAGAGGGAGAGACATCTTTTAGATAACTGAGGAACTACTTTAATTTGTAGATTAAAATAGTTAATCTTCTGCTTCTAATTCAGAAAAACGACAGTCTCCGGTGACAAACATGCCATCAAACTCTGGTTCTGGCACACCATCTGGTTCACCAGCACCAAACACAGGATCTAGTTTGGGTTCGGGATCTGCACCCAGCAGTCCCGGTTCAGGTTCGGGATCTAGCAATGGCGGTTCCAGTTCGGGATCTAGCAATGGCGGTTCCAGTTCGGGATCTGCACCCAGCAGTTCCGGCTCAAGTTCAGGATCTAGCAATGGCGGTTCCAGTTCGGGGTCCGGCTCAAGCGGAATGGGATCCGGGTCACAGAACATGCAACCGCCTTCGTTTTTGGTCAATCCTTCAAACTTTATGAGCGGTGGAAGGTAAGCAATAGAGAGTAAAACATAAAACAACACATTTAGGTATAAAAGGCTATATAAATATATGAGCCATGCTCTGTGAAAAGGGGGCTTAATGCATATGCGAAAAGCATCGACCCAGGTCAGCTTGCGCATTCCGCGCAGGCTGACCTGGGCCGAAACTTTTCGCTATTTGTCAATTTTCTGTATGCCTATCGACCATTCTACCTCACGATAAAGTCGGTTGGTAAAAAAGTGGCCATTATGAATCCAAGATTATGTGATTGCTTGATTGGTATCATGCATAACAGAGATGCATCAAGCTCCGTTTTACCAGAGCATGGCTCATATCTTTTTAGCCAGTTTCTTTGGACGCAATTTAGTAAATTTTTCGCAGTAAGAAGCATTTAAGTACGTTTCATTTTATCTTTGACATCTCATAATTATTAAGAAATAATCATCAAGAGCAAAACCCATTCAGTTGGTATTAAATGATGCAAAAGACAAGAACGGAATATCGTCTTAGTTGATTGCCAATTTAACCCTCTACCACATGCCAAGATTCTAGACTGGTCCAAATTCAAAGCATTTACAGACGACAAAATAAATGTAACTCAAAAAATTGAACCTCATTCTAGTAAAGGTAAAAAGAAATTTGAAAAAAGGAGAAAATGCTGGTAACCAGCATTTTCTCCTTTTCTCACAACGTTTTCAAAGGGCCTTTTCTTCCAGTAGTTAAAACTCGTGATTGTGTGGTAAAGAGTTTAAATACGCCTTTAAGCCTTTAAGTTGCTTTTAACTTCAGTGGACCTGGCAGTTCTGGGAGTGGTGCGAGTGGCATGGGCAGTCCAAGCGGGACCGGTTCTGGCAGCCCTAGTAGCGGAAGTGGGGGTGGCTCTAATAGTGGCGGTAGCTCTAGCGGCGGAAGTGGGAGTGGCTCTAGCAGCGGAAGTGGAAGCAGCTCTAGCAGCGGGAGTGGAAGCGGCTCTAGCAGTGGGAGTGGTTCTAGCAGCGGGAGTGGAAGCAGCTCAAGTGGTATTCATTATTTAATACTAGTAGTCTATTGATTGCAATATCAGCTTACCTAGACCTTGTTTTACTCATTTCTTACCCCTCTTGAAAGTGAAAGCGAATTTGCAAAGCAACATATTTATCTATCGAATTTTTAAAAATATGTACTCGTAAAAAATTGTATGTGTTTTTCTACATCAGGTCAGATACCCAATTACGACCCCAATAAGTTGAATCAGATCCAGTTTAGCTTCCTTGACCCGTCTAAACTACAGCTTGGTCCGAGTGGAGGAGGCGGCGGTGGCTTTGACCCGGATCAGTACAACTCACAGTCTTTCAGCTTCTTAAACCCATCTTTCATGGCTGGAAGGAAGAGATCACGAGGTAGGAAATCAGATCTTAACTTTCACAGTATACTGGACATTCTGTGCGGTCTGATCTTGATCTGCTCTGTCCGTAAAAGGTCCCTGAGTCGCGCTCTGCAGCCTTAGGGTTAAGGTGCCCATCCCGACTATATTGTTGCTTTTGGGGACAGTGCAGATCGAAATTGGAACATCCTGTCTTGAAGTGTCTTAATCTGTATCGTTTGAAATGTTGATGTCAAAGACAGGAGTTAGAGTAGTTATTTCAATCCTCTTGTTTCAGAGTAAGAATATCAGCTTTGTTTATCTATCTTTAAGTCCTATTGATTTTGATGCTTTTACTCATATCCATATTTGCATAGTCGATATTGATGTTGAACATTGCGTCATGGTCACTTACGAAAATATTGTTGTATTCATTGTGCAATCAATATAGTTGCTCTCAAAAAAAGCGACAGCAAAGGCTAATGGCTCATTCTATATTTAAGTCTTTACCAGGCGAGAAAGATTTAGACTTGTCCAAACTGAAAGCATCTGCAGACGAAAAATGAATATGACTCAGAGATTGGAATCAGACTTAAGAGGGACATTAACAGCATTTTTTTCCTTTTCCCCATCATTTACACTTTGATCATAACTCCTTACCAGACAACAAAAGTTTGGTTTTGTCGGAATAGAAAGCATCTGCAGACGGCAAATAGAATCCGGCATACACGATAACAATATAGGCTCCGAAAGGATAGAAAACATAGTTGGGAAAGGAGAAAATGCTGGTTATGTTCTGGATTATTAGGTAAAGAGTTAATCAACAACAGCTACTAAAACTGCGCTAGAGACTCTTATTTACCGAAGTTCAACATTTAAGCTCGTAGGCAGTCATCAGCTGGGAGCTCAAGCGGTGGGGCTAGCAGTGGTAGTGGTAGTAGCAGTGGGGGTGGCAGTGGCAGTGCTGGAGGAAGCAGTGGCAGTCAGGTCCCAAACTTCGATCCGAATGCCGTCAACCAGATCCAAACCAATTTTTTAGATCCCACCTCACAAAAGTTGGGAACAAGTGGTGGGGGAGGTAGTGTTGGTGAGTAAAATTGTGAGTTATTAAACTCTTAGGCTGCTAAGCGCGACTCTATGACCTTTTGCGGACAGTGTAGATCAAGATCAGACTGCACAGAATGTGCAGTTTGATCTTGGATCTACACTGTCCGATATGGAGATGTTTATACACCTAAAATGCCTTTCAAATACCAAAATTTGGGTTTTTACTATTGGCTCGAAATTTTTATTTCACTTATTTAGCAGGTTTTGGGTTGGAGAGTTTCGATTACTTGACTCTGTATGAGAACAGGGCCCGTATTCACCAAATGGTTTAGCCAATCAGAAGTTGCGTTACTTTCAAATGTAGAAAATTTTGAAGAATAAGTCTAAGAATATTCTTAAGAATGGTTGGTGAATACGGACCCAGGACTTTGGGGATTCACTGGGCTAGTGGGGAGAATACAAAATACTCCAAAATCTGTTTCAGCGTAAGCAATTGCTTCTTTAGTCACAGTGTTTTCACATACTTTCATGAAATGAGATTTAATTCATATTCGTTCGAGCCAATATTTCGAAATGAAAGAAATCTGTTCAGAGTGCCGTACAATCCAGTGATCCTGATTTCATGACTTCGTGACATCATTAATCAGTTTATCGATATCAATAACTAAAGTTTTTTATTCCTTTACCAGGTGGAGCGTCATTTGACCCTGACCAATTCAACAGCGCCTCATTCAACTTTTTCAACCCACAGGCCCAAACAGGGGGCGGTGGTAGTGGCGGAAGTGGAAGTGGCAGTGGTAGTGGCGGAAGTGGCAGTGGCAGTGGTGGGAGTGGAAGTGGCAGCGGAAGTGGAAGTGGCAGTGGTGGGAGCGGAAGTGCTCCCAGTTTCGACCCTAATAAAGTCAACCAGCTCCAGACCAGCTTTTTGGATCCCTCCTCTTCCAAACTTGGACAAAGTGGAGGAGGTGCCGGTGGGTTCGATCCTGACCAGTATAATTCTCAAGCATTCAACTTTTTCAATCCTCAGGCGCAAGTTGGAAAATGATTCTACGTTCTATATAAATTTGTTGATGGATACTATTAAAATTAGTTTAGTAACACTTTAACTAGTGTAGTCGACTTAAAGCCCGGACAGTTTGTTAGTTTTAGCTTTCTATCAGTCGAACTCTTTCACTACCAACTCAAGAAATTAATCTTTCTTTCATTTTTAATGTCTAAAAGTAAATTTCCACTTCTACCAAAGACGAAATTTATCATAACTAGCATCAGGTAGCGGATGGTGTAGATCCAAGATCAGACTGCACGTTCTGTGAAGTCTGATCTTGATCTACGTCATCCTCAAAAGCTATTTAAGTCTTCATTGGTGGTAAAAAGAGTTGAACGTTCTATCAATGGCCAACCTTTTATGCATGCCTCATGCTATGATCGTCATATCTCGATGCTAGTTTTTCGAGCCACGTGTTTGTCGCAGCCGATAGTCCGAGGATAGAGGCTTGCCCTCAATATATCTGTCTCGTTTCTTTGATGAACCTGTTGCTAAAATTCATGTGAAAAAAAAAAAAGTATATTGTTTCGCCTATATTAGCTTTGTTGTTCATTCGGCAAACCTCGGGTGATCCGTTGATCGAGTCCCTCAGCTGTATCACGTAGCTTGATATGCACCTACACGGTACATTTCTTCGCCGGAAATACACTGCTTTACCGTTCTTAAAATCGTAACACTCCACTTTGAAAAAGAAAACACTGGTCACAGTTTTTCTCTGTGAATCTTTCTGAATACATTACCGATGACAAACGGTTTGTACATTTATTTTCTACCTCGGTCTAGCTATTTCGTTGGCATTTTTCAGCGACAGGTTGCTTAGTACCGTGGCTGTTGTTGCCGTTGCTGATCGATTTACATGGGCGCCACGTTTAAGATCACGTGACTAGCAGTATTTCAAAATGGAAACCCCCTTGATACGGACAAGGTTAGATGTAGTTACGGAATCGGCCGAGTTGTGACGAGTGCTTTGTCGTTGTTAACCAAATATCAAGGGGAAGGAATGTTACAGTCCACAGTCTTACAAGTACTCTGTTTATGCGTAGTTCATAATACGGAGTATGTCCTAAAAAGTAGCAGGGTGGGTGTCACAAACAACTGACTTGAATTCCATACAACAACTTATATGGTTTAACTCTTTCCAAAACGATGCTGTGTTAGAATCCTCTTAATTGAGACCATTTGCAGACGAAGAATCAAATGTAGCACAATGATGGGATTTGTCCTTGAAAGGGTTGAAAACCTTATGGAAAAGAGAGAAAATGCTGGTAACCAACATTTTCTCTTTTTTTCATAATGTTATCAAAAGCCCATTAAAGGATCGTTAAAACATGAGTTTGTTTGGTAAAGGGTTAACCTTCAAAGTGGTCCCGTCAAGTGTAATTCACTTTTGCATCCTTCTCTGCCCTGCCGGGATCCATATTCACCAACCATTCCTGAGAACGTTCTTAGTCTTATTCTCCAGAATTTTCTAAATTTGAAAGTAACGCAACGTCTGACTGGATAATCCATTTGGTTTAGCCAATCAGAAGTTGTGTTATTCAGAAAATCTTGGAGAATAAGACCATGAATGTTCTTAAGAATAGTAGGTGAGTACGGACTGAGGGTGTTGGTAGTAGGTGCATAGTCGTCGTGAAGCAGCCACGAGATATCCTATCGGAACTTTCATCTCTCCTCGCGAACGGTGCGAAGACGAGAGTTGTCGTAGGAAAATTTGTTCACCACTAAGTACAGTGCACCTACTCACACTTGCATCTGGCTGGTTCTCGTTCAAAGAACATAGCCGTGCTGTTACAACTCCCCTAATAATCTGACGTTGGACCGTAATACTTCTTTTTCTTAATCCAAGACCAAAGGGAAAGGTTCATTAAAGGGAACAATTTTTGAATGCATGTATGTGGAGACCGTTAAGAGAGCTGTAACAACGGTGCTGAGTGGCATTCAAGAAGAACCCTTCTTGTAGTGTATAGAAGAAGCGTGTCAGAGGAGTATGAAAAGGGTGCTTAAGACCTGAGGAGAAATGCTTTGACTGCGAAACTATGTATATTGTAAATTGAAATTTTAGTAAATTGTTTCTGACACAAGAACCGTTACTTTTCAAACACACAACGTATAGTGGCTGAACCAACCACGCTTTCGAACCATCGTGTGCGCTCTGAATGTACTCATAACTTGTCAACTTACGGCTGCGGACCGATGAAATATATCTGGAAAAAAAAAAGGTATGAGTCGTTTACTTTGACGTTCATCTTCTGTTGATATCTTAACTGGATGGCCACTTGCATGCCAATTTAAAACAAAAAGAAAAGATTTTGCAAAGATTGAAAAAGAACAGCCTTGCTTAACGAGATCTTGTGTCGCTTATGCACGAACTGATTAATTCATATTCAGCTTTAACCCTTTACCAAACGACAAAATTTCAACTTTGTCCTAACTGAAAGCATTTGCAGACGACAATTTCAATGAGCCTCAAATGGTCAAATGGTGCAATTTTCTCTTGATAGGGTAGGAAACATTGTGGGAAAAGGAGAAAATGCTGGTTACCAGCATTTTCTCCTTTTCCCACAAGTTTTCAAAAGGCTTCTTTCCCAGGGTCGTTAAAAGGCGTCATTGTGCGGTAAAGGGTTAAGGAAACAAAATAGGCTTTATACAGAGCTGCTTAGGGTTTCATGTTCTTCAGATATAGCTAAGGTCAATTGCCTTCACATAAAAAGTCACACTCTTTCTTCATAGTGACAATGCTACATGTATATTGCCTGTACTTGGATTTAAGCACCTATTGTTGATAAAATTAGTCTACTTGTTTTGTTATCATGTCACAATAACAAAAATCAACTTTCATATCCTGTCTTAGTTGATCTAGAAAACAGATTGTTTTGAGCACAGTAGATGTTTTTCAAGTACATGTCCGCTTTTCGCCGGAAAATATTTGTAACAAGATCAGTTGATTTTCTGATGACGAAACAATTAAGATTATCAGCTTAACTCTTTACCAGACGACAAAATTTTACAATGTTCAAATTAAAAGCATTTGCAGGCGGCAAATAAAATGTGCCTCAAATGATAGGATTTTTTTTTCTTTAAAAGGGTAGAAAACACTGTGGGAAAAAGAGAAAATGCTGGTTTCCTTCAATGTTTTAAAAAAAGGATTCTTTGTAATGGTCGTTAAAACACGTGATTATTTCGTAGAGGGTTAACTTCCTGTTTAGTTTTCTCTAAACAATTATGCAGAGGTCAGTTAAGTCCAAGTTTGTTTCTATTTGTGTACTAAACATAAGGGAATGCTGTTGTTACTGATGTGAAGAATGCACCTGATTGACTTCATACATGAAACGGACACTGGTAGAATGCCATACGGAAACAACGAAAAAAGTACAAACAAGAAATATCTAAAAAAAGACGGCGTTAATTTTCCCGCAAATAGACAGGGGGTCCTTAAAATTAACATGTCTACATTTTTTACCAATCACAAATTTCTATTTATACATTTGTTGTAAGTACCAAAAAATATAGGTCAAAAGCCAGCACATTCAGCTACGCCGAAAAAGGTACGTTATAGTCTTACGCTGTTACACATTTTGTTTACCATATCCCAATTAACTGTTATCTTATTGTCAATTTATAAAAAAAGATGTTCGACTTTATATACATGTATGGAGGAAAACAGTTGTTGTCCAAGGTATTCGTAAAGAATCTACAAGGACACATAGATAGATGTACTGGCCGATGTGGCATAACTGAAATACTAGAACTGTTTAAAGCGTAAAACACTACACAAACAAATATTTCAAAGACTGTTGCTTACTTCAAAGAAATACAGGGTATTACAACGTAGTTTTTTTTTTTTTTTCATTAATTTCATATAAGACTGCATTATGTAAAGTCTGGTTTTAATCGAAACTGGTCGCAATCTAAACAATCTTCTGAACGTGTTGTTCATAATATGGCTTCAAGTTTACCACAGTTCTTCACTCTCTTTTTGTTTGGAATGGAATAAAGTTTTAATTCAATTCTAATCACATCATAAACGAGCAAGACTTCGAAGTTTATATTCGTGGTCTCTTTTTACATCTTTCCAGACAGCATCATCTTGACGAACTCTGGAAGAAATAAAAAAAAAAATAACCCAAATGAATACTACAACTACTTCTACTACTAAGTACTACTATTACTACTACTACTCCTCCTTCTTCTACTTTTACTACTTTTACTATTAATACTTCCGCTACAACTACTTCTACTACTTCTACAACTACTACTACTTCTACTACTAAACTAATGGATAAGTTATGTTGTTCGTAATATCTCACGTTCAGCATATTCCAAATGTTATGATTTCAAGGCTGTATTTTTCAAAAGTTTTCTCGAATCATTTTGTATTTATCTAATTTTGTAAAATCAAGCAAAACAAAGGTAATTATTATATCTGAAGCAACTTTATTATTTCATGGTTTAATTTTGCTACCTCCAAGGACATGGGTTATATCAAATTACACTCAATAACCTCATTGGTTACATCAAGTTACACTGAATATCCTTATAGGTTACATTAAATTACTCTAAATATACTGATACTCGTAGGTCATATCAAACTGCACTGAATATCATTATAGGTTATATCAAATTGCACTGAATATCCTTATTGGTTGTGTCAAGTTACACTGAATATCCTCATTGGTTATATCAAATTACACTGAATATCCTTATTGGTTTTATCAAATTACACAGAATATCCTTGTTGCTTATATCAAATCACACTCAATATCCTCATTGGTTATATCAAAATTACACAGAATATTCTTATCAGTTACTAGCCTGGGTTCCAGTCCGTTGATTTTTCTCCCTATTCTATCATTATGACGTTATTTTGTCAAAAATGGTAATAATAAAGAAAACGATAAACAGATAGCTGCCAAAGATCGACAGCAGACCACGTTTTTATGGAGAGCATGATACAGAGTAAATGAAGTTATTACTGCCTGAACCCTGGCTAATCGGTTACATAAATTACTTAGAATATCCTTTTAGGTTATATCAATTTACACAGAATATTCTTATTGATTATATCAACTTAAACAGAATATCCTTTTAGGTTATATCAAATTACACTGAATATCCTTGTAGGCTGTATCAAATTTCACCGAATATCTTTATAGGTTATATCAAATTACACTTAATATGCTAGTCTGGATCGATTGATTGAACTGGAACCTAGCCTATAAATAACCGTATTCGTTATATCAAATTACACTGAATATCATAGGTTATATTACCTTTTCTACGGTGACAAACTCTTAGACTAGTATATCTCGAAATCATCTCCAGGCGACAAATTTGAAGTGTAACCCGAACGAGAGATTTTGTCATTGATAAAGTAGGATAAAAAGAAATTGGCAAAAGGACCTGGTGGTTACAAACATTTTCTTCTTTTCCCACAATGTTTTCAAAGGCCCTCTTACTCAGTTTCGTAAAATACACGATTGGTAATGTATTAACACTCCACCAAACAATCCCGTGCTTAATCGTTGAAGCTTTTGAAAACATTGTGGGAAAAGGAGAAAATGCTGGTTACCAGTAGTTTCTCCTTTTTCCATAATATTGTCTACTTTATCAAAAACCGATCCCAACGTTTGAATCACATCTAATTTGTATCTGAAATTTCGTCTTCCGGTAAAAAGTAAAACCTTTTGTACCTTCATAATCCACTTGACCGTCACCATCAACGTCTGCTTCTCGAATCATCTCATCCACCTCTTCATCTGTCAGTTTTTCCCCAAGGTTGGTCATCACATGACGTAATTCAGCTGCACTGATAAAACCATCATTGTCCTGTTGGTGACGGTACAAGTTAGAATAATCCTCTACTGGTGTGAAAAAGAGGGCATACTACAGAAATATCATGTATAACTTCATCCTTGATGGTCAAGGACGCTTACAAAAATGTTTCGTATTTACACAGGTAGTGCTTAGGAGAGAGAGAGAGAGAGAGAGAGAGAGAGAGAGGGCATAAGAAGTACATATAAGGGGTACCTTGTCAAACACGCGAAAAGCTTCTTTCACTTCAGCTTCTGTATCGCCTGTTCCGATTTTCTTCGCCATCATTTTGAGGAACTCTGGGAAGTCAATGGCGTCGTTTCCTACAGCAATTGAAGCCATGGTAACAAACATCATCGTTTGTTAAAGATTAGACTTGAGCTTTTTCTACCTCGCAGGCGACACAGAAATATCATATTTGAAACATGATTCAGATTCTAAATCCCCGCGGTAAGTCCAACGTTTACAGGAAAACAATACGTTCTCCTAAGCAAGGAACGTGTAGCGATTTAGTCATTGATCTACACTGTCCGATAAGGAGATATTTTTCTCCAAAACAAATTTGAAATAGCAACATATTTGATCGGGGTGGGGGAAGAAGGGATGATAAAATTGCATGCGTTTCTTTTGAAATCGTGTTTCACTAAATGATAAAGGAATTCGTCAACTAAAGCACAGAATGTACATATTGCAGCCAGTGCTTTCATAAATCGTCTGCTACAAGACGCATAAAGTCATCTGCAAGAAGAGTTTGGATGGAATGGCCCTGTCG
The DNA here is from genome assembly GCA_945859785.2 of Tridacna gigas. Classification (NCBI taxonomy): domain Eukaryota; kingdom Metazoa; phylum Mollusca; class Bivalvia; order Cardiida; family Cardiidae; genus Tridacna; species Tridacna gigas. The sequence continues at coordinate 73,319,901 of OX244029.2, forward strand.
TCTGATACTTAAAATGGATTGATTGCTTTCGATATGGAACAAGTCTAAGATTTTGTTTTGTAGTTAACTCTTTGCCAAACGACAAAATGTTGTACTAACCAGATTGAAAGCATTTGCAGACGACAAATTAAAGGTAACTCAAGTGACGATTTATTTCTTTCTTAGGGTAGAAAAAATTGTGGGAAAAGGAGAAAATGCTGGTTGCCAGCATTTTCTCCTTTTCCCACAATGTTTTCAAAAGTCCTGTTCTCAAGGGTCGTGAAAACTCGGGATAGTGTGGTAAAGTGTTAACTGTTTAGTCCTACCGTCTGCGTCTACATCATTGATCATATCTTGTAATTCGGCTTCGGTCGGATTTTGTCCCAGACTTCTCATCACGGTGCCGAGTTCCTTCGTCGTAATAAATCCGTCACCATCTTTGTCAAACAAAGAAAACGCTTGCATGAACTCTACAACAAAAATGTAAAGTTTGTAAAGAATGTGATGAAATGGTTTTCCAGCGCTTTGAATCAAACGCCTTAATCGCTCATTATCTTCTGCTAGGTGGCATTTTTCAAATACATAACCTGTCTGTTATTGGCATTCTGGGTACATAACCGGACGTCTTTTCAATTCGGCAATCAATGCAACAAATTTCAAAAGAAAGTATACGCTTACTCACTCAAAACCTACCGTGTGCGATTCATCCGAACATGGTTAACTAGCATATAACCAATGCACCAGCTATTTGTAAACGTGGCCCATATAAGCTTGGGAAAAAGCCCCGGTATAAGCACAGCAAGATGGTGAAGTTATTTTTGTTGCCAGTTTGTTGCACAAATCCCAGTTTTCCCCATGTCTATATTTAGAAACTGTCTACAGAGATTTGCAGTAAACAACTGTGATTTTTTTTTTTTTTTTTTTTGTTAAAAATGATATTTTCCCCGTTTAAAATCATTTAAGAAATCTGTAGCGATAAACTGGCACGATTTTTCCACAGATGTATTATTTATTGCCATATTCCGCATGCACCTTTTAAGCGGTAATTTACATACCGTGTATTAATATTTATCCTGTTCAGGATAGTGATGTGTCATAGCAGACAGGTCAAATCTTAGAAGAATATTGACATGTGCAGACAACGCTTAACCGCTGAGCAACACAGAACATTGGTTGAAGCAGATGCCTACAGAGATTTTTGTCCCTGTATAGAGCATAAACTGCACCAGCGATAACTACAGTTACTGTGTTTTGGACTCTTTTACGACGGAAGTAATACGACCTAACAACAGAGATAGATACAAGTTCCTCTAAAATCAAAGCCATACAATAAGCGAATTAATACCAGCAATTATGTGGCGAATGTTGGATTTACTCTTTAAGAGCTAAGCATAGTTACTAATTATCACTACTGAAAACAATCACTAAAGAAACAACCATACAAAAATAAAGTAGATCAGCCGACAATTTTTCGACTGTTTTGGCCGGAATATCACATAAAAATAAACGCAGTCCTGATCCATGTACATTGTACTTCTGTGCAGAATCTTGATCTACACTGTCCACCAAAAAAGAGTCGTCTGTCGGTCATAATGATTTCTAAAAATGATTGGTATTTATACGTCTTCCAAGACTAGAGGTCTCGATATTACCAATGTGAAGTTAACAGCATTTTTGGTTTCACCAAATTTATCAAATATATTAATTCAAAAGTTAAACAGTCACCTGCGATTTGCTCTTCTGTTATTACTGTCGAAATCTCGTCCTGAAAGATAGAAATGAATCGTGCTCTGTGAAAAGGGTGTTTATGCATGTCCGTGCTGCATTATACTAAGCTTATCATAATATGGCGTGCAACACACAAAAAGGGGCCTTCGGACACATGCGTAAAACTGTGTCGTTCCAGATAAGCCTGTGCAGACTGTGACTAATCCGAGAAGACACTTCCCGTTTTTGTGGGATTTTCTGTTTCACGAAAGTCTACCGCAGGAAAAAATCTTATGTATTCGTAAAGTGCCGTCTCGGATTAGCCTGCGCGGACTGCGCAGGCTAATCCGAGACGACACTTTACGCAAATGTTCGAAGGTCCCATTTCGCATGTTGCGGGCCATATAACGTTGGATCTATAAAATCCATTTTGTTGAACAACCGACTGAATCATGCGGTAGACAGGTCCTTTGACTTGCAGAAAATTTACAAATAGCAAAGAGTTTCGACTTAGATCAGCCTGCACAGTCCTGGCCGACACTTTTTGCAGATTATTTAAATCCTCTTTTCACGGAGAATATATTGTTGACGTGTACTGACAATAAATACAGACTTCAACAGTATACCACTGAAATACGCCTCATACTGTCTCTGTAGCAGAAAGGTTTTAAAGACAAAGTGGTTGATAGATGTTTTACAACACTTTCAACATTGTTTCAGCCGTATCAAGGCGACAGCTCACTGCTGTATTCATGTGTTTCCTGAGCTTCGCCAGCACTTCCCTGTGGTTCTGCAGTGCTTTGCCCAACGACACTCCTACGAATCACGGATTTCAGCCGATACCATTGTAGTGTGAAGGCTTAACTAGTTCAAAACAGTACAGGAAAAACGAATATGTGGCTGCAATCGTTAAATAGCAACACAATGTTGATATGGCCTAAAGCACAAGATATACTTAATCCTAACATTTTACATAGAACAAAAAATTGTCATTCCACTTTCATTTAATGTAAGGAAATATTTAAAAAAAAAGATACCATTTTGATTCAGGGCTTCCGTTTTCTCGAAACAGATGCACAAACTGATGGAACCGAGTTATCCTCATTTTTCAACTTATGACGTCTTTTTCTTTTCGGTGTTCGAATTTCTGTCCGCAATGCGACAAATTACCTTGCAATCTTAACTCTTTTGCCTTCAAATGATTGATTTCGTCTGTTTTTCTAGGCAAAAATGGCTGCACATCAGAGACATTTAGGCCATAGGCCTAATACAAAATCAAGCAGCAGGCACTATAGATCCGCGACCAGAGTGCAAATTCTGTGTGGTCTGATCTTGATCTACGCCGTCAGCATAGGCTACTTATAACAACACAGACATTTAAAGGGTTAGAAACTCGAAAAACCGGACTGACTAAAACTTTGAATTTATAATGATGTCGTTGGTATAGAATTATGCATGGATCGAGAGATAACATATCGCCAAATTTTATGGCTATCAATTCTATACCAAACGAAAACATTTGCATACGATAAATTAGATGTCGCCCAAAAGATGATAGAATGAAATGGTAGAAAACATTGTAGCAAAGAGAGAAAATGCTGGTTACCAGCATTTTCTCCTTTTCCTACTGTGTTTTCGAATATCGTATTCTTCAAGGTCATTAAAACATGGGATTGTTTGATAGAGTGCCAACATTTTTACCGCCTGCAGATTACTCTTTTAAGTGTTTCAGGCATTTGTGAAAGAATCTCACATGACAATACGGTAAATTGTTTTTCAGAAAATAATTTTTCTCCTTTTGCCGGGGTATTTCAAGTGTATTCATATATCATATTTTAATTTGTAGTTCATATCCACATTTGACAAAAGTTTCGTTTCATTGTTTTCAAATATGTATTCCAGGAAAATAAGTTCATTGCATCACTAACGTTCATGTCAAGTACTGCCTTTCGTTCTGTCTGTCCTTCATGGCTTCGCCGACTCCGACTCAGTCGGTAACGTACACGGTTTGAAGCCGGGGGATTGCGAAGAGATTCATTCCTCTTTCACCGCTGATCATCAAATGTTTGATGTGGGAAAGCAACCACTGGCTTGAGAAGATTATTACACGAAGTAGTGGTGAAAGGAAACTCCAGGGAAGCATGGATAGGTGCATTGACCGCAGCATTATAATATGAAATAATGTTGAAAACGGTGTTAAACACCAAACACATAAACGGACGAAGAAACAAATGCTCTCCTGGAGAATTGTTTTCTCTTTCTTGCCGGGATATTTTCACGTGTATTCTTGTATCGAATTTTCATTTATACTGCTAATTCATATTTCACTAAGATATCTTATCTAAGTCTGCAAATTTGTTTTCGAAGGTAGTAAGTTTACTACATAACTTTTATGTCAAATACCAGTTTTCGTTCGGGTGGTCCTTCATGGCGCAGTGATTCAGGTTTTTGATTTTTAATAAGAATATTATGAGCCAGTAATTATCGACCATTCTTTACCCTTAAAGCGCCTTTCACTTCTTTAGTTGATTTTGAGGCCAGTGTAGATGAAGATCAGACTGCACAAAACATGCAATCTTATGTTTGATCTACACTGTCCGCTTTGCATGGGAATTCTGGAAAGAGAGAACCTTGACATTACATTTAATATGTTTTTTTTTTTATTCTGGACAGAAAATGCCAGTTGAGTTTGTATGGCACTTTAAGGGTTGATAATATGTTTGTCTAATTCTCAAGAGTGTTCTATATTTCAAAGTAACGCAATTTCTTATGGTCTAAACCAAATGGTTATTCTTTAACGATAGGACATTTATTTTACCTACAAATAACTCAGTTTGTGACTGACTCTATCAAAATGATTGCTGACAATGGAAGAGGTGTTATATCAGGTCAGTTTGCCTCGGATCTTTGAAATGATTGATCTGAATGGTGATTTACCCCGTCGTTCGAAGGTATTTAAGTAATACTCTGAAACCACCGCACAAATTTACGTCTTTTGAATGGTTCTCAAGTCGGAGGCTGGTGCTCTGCAGAGAGTTGTACCTACAGATACTTTCACGGGACCATCGACACCGTTAAGAATCGGATCATGGCCTGGGTTCGTATTCACCAACTATTCCTAATAACGCTTTTAGTCTGATTCTCAAGAATTTTCTGAATTTCGAAGTAACGCAACTTCTAACTTCTAACAATCAGAAATTGTGTTACTTTGTAAATATAGGATAAGAATGCATTCTAGGCTGTTTGATGAATATGGGAACAGAGCTCGTATGCAGCACCTTATCAAATTTGCAGGCTTCATTCTAGATTAACCCTCATCTTGCTAAATGAGTGAAATGAAATGTTCAAGCCGACACTAAAAACTCAAACTTATTTTTCAGAGAAATCTCCTTATCGGGCAGTATAGATCCAAGACCAGACTGCACGTTCTGTGATCTACCGCAAAAGGTCCTTAAATCGCGCTTGAGCCGCGCTTGGTAAAGGGGGAAAGGGTTATGAAATTTACAAAGTTTATAAAATTGCTTTACTCTGAAATGTAATAAAAGAAATTTTGAGGATTAGACTGAAAATGACTGGTGAATACACCATATAGTCATCAACTTTTCAAAAATGCTTTTTCAGTTAGGGGTTTTTTGTGTGACAAGGGGGATAACATGTACAAATATTAGGTTCGTTATTGTACGTATATCAACTTTGATATACAAGACTTACCTCCCTTTTGCACCACTCTATCCTCAAGCAACTTGAAGAGGTTGACATTGGTAAATATCCTAATATTTTACATAGAACAAAAAATTGAAAAGATATGTAGTATCAACGGGAATTCAGGTTACATGTGTAAAATAAAAACTATGAGAATTTCTATCTTTGTCACATACTTTTAATAGAGATCCGTTGCATGTCATATCCGTCTACGTGAGGGTTTGTCATGTACTTTACATCCAAATTACGCTGGACAACTATTTCAATTAACCCTTTCAGCAGCATAGGCGAAAACTGTTTTTTTTTTTTTTTTTTTTGTGGGCGGCATAGACCAAGATTAGACTGCACAGAATGTGCAGTCTAATCTTGGATCTATACCATCAGGTTGTTTAGTCAGGCCTGTTAGACAAAAATCTTTCTAAGGCTCAGTGGATTGGTTTTTTTTTTCAGTCTTTCAACCAGGTCGAGTTTATACATATGAGGCATGCTCTGGCAATAGGGGGCTTAATACGTCTCCATGCTGCACCGTACCAAGCAAGTCATCACATAATTTTGGATCCATAAAATCCATTTTGTCTAACAACCGGCAAAATCACAAGGTAGAATGGTCCTTTGACACGGAGAGAATTGACCGCTAGGAAAAAGTTTCGGCCCATGTCAGCCTGCGCGGACTGCGCAGGCTGACATGGGCCGATACTTTTTTTGCAGATGCATTAAGAGCCCTTTTCACAGAGCATGGCTGATGTATTTTGGCACTGAAAGAGTACAAGATGGCTGTAAGAGCGAACTTAAACTAGATGACGACTTTAAAAAGTCAGAAGAAGAGTTGTGATTAATGCATGATTCGAGAAAATTTAGTTAACCGCTGGGCAGAAAGAAAGAACGATAAAATAAATGGAATGTTGCACATGTATCTAGTCAACACCCCTATCTCCCACCTCTGCATATTCAGGTCCAAAGTGATGAAGTAGTTTGATGTACAAATAGACAGTCCTTTGTAAATGTTCGATACCCAAGTACGTAATGTCTGTATCGATATTCTGCATCTATTGCGCTAGCGAGGCAACCCGTAATACCTTGCTGGTTAGTTTTTCCGGCCTTTGGTCAGTTGCGAGCGTTTGTTGTTTCCCTGTGGCGAGACACACATCGCATCTTGACCTACTCTATATTTAGATATTGATCAACGAGCCCACTCGGCAAAAGTCGATCGATTCCGTAACAGATTACCCGAGGTCTGCCGAATGCAATGGATTATCCAAAGTTTGTCGAATGCGTGGCGAGAAAAAAGGCACATGTATACAGTTGGCCTAGCTTTTCTTTCCAAATGGCCATGATGAAAATCAAGGTCTGTATTCACCAACCATTCTTAAGAACATTCTTAGTCTTGCTCTTCAAGATTTTCTAAATTTGAAGGTAACCCAACTTCTGATCGGCTAATTCAAATGGTTTAGCCAGTCAGAAGTTGTGTTACTTTCAAATTTAGAAAAATCTTGAGAATAAGGCTAAGAATGTTCTTAGTTTAGTTTAAACATATTTATTTTACATCGATTGAGAAACAAGTTCTTACAACTTACACTAATCTCTCTCGATTCTGCTTCCTGGAAACTACACCAGTACTCGCGCCGAATGTGTGGGCCAATGAACAGTCCCAAAGTTGACATCCGCTCCCGGGTATCGAACTCAAGACCTTTTGATTACGAGGCCGACGCTCTACCTCACAACCACGGACACCACAAGAATGTTCTTAAGAACGGTTGGTGAATACAGGCCCAGAAATAATGGGCAAAGACAGGCTTTAAATGCTATTTTGATGTGAAGAGTGGTTATTACATCCATCAATGGTGTACGAATTTTGAAAAGAAGCATGTAGTTTGTCTCTGAGTTTCGAGGTCATGACCTCTCCTCCTTTGTTTCATAGTTTTTGACACACACACACACACACACACACACATGAAGAGCAAACTGGGACTTTTGGAAGCTAGGCATTGTTTTTACGGCATAAGCTGAGTGGGTAAGAAGAAAAAGGATTGCGGGAAAAAAATAATGTACTATTTTTTATTACAATCGCAGACTGTATGGTGTTTTGTGTCTGAAGTTGGCTAAGTAATTTTAGGTTAGTTCCCTAGGTTTGGACTGGGTGAATTTTGGAATTTAGACCAAAAAAAGGACCTTTCGTATCGTCTTTTTCGGACTTTTCTATTTGATTTATTGATAAACTATTGCGCTAGTTGTTGCATTTAAGTGCCTTTCTTTTAATTTCAGACTGATTTTTAGACCTTCTCGTGTGTTGTCGGTTCTGAGCAATACAGTGGAAGACAGTGTTACGCCGCCAAAAGTGGTCCCAATTGCTCATATTCAGCCTGTACACACGTTTGTTGTTTAAGGGGAGGTAACCACTCAAGGCGAGATAGACTAACCGCAACATTCTACGCATTCCACGCTCTCTACATTTCGCCCAACCCTTCAGCATAACTGGGAACATGTATTCTCTAACTTTGTGTCTGTAAATAATGTCAACTCATTATCCCCTGTACACAGCCTTTCACTTCTTGCTGAAGACTTTTTTGTGAAAATATTGTGACAAAAAGGGGAATTGTTTTTAACGAGTTGCAAATGGAGAAATTGGTCGTAGTTTTCACATTTGTGCATGTATTTTCATTATTTTGAAGTCGTCTGCTTCAACAGTTGTTTTTCGAGGTAATAAGTTCACCACAGTATACATGATAGAGAGAAAGACTGGTCGCAAACATTGGGACGAGCGGACGGATAGATTCAAATATGGTAGGGCAATTCGGAAAGCATATCAATACAACCGACAAATACAAGTTTCCGCTGTACTGACTTTTAGATCGGAGACTATTTTACGGTTCCTCCCCCCCCCCCCCCCCCCCCACCAAAAAAAAAAAATGGATTTATGTGCAACCACATTGATTGAAATTAACTTTGATTTTCAAAACTAGGACAAACTTTTTGAAAGATTACAAAAAGGAGCTCACAAAGGCGTAGATAGCCTTTCTTCATACACAGCCAAGCATGGGTGTGCCGGATGGTATGCCCTTGGAAAAGAATAATATATTGCACTTGTTACGGTTTTTGTTCTCGACTGAAAATGTGTATTCGGTTAAATCGGTGCTTTACCATGCGACAAAATTTCAGACTGGTCCAAACTGAAAGCATTTGCAGATGACAAATTAAAGATGGCCCGAATTACGAATTATTTTTTAGGGTAGAAAACATGTGGGAAAAGGGTTAAGCGTGAACAAGCCATTCCAATTCTCAAATGGCCAATATATGGCTTATTTTGAATGATTTGTGCCAGGGGGAAAAACACGAATTAAGGAAATAACTATACTAATGCTCAAATAACCAATATCTGGCTTGTTTAAAATGGATTGTCCTTAAAGATGAATACAGACCTAGAATAAGATCTTCTAGCTCTGTAGCTCTGTAGCTCTGCGACAGGTTGTTACATGATGCATAAAATACTAAATTGGTGAAAACCTTCTGGGTTGTAATCAAAACGGTGTATTTTAGAACCTTTGGGTTGGAATTTTTTTAGAGGTTTTAACCTTTCACCAAAGAAACCCGCGTTTTAACGACCCCTAACGAAAGCGGCTTTTGAAAAAATTGTGGAAAAAGTAGAAATTACTGGTAACCAACATTTTTTCCCCACTTGCTTCCCATTCTTCTCCTACGTCAATGGCCTTTTAACTCTTTACCAGACGACAAACTGTTCGACCCGACCAAACTGATTGTATTTGTAGACGATACATAGCCTATTGGTTGGTGGCGCTCGACGCCTCACACCCACATACACACACCCCACACTCAAAATCATATAGTTAACTCTTTCATTACTAACTCTGGAAATTCCATTTTTTCCGAGCTCTATATAAAAATAGATTTCCACTTCTATTTAAAACGACTTTCGTCATAGTTTAAAAACAGAGTAGCGGACAGTGTAGATCAAGATCAAACTGCACGTTCTGTGCAGTCTGATCTTGTCTACACTGTCCGCAAAAGGTAATCAAGTCGTCATTAGTAGTGAAAGAGTTAAAAATTTTGTAGCAAATTATGTCCCGGTAAACAACTGAAGATGACGTGTCTTAAATGAGAGGAACTTTTTAGGCTTACAGCGTTTTTTTTTTCAATCCATTTTAACTAAAATTTTTAGAACATTAACATATATGTAAACATTATGTTAAACAAAATATGTTTAAACTAAGTATGGCTCTAAAGTTGGGATTTGTCTCTAAACAAAAAAAAAAACATCGTGGGAAATGGAGAAAATGCTGGTGGCCAGCGATTTCTCCTTTTCCCACGAATATTTTAAAAGCCCCCGTATTCTTGGTCGTTAAAACACGGGATTTTTTAGTAACGGGTAAACCCTTTACCACACAATACGAAGTTTTAAACTTTCCTACAGAAAAAGGCCCTTTGAAGTAACCAGCATTTTCTCCTTTTTCCACAATGTTTTCCACCCTTTCAAAGAAAAGTTTCCTTATTTGTGCAACTTTTATTTTGTCGTCTGCAAAATTAATGCTTTCGATACGGACCAGGTTAGCGTTTTGTCGTTTGGTAAAGAGTTAAACATACTAGTATCTGAGTATTCCTTCAACTTAATCTAATTTACTATTTTGTCCTTCAGAAGCCCTGTTCTGACATTCACGCAACTCATTCACAGTGGTACTGAAATCACGCCACACAAAAATTGTTTCCCTATCTGCAAATATGATAACCTTTTTTTTATTTGTATCGTTTTTCAAGGTGATATATTTATTTCAATCATTTTCTCACGGGCATGATAGACACAATGTCATCTCTAAAACAGAAATATGAGATCAAGGACAACAAATATTAATTTCAACAACAGCAGCAACAGCAACAGTTTCTGTAACCCTTTAGCTGAGCCAGGTAGCGCAATCGGTAGCGTACAGTGCCAGAGACCAGGGCGGTCGCTGGTTCGAATTCCCAGCCCAGCCATTTAGAAAGCCTTGTGGGAAAAAGGAGAAAATGTTGGTTCCAGCATTTCCCTCTTACTACAATGTTTTCAAATGCCATTATCCATCGGGTCGTTCAAACACGAGACTATTTGGTAAAGGAGTAAAAAACAAAGGCAGCGCCAAAGACAATCACTCCCGGTGGTGCGGTCTTGGCTTTAGAGAGAGGGACATTATTTGGATAGTATGATACCATGGTGTTGGAGCTTACGAGGTTAGACCGGGGAGATTCTTTCAATCATTTACACCTGGGTGAACGAACGACCTCTCTGCGGACCAATCATGTGCTTCTTTTATCCAAACACCCGACCGATCGCACGTTCTTGCGTTTGATAGTGCGATCGTTGCACTAATTATATGGTTGACTTCAAACCAGTGGCAAGAAATTCAACATTGCTCGCTGGGGCATATTTCTTTTATGCTGCTATGTCTTACAACAGTCGCTCGCACTCGGTATGTTAAACAATTCCTGTTATATCTATAAATTGTTTTTGGCGATCCTCTTTTGCGTCCGTTGTGGGACTAATTTGATGCAGTCTTTCGCTTCACTGGGTCTTCCTTGGGGCTTACGGGGGCTTATAGCACAACCTCGACGCTATTAAATTTAGCGATCATTATTGTTTGTTTTCTTTAATCTGTGAAGGGACTGAAAACGATGAACACAATTTACGTAAAGTATACATAAAGTATGTCAAAAGCACCACAGGTTTAGGAGATATATCGCCGAATCCCAGTGTGAGAGGAAGACTGTTATCGCTCGCTGAAGAGTCGACCCTACATCATGTATTGGCCTGATCGAGCAGGGTAAATTCTTTCACTTACAAAGAGCAATATACGTTTGTCACAAATTGAAGTCTATCACATAAAGTCATGATTTCTCTCCTTAACCCCTGGAATACCTATCATAACTATAGTTGGTTTTGCAGACAGTGTAGACCAAGATGAGAATGCAAGCTGATATGGGTTGAAAGTTTTTGCTAGTTGTAAATTTTCTGTATGTCAAAAGACACTTCTACGTCCAGATCCATCGGTTGTTAGACTAAATGGATTCTATGGATCCGTAATTATGTGATAACTTGCTTGGTATAGTGCATCAGAGATGTATTCGACCCCCTTTTGGCAGAGCATGGCTTATTAATATTGTCATACATTCTCATAATATCGTTTGCACTATAACCTACAGGTTGCTACATACACTGAATTCCTCCTAAACCTTCATAACAATTCGTTTTTTTTTTTTGGCCTGGGCTTGGCTTGCCAAGCCCAAGGCCATAGGAATCGTATACCAAAATTTCAACCCGATCCAAGAATTTACGGAAAAACCCGAGTCAAGCATTTACGGAAAAATCCGAGTAAAATTGAAAAGTACCGCCTGCAATCCATCTCACTACGCTGAAGGAAACAACCCCTTTAAATAATAAAATATTTCGATTTGAACATCACAGTAAGGTTTAATTTCGCAACACACTTTGATAGATGTACGATGTTAATCGTAGGAAAGTGTTGACTGAGAATTTGGAGCCCTCGTGAGGTTATTCATAACTGCAAATTCATGCGCTTACCAGTGAAAGAAACAATCGGCAAACCTCGGGTAATCGTGGATCAAATTTTTTGATGTAGGTACGAGTTGTGACGAGTGCTGTTGCCGAGTACTAATCGGGATCGTTCGTTTATCCTTTTTCTACACACCATGTGAATGACAAATAATGATAGCGTGTTTTACGCAGACGATGTGCTCTTTCTCTGAAAACGGTGTCTCAAAACCTCGGCAAGATTTTAATTTTCGTAAAATTACAGTGCACCTCGTATCTTAAGTTATAAGCATGTATTTGATTGGTATATATGCCTTATTTCTTCCTGTCAGAATTGTCCAGATATGACATCTTGGCCCATAACCATTTCGACCCATAGCAAACTCGGAGCATACAATACCAAATATATATTAAAGCTTGTAACATGAGCCATTGAAAACCAGTTAATCTTTAAAAAACGATGAAATTTTAGACTTGTCTAAATTGAAAACATTTGTGAACGGCAAGTTAGATTTAGTTGAAATGTTGGTTATTGGCTGTGAAAGTGCAGAAAGCCTTGTAGGAAAAAAGAGAGCATTTTCTTTTTTTTTTTCATGAGGCTATATCCTTGGAGTCCTTAAAACTCGAGAATGTGTGGTCAAGAGTTAAGTAACTGGTGGGTGTTTTATATCGAAGATCAGACTTGTCATTCAGTGCAATCTGATCTTGATCTCCATAGGTATTTAGGCTGACCTGGGTCGAAACTTTTTGCTTTTAGCAAATTTTCTGCATGTCAAAGGACCAGTGTACCTCATGATTCAGTCGGTTGCTCCACAAAATGGATTTTATGGATCCATTAATACAAGATGGCTCGTTGGATTGATGGAGCAGGGAGATGCATTAAACCCCCTTTTGCCAGAGCACGGCTCATTTGTGTTTTCCATATTCACAACCAGGAGCTCTTCAAGTTTATCAATCCTAAATGACTTTACTCAGACGAGGGCTTTAGGTCCAATGGCCCTCTTGTTCATGAAAATCGGCTTTCCAACTTGGTTGATCATGGCAACTTAGAGATTCCATAGACTTTCAATGCGAAAGCAGATATTTTGACAAAACTTTTATAGAAATGTACCTTGAGCAGTCTTGTATCATCCATATGATTTTATTCAAATGGTAGTCTTTAGCTCATCTGTGTACGAAGAAAGCGTCATGCTATTGTCAAAGCCTATGCGTCATTGTCGTCGTGCAAAACTTCGACATTTTTTTTAAAATATCTCTGTTATTCCTGAAGATATTTACTTCAAACTTGTACAAGTGATTTCTTGTCAAAGGGGGTACCCATATAACAGGGCAGGTAACCATCAAAATATGTTTGACACAGTTACGCCCTTTTTCTATTGCTTTAAATTTTCAGAACCTTTGACATTTTATCATATCTGTCATTAATGAAGATACTTACTTCAAACTTCAACTTTTCGTTAACTATTAAAAGGGAAATTTATATCAGTACAACAGAGGTAGGTAACCACCAAAATATTTTTGGCAAAGTAATTAGTTATGCCCCCTTTTCGACTGAGAACTTTTAGCTCAGCTGTTTTTAGAGACATGGTATTTTCATAGCCCTAGTGTCATCGTCTTCGTCAGTTGTGTCGTCGTCCTGCAAAATATTTGACATTTTACAATATCTTTGTTCTTACTGAAAATGTTTACTTAAAACTTGGACAAGTTGTTAACTATCAAAAGGAAAACATAAACAATAAGGGTAAATAACTATCAAGTTATGCCCCTTTTTCAACTATATGCTTTCACTGAAAATCAACCGAGCATTGGCGCCCAAATGCGGACGTCTTTTTATTTGTTGTCATAGAAACCAAAACTTGAAAATAAAAAGAAATACGTAAAAGATTGTCTTCTCAGACACCAAATCGTGCTCTGTGATATTAGCCTTTAAAGACCTTGTGTTTTTCCTTGTCATTGCTCAAAGGACATGGTTACAATTTCAACCTATAGACTGAGTGTGGTAAAATGAAAGAAAAATATGATTCATTGCTTGGCCATTGTGGATTTTTGCACTTTCCAGAAATATTCCCTGCTGTTGCACGCTGCTCAGTTTGGTTTGTTAGAATGATTTGTTGCCAAAGCAACGTAAAGGAAGAAAATAGGAAGCAGAAAATCCTTTGAAAATTATCTCCTTTCAATCCATAAAGACCATGAGACCAAGGCCACACAAAAATACTCATTATATTGGCCTGTACAAATTTATGTTTTTCCATTCTGTTGTCAACTCCACAGACTGTCAGTGTGAGACATGTAGATATTTGTTTATTAATCTGTACAAATGTGATAGCAGTTTTTAAGCCTGTACAAATGTGATAGCAACTTTGAGCTTCTGGGCCTCATTTTCCTACCTCTTCACCCGTTCTGATGCCCAGGCCTTCAGCGCCTTCAGGGCTTTGATTTTGTACATGTAGGTACTTTCACTACTTTGATTCATGAATAGAGCCTTAACTCTGAGGATGGTTTGTGGGTGAAAATATTCTTTTTTATCATCGTTAATCTGACCCAAGTGAGAAAAAAAGCCAATGTATTATGGTAAGTCGATACTTGAAACCTTCATTCAGGTCTGGATAACAATGGTCGTTTATATTACTTAGATAATTACACAGTTTAAAGGGGCATACCGAGGTTTTTTTTTTCATGAATAAAAATTTCTTGTAAGAGACTGATAAATACTACTAAATACATTTTTTTCTTTACACGCATGAAGAAATTGGTCTCTCACATTCAGTAAAAGGGTGCTATTTTTGCGTTTATGTTACGGGATGGTCGCTTTGCAATCTGTAACATCGTATATAGTAATGAGATCAGATATGACGTTTAACCCTTCACCAAACGACAATTTTTTAGACCGGTCCAAATTGAAAGCATCTGCAGACGACAAATCAAATGTGGCTCAATAATTAAATTTTTCCTTTGGGAAGGGTAGAAAACATTGTGGGAAAAGGAGAAAATGCTGTTACCAGCATTTTCTCCTTTTCCCACAATGTTTTCAGTAGGATTTTTCTTCAGGGTCGTAAAATTTCGGGATTTGTGTTAAAAGGTTAAATACATGTACTTATTTGATTAAAGTCTCAACATAATCGACATTTATTAATGATCTTGGGACATTCCCCCACGCCTTAGCGATATTGTGGTCCGAAATTTAGAAACTGCCACACAAAGATACGGCCCAGTAAGAAAATACCACTACAACTATTCTCCACTTCTCTCTCTCTCTAGTGACTTGTTGATGGTTTGTCAGCTACGGCCTGTCTAAATTATGAACAGATTTTCTTTTCAATTTTGGTGTTATGATGAAAATCTGAATATTCACCTTTAACCCTTACGCTGCTAAGCGCGATTCACTGACCTTTTCCAGACAATGTAGATCAAGATCAGACTGCACAGAACGTGCAGTCTGATCTTGGATCTACAATGTCCGATAAGGAGATATTTTTCCCCAAAAAATAAGTTTGGCATAACATCAGTCGGGTTTTTACTATCGGCTTGAAAGTTTAATACAGCTTATGTAGAAGGATAGGGGTTAACCCAAGAACGTGATAAAAGTAAAAGTAATATTTAATATGGCTGAAATTAAGTCCACTGAAATTCGGAAAGACGTTTATATTAAAAGCTTGACTAAAGAAGCGGATATAGATTCAAGATCAGACTGTACATTGTGTCACCACATTATTTACTAGTATCACTTTCCGCCGAAGAAAAACGTTTCGTCTTCTATATCTATTCAGTGTATAGGTTTTACTAATCCATGACGACGACCCGACCTAACCACTTAGTTTTTTTACCCAGATACTACTAACAACACTGTGTCCAAGCAATTGGCTGCTTTTCCAGATTATTTCAGCAATACCCCGGTATCGTTGCCTATTCCTTTTCACTGGGGATGCCTAGTTAAGGTTATTTTCATATGAGACAGACAGACAGAAAGACAGACAGACAGACAGACCTTTAACACGTTTTAGCAGAGGCTGTGCAAAAATATCCCAAGCAATGGAATAGAGAAAACCTAACAATATTTCTCTACAACATCTGCTGTCAATTCATTATCACAATAACTCTTGCAGACGACATTTTTCGAGCATTTCGTCCATTTGCCACCTTGTTTTCACATTTATCCATATATTTAACTAAAACATGATGATTATCCATACATTTTTACCGGGAATGTTGTCTGTCGCAAATTTGTATCGAGAGGTAATGAGTTACTGTGTCAAACCTACCCCTCAAATATACTTGAGCCATGCTCTGCGAAAAGGGGGCTTAATGCATCTCCGTGATTCATTATACCAATCAAGCCATCACATAATTATGGATCCAAAATAGCCATGTTTTTAAACAACCGACTCAGTCATTAGGTAGACTGGTCTTTGAACATACAGAAAATTGACTAATAGCGAAAAGTCTCTGCCCAGGTCAGCCTGCGCGGACTTTACAGGCTGACCTGGGTCGAAACTTTTCATAGATGCATTAAGCCCCTTTTCACAGAGCGTGGCTAACATGTTTTAGCGACAATTGCAGATCAAGATCAAACAGCACAAAACATGTAGTCTGATCTTGGAGATTTTGGCCAAAAAGAGCTTGGAAATTGCAATAGATATGCAGTCTGATCTTGAATCCACATTGTGCAATATGATGAGACTTTTTGGCCAAATGTAGCTTTGAAACTATGCTCGAATATTCATGTTGTTTATTTTGCGATTTAGTTGTTCCTGCGGCCGGTGTAGATTAAGATCATACGGCACAAAACGTACAGTCTGATCTTAAATCTACACAGTCCGGTGTGCTTAGATATTTTGGCCAAAAAAGTTTTCAAATTCAAAAACTATCATCCCACGGACAAGTCCATTGTATTTATCTTTTACCGAACAATCCCGAGTTTTAAAGGTCCCAAGAAAGACGGCTTTCGTAACCAGCATTGTCTCCGTTTCCTACAATGTTTTTTTGCCCTTATGAAAGACAAATTTCATAATCAGTCGTCTGAGCCACTTTCAAAGTGTCGTCTGCCAAAGCTTTCAGTATTGATCAGTCTGAAACTTTGTCATTTTGTAAAGAGTTAACTCTTTACCAAACGACAAAATTTTAGACCGGTCCAAATTGACAGCTTTGGCAGAAGACATGATAAATATGACAGAAAAATGGAAATTTGTTTTGGGAAGCGTAGAAAACATTGTTGGAAAAGGAGAAAATGCTGGTTACCAGCATTTCTCCTTTTCCAACAATGTTTTCAAAAGGCTTCTTTCTCAGGATCGTTAAAAGTCGGGATTGTGTGGTAAAGGGTTAAAAACATGGTGGGATGATGAGAAATGCTGGTAACCAGCAATTTCTCCGTTTTCCACACTGATTTTAGTCCTTGCGAAGACAGATCCCATCATTTAAACCAATATTGATTTGTCGTCTGCAAAAGCTTTGAATTTGGACGAGTCTAAATTTTTGTCATCTGGTAAAGAGTTAAAGGAGTGGGGTAAATGGCTAATGTACTTAGGTATACAACCATTATAGATCAAGTTTTACGCATTACAATGTACAAGCAGACTGACCTCAGATCGAGGTTCAGTGTCGAGTCACGTGACAATTGACTGCATCCTTGTACTAAGTGGGGACTAAATACAGCCAGCATTCTCAACAAATAGTCATATGCTATCTTTTCGTTTATCTATTACTACATGGGGTTATTGACCATATATGGTGTTCGCTAGGGAAATAACTTGGATTGCAGAATTTTTTATCGCGCACGAAAATTAGGTGAAGGAAGGAAAATAATAGCAGTTGTGACAGATTGTGGTGCATAGAAGTGAATAGTAAGTATCATATTTATGTATTTACACGGTAGATTTGTATTGTAAAATGATTTGTCAGTTTACTGTCTTCTTTGCGGATTTCCATTGGGGTTATAAGGCGGACGAGGCGAGCCAAAACTATTTGGTTTTGACAGCTAGGCACATATGGATACGCAGGCAAATAAAAGGATATTGATAAGAGTAAAATTGCTGTAGAAAGATGAAATACGGGTTAACGGATGAAAAGAAAGAAGTAACTGACAAAAGAAAAGCAAGACTGGGGCGAGAGAGACAGAGAGCCAGGGACAGAGAGAGAAAGAGAGAGAGACAGAGACAGAGATAAAGAGGGAGCTGAAGACAGAGAGAAGAGACGGGGAAAGAAACAGACAGAAACAGAGGCACGGAGAAACAGAAATGTAGAGCGACGAGGACACTAGGAGAGAGAGAGAGAGAGGGGGGGACAGAGAGACAGATAGAGAGACAGAGACAAAGACAGACAAAAATAGAGAGGCAGACAGTGAAAGAGGAAAAAGAGAGACAGAAAGGACGGACGATAAGAGTCACAGCGGCAGAGAGTGATGCAGACAAGGAGTCACAGAGAGAGAGAGAGAGAGAGAAAGAGAGATGGTGGAACTGACACGCTGGAATTAATAACGAATGGGAGTAAGAATGAATGTGGAGGCGGGAGATTCAGACAGACAGATATTCTGACACAGAGAAAGATCGATCGGGGCAAAAAGGGCGAGGTATTGAGGGAAGGAGGCAGTGAGACGGAAAGAAGGAGACAGATAGGAGGCAAAGGGAAAGAGAGGCACAGCTGATGAAAATCGTTTGATTCTGTCGAGAGAAATGTGTCATAGGCATCATGAGCAATGCCATACACCCTTTATCAGACAACAAAATTATAGACTTGTCCAGTATAGAAGCATTTACAGTCGACATAGATGTGACCCTAATAAAAGTATATGGCCCTGAAAGGATAGAAAAAGTTGTGGGAAACGAAGAAAATGCTGTTACCAGCATTTTCTTCTTTTCCCGCAAGCTTTTCAAAATCTGTCTTTATCGGAGACGCTAAAATTCGGGATTGTTTTGGTACTGGGCTAAACTGCATGATGCAACGTTGATACTGAATTAACTCGTGACCAAACGACAGAATTTCTTATGTAAATCGAAAGCATCAGCAGACGACAAATAAATTGACTCAGAAGGTAAAAAGGAGTGTAGAAAAAACATTGCTAGGATCGTTAACCCTTAGTCTGCTAAGCGCGACTCAAGGAGCTTTGTTGGACAGTGTAGATCAAGATCAGACTGCACAGATTGTGCGGTCTGATCTTGGGTCTACACTGTCCAACAAGGAGATATTGTTGACCCCCCCCCCCCAAAAAAAAAAAAAACTTTGAAATAACAACATATGGGTGTTCACTATCGGTTTGAAAGTTTCATTAAAACACGAAATTAGAGACAGACAGACAGACAGACAGACAGACAGACAGACAGACAGACTTAGTATCTATGCTTCATGTTCTCATGACTATGAACCATAAGTTAGTCATATACACAGCTTGTTCTGCTCGATAAAAGAATCTTCGTTGTTACAATAACAGTACCTTATGCACAGTCAGGATCAATATTGGATACGCATTTTATCGTAGCGATGCGGTTTTTTATTTGCATCATGCACGCTCATTCACCGAGTGAATTGTTATATGGTTGTACACGACCCGTCTAGACCAGGATAAATCGATCCGGCTTGAAATTCACTTCGCGTCTAGACCTTTCTCCCACGGGACTTTCATTGTTGACCGTTAGAAAAAAAAATCGCAGTTTATAGGTGTATCGGCATGTCACTCTGTACTGTACAATCCCGTGTTTTGGCGACCCTGAAAGATAAAACTTTTTTAAACAATGTGGGAAAAGGAGAAAATACTGGTAAGCAGCATTTTCTCCTTTTTTTCACAATGTTTACCTTTATTCAAAAGAAATAAAGACGTCGGGTGTTTTTAGTCATGTTTATTTTGTCGTGTACAAACGCTTTCAAGTTGGACTAGTCTTTAGTTTGGTTGTCTTGTTACACTTGATTAGTATTATAAGACTAAAATCATCATCAGGGAAACGAAAAGTGAAGAGCAAGATCAGACTGCGCGACTGTGATTTCCAGTATTTTTTCCTTTTGACAGAGTTTTTTCGAAACACTTCTACCTCAAGGATGTAAAAAAGAATTGCTTGGTAAATGGTTAACTGTGAAGAAAGGTTTATTGTCTATATGTACAAGTACTTAGCTTATGTCCATGAAAACATTACTGCGGGTTTTTTGTTGTAACTTCTGTTCGTTTTGTCCCGGTATTGATTGATTGACCGTCAGTCTGCAAAAGATATCAAATTTCTCCCCTTAGCGCTAAGCAAATACAAGCCACAGGAAAGTCACTACATACGGAATATTATGCTCTAGTAACTTTCCTGGTCCTTGTATTTGATTCGAGCAGCGTGAGAAACTTGATATCGCGCGAGACTGAAGGTCGAGCGAGATGTCAAAATTTTCTTACGCCGTGAGAAGTAAATACAAGCACCAGGACAGCTGTTACAACAAAATGTTCCTTTTATTATTTACCTACAGCTTTCAACGACAGAGTATTGCAATTTTTGACATTTTTAATTAGAAAACGGAAAACAAAATCAAACAAATAGTAGGAGGAACTTCGTTTTTATGAATGGCGGATGAATATCGTGGCGTAAGATTTTGACAAATCAAATTGCAAATCAATGCATGCGTATTCTGTGCAGGAGATACGTCATCATACCATGTTTGGAAACGTATTTGGCATTTTGTAGAAAGTTTTGTTTTTTTCTTTCGTTTGTGAAATTTTATCCGCGTGCGAGCATGTATTTGAGTCAGAAAATTTTCAGATATATAAAAAAACGTAATAGTCCTTATTTTTTATCTGTTCCTTCACTTCTTACCATAGTTATGCACTGAGGCGTTGCATCTTGTACTATTATAGTGTTCTTTTTCACCGACTTTATGATATATTGCTACTTTCACAGTCTGATAGGTATGCAATGAGATCTCGATATTTCGATTATGAAAGGAAAAAAATAAAATGATCCATGCTCTGGCAACGGCGGGTGTAATACACTTCTGTGATACATTTTACCATGCATGTCATCACATGATTATGGATCCATAAATCCATTGAGTTTAACAGTCGACTAGATCTGAAGGTAAAATGGTCCTTTGACATGCAGAAAGTTAACTAAGACGCCAACTGAATTGCAGTCTGGATCGATGTACTGTATTATCCTAGTCTAAGCAAAAGGTTTCGACCCATGTCAGCATGCGCGGACTGCGCAGGCTGACATGAGTCGATACTTTTCACAGACATGGCTCATTTTTTCTCTTTTTCCAGGGGCATAGCAATGCATGTAGATTCAAATTTGTGCTGAAGGGGTGCAGAGATATTCCCCTACCTTGGAAAATTTTAAAACCGAACGTGCAATCTGGTGCATTGTAGACGTTGTATTAGTTGTTTGTTTTAATTTTTTAAAAGTTCAGTATAAACCAAGAAAACCTTTAGTTTGGGCTGTTTCATCTACTTGTTGCTCATTTCTCCTCTGTCACCCGCCATCTTGCAACTCGATGTACCCGGGATTCATTGTCTGCGCATGTCATATTCTTCGAAGATTAACCTGTCTGCTATGACGCATCACTTTATAAAAAATGGACATATATCAATACGCGGTGCTTAAATTGCCGCTTAAAAAGTGCAGGCGAAAATGGCAATAAATAATATGTCTGTGGAAAAATCAAGCCAGTCTTTAGCTACAAATTTCTTAGAAGACGAAATGATTTCAAACGGGTTACAATACCAACTGTTTACTGCAAATCTCTGTAAACAGTTTCTAAATATAGAAATGGGGAAAACCGGGATTTGTGCAACAAACTGACAACAAAAATAACGTCCCCACCTTGCTGGGCTTATACCGGGGCTTTTTCTCAAGTTTATAGGAGCTTAAGTTTATAAATGGCTGGTGCACAGGCTATATGCTAGCTAACCATGGCTGGATGAATCGTACAAGGTAGGTTTTAGAGAGTAAACGTATATTTTATTTTGAAATTCGTTGCATTGATCCCTGCTTTGAAAAATAGTCCGGTTTTCTCAACCCAGAATGCCCATATCATATAGTTGATGTATTTGAAAAATGCCACCTAGCGGAAGATAATGCCCAGGATGAAGTGTTGCACTACTGCACTCGTCACAACTCGGCCGATTCCGTACCTACATCTAACCTCGTCCGTATAAAGGTGGCTTCCATTCTGAACTACCAATTACATGATCTTAAGCATGGCGGCGCCCTGTAGATCGCTTAGCAACCACATGAACAACGACGGTGAAGTTTATTCACTTTTATCGATCTGTCGATGAAAGCTCCCAACGGAACTGATAAACCACGCTAAAAATTGAATGTACAAACTGTTTGCCGACTGAAATATTCCTAGAAAGATAACGATAGAAAATTTACTCGTGTTTTCTTTTTTAAGAGGAGCATTACAATTTCAATAACGGTAAAGCGGTGTGCTTCCGGAGACGTGCGAAATGTACCGTGTAGGTGCATATCAAGCTACGTGATACAGCCGAGGGATTTGATCACCGTATCACCCGAGGCATGCCGAATGGCACCACTGCACGCTGCTTCCAGGTCGCTGTAGTCAAAAGTAGTCCTGTTTGAAATTTGACAGCAAATACTTCTGCTGCACTGTTTTATCAGAGAAAGTTGAAGGACGATTCGGAAGTAATTATGTATCTGGTGTTGTTTTGATGATTTCTGTGGAAACTGAATACAATTTTTTTGTTTCCTGGGGAACCTTTTTGTGCCTGTGACCACGTAAAGGAATATAGTCCACCACAAGGAAGGGACGTTTTTCACCTTAACTTTTCATGAGTGGTTGAGGCGGAATGGCAAAAAGACAATAGTAAGAGGTTAGTTTATTATCTTGCGATGTAGGCTATTAAATAGACACAAATAGCAAGCTCTGAAATTACCTATTAAAGTACAACAGATGCCCGAGATGGTGAATTTTTACACTAGTTTTAATGTAGCAATGAATTAAGAGTGACACCATTCCAGCATAGGGTAAAGTTTAGATGTGAAATGGCGTAAACAGAATTAAAACTCCGATCGTTTGGCTGTTAATCGTGTTCATCGAGTTGATGCACGAGTTTAGCTGAACTCGCCTGTAGAGACCCGGCTGGGAGTAAACTACGATACACCCTGTGCTGTGTACATTTGAGACATGCTCTGTCATAAGAGGGCTTAATGCATCTGCGAAAAGTATCGACTCAGGTCAGCCTGCGCAATCCGCGCAGGGTGACCTGGGCCGAAAGTTTTCGCTATTGGTCAACTTTCTGCATGTCAAAGGACCAGTGTACCTCATGAATCAGTTGGTTGTTATAGAAAATGGATTTTTTTGGTGCATAATCATCCGATCACTTGCTTGGTATCATGCATCACGGAAATGCACTAAGCCCCGTTTTGCCAGAGCATGGCTTATTTATTGGTTGACTCTTTACCATACTAGACTTGTCCAAATGCAAAGCAGAAAATTTTGGCTACAAGCATTTTCTCTTTAGCCTACCTTGTTTTCAAGAACCTCTTTTCTCAGGATCGTTAAAGCTCACGATTGTTTGGCAAAGAGTTAAAATCAGCTGTAGATACTGGCATGCAATCATCCTATTAAATTTCTGACCAAGCTGTTCAAAATTTGAGAAAAGAATTTAGAAAGCGCTTCAGTAATTTAAAATATTTTCGAGATAAAATTCACGCCGGGATGTATTAATGTTTATAGCCTCTACCACGTTGACCTGTGTGTTGAAGGGACTGAATACGAGTTTCTACCTTTCTGTATAGAATGTGTTTTTAAGGGGGGGGCATATTTATTATCAATTTCCTGGAATAATTTTTTCCCTGAAGAGGGCTGTTAATAATACTATATAAATATGTTTTTCATTGCAAGCGTAAAGAAACTGGGCCGTAACATTCATTGCAAAAAAGGTGAAATTGTGGCATTTAATAACGGGATGGTCGTTACAAAATCGGAACTTCCGTCTATCTCTTTGAGACCAACAGATATGACGTCACAGAAGCTATGCTAACGCTATCATGCATAATCCACGCGTGTTATCGATCATTTGGCATTTCCGCTATTTATTCAAAATGATGGCTCGAAATGTAGATATACCTGATGAGGTATACACCAACAATTCTGAATATTGTTCGAATTTCAAATTTTCCAAGGCCATCTGCTAGGACTAGACGCTCTGCATCGGCCCACCAAATAGCTAGTCGTTTAATTTAGAATCAGATTTTAATTTAAGAAGCGTGTTGAGAGTGGCTTACAGCCCCTGGCTCAGTGCTTGCAAAGCTTTTTTCGTGTTGAAGTCAATAAAGCATTAAATTTCAAAGTTTTATAAGTATTTATAATTAAGTGCAACTAATGGAGTGAATTCTTAACTTTTTAGAGAAATTTGATTAATGTGTATTTTTTCAAATTTTCTCACAGTCTGGAGCATTAATGATATTTAAAGATACATCCTTACAACCAAAGAGAAAAAGCGCTGTTCAAATTTGAGAATGGTTCAGAATTTAGTCAGATGTGTAAACACAGACAAATTACCGATATAACGTGTAAGGGATAGATACTTATTTCGGAAATCTTCGATTTAAAACCGGAAACTTCACAAGAGTGATTTCTTTGATGGTCCCAAGAAAATAGAATGCATTTTCTATCCGTCGTAATCTATGCAATCTTGCAACCGTCAGGGGCAACATTTGGCATTAAGATAAAGAATGACCATAGTTTGATGAAATAAAGATGAAATGAGTTAAAACGTGGCTGAAAACAAACACGAACTCAGCTGAGCATAAATTCAAGTTGCCGGATACGCAATGCCCCTGACAGACTGAGACCAGATATGTTGGCATTCAAAATAAGAACCGAATTTTGAAGAACTGACGCACTCGTACATTATATTCTCTATAACAAACTCGTTGAATATAGAGGGTCATGTTCAACAGGAGTAAAACGCATTAGTAATAGACTGCCGCCTTTGAGTACGACCATGGTGTAAAAAGCTTGAAAGGAGTGGAGCTGGTTTAGATCAAGAATATTTTTTCCCTTTTTCCACAAAAAGTTGTATGTGGGAGGTAATAAATTAAGTCTTTACCAGACGACAAATTTCATTTTACACTCATTCATATTGAAAGCAAGCAACAAGTCCCAACAAAAAAAGGGTTAGAAACATTATATAAATAGAATATTTATTTTTGGTGAAAGATCGTTATTTATTTCAACAATTAATTGTGGCTTATATGTTGGAATTTAAAATTGTAGAAAATGTTGTGTGAAAAGGAGAAAAATGCTGGGTACCAACAAGGATTATTAGAATTCTGGGGTAATTTAAATGGCTTGAAGGTACGGAGCTGAATTAGATCTAATTCTTTTTTCACCATAATGTTTTGAAAACTTGCCTATAGGAAGTAACCAGGATTAATAGAATACGGCGGTAGAGCACAATGAATAAATAGTCCTTTGCCAAACAATTCTGAGTTGAAACGATTTTAAGAAACTGAAGAACACATTGTGGTAAAAGGACAAAATGCGGGTAACCAGCACTTTCTCCTTTTCCCACAGTGTTTCCTTCTCTTTCACAGAAAAGTTCTTTCTGAGCCACTTATTTATCATTTGTCTTTTGCAAATGCTTACAATATGGTCGGGTCCAAAATTTACAATATGGTCGGGTCCAAAATTTGTCGAGTGTTGACAAAATTTTGGACTTGCCCAAATTGAAAGCATTTGCAGACGAGAAACTAAAGGTTACTCAAAACTTTTTTTTTTTTCTTTCAAAGGGTAGAAAATATTGTGTGAAAAGGAGAAAATGATGGTCACCAGCATTTCCTCTTTTTCCCACAATGTTTTTTTAAAAGCCTTCTGTGGTAGGGTCGTTAAAACTCGGGATTGTGTGGTAAAAGGTTGACTAACGAAGGTATCGAGCTAATATAGGGCTGCTGTCACAGCTGGTGACAGTATCTAGTTGTGACTTGCGCTACCTTTTGACAAATAATACCTCGGTCTGCCTAGCATGGTATGCGGAATGTGGTTGTAATGAGAGCAAAAAAAAATGATACTGTAAATAGCTTGGTATAAATGTTCGGTATTTGTATTATACTCGATCGTATGCAACATTTTGGGGAGGCAGATTATTTATGTTTATATATAACCCTCTACTGAATAATCCCTTCTGCTAATGACGCTGAGGGAAGAAGGCCTTTTGAAAACATGGTGGGAAAAGGAGAAAATGCTGGTAACCAGCATTTTCTCCTTTTCCCAAAATGTTTTCTATCCCGTTGGAGAAAGATACCGTGTTTTGTCTACATCAGATGACATGAGCTGTTAAAATGGCGTCTGGGCCCGTATTCACCAACCATTCTTAGTTCGCAAGAACGTTCTCTTTCTTATAAGTTATTCTCCATTTAGTTTTATCAGTCAAAAAGTTGTGTTGCTTTTAAATTTGGAATCTTGGAGAATAAGACTAAAACTGTTCTTGGGAATGGTTGGTGAATACGGACCCAGGAAGTATGGATAAGCCTCTAGGCGAACATTTCCTGCCATTTGACGTTGGTATATAGGTAGCGCTCTCATAAAACTCTCTCGGTCTTTCGCTCTCTCTTTCGGTCTTTCGCTTTCTCTCTCTCGGTCTTTCGCGCTCTCTCTCTCTCTCCCTCTCTGTATTATATGCAATCTTACAGTAAGAATTATCTTTATCACTGAAAAGACGAGAGAGGCTTTCTATCGCTTTAGCTTATTAAAAGTAAATACATACATATCAAATTAGATTAGATAACCTCGGTTAAGTGGATATAGAAGTCTACCTAATTATCGTACCTTATATACGTCATCATAATTTGGTAAAGCTTCGCTTTTCCACCTGCAGATGATTGTATAAACGCTGGTTAACTTTAACCACTGGGTTAACCCTTTCAGCGCCGTAGGCGAAAACAGGGACTTTTGCGGACGGCACAGATCAAGATCAGACTGCACAGAACGTGCAGTCTGATCTTTGATCTGTACCGTCCGCTTGATTAGTCAAGCCCCTATGATAAAAATCTTTCTGGGTCTCTGTGGATTGCATTTACAGCTACCGAAAGAAGTCGAGTTTATTTATTTGGCGCCGAAAGAGTTAATATTCTGGTTGGGAGATAGGTTGGGGTAACTTACTGGTTAGCGATTGTATAAAGTTCTGGTTAACTTTGACCATAGTCAAATTCCGGGTGCTGAAGGTGATTATTTCTTTCGAGTTACTGCAGTCAAATTTAGTAAACAGTGTGGAAAAAGGGAGAAAATGCTCGTATAAGGCCATTTGTCCTTTCCGACTCTGTCTTCACATGTATTTAAGAAGCAACATACCTAAATCCACGTTAATACATATGAGCGATGATCTTAGAAAGTGTCGTAGCCCCATGGATGCTGAACTCACTGACCTTTTGCGGACAGTGTAGATACAGATCAGACTGCACAGAACGTGCAGTCTAACCTTGGATCTATACTGTCCAATGAGGAGGTATTTTCTGTATAAAATAACTTTGAAATAGCAATAATTGGATTTGTACTAGCAGCATAAAAGTTTCATTTAAGTTATTTAGCAGATTAAGGGTTAATCCTTTACCATACGACAAAGTTTTAGCCTTGTCCAAATTGAAAGCATTTGCAAACGACGAATTTCAATGTGGCTCAAATGGTTCAATTTGTCTTTGATAGGGCAGAAAACATCGTGGGAAAAGGAGAAAATGCTGGTTACCAGCATTTTCTCCTTTTCCCACAATGTTTTCAAAAGGCCTCTTTCCCAGGGTCGTTAAAAGGCGGCATTGTGCGGTAAAGGGTTAATGCATCTTCGAGAAGCATTATACGAAGCAAGTTGTAGCATTTTGATATGGATCCACTTTGTATAAAAACTGGTTGAATCATGAGGTAGAATGGTCCTTTAACGTGCAGAAAGCCCGCTCGGGTAGCTCAGTGGTTTGCGTATCTGACACGTGACCTGGTGGTTGCGAGTTTGATACCCGGTTGAGGCAAACTTTCTTTCAGGCGATTTCTCGCCTCTCACCTCTGATGCATGAGAGAAAAGTAGTTAGTGGCTTTGGAAAGAAAGCTGTGTCAGTACTGGTGTGAGAAAGCCAGGAAACACATGGGTGCGTCACTGACCGCCATGATATGACATGAGCTGTTAAAATGGCGTTAAGCTCCAATACAGTCAAACAGACAAACAAATAACATGTAGAAAATTTACCAATATCAAAAAGTTTCGACCAAGGTCAGCCTGCGCGGACTGCGCAGGCTGACCTTGGTCGATACTTTTTGCAGATGCATTTTAACTAATTCGCTGTCAACTAAATGTATTCGACCTTTCTCGACGTCTAAAAGTATAGGTACGTTGCGTTTGGAGCTGACTCAGGTCAAAGATTAATACCAGGTAGTGGACGGTGTAGATCAAGATCAGACTGCACGTTTTGTGCAGTCTGATCTTGATCTACGCCATCCGCAAAAGCTATCCGAGGCGACACTGGCAGCGAAAGAATTAACCATCTTTTCACAGCCTTTTCACAGTGGTCGATACTTTTACAGGTACATTTAACGAGCTTTTCACAGAGCATGGCCCGATCATTATCCTACAAAGGTGTTTTCGAATTCCTCTTTGGCAAATTTGTTTCGGACTGGAGACTGAAATTTCAAGACTGTTTTCGTCGAATTGACGGTCGGACTACCTGGTGGTTGAACTACCTGGCGGTCAAATTACCTGGCGGTCGAACTATCTGGCAAAGACTCAAACAGTGTAGATGAATGACTGGACTGCATAGGTTGCCCGTTCTGATATATTTACAATAAAAACAGCCTGCAAAATGAGGTAACTTTATTCTTGGTACACTTTCATGGGCCATGGGTAGTGAGCTCAAAACCCGGAGGGACCGAAATTCCTTTTCAAGTTATGAGGATAGTCTTTGCCGCGGCATTTTACTCTCGCCAACGTTCCGTTGAACACGGTTTCGTTCCACATTCCCCCCCTCCAACTCGTTCGGTGTCATAGGAGAAAATAGTGGCTTGTGCAGACGGCACAGATCAAGATCAGACTGTATAGAACATGCAGTTTGATCTTGGATCAAATCCCGTCCGCATGTTTGGTCAAGTCTTTGAGATAAACACTATCTGAATTTTATTGGATTGTATTTTCAGCCTTCGTATGGGGTCGAATTCATATGAGCCATGCTTTGGCAAAAGGGGGCTTAATGCATCTCCGTGACGCACCATACTAAGTAAGACATCACATAATTCGGGATCCATAAAATTCATTATCTCTAACGACCCACTGTATCATGATGTAGACTGGCCCTTCGACATACAGAAAATTGACCAATAACGAAAATTTTCGGTCCAGGTCAGCCTGCGCGAACTGCGCAGGCTAACCTGGGCCGATACTTTTCGCACATGCATTTAGTCCCCTTTTCACAGAGCATTACACACATATATTTTGACGCTGATAGAGTTCATAAGAGCGCAATTTTACTGGTCTTTGTAAGGATAAATCAAAGCCTAAGAAATTCACTGGGTACCGAGATAGCAGTCCAAGCACGGATTCAGTACTGAGCATTGCGACCTTTCTTGACCTTTGCAAATGGAGTAGACAAATATTGGCATGCTTGTTCGTCTTCTAGAATGGGTTTTCCAGACGAACATTTACGGGCGACATTCTTAGTGTGGCTCAAATGATGTATTCCGTCATTTGAAAGAACAGAAGACACTGTGGGCAGTAGGGAAAATTTCTGGTTAACAGCATTTTCTCCTTTTCCCACATTTTTTTCAAAAGCTATCTTTCAAATGGTAGACGAGCCCGGTAGCTCAGTCGGTAGCGTACAGGACTTGAAAACAGGAGGTCGCTGGTTCGATTCCCGGCTCGGCCAATTTCTTTCCGAGGATTGATGATAGTCATTGCGACAGGATTCATTCCTCTCTCTCCGCTGACCATTGTTTCGACGATGGTTATGTGGGAAAGCAGCCAGTGGCTTGGAAAGAATATTATGCATAGTACTGGTGAAAGAAACTCCAGGGAAGCATGGATAGATGAACTGGCCACCGCGATATAACTGAAATAATGTTGAAAACTGCGTTAAACACCATACAATCCATTAATCATTCAAATGGTCGTTTGGTGAGGGTTTACCTAGGCCTATAATGCAGATAAGCCGACGGACAATAGCGATCACCTTAGCAATAAAGTACAAGAAAAGAATTCGTTTTCCCACTGTACTTGGAGATGATTTCACTGCAGGACACGTTTACTCTGCTCGAAAAATATACATTCGGTAATACTATACTACGTCATTCAACCCTTAACCAAACAACACCTTGATTAAACGACCATGGAGTAAAAGGTTTTAAAAGGCATTGTTGGAAAAATGATAAAATACTTGAGCCATGCTCTGTCAAAAGGGGATTTAATGCATCTGCAAAAAGTGTCGATTCAGGTCAGCCTGCGCAGTCCGCGCAGGCTGACCTAGGTCGATACTCTTTGCTTTTTTGGTAATTTTTCTGCATGTCCAAGGACCATTCTACCAAAAGATACAGTTGGTTATCGGACAAAACGGATTTAATTGATCCATACTTATATGATGATTTGCTTGGTATAATCAATCAATCACGGAGATGCATTGTACGCCCTTTTGCCAGGGCATGGTTTACTTATAAACGGTATTCTCCTCAGTTCCATCTACGTTTACTACCCTTAACCCTTTACCACACAATGACGAGTTTTAACGCCTCTGGAAAATTAGACTTTTGAAAACATCGTGGGAAAAGGAGAAAATGCTGGTGACCAGCATTTTCTCCTTTTCCCACAATGTTTTCTAACCTTTCAGAAACAAATCCTATGGTTTGAGCCACATTTAGTTTGTCGTCTGTAAATGCTTCGAATTTGGTCCTGTCTAAAATTTTGTCGTCTGGTAAAGGTTTAAAGAGAACATTCCGACCATGTCAAGCACATTTGTCCTCTGCCAATGCTTTCAATATGTACAAGTCAAAGGTTTTGTTGTCTGATAAACTGCTATGCAGATCAATAGCTGTATGGCCTTCTGTGTAATGTTTCATGACGTAGTGTGAACATACCACCTCCATAGCAGTGTTTAATTAACCCTTAGGCTGCTAAGCGCGACTCACTGACCTTTTGCGGACAGTGTAGATCAAGATCAGACTGCACAGAACGTGCAGTCTGATCTTGGATCTACACTGTCCGATAAGGAGATATCTCTCTCCCAAAAATACCTTTGAAATCGGAAAATTTGGGGTTTTTACTATAGGCTTGAAAGTTTCATTTCTTTTACAAAGCAGGATAAGGGTTAAGTAATTGGATTTGTGATCCAGAAGTTTTGGGTTTGATCAAGCGGCGCAAATCGCAATAGGGTTTTTTTCTGGACAAGGATCTGTGCACAGGGCCTTGGACATGCATTAGTAACCTGTTACTTTGATGAACTGAAAAGCTGCTGTGGCGCTTATATCAAATCAAAGTACTGAAAAAAGTACTGAAAGTACTGACAATGTGATGGTAGAAATTGCAAATTTTGAAACGTGGATCGTTTCATTGAAAATCCATTCATCTGACAGTTGACAATATTTTTTCTAAGATTAAATAACATCAGTTCGTGACTATTTTCCATAAAATCGTGTATCGAAGCGTTTTTTATGCGGTTTTAGGTGTTAGGAAAGTGTCTGGGGTTTAATGACAGTGGTTTGGTTTTCTTTTTCGAGTGGTATGGGTCTTTTTTAGCTGCGATGTAGACTTTAAAACTAGGTGAGGTCAAAGCTGCGAAACGATGCCAATGTCAAATCTAGAGCTAATACTATGACATTCAACTCTGAAGTTCATTGTTTGTGTAATTGGCTTGTACAGTTTTCCGATCTGCACGTATCAAATGACACAGACGCGTCTGTTCATTGATTCATGAGGACCTATTTCTCTTGAAACAGAGGAGTTTCTTTATTTCTTCTAGCTATAAGATCTTACAAAAGATGTCTATCCAAAATAAGGCTGTAACTTCCATGCAGTCTGATCTTGATCTACGCTATCAGACTGGACCTGCCGTTTGAAGCGCAGTATGGGTGTACAGTTGAAGCTGACGCAGTCAGGTGCTACAGTCTGTCATTAGCATTAACTCTTTATCATACGTCAAGACTTGAGATTTGACCAATTTAAAAGTACGTATTTGTTGACGACATATCAAATGTGGCTCATATGGTTGGGAATTCGTCCTTAGAAAAAGGAAGAAATGCTGGTAAACAGCATTTTCTCCTTTTCACATAATGTTTGCATATAAATTAAAAAGAAGCAAAAGGGGGCTAAAAAATTAGTGTCTATTCTGCAATCATTTTCCCCTGAAGATTCTCTGAAACACTTAAGACCAGACGAAAGTGAAAGCTGGACTATGTACACTCGTATAAACGATTGACCTTCCATCACCCATCACTCCCTGTACCGTTATGTTTGGTAATCCAATTTGAAGTAGAAAGAGGAAAAGACTAGTAAAATGCAAAACTTGGAATGTAGAGACAAACAAGAAAACATTGTTATAAATGGTAGAAACACTCATTTTGAGCATTTCTACCATTTATTACAATGTTTTCAAATGCCTGGCTGGTTACAATTTTGTAAAGCCACTTGTACGATGAGAAGGATTGGTAGTTGAGAACGTTTATGATTATTAATGAGCTCAAGGAGACATTAATGAACAATATTGTGGGAATCTTATATTGTCATAATTTGGGATATCCTTCTCTTATTGTAAACTAGACCTTGCGCAAGCAAACGAATACCTCACCCCCCCTACACACAAACACAAGCACACACAAACACAAACGCACCGACTGCATTGTCACTCGATCATTAAAAAACAAATGTCCATTCAGTAGTCGCCAAAACCTTATTGGAAATTGCTGGAGTGCATGTCCCAATGGTAGAAAAGGCTTCCATCAAAATTCAGTCGAATTCAGATGACATTTTGTAGACTTGTAATAAATGAAAGCATTTACAGACGACAAAGTCACTATGGCTTAGATCATAGAATTTATTTTTGAAAAGGCAGAAAACATTGTGAAAAAAGAAAAAAAAAATATGAGAATATGCTGGTTACCAGCATTTTCTCCTGTTTCTTACAATGTCTTTAAAAGTCTTTTTTGTTAGAACTCGGGATTGTTTGGTAAAGGGTTAAAAACTGCAGGAGAAGAAAATGACACAATATTGCGTCAACGGACAAACGGACGGACGGACGAACAACCTGACTCTCCCTCTGACTCTTTTTGAGGGTATAGTTAAAACGTAACATACCTCTGAAGGTAATAAAGGATACTTTATAATGTCGACTGTGTGGGAGAGACCATTGCAAAACACAAGCCTCTTACATTAGAGGCTCTGTGTTCGAATCTCGTGATGATCAGGTTCAATCTGTTGAACTAACCACACCATGGCGTAAGTACTGGTTAGATTTCCGGGAAGCATTTGTCAAGATGAATCAATATACCTTGTAGAAGATGTTTCACAATCGACGGAAATACTACCTTTTTTCCATAACTGTTCAAGTTTAAAGGCTCGTTTAGACCTATTACCGGGACCACGCGTAAACAAAAATCAGTGGTAAAGAAGTAAAATAAACTGCAACGATCTTTACTAAGTGTGGCACATTTCATTGCGATGCAGTGTCTTAACCCTTTCCCAAACGACAAATTTTGGACTGGTCCAAATTGAAAGAGTTTGCAGACGACAATTTTAAATTTGATGAAAATGGCAGAAAGGTCTCATAAAGGGTAGAAAACACTGTGGGAAAAGGAGAAATTGCTCGTTACGAGCAATTTCTCCTTTTCCTACAGTGTTTTCAAAAGACTTGTGCTGCAGACACGTGAAAACCAGGGCTTGTTTGGGAAAGGGTTAATAAGTATATTTAGGCTTTTATTTCTCATTAAATTTTGTTATTCTCGTAATAGGTTAGGTAATGCTTTGTATACATTACGGGCACCGTATCTAACGTAATAAAACTGGGCTGTCTCGCGAGACTCGTTCTTTTTCTTACCAAATATGCGGAAGGTGCTCAAAGAGAGATCATCGGACTGGCGAAAATAAGTATCAAAATGGGTTTAACCCTTTACAGGACGACAAAATTTTAGCTTCGTCCATATTGAAAGCATTTGCAGACAATGTCAATGTGGCTCAAATAGTGCAATTTTTCTTTGATAGGGTAGAAAACATTGTGGAAAAAGGAGAAAATGCTGGTTACCAGTATTTTTTTCTTTTCCCACGATGTTTTCAAAAGGCTTCTTTTCCAGGGTCGTTAAAAGGCGGCATTGTGCGGTAAATGATTGAATGAAGGACCTAACCGATTAGGTCCAGTTGGGCCCGTTTTGCCAACCACTATTTCCTCAAGAATTTTCTAAATTTCAGTGTAACGGATTTTCCAATTGGCTTAACCAAATGATTAAGCCAATCAGAAATTTGTTACTTTTTGAATTTGGAGTAAAGTTAAGAATACAATCTAAAATGGCTGTTGAATACTGGCCCAGGACATTCATAAGCTGGTACACCAATGATTCAAGACTAAATGTGTGTTGTTGCGTACAATTCCTTCAAGAGTAGAGTAAAAGTTACTTTCTACCAGATAAAAATATTGGAGTCATGGTCTCGCAAAAGGGGGTTTAATGTGTGTCCATGATAAATCCATCAAACAACCGAATGAATCCGGGGGTGAAATAGTCCTTTGACATGCAGAAAATTTACAAACATATTTATTGCAGAAATCATCGACACATGTCAGCCTGCGCGGACTGTGCAGGCTGACATGAGTCGACAATTTTTGCAGATGCATTAAACCCCCTTTTCACAGAGCATGATTCGTTTGTTTTGGTTCATGGCCGAAAATATCTACATTTATGTGTATCAAAACACGGCCCAACTGTGTCGAGTTGATAAATAGTACAGTGTTAATGAGATGTGTTTATACACGAAATAAGATACATGCTGCCAAGTCCGGTATATAATCTATAAAGATGTTCATGTAGGTGACACATTCCTCGAGTGTTTTCGGACAATGTTTATAATTATTTACTTCTTCAGGATGGGGCGAATTTGGTTTAACAACTGAGTTGTGTTAAGCCGCAAACGACTTTTTTTTCACGCCAAAATTTTTATTGGTGGGAAAGGTGACTTTTTTGTAAGAAAAAATCATTAAGATGTGGCTGTTTACTCTAAGTTCGGGGAACGAAGTAAAGAATCTCAATAAAAAGAATATACCTCCGTTGGGATTCGAATTCTCAACCTTTGAAACAATTACTCTATCAGCTAGGTTTTCCAGGCAACTGTTATTCGTCAGTGTTCAGATGTATTTGAGGCATGCCCTGTGAAAAACTGAATGAATGCATCGGCAAGAAATATCGACTCTGGTAGCCTACGCAGTTCGGAGCCCAAATTCTATTTTATTTAACAAGCGACCGATTCATGGGGTGAACAGGTCCTTTGACAAACAGAAAATTTACAAAAAGCAAAAAGTTTCGACCCATGTCAGCCAGCGCGGACTGCGCAGGCTGACCTGGTCGATGCTTTTTGCAGATTCATTAAGCCCCCTGTTCACAGAGCATAGCTCATCTATGTATGAGTCGATGATTTTCGCATATTTAGCTTTCTAGTAAGATACTCTTTATGCCTACTCATTTCTTCGGTTGCATTGAGGTAATTCGTCCCCAGGCCTGTTCATCCTTATTGGTTCATCCGGGCATGCGCGCCCCAAATACTCCCCCCTAAAAATGAAGAACAGAAAAGAAATTTCTTGATAATAAATCACTGACAATCTCTGTGTATGACGTCATTTCAAATTACCTAACTGTTCCTACAAAAGAGTTTGAAAATTCATTTACAATGAGTGTCTTTTGAAAGACTTCAGCTTTTCGGGATTCATTTGTCTCTCACTGCTGACCATTGTTTCTACGATAGTTTGTGGGAAAGCAGCCAGTGGCCTGGGAAGAAAATCGTGCTTAGTAACAATAACAGAAACTCAGGAAAAGCGTGGATAGGTGCACTGGCCTCCGCGATATAACTGAAATAATATGGAAAACGGTGTTAAACACCATTAAATCAATCAATCAATCAGTCAATCAACCAAACAACCCACCCACCCACTCACCCATCCACCAACCCTCACCAACCAACCAACCAACCAACCAGTCAATCAATCAATCAATCAATCAATCGACAGTTTTCTTGAATACATGTTTACGTGATCGGGCGTTGTCTTTTGCGAAACAAGAGTGCAGCAAACGAAGAAACGAGTAAGAGTTAGCATCGTTGACGAATGGTATTGAGTATTATTATATACCTATAAATTTTCCGGCTCAAATACATGTATCACACGCGGATAAAATCTGACACGAAGGAAAATAAATCCGTATCAACTCCATGTAAAATACGGTCCAAATACAGTATGTTACGATGATGTTACACGATTGATTGCGGACTGTTTTCAACATGGTTCTGGATTTGATTTGTTTAAATTTTACGTCATAATATATTCATATGTTGTTCATGAAAAGAAATTAGAATTTATTGACGTTTTCGAATAGCATTATCAATTATTTCAATATCTTGTTGAAAATTACTGGTATATTACAAACGGAATATTGTGCTGTAGTAAGTTTCCTGGGTCCGTATTCACCAACCATTCTTAAGAACATTCTTAGTCTTATTCTCTATAATTATCCAAATTTGAAAGTAACACAGCTTCTGATTGGCTAAGTCAAATGGTTTAGCCAATTAGAGATTGTGTTACTTTCAAATTTGTAAAATCTTGGAGAATAAGACAAAGAAGGCTCTTAAGAATGGTTGGTGAATACGGACCTTGGTGTTGGTGTTTGCACTCACTGCGTAGGAAAATTTTGACTGAAGATCTCGCGGGATATCAACCCACGCAGCTCGAAGCAAATACAAGCACCGGAAAAGTAACTTAATCATAATATTTCTTATGTATTACACTTATCTATATATGAGCCATGCTCTGGCAAAAGGGGTCTTAATACGTCTCCATGATACAGAATACCAAGCATGTCATCATATAATTATGAATCAATAAAATCCATTATATGGAACAATCCACTGGGTCTTAGAGCGGTCCTTTAATATCCAGAAAATTGACCAATAGCAAAAAGTTTGGACCCAGGTCAGCCTGCGCGGAGTGAGCATGCTGACCTGAATCCGGATACTTTTTGCAAATCCATTAAGCCCCCTATTTACAGAGCATGGCCCATAGACAATTTCGAATAATATTTATAATCACACGGCTTCGATCTAAATCTGAAGGGTAAGTTCGTTCAGGTTTTTGGTTGTTAGTCCATTAATTTTACTCGAGTGGAGGGTCCATAGATTTGCCCTCTGTCTGCATGCGGTTCTGCCCGTCTTTCTGTCAGTCCAATCTTTGTTCTTTCTTTGTGCCTCTGTGCGTTCCACTAATTTCTGTGACAATCTATCGGACCACTGACATGAAACGTGACCAGGGGTTATGCGGAAACATGTACATGTAATGATAACGTACTGGCTGAGTTCAAGGTTAAGGTAGCTGTTACAAAAACACAATCGAATGAAAAATGCGAGATTGACCAGCTTTTCAACGTACGGGGCTCGTACTCGCCAATTATTCGTGAGAACGCTTTTAGTCTTATTCTCCAAGATTTTATAAATTTGAAAGTTACACAACTTCTGTTGACTAAACCCTTAGGCTTAGCCAATCAGAATTTGTGTTACTTTCAAATATTATAAATTCTGGTGAATAAGACTAGGAACGTTCTTAAGAATTGCTGGTGAATACGGGCCCAGTTTTTTGGTCTAAATTCCTAGACTAAGTAGTTGACTGAGATTTTCTGTCATAGCCAATCAGATGATGAGTTGAGGAATTTCTATCTTAGCCAATAAGATGGTTAGTTGAGGACTTAAGAATTAGAATAATAGTACAGCCCAAATAGCACAATTTTCATTGGCCGTTTTAGAGTGTGTATGTTTGTGTTTTGATAAAAACGTATTATCTTAACTCTTTACCGAACAATCCCGACTTTTAACGACCCTGAGAATGAAGCCTTTTGAAAACATTGTGGGAAAAGGAGAAAATGCTGGTAACCAGCATTTTCTCCTTTTTCCCACACTGTTTTCTACCCTTTCAAAAATCAAATTTCAAATTTTGATTCACGTTTATTTTGTCGTCTGCAAAAGCTTTCAATTTCGACTAGTCTAAATTTTCGTCGTTTGGTAAAGGGTTAATGGGAGTGAAATGAATACCATGATGTCGGAAGTTTTTAAACATTAATCTGCTACATCATTAAATGAAATGAAACTTTCTAGTCGATTGTAAAAACCAAAATGTTGCTATTTTCAAAAATATTTTGGGAAAATTTATCTCCTTACCAGAAAGTGTAGATTCAAGATCAGACTGCACGTTCCATGCAGTCTGATCTTGATCTACACTGTCTGAAGAAGGTCGTCGAGTCGCACTCAGCAGCCTGGGGGTTAAACATTAAATATCTGCACCTGCACTAGGTTTGTTATGAGTCCCCCATCGTAAATATTGTTGCGTAACCTACTTAACAACTTGCAAAACAAATACGAAATGTTACGCCACCGCAGTTATATTCTTTAGAAAATATCATGGGAAAAGGAACAACGGCTTTGTAAAAGCAGTTGCTTCTTTTCCGAAGTTGTTTCCATGCTTCCTTTTCTTCAATCGTTTTTCTTCGTGAAATTCTTATTAGTTGTAGTAGTTAGCTATTAAATAAATGAGGTGGGTATATACATGCACTGTAAAAGGCCAAGCCAATTCATATGCATGGCTACGATTCAGATCAGAGAATAACCTGCATTATGACCCGTGTGAACAATCTCAGTCTGAACTTTCCCATGAAGGACCGATACATATCCTAAGCATCGTTAGGGTTTACAAAGGCGTCGATATTTGCGTATTATCTAACGAATAAGAAATGCAGTGCATAACACCTTTCATTTTTCATTTATATGATATCATCTGCTCTTAGGCTGTTGTTGTTATTGTCTGTGGCAGTAGATATTAATGTAGTTTTACCCCAATATAACAAATAGGTACATGTTCGAATGAGCATGTGTTTGTGTTGGCGTTTTCAGCCGAAGGCCAGCGAGCTTATGTCATGGCTCTGTGTCCGTCGTGCATCCATACTTGCGTGCGTTCGTGCGTTAACTTTCATTTCAAAAGTCTTCATCCAATTTTGATGAAACTTCACAGAAATTTTCCTGCCATAGCCCTCTTGAGAGTTATTTCAAAGAATTTTAGTCCTGTAAAAAATCTGGTTGCCGTGGCAACAAAACTGAAAAAAATTCTTGTCTGGAATCATAAGGCCTAGGGCTACCAAATGTGGTCTGTAGCTCCATCTTTTAGACCTGTACCAGACTTCTTTCAATTATAGGCCTGGGGTCAAAATGGTTCCGCCTCGGAGGTCACACGTTTTACATGGGCTTATGTAGAGAAAACTTTAAAAATCTTCAGGTTCCTAACCACTAAGCATAGTGCTACCAAATTTTGCAAGAAGCTTTGTCTAGTAGAGCCCTACTAAATTGATTCAAATTATAGCCCTCGGGTCAAAATTGGCCCTGCCCACGGGGTTACACTTTTTAAATGGGTTTATATAGCGAAAACTTCAAAAATCCTGTTCTTTCTAACCGTAAGACCTCGACTACCAACTTCGGCAGACCTCTTCCAATAGAGTCCCAATTAGAGCCCTTCGGTCAAAATTGGCCCCGACCAGGGGGTCACAAGCTTTACATTGTTGTAAATGAATTCAGTATGACTTAACTTTTCTGACTGGTCAAGGGAT
This sequence comes from Tridacna gigas, assembly GCA_945859785.2. NCBI lineage: Eukaryota > Metazoa > Mollusca > Bivalvia > Cardiida > Cardiidae > Tridacna > Tridacna gigas. Next base: position 73,359,595 of record OX244029.2, read on the forward strand.
ATAATTCAAGTTTACTCATAACAGATGTATTTTAGTTTGTTTCCATTTACCTCCATGATGATCAAAACAAAATGATAACATGATTAGTATTGGGTATTCAAGTTTTTTTTTTAAATGCGCAGTTTTCAGTGAGAGTGATTTACTTTGATGTTAATTGTTATGCTCAGGTGGGCTGAATATTTAATACAGAGTGAGGTTTGTATCATTCATTTTTTTTGTTCAAGAATTTTCGTATTCATGCCATCGAAAAAATCTTTTCTGCTAGGTTTTGGAAATCTGCTTGTCAGAGCACTTTTTCGTAGAGTACACTGATGTTCGGTGTGAACGATATTTGATTAGAACTGCTCCTATTCATTGACATCATCTTTGCATTTGCAAAAAATAGACATTTTTGTTGGGGGGGCTAGTCTATTTTCTTATGAAAGTTTACAGCCGTACAACTTTCTTACGATTCATGTCTCAGTTAATGCCAATTAAGCACATGATGCACTTATTTAAAAGGCAGTGGGGCGATACAGTGCCATCATAGCCCTCTTGTTCTGGATACTGTATATCTACAATTACGTGTAATGCTCAGTCTTTTGAGTTTTGTAAGGGTGGTGTTCTTATAAAATATACGGTATTACGATTGAATTATTTCACACCGCATCTTATCGCAAAATACCGAGGAGAAAGTACAATAAAATCCCGCTCATGAAAAGACTTATTGTTATCATGTTACCATATCTGAACCCATTTCTGAAGAAATACTCTTTTTACAGTTAGAAACTGTTAAAAACATTGCGAGAAAATAAGCACTTGCTAGTTAAAAGCAATTGCTCTTTTTCAGACACTGACTTGAATACCGAAAACGATTTTCATTTCTTTTAGATGTTTGTCCTTCGTTTGATTTGTAAACTTTGTCGATAGTCTATCGTAGTGGGTAAACGCTTTACCACACAACAAAACTGTGTAATCAACCAAATTAAAAGCATTTGCAGATGATAAAATGAATATAGCTCAAATGACATCTTTGATAGGATAGAAAACGTTGTGGGAAAAGAAGAAAATTCTGGTTACCAGCATTATCTCATTTCCCAACAATGTTTTCAAAAGCCTTCTTCTTCAGCATCATGAAAACTCGAGATTGTATGGTACAGGTCAGGGGTCAGGTATAAAACGTTACGATAAAATGACTGATCGATGCAAGCTACGTATGTACATGCACCGTAGTAGTTCGAACTAAACGACAGCAAATTCGAATAACCACATAATCGAATAACCCAGATTTAACTCTTTACCAGACGACAGAATTTAGGACTCGTCCAAACTAAAAGCGTTTGCAGACAACAAATCAAATGTTGCTTATATGACAGAATTTGTCGTTGAAGTGTTTGGTGTGTGTGTGTGGGGGGGGGGGGGGGGAAGAGAATGAGCCACGCTCTGGCAAAAGGGGGCTTAATGTATCTCCATGATGCACTACACTAAGCAAGTCATCACATAATTTGGGATCCATAAAATCCGTTTTTCCTAACAATCGACCGGATCTGGAGGTAGAAACGGTCCTTTGACATGCAGAAAAAATTGACTGGTGGCAAAAAGTATCGACTCAGGTCAGCCTGCGCGGACTGCGCAGGCTGACCTGAGTCGATACTTTTTGCAGATGCATTAAGCCCCCTTTTCGCAGAGCATGACTCAAAAACGTTTACGTAGGTAAATGTGTGCTTATGAATTGGGCCTATGGTGATGACCATACAAGGAAGAAGGAAATTTTACTTTGCGACTGTTCAGTTTATGGATAACGAATTAAATTAATCTTTCACCTGCTAAAAAACTTAAACGAAACATTTAAGCTGATAGTAAAAACCGGAAGGTTCGTATTTCAAAGTTATTTTTGGTGGAAAAAAAATCACTGACCTTTTGCAGATAGTGTAGATTAAGATCAGACTGCACAGAACTTGGAGTCTGATCTTTGATATACACTGTCCGATAAGGAGATATTTTTTCTCCAAAACATAAGTTTGAAATAACATTATTTGGGTTTGTACTATTGGCTTGAAAGTATTTTTTTTTTCAAATTATAAAGCAGGATAAGGGTTAACCCTTTACTAGACGACAAAATTTTAGCCTTGTCCACATTGAAAGCATTTGCAGACGACAATTTCAATGTGGCTCAAATGGTGCAATTTTTCTTTGATAGGGTAGAAAACGTTGTGGGAAAAGGAGAAAATGCTGGTTACCAGCATTTTCTCCTTTTCCCACAGTGTTTTAAAAAGGCCTCATTCCCACGGTCGTTAAAAGGCGACATTGTGCGGTAAAGGGTTAAGACAATTACTTGTGTATACGAATTATCCGGTCGTTTTTTTCTTGCCTCACCAACACGGAAGAGAATGGTCTTCCTGCTTCAGAAAGCTTTTCTTCGATTATCTATAGATAAGGTCTTTGACAAGCCAAGCTCGCCTGGTCTGCTCCGTCTTCGGTTTTACGTGGTCTATACGAAATAATCACAAAATTTGTGTCGTTATGCTCTTTCGCTCTTTCTCTCTCTCTCCCTCCCCCTTCATCTCCTTCCACCCCTTTTTCAAGTCTCACCCCTTCTTTTCCCCTCCTCCCTCTCTATCTCTACTACTACTACTAGTACCACTACTACTACAATCTTCTCTCTCTGTCGTTGTCTCTCTCCCTTGCTCTCTCCCCCCCCCTCCCTCTCTCCCATTCGTTATTAATTCCAGCGTGTCTCGTTCCACTCTCTCTCTCTTCTTATACAACTACTCCTAGATTTTGCTCATTGCTCAGACACTTTCGCCAGAGCAAAAAGTATGTAAGAGTTACAGATGTAAAGTCAAACTATTTGCAAATGACAAAAACCGATTGTTTACTGTTTGATTGTCGCAGCCTAACCGGATATGTAAATTGTATACACTATGAAACGTTGTTGCAAAATATGTCAAGTATTTGGTTAATGGCTGAAAGGTGCTTTCCAGAGCGCACACATAATTCTGTATGACATTTACTAAAAATTTAGTCGCTACGCCAATTTCTTTCGAGACAGTTCTATGTAATAAAGGGCCACGATCTGGCAAAAGGGGGCTTAATGCATCTCCGTGATCCATGGTACCAAGCAAGCTATCATATAACTAAGGATCCACGATAGCGATTTTTTTTTTTAACAACTGACTTAATCATGAGGTAGACTGGTCCTTGGACATACAAAAGCGAAAAGTGAAAAGTTTCGGTCCAGGTCAGCCTGCGCGGACTGCGCAGGCTGACCTGGGTCGATACTTTTCGCAGATGCATTTAGTCCCCATTTCACAGAGCATTGTTCATTTGTATTTGTCGTCTGCAAATGTTTTCAATCCTGCTGTCTGGTAAAGACTTATCCCTTAACCACACAATCCCGAGTTTTAAGGACCTTGAGGAAAGAGAATTTTGAAAACATTTTGGGCAAAGGACAAAAATGCTGGTGACCAGCATTTTCTTTTTTTTTTCCCGCAGTGTATTCAACCTTTACGACTTTTTCTAAAACAAATCCCGCCATTCTAGACGCACTTATTTTGTCGAATGCGAGTGCTTTCAAACTGATTAAGTCGCAAATTCTGTCCTCTGATAAAGAGTAAATCAGCTGAAAGGAAAAATAATGAACGGAACTATCAGTTTAGAATCTACAAAAAAAGATATAGAACAGTTGTAACGATCAATTTAATATGAGCCATGCTATGGCAGGTGGGTGTTTAACGCATCTCTGTGATGCATTGTGCCAATCAAGCCATCACATAATTATGGATTCATTAAAAAAAAAAAAAAAAAACAGTCAATCATTAGGTAAACTGGTCCTTGGACATACAGAGAAATGACCAATAGCGAAAAGTTTCGACCCACCCAGGTTAGGCTGACCTGGGTCGATACTTTTCGCAGATGCATTTAGCCCCCTTTTCACAGAGCATGGCTCAATAATGGAAGAGAACTGGACAATATAATACTGCATGGAAATGCATTGTGGGTCCGTATTCACCAGCTAGTCTTAACTCTTTACCACACGACAAATTTTAGACTCGTCCAAATCGAAAGTATTAACAGACGACAACTTTATTGTAGCTCAAAATATGATTTCTATCTTTGACAAGATAAAAAAAAAAAAAAAAAAACAGTGTGGGAAAAGGGGAAAATGCTGTTTTACAGATTTTTCTCCTTTTCCCACAGTGTTTTCAAAAGCCTTCCTCTTCAGGGTCATTAAAACTCGGATTATGTGATAAAATGTTAATTAATACATTCTCAGTTTTTTTATTAACGAATATTCTGAATTGCAAAGTAACGCTATTTCTGACTAGCTAAACCATTCAGCCAATCAGAAAATGTGTTACTTTCTAAGTTTATGGTTAGACTAAGGATGCAATTTTGCATGTTTGTTGAATATGGGGCCATGAGCTTTGTGTAGCCGCTGATCATTGCTGCGACGATTAATTCTGTGAAATAGCAGCCTGTAGCCTGGGAATAATATTGTACGAAGTACTGATTAAAAAACAAAAAAGCTTCAGGAAAGCATAGACAGTTGCACGGACCGTCGCGATATAACTGAAATTATGTTGAAAACGGTGTTAAACAATATATAACTAACTAACCCACTTGGTGTACACCCACGTTACGCAGTGTAAGGATGAAGTTTATACACATGACTTATAAATGGCTAAGACTAACAACAACCGGAAAAGGGCACTTGTCATTCTGTTCGTATACTCATAGTTTTCTATATGAGACCCACTTTATTCTGTATCTGAGAACAAAGTTTTAGACTATTTCGGCTGACAGAAAAAAATGGAAACGGCAAATAAAATGTTGCTCGTACGAAAGCATTCGCCTTTAAAAGGGTAAAATATGTTTGTGGGAAAAAGAAGGAAATGTTTTGCCTTTTCTGAAAATGGTTTAACCTTGATGGCCACTTCCTCGGGGCCGTAAAGATTCGAGATCTTTGTAGTAAAGATTAACCTTTCCCAAACAAGCCCTGGTTTTCACGTGTCTGCAGTACAAGTCTTTTGAAAACACTGTGGGAAAAGGAGAAATTGCTCGTAACGAGCAATTTCTCCTTTTCCCACAGTGTTTTCTAACCTTTTTGAGAGCTTTCTGCCATTTCCATCCAATTTAAAATTGTCGTCTGCAAACTCTTTCAATTTGGACCAGTCCAAAATTTGTCGTTTGGGAAAGGGTTAAAGTAATTACCCGGCTGTGTTAAAGGAAGACAATTCTGTGTTTACTAAATCTTTGGATCGGAGAGAGCAGTATATAGATCTGGTAAAGTTCCAGTTTTCTCTCTGGTATATACAAAAACCAAGGTACCGACCTATCTGCAACTCTATATTTGAGCCACGCTCTGGCAAAAGGAGGCTTAATGTATCTCCGTGATACGTCATACCATCCAACCAAGCCATCACATAATTATGAATCCATAATTGCCACTTTTTTTTTAAAAAGCCGACTTAATCATGAGGTAGAATGGTCCTTCGACATGAGAAAAACTGACCAATAGCGAAAGGTTTCGGCCCAGGTCAGCCTGCGCGGACTGCGCAGGCTGACCTGGGTCGATACTTTTCGCAGATCCATAATTATGTTATGGCCTGATGGGTATAAGGCATCACGGAGATGCATTAAGCCTCCTTTTGCCGGGGCATGGCTCATATCTGTAACTACCTGAAGGAGAAACCGTGACATTATGTACACCAAACGCCAGACTGCTAGTATGCCCCTTATGAACGACAACATTTAGACATCAAATAAATGAGAGTTTCTAGGCCAAGAAAATTTTGTATGATATTTTTCCCCGTGTTTTGCCATTTCATTGGTTAGTCCTTATTACACAATAGCAGAAATAACCCTGTAAATATTGTTATATATAGACACTGGACACGAATGTTGACCTTGTGATGCTTGGCACTGAAGGCAAATTATATGTTACACTAAAAGATAGCTTACATCAAGACCAACCAAAACGGAACGTTCAGTCTTGATCTAAATATCAAATATATATGTTTTGTGAGATAGATTTTCTGACCCAAAACGGCATTTTTTTCTAGCACATGCATATCTTTTTAAATATTGTATGGAAAAGTATGACAGATAATATATATCTAAGACCATAGTTACATCTGAGCCATGCTCTGGCAAAATGGAGTTTAAGGCATCCCCTCGATGCATTATACCATGCAAGTCATCGTATAACTATGGATCCATTAAATTAACATTGTCCAACAACCGGCTGAATCATGAAGTACATGCTTGTCCTTTAAAATGCAGACAATTGACCAAAAAGGAAAAGTATCGAACCAGGTCAGCCTGCGCAGACTGACCTTGGTCGATACTTTTTGCAGATGCATTAAACACCCTCTTCACAGAGCATGGCTCAAATTTATTTTGACATCGTGTTCACATGATTGCGTAGCTCAACCTAAGTTTCGTTCCTCCTGTTTTACCATATAGCATTTATAAGATTGTCGTGTTATTCAGAATTTAAAAGCATCGCAAATACTTAATTAAGGCGTTTGGTACAAGTACGGGCGTCCTGATCTATTTGGTTCAGACAGGTGTTGCTATTTAGCCACTAGGCGATTGGCGTCCCTCCCTCCCGAGAGCAACCTAGATGGCGCTCAAACGGCTATAGGGTTAAAGAGCACCTGGTGAAAGGGTGTGAAAAGCAATGTCCGGTCCCATTAAGGCTATGGGATGATGCATTTGGAAGTGAGTGACCTTGTCACAACAATTCTGATATATTGTCATACCATCCCATACCATCCTGACTCTATGTGGTCAGCCTAATTCAACATGACATTTAATATTTATCATATAACTGTGTCCTTTTATTTTAGCTATGCTTTTGCAAAAGGGGGCCTGGTGCGTCTCCGTGATGCATACAATTCTATCAAACAAGCCATCAACAATTATGGATCCATAAAAGCCATTTCTTTTTAACAACCAACTAAATTACAAGGTAGACTGGTCCTTAGACATACAGAAAATTGACCATTAACGAAAAGTTTCAGCCCATGTCAGCCTGCGTGACCTGGGTCGATACTTTGCGCAGATTCATTAAGCCCCCTTTTCATAAAGTATGGCTCATTTGTTTATAAACCCTTATGTTGTTTAGCACATTTTTAGTGGACAGTTTAAATAAACATCGGACTGAAACGTCAACTTTCTGAATTGGGGATATAGTTTGTATACGTATTATTACACGAAGACAATTTGTTTTTCGTCCAGTATTAAACTGCACTATTTTAAGCATTATTGTAAAATAGAAAATTTTCGTGGCACGTGAACAAAATAATAGACAAAAATCTCATAGCACCTCTGAGCCGGCTGATTTTGGTTTACATTGAAAAAAGTCAGGGTAAGGGTCACATGTCACTACAGGCAAGTCAAATTTGAGGATGGGCATCTTCGACACTTGCTAGAACGTCAAATATCGATGTAAAATAAACACACACACCCTCCATCTCCTGTTCACCTGTAAAACTTACTTCTTACATCAGCAACTCGATTGGATTCAATGAAGGTGAACTAGTATTTCCGAAGGATTCCCGACTATTCTGACCGGATTATATCAAAATAAATACTGGACGGTGCTCATGCAAGTTCGGACTGTGCGTACTATGCAGTCTGATACTGGTTTACGCTTTACACTAAACGCAGCTACTTAGCCCAAATGACTCTACCAGGGCCAAAGAACGTGCAGTCTGGTCTTGATTTCACACTTACATTTCGACAAAATAACTTGGTCAAAACCACGGATCCTATAAAATAAGAATGGGAGTCATGCTTTGTGAAAAGGGCGTGTAATGCATCTGCACAGATTGTTTACCTATGTCAGCCTGCGCAGTCCGTGCAAGCTGACATGAGTCGATCTTTTTGCATTTTGTAAATTTTCTGCATGCCAAAGGACCATTCTACCTCATAAATCAGTCGGTTGTTAGACAAAATGGATTTTCTAGATTCTGCGATAATATACTATAGCTTGCTTAATGTTATGCACCACGGAGATGCATTAAATGTCCTTTTACCGAAGCACCGCCCATGTATACTCTGGAATACAACTTGTACCTATTACTGTAACTGGCTCCTTCTTGGAAATCTAATCAATAAGCTTACCTTGGCGTTGTTAGTTCCAAAAAGTTGACTCTGCTCACAATGAGACTCAAACCCGGACCCCCTAATTTGAGGGGCTGACGATGTAGATCCACATTTGTCTCCTACTGGTTTTCTTAACCCTTAGGCTGCTAAACGCGAATCAAGGGCCTCTTTGCACAGAACATGCAGTCTGATCTTGGATCTATACTGTCTGGTAACGAGATGTTTTCAAAAAAAAAAAAAAAAAAAAAATACACTTGAAATAGCAGAATTTGGATTTTTTCTATCCCATTAAAAGTTTCATTTCACTTATTTAGCAGGTTAAGGGTTAAGATTGGCACATTATCTTCCGACTTCTATCGTCTAACAGCAGGTAACTTTTTTAAAACGTTGTTTCGTTTTTACCTTGATCATAACACGTTTCGGTCTTTCTCTTCTTTTTTTACAGGTTTCTAGGTAAAATCCGGCATCATGGGAGGGAAGAATACCAAACAGAAGAAAAAAGAAGAGAAAGAAGCCAAAGACGAGAAAAAAGGCGAAACTCCAAACGCTGCCGATGCTAATACCCCAAACGCCGAGTCAGACAAGCAGCCAGACAAGGCAAACGAGGAAGCAAAGCCTGACGATAAGACAGGCGACTCCGGTGGTAAAGAGGGGGAAACAGAAAAACCAGAAGCGACAGATGGCGATGCGGTGAAATCATCAGAACCAGAGGTTAGTCCAGATGTGTATACAATTGTTTAAACGGGCATGTCTTGATTTTGTTATGAACGGGTTATGGTATGAATTGCGAATGGTATACTCTAATAGATACAAAAGACTTATTTTATAGAAAAGTATTTTAAATTTTAGGGACACTGAGCAACAGATGCAAAGGCATCCTTTAAAAGTATTGTACATATTGGGCATTGTAAGCGTTAACTTACATATAGCGTTAATATGTTTGTGGGTGTGGGACATATTTAGCGCCCGGATGTCGCTATAGTCACACAAAGGAGTTGGTCCATTTCTTGTTTATAGTTACATTTGGCGTCCTTTACGAAAAGCGTGACCATAGATGGACCTGCACGTCTGAGCAGTTTGATCTTGATCTGTTCTCTTTTTGTACCGAAGTAAACTTGAAGATTTCTTGACCCATTTACTCTTCTCCAGACGATAAAAGTTTTATACTTGGCGGAATCAAAAGCAAATATGACAGGTAACGAAATGTACCTCTTCTGATATGACTTTTCTTTGAAGGTATAGAAAACATTGTAGGAAAAGAAAACATTGCTGCTTGCCAGCATTAACTCCTTTTCTAAAATTGTTTTCAAAAGTAGTTTTCCTCGGGGTTGTTGAATCATGCGAGTGTGTTGTAAAGAATAAGAATCAGTGCCTTGTTCCTTAAAGGTGTCGGTTCTGTAGATTTCATGTACATAATTATATTCAGTAAAGTACTAGTATATACCTTAGTACAAAAAAAAGAAACCGTAGCTGTTTGACACATTTCAAAAGTACGTGCCATAGATAACTCTACAATTACACGTTAGTGCCATAAAGTATAAGAGATATAAGTTTTATGGATGGTTTCATCATAATAAGTATCTAAATAAGCGGGAAAATACATGCTTCTTGCCCTAAATAGCAAACAGTATTCCTTGCTTGCTAGTGTTAGTCTATAGTTATTTTTTTACAGTTACTGGACACGTAACGTTATACAGTGAATGTTTTGGAATATACAAATATGAAAAGAACCATGGAACACATGGACAAAAAATAAGTTTTAAATGCATGTTATAAAAAAGTAGCTTTTAACTTCATTATTTTCGAAAGAATTAGTAAATCAGTGACCGTTATCACCAACCATTCTAAATTCAAAGTTACATCTGAATTCCAAAACTAATCAACTCTGTATCTCAGCCAGGCTAGACACGAATAAGTGGACTTAAACGTATTTAAAATTAATACTATTTTGAATTGCATAAAACACCATTCAAAAGTTGATATTTCACTGTATAAAACACAATGGTAGAGGCTGATAACCAATAGTGTATTGCATGCTTGCTAGCGTGGATTGTATTCGTTATTTTCATAGGCCAAAGCAGATGATGGCGAAAAATATAAGGTCGATGATATTGCTGCAGGACTAGAAAAGACCGACGAAAATAAAGATAATGTGACAACAGATAAAACAAATGAAGAGCCAAAGACTGAAACTAAAGAGGAATCCGACGTAACGAAGACAGAAACGAATGATGCAAGTAGTTCACAAGAGAATTCCCCGGACACCACAAAAGTAGAAGAAAAGGTCGAATCTTCCATTGAAACACCAAAGGAAGAAACCAATGCAGATAATGAAACAAATTCTACTGACACTGCTACTAACAAACCAGACTCTAGTGTAGCTAACGTAGACCTTGCTTCTGGAAATAGTGATAATATAACAAATGAATCAGCGGATAACGAAGCAGCAGTAAAAGATAATTCTGAAAATCCTGTCTCTGAAGAGCAAAGCGAAGCCAAGCAAATCCAATCTAATGACAATTTAACTTCGACTCAAACGTCAGGCGACAATTCAAATGAGAAATCAGACGAAACAAATAATGAATCAGTCGAAGGGCAAGCCGCTGAAGCAGATAAAGTCAGTCCTGTGACTAACACTGAAGAGGAAGGGAAAGGTGACGCAGAAGTGGTGGAAGAGACAACTGAAAAATCGGACGATGCAAAAGAGAAAGTACCAGAACAAACCGATCTTGACGCGGTTGAAGATGATACTGAGGTTTGTTGTATTAATAGGCCCATATCCTGTGAGTCGTGACCGCTAGCGTCCAACGCAAAGAGACTTGACCGAGGGACCTGAAGAAGATCAGACTATACGTCTGTACATTCTGATCTAGTTCAGCTCTCTTCGGTACACAGTGGACGGATAGAGCTTTGTTGTATAAATTTAAGACTGGTAGGTGTGTCCTATTTCTTGGTAGTTAAAGGTTTGTACTGGGCATAGTCATGTAGATAACTTATTTATATACATGCATTTAGAAACATACTTGTAATGATATTTTTTATCCCATTAAAAATGCATTTTAACATGCGTATGTTAGCAGTCATGCAAGATCCAAATTTGCAATAACAGTTCATTATAATTATCGAAGTGCTTTCTTTTTCTGTGTGAATCGGGTATATTAAGAAGGCCCTGGTGTATGTGTAGCACTTTTAGATCTACTACGACAAACACTGAATGTCTCTAATAAGAATGTTGTTAATTCGAGTAACGGATACCTTATACCTGTTGCATGTTTCAATACAAGTGAATGCCTCCGTAAATGTACATTGTATACAGCTACTGACTGGGGTAGGCCCAAGCCATATCGTAATGATGGTGTTTCTCTTTGCTTTAGATTTTCCAGGGTTTTTTTTTTCAAATTGTTCTCATGTGTCAAATTACATTATGCTCTATGAAAAGGGGTTTTAATGCAACTGCAAAAAGTATCGAATCAGGTCAGCCTGCGCGGTCCGCGCAGGCTGACCTGTGTCGAAACTTTTTACCATTGGTATATATTCTGCATGTCAACGGACTAGTCTAACTCATGATTTAGTCGGCTGTTAGACAGAATGGAATTTATGGATCTGTAATTTTGTACTGATTTGCTTGGTATAATGCATTATAGAGATGCATTGAACGCCCTTTTCCTAGAACATGGCTCGTAGTTTTTTTTCCCGAGCGTCTGGTACACGAACTGTATCATTTTCTAACCATACTACTTAGGCCAATGCAACTATTATTGTATAAGATCGGTCTCGGTTTGGTGTAATGCTAAATTAGTCTATTTTTGAGCTTGCTGTGAAACAGAACTTAGTATCCGAAAATATTAATAAATTTTCTTTGCAAATAGCACTTACGATCGTAAAATACCACAAATATCTCTACATTCTCCAAAGTGACGTCTGTGTTAGAAACTATTGTCTCTTGATCACAAATCTCAAAAATGAATGAAACAGATTTGCGCTTTCCTGGCATTTTTTAAATACTCTTTACCGTAAACACATTGCCATCTGTTGTAGATACGTCAAGATATGTCTCAAAGGACTAGCTTTAAATCAAACAAACACTTTTAACCCTTTACCAGACAACAAAATTTTAGCCTTGTCCAAATTGAAAGCAGTTGCAGGCGACAATTTCAATGTGGCTCAAATGGTGCAATTTTTCTTTGATAGGGTAGAAAACATTATGGGAAAAGGAGAAAATGCTGGTTACCAGCATTTTCTCCTTTTCCCACAATGATTTCAAAAGGCTTCATTCCGATGGGCGTTAAAAGGCGTCATTGTGCGGTAAAGGGTTAAATAACTCACAAATGACAGGCATTTGAAGTGACGGAAAAATAACACTTTCAAAACTACTGAAAACATCGTTGGAATATGTGCAATTGCATCTAAGAAGCAATTTCTCCTTTTTTCAAAAATGTTTTCCAAAGCTGCAGAGGCGTAATGCATGATTCGATTCTGCACGTTCATAAACTGTCTGCTCTAAAATGCACCAGAACCTTTTTGAATCTGTCTTGCTGTTTACCTATTGATTATTTCATTATTATACAAATACGACCTTTAACGTTCCTGTGGTAGACAGTTCAAGGTAAAGAAAACATTGCTGCAAAAGCTCTCTGTCCCACAATACATGTACTGTCAATGTACTTGAACAATATTTTTCCTTCCTCCAAATGTTTGACTTTCGTGTAATCTGTATACTATTGGTAGGCATACGTTCAGTATTGGGTTGAACAAATAAATTGTTTTATCAAATAGGTGCCCGCTAAAGTAAGTACAGAATTTAAATGGGAAGATGGTGCGGAAACAGTTGAAGTCAGCGGATCGTTCAACTCATGGGATAAAATAAAGTTGGAGAAAAAGTAAGGAGTTATTTTATCGTCAAAGACAAACACTCTGTCTGTCTGTCTGTCTGTCTGTCTGTCTGTCTCCTCCTCCCCCTCCCCCTCCTCTGTCTCTCTCTGCCTCCCTCCTCTCTCTCTCTCTTTCTCTGTCTGACTGTCTGTCTATCTTATTTTGACAAATTTTTAAGAGGCGGTATATATGCGTATTTTGAAAATGTATGTGGTTAAACATGGACAACCCAAGGTGGACAACCCACCTTGGGGAAAATCATGTCATAAAATGCATTTAAAAATATCAGATTTTTTTCTTCGCACTATCTGCATGAAATCTGAACTTGACTGTTGATACAAAAAAGGACAATGTGTTGATAAACTTTGAACTAAATAATGTATATTGTTAAACAGACACAAACGCCTTAGGAAAAACCATCAAGTCATAAAACGTGTTTTGTTTTTAGACTTACCGGTATTTCACAGTATTTAAACGACATGTCTTTTAAAAGTGACTCTTGATACCCCCCAAAAAAAACTAAGTGCTGGCAACCCCTTTGTATATCACCGATGAGCATCTTTACTAATGGCAGGTGTTGTGTATAGTGCTTCTGTTTGCTTGCTTAATTATTTGTACAGTGTTTATGCCTTATCCTGCTAATTAAGTTAAATAAAACCTTCAAGCCACTACTAAAAACCCAAACAATGTTATTTCAAACTTATTTTTTGTAGAAAAAGTAATTCCTTATCGGAGAGTGTAGATTAAAGATCAGATTGCACGTTCTGTGCAGTCTGATATTGATCTACACTGTCTGCAAAGGGTCAGTGAGTCGCGCGTAGCAGCTTAAGGGTTAAAACCGTTTTCAACATTATTTCAATTATATTGCAATGGCCAGTGCACCTATCCATACTTTCCCGGAGTTTCTTCTACTAGTAATTCGCACAATATTCTAAGATACCTGTGACCCAGGGTAAAGCATGTTGAAAAATGGACCCAATTACACTGAATTACACAGCGTATCTCGACAGTTCACGAATGTCCTTTGCGAAAAGTTTAGACTGAGATCAGTCTTTAGGTCTGTGCCTTCTGATCTTGATCTAGATGTTTTGATTCTCTAACCAGAAAGATAGATCCCAATCAGTTGTTAGTACCATGCATCATTTTAACTCTTTACCAAACGAACACAATTTTAGACTGGTCCAAATTGAACGCATTTGCAGACGACAAATTAAATGTGGCTCAAATGATGGAATTCGTGTCCGAAAGAGTAGTAAACATTGCGGGAAAAGGAGAAAATGCTGGTTACCAGCATTTTCTCCTTTTCCCACAATGTTTTCAAAGCCTTCTTTCTACAGGGTCGTTAAAAGTCGGGATTGTGTGGTAAAGGATCAAATGCGTTTCACTTCACATTTATCCTACAGGGATGAAGTTTTTACTGTGGCGGTGGATTTGGAGCCGGGAGAGTATCTGTACAAGTATGTGGTAGACGGGGAGTGGAAGATTAACAAGAATCAGGTAACGTCCGACTTATGTACGTACAATGAAATCCAATGGTATATATATCAAAAGCGCACATTTTGCACCGTTATGGGGCATTAAAAGTGCATTATGACGTAAAAAGCGCGTCTTACATGTAGGGTTACCTTTGAACAGATGGAAGACTGATTCAGTTTTGCCCAGAAAAGAGAAGGCAGCAAACTTTAAACACTTCTTTCAGTTGTATATACGACTGTGAAAAAGGACCATTGTATTCTGCTGATCTCTGTATCGTTTGCAGAGCAAATCAGAGATGAATAACAAGAATATATATAAAAAAAAAAATCAGTAATTTAGAATTAATGTTGGCGATATTGATTCCAGTTTTAAAATTTCGGTTGTTCTGCCACCAATGGGAACCTTGATCAGCTTTACTTTAACGGATTTTCAGACTTACTCTGATCGCCATACTTTGCATTGGTATTCATTAAATTTACCTGTATTCTATACACAAAATTGTTTCCTTGTTTACTTTTGATCACTATCGGGCCTTTAAAGTATTCAAAACCTGCAAGAATGCGTAATAAAAGAGAGTCACTTATCAAACAGTGGCTATATAAATATATGAGCCATGCTCTGTGAAAAAGGGACTTGATGAATCTGAAAAAAAAAAAAAAAAAAGTATCGACTCAGGTCAGCCTGCGCAGTCTGCGCAGGCTGACCTAGGCCGAAACTTTTTGCTGTTGGTCAATTTTGTGCGTGTCAAAGGACTAGTGTATCAGATGATTCAGTCGGTGATTAGATAAGATGTATTTTATAGATCCATAATTATATGATGACTTGCTTGGAATCATGCCTCACGGACATGCATTTTGCCAGAGCACGGCTCATATATATTATATATTTATGCATATTTTCTTTATCTTGATATGGCCGTGACAGTTTATTGGTTTACTTTTTATTCATTCATTTATTTACAGGCAACAAAAGCAGGGGATGATGGGATAGAAAACAATGTCATTGAAGTCAAGGCAGCCTGAACTTATCACATTTTAGACATTCCGCCATTTTGAATATTTGTATATTTCGACATGTTTATTTCCTAAACACTTTCGCTGCCAACTGACTGAAATTAACGTTAGTCGAGGTCCAAAAATACAATTCCTCTCTTATCAAGTAGCAGAGGGTATAGATCTAAGATTAGATGCATGGTTAATGCAGTCTGATCTTGATTTACACCGTTAGCAAACACTTCATGTTTCAGAATGGCAGCAAAGAGGTTTACCATACATATTACGTATAAACATTGCTGTAAATGTTTCAACTGATATACAAAGGGGGGGCATTTTTTTTTTCTTTCAATGGTGTGGAAAACATTCTGATAAGAAGAGGAATCGCACAAAATGTAACAAGCAAAGTTTGACTTTTCCAAAAAAATATTTATTTTTTTAAAACGTGTAATATACAGGGGCGTAAAAAGCCATATTTCTAATTGCTATCTGTTTGGCTGTTCAACTCTTTACCAAACGACAAAATCTTACTCCAGTCCAAATTCAAAGCATTTGCAGACGACAATTTAAATTGAGCTCCAATGATGATTTCTGTCTTCAGAGTCGTTAAAACTCTGGATTGTGTGGTAAAGGATTAATTAATTTCCTTGCAGGTAAGAGGTTTCATGGTTTTATTATTTTCTTTCTTTCCTTTTTTTTTATTTTTCACCGAGATGGTAAAAGAAATTGCTAGGTGCTTCTATTCCAATGATGTTTTCCATACAAATAAAGAATGATATTTTCGTTCCCTCAAAATATTTCACTCTTTTGTGTCATGTAAACTTGACTGTGTTCTGTTCTATAAAGGCTTTCTGGTGATGTAGTAAGACATAACCTTCTGAATTCGTCTTGCAGCGGCAACCTTTCAAAACATCGTGACAAAAGGAAAAACTGCTCGTAACGAGCAATTTTTCCTTTTGCCACTATGTTTTCATATTATATATTCATAAATACATTAAACCTTAATTTATTTTGATTACCCATACTTTATAAGAATCTTTCAAACTTGTCGGCTGCAAGCTTGTTTCAGGAGGTGGGGTGGGGGGGGGGGGGGTAACGAGTTAAATCGAGAATGACTGGAGAAATGCTTCAGTTTTGATGCCACTGTAGACTATAATACATATAGCTTTGGAATGTATATCCTGTATCGTAAATTTATACTTTTTTTTTTGACGATTGAGTGACTGATTCTTATGGTCGAGCAAAGTGCAATCCTTGATCAGCATTATGACATAAAGAAAAGACAAAAAACGTTACATGTATCGTGTTATATGGAAGAAGATTTGCGTAGAAAGCACATATAATGTATGTAAACAATTAAATAATCAATTAATCAGTTTTTCGAAATTCAGGTTGAATTATGCCTTTTTGCGTCTTGCAGCAGATCTCGGTTAAAACATAGTGGCAAAAGGATAAATCGGTCGCAAGTGCTGCGGATTTGCAGCGGGTGGTAATTGCTTTAATCCTTTACCACACGATCCTGAGGTTTAGCGAACCTGGGGAAGAAGCTTTTAGAAAACATTGTGGGAAAAGGAGAAGATGCTGGTGACCAGCAATTTCTCCTTTTCCCACATTTAATTGTGCCCTATGCAGTAGAAATTTCAGGTTTTGAGTTACTTTTAACGTGTCGTCTGCAAATGCTTTCAGTTTGGGCAAGTCTAAAATTTTGCCGTTTGGTAAAGACTTAAACCTTAACCCTTTCCCAAACAAGCCCTGGTTTTCACGTGTCTGCAGTACAAGTCTTTTGAAAAAAACTGGGGGAAAAGGAGAAATTGCTCGTAACGAGCAATTTCTCCTTTTCCCACAGTGTTTTCTACCCTTTTTGAGACCTTTCTGCCATTTTCATCCAATTTAAAATTGTCGTCTGCAAACTCTTTCAATTTGGACCAGTCCAAATTTGGGAAAGGGTTAAACAAAACAATCCCGTAGTTCAAGGATCCTGGGGAAGGAACTTTTCTCGAGAGCATTGTAGGAAAAGGAGAAAATGCTTTTTTTTTTTTTTTTAAATTCTAACCAAATTTAATTTGTCGTCTGTAAATGCGTTCAATTTGGACAAGTGTAAATTTTTGTTTGGTAAAAAGTAAATTTGCTTACATCCTATATGTACATGCCAAACCGATATTACCTGCCATTCATTGCTGTATTTAGAAACATCATTTTGTACGAGAGAGCTAGCCAAGAAGCATTTCCTTTCCTATTTGTCACACAGAAAGAGAGAGAGAGAGAGAGTCAACAAGATGGCTTGAGGCAATCAATTGAATATCAACTTTCAATACAAGGTGGCACGAGGGTGACTCTCAAACATTTATGGAACATGTATTTCTATATCTCATTCATTGCCACTGAGTGTCATCACTTTGACGACCACGGTAGCTCTTCCTCGGACTGTTAAGAGCCATCGCAACAGGATTCAGTTCTCTCTCATCGCCGAATATAGTTGTGACTATTCAAATCGGAGACCAGTAAGTGGCTTAAAGAGAGTGTTGTGCAGATGAGGAAAAAGACAGGAACGCATAATCCACATTATCTTCCTCTAGGTGGCATTTTTCAAAAACATACCTATCTGATTTGGGCATTCTGGGTAGAGAACCGGACTACTTTTCAAGGCGGTAAATCATTGCAGTGAATTTCAAAATAAAATATACGTTGACTCACTAAAACCTACCTTGTACGATTCATTCAGGCATGGTTAGCTAGCATATAACAAGCCATTTATAAACATAGGGTTCCCCTATAAACGTGGGGAAATGCCTTGATATAAGTAAGCTCAACAGTCTTGATAGTCTGTTGCACTAATCCCGGTTTTCCCCATTTCTGTATTTAGAAAGTGTCTACAGAGAATTGCAGTAAACAGTGGTATTTTATGAAATTATTTTACCCTTTTGAAATCATTATATTTCTAAGGAATTTGTAGCGAAAAACTGGCTTGATTGATAGCCATTCTTCTCTTGCTATTTTGGGCGTCAATTTACGCACCGCGTATTAATTTCTATCCTGGACAGGATAGTGATGCGTCATACCAGACAGGTCCAATATTCGAAAAATACTGACATACGCAGATAACGGCATAATCGATGTAATGGCCGTATGGCTGGATACGGTGTTAAAAACCAATACATTTTGTTGACGGTGCCGTGCCCCTCGGTTTTACATGGTAACAATGGGCGGTTGGGGTTAGATTTGCATCGCGGACATGTATTTTGTTGACAGCTATGGGTCTTGATTTCCCGCTTGAATACGGGAAAAAGGGGGATTGGTGTTTACGTTATATCGCTGCAATGTACTTGGTTGAAGGCAATTCGGCGTGCACTTCCGGTCGAGCATGGTAAAACATGATAGCAGGGTAGCTTGGTGAGCCAAACAGCTTGAACTTTGTCACCTTCGTGCCGTTCATGTACCTGTATGTGTTTAGTTTACTGAATTGTAGATTTACTTGCTCATACATGCATATCTATGCTATTACTGTACTATATTTTATGTAAAACTACAATATGAATAAAAAAGTACGTTACAAATAAACTCCGGGTTTTCCTACCCAAAGGTTTTTTTTTGGGGGGGGGGGATTTATTTCTGTTAACCTTTTCAGCGCAATAGGCGAAACAGAACGTGCAGTCGGATCCTGAATCTATGTACAACGTACCCTAGTTTCACCAAGCTTCTAGAATGAAATTTTTTTCTCAGTTTCAATCTGTATTTTCTGCCGTCGAGGAAGGTCAAGTTAATATGAGACATGCTCTGTGAAAAAGGGGCTTAATGCATCTGCAAAAATTATCGATCCAGTCAGCCTGCGCAGTCTGGACCGAAACTTTTTGCTATTGGTCAATCTTCTGCATGTCCAAAGACCATTCCACTTCATGATTCATCAGTCATTTGTTTGAGAAAATTGGTATAATTGGTCCATAATTATGTTATGACTTGCATGATATGATGCAGCGTAGAGGCGCATTAAGCCCCTTTTTGCCAGAACATGGCTCATATACGTGTATGTGCCAGTGAAATTGTTACAGGGTCTTTTCGTGACCAAGTTAATGGTACGGTGCTGTCTTTGACACTCTGGTGCTCCCTCTCTAACAAACCGGGGCATCCTTTCACTAATCTGCCTAGATTCACCCAAATTATTTCGGACTGTACGACTCGTATATAGACTACACACGTACGATCCTTGCATTACCCGAATGTAAGAGCTGGCGTTAAGTTATACACATTTTTACTCAAATCGTAAAGTTATGCAGTTCAGTGAAACTTGTTTTCAGACTTAATGGCTGCTTACATAAATTGCAAATTTCGTGCGTATGCAGTTTAGTGAAAGGTACACCAGGAGTTTTGCTGTTTATTTCTCTACAGTATAATTTCCAATGGCCTTCACCAAAGGGTAGGCATCAATGAGTAAAGAGGGGTTTTTTGCGTTGCTGACTATGATTGCTTTGAAGTTACTTCTTGGCGTTGATATACCGAATGAATAAATAGTTATTTGCGATTGGTAAAAAAAGTGAACATGTTTACTCGGCGGGGCCCCGTCTCCGTATTTGCGGGTACATTTATGACACCAATCTATAGGCCGTCGCACATTACACATGTGTTTTCAGACACTGTAATTTTAGCAGCAACTGCTCCTTTTTAAACGATGATTTGGATTAATGTCTTAAAAAATATATCTAAATGAAATTTTCACTTGTCAACGATATGCAAAACAATGAAACGGGCAATTGATGGCGGGGGGTACTTTTCATTTTTTCACTTAAAACTGAACTGCAAAAGAAATACTCACATTTCAGTACCTCTTACGCCAACATTTTCACACGAATATATTCCTGCTGCTATTCCTTCTAAAACACATCCATCCTCGGAAAATATTTGTAGATTTCTTGATGTGGCGACAGACCGTCGGTTAAAAAGTTCCAAAAGAAATAGCAAAATTACTCTCAGTTTCTAAATAAAAGTTTAAATCAACACCAGAAACACATTTTAGACCTATCATTTCTTCCTTTCTGATAACAGAGTGTAACAGAAGTGCTTGGCTTCAATCTTCAAGTTGATCTACTTTTTACAACCCTGAAGCACTTCGTTTTGGTTTTAACCTTATTACGTTTCCTAACTGAGCATTTTTGAAAAACCTGAGACTCAGATTGAGCATTAACTTTAAAGCAGCATGTCTCTCCAGTTAGTTTTATACACGTATAGCTAACTCTAATGGTCGTACCCGCCAATCTTTCTAAATCCAGTTCTAGTTTTCTATTTAAAGGCTAACAATCACACTGGCTGAGAAATTGCGCCCAGGCCAATCATAGGACTAGAGCTGGAATAAGAAATTAAAACTGTCTAATGTCATCCTTCACACAAGTGTAGTATGAGCTTCATCTGATATCATTGATACCTAGAAAAACTGTTAATATTTTACTCTAGCCTTGTCTTTTACAAAACAATGTACGGATTCCAATCTCGTTTACCCTTTAGCAAACGACAAATTAGACTTTTCCATATTTAATGCATCTGCAGACGAAAAATGCAAATTTGGCACAAATAAACCGAAGTTCTTTGATAGGGTACAGAACATTGTGGGAAAAGGATTTCCTCTTTTCTCCTAATGTTTTCAGAAACCTTCTTTCTCAAGGTCGAAAAACAGGAGATCGTTTGCTTAGTGCATAAAAAAAGCGGCTTTTCCAGACGTGTGAATATAAATGACTACGACTTGCAGATGTTCAATTTCTGCTAGCCTTTAAGAATGTCAGCCAATCGAAATTGTGGTTTGAAGTTTTCGAAAGTTATACGGTAGCCTACGGAAAACTTGTACATAATTTGTCGCATGGTGTGTGTCATCCATTTTTACCGAAAACCTGACCGACTTTTAGAACGACTTGTCTGATTGGCCGAGCTTTTATTAGCCGCTTACAAAATCCCGATTTTCAGAAGACTAAATGGTCGGATATACCTTTGGCAGAACGTTTATATTGATTGGGTCCTGAACAAAAAACGGTTGCTTAGGTGTATTGTTTCTAATTCAGCAAGAAACAGTCGAAAATGTTTTGGTGATCACCGCATTTGCAATGTGACACTGCCACTTTAATCTTTGTTGACTTGTTGACGGTTTTGTACATAGCTTTAAACAACGATTAAGCTCCGCCACTGCGACTGCTAGTCTATATCAGGTCTCTCCTGTGGTTCACATTTGCTACGCCCAGGGGCACTGTAATGTCGTGCTTAAGGATATTTCAACATGATCAACACCGCCAGTAGCGATCTAAACTTCTGAGCCACTGATGACATTGGCACCCATAACGCAATCATCATGTATTAACATTAATGTGGGTTGCGCTGCGAAAAAAGGGGGTGTACTGTTTCTCCGTTATGCATTATACAAAGCAAGACATCACACAATTATGGATCCATAAGATCCAGTTTGTCAAACGACCGACTGCATCATAGAGTAGAATGGACCTTGGACATGCTGAAAATTTATACTAGCAAAAAGTTTTGACCCATGTCAGCTAGTCACGCGAGTCTGGGCAGGCTGACCCGAGTTGATACTTCATGCAGATGCATTAAACTCCCTTTTAACGGAGCAAGGCTCATATGTGTCCCAATCATTTCAGCTCCTAGCATATACGAAGTAACGAGGTCAAGCTTGTTGTCGTAAAGTAAATCCCTTTTTTGTGTGTAGCCTATGAGCTACATATCTATCATACGGTCAGAGGTGCACATGGCTACTACCTATGAATAAAAAATCCAAAGGAAGGTCGTGCGTGTGGAAGATACATTCCCCCCGCTCTTTAAGGTAAATTATCTGCACTGATGGGTCGGGGAAATAAGCTTTAATTTACTTTTTAAAAAAATGGTCTTGTGTATGATAAATGCGATTTGCCATGCTTGGATGTTTTGGAAAAATAATTTGAAGCTAATATGATTAGGAAATGGGACCATCATTGTCTATGACTGGATTCATGTTCATATAACTATCCACAGTGAGCATTTTCGCTACTTTCATGCTTGGTTGTTACGACGAAGTAAATTTCACGGTCACCGTTACCAACACGCAAACCACACAAATCGTAAAAATTTGTCAAATTTTGACAGTTGCTGTGGGACAGATAATTTGTGTTTGGTGATTTGTTATTTCTCTACGTTATTGACTCGTCTTCCTCCTTTAATTATCTTACTTGATGTAAAGTGTTTGATATTGTGGTGCATTTTAAGGACGTGGTAAAGATTAATCACTGAAAAAACGTGATGGCGAGTTTAAAAGGGAAAAATGGGGGGGGGGGGGTGTCAGGTCAGGACTATTCGCCCAAAAGATTACTCGCCCCCAATACAGGACGCAACAAGTTGCCCAATGTTTTATCGGAATGCTATCAATATTGTAGTAAATTTGTTTCGTGAAAGAAGATGGGATTTAAAATATTCTGGCAAAGTAGCATTGATTGTTTTGTTCTGACTTGCACAAGAAAAATTCTGTTTGATGTATTTAGTGCTCAAAAGAAATAACCTATTACTACCTCCTCACAAAAATTTTTCTTTTTGCTGTAGACTAATTAATACAGCATTGAAGCCGCTGCAAAATTTGCTTGTAGCAATCATTTTCTCCTCCAGTCACAATGATTTCACATCAGACCTTCATTCATGTAACCCTCACAGCACCTTCACAACTATAGTTGCATCTGTGGCCAGTGTAGATCAAGATCAGACTGCATGAAGCATGCAGTATGATCTTTGATCTAGACTGTCCGCTATGCTGACCCATGCAGGACAAGAGCAAACTTGATATTGCAATTAGTTGGGTCTTAAAATTCCAGATTGAAATGGTCTATTTGGGTTTATTTGGGTGTTCTAAGGGTTAAAAGCCATAATTTACAAGGATGTTTTCAGATATCCAATGAAAATTAGTTTCAGGAGATAATGATTTTACCCTTTACCAGATGACAAACTTTAAAACTTGTCGAAATAGAAAGCATTTGTAGACTACAGAATAGATATTGCTCATATGATCGGATTTGTCTTTCAGAGGGTAGAAGACGCTACGGAAAATTTCAAAAAGGAGAAAATACTGGTTACCAGCATTTTTTCCTTTCCCACATGTTTTCAAGCATTGCCATAGTTTTATTAAAACATGTTTTCTTTTTGTTAAGTGTTGATGATTTTTTTTTTCTTTCATGTTTGCAGGTCCAGTTACAGACATGGCCCAAGCATCAGAGGAGGAAGGCAGCACTGATTTGTCTAAGATAGGAGCTTTCACACACTTTATACATTTTAGGAATGATACACATGAAAACTCCTTGCTGAAAGAGATGAAAAAACTGTACGATGATGATCAGTTAAAAGATGTTACACTGTGTGCAGGTGATCTGGAAATTTCCTGTCACAAGAATGTACTGGCAGCCACCAGTCCATATTTCAAGCTTATGTTTACACTAGAGATGGCAGAGAGCAAGAAAGACAAGATAGAGATTTTTGAAGTTAATGAGGTCTCCC
This sequence comes from Tridacna gigas, assembly GCA_945859785.2. Taxonomy (NCBI): domain Eukaryota; kingdom Metazoa; phylum Mollusca; class Bivalvia; order Cardiida; family Cardiidae; genus Tridacna; species Tridacna gigas. The sequence continues at coordinate 73,383,531 of OX244029.2, forward strand.
TGAAGGAAATTATAGAATATGCCTATACAGGGAGAGTCAAAATAATGAGAAGTAATGCCCAGAACCTCTTAGCAGCTGCTTCTCTGTTTCAAATCCTTCCTGTTCAAAGAGCTTGTGCCAAGTTTATGGAAACACAGTTAGATATCCATAACTGTATAGGCATTCATTACTTTGCTGAAGTGCACAACTGTGTTGCATTAAAGATCAAGGCGAGAGAATTTATAGAAAAGAATTTTACAGATGTATCTACAACAGAGGAGTTCATGGCACTTCATTTTTCTAAACTGATGGAGCTTATTTTATCAGATGAATTGAATGTTGACAAAGAGGAGGTTGTAATGGATGCAGTATTTAGATGGGTCAACCATGACAAACATGTGAGAAAAGACTTTCTTTGTGAACTGCTACCCATGATTAGACTTAACTTGATTAGCTCTAAATACATGGAGGAAAAGGTGAAGAAAAATGAATTGATAAGAAAATGTAAGACTTGCAGAGAACACCTGAATGATTTGGAAGAGTATGAAAGTAACCCAGGTCTGTATAAAGGGGACACGGACTTTGCTCTGAGTCTACGGTCCGGTATGTATCGTCCTGAAAGCTGCATGCTGTTTATTGGTGGAGTAGAGCAGACCAGTATTAGACCTTGTACCAACTGCTATAATCCAGTATTACAAGAATGCTTTTACATTGAAGACTTTCCTGAAGCAAGAAAACCAGAGACCTACGACTGTGAGGATATTGCTTGTGTAGTGACGGAAGATAATGAGATATTTGCTGGAGGCGGAAATTATATCTACCATCACCTCTTTGAAGATTCTGAAGATGATTCCTTTGAAGATTTGGAATACAAAGAATATGTTGTACAGAAAGACTTCTACCATTATGACAGCGACCATAATGAGTGGGTTTTAAAGTCCCCAATGTTATTTCCCAAGTCAAACTTTACACTTGCTAGCTTAAATGGAAAAATCTATTGCTTTGGAGGGCTAACAGAAAATAAACACCCCACAGAGATTATAGAGGTCTATGATATCGATAGAAATAGATGGAACTATCAGGGAATGTTACCCACAACCTTGGTGGATCTAGGATCAGTGGTTTACAATGATGCCATATACTTGTTGGGAGGAAGGACTGGTGTTGGTGCTCATAATAGCCTGATAAGGTGAGTGCTTTTGCATGAATATCTTGGTTCATATTTACCAGCCAGTCTACATTCAAGTTTGATCAGAAATTCCTAGACTAGCCATCTGATTGGCTGAGACATTCTGTCTCAGCCAATCAGATAGCTAGTCTTGGAATATAGAATTAGAATTCAATTTAGAACAGTTGGTGAATATTGCTCCTGAAATTTCAATAGAAGTAAGCCATTGAAAATGGCATTTTTGAGTTGTTATCCATATTATCCCTTTACCAGACGACAAGATTTTTAGCCTTGTCCAAATTGAAAGCATTTGCAGACGACAATTTCAGTGTGGCTCAAATGGTGCAATTTTTCTTTGATAGGGTAGAAAACATTGTGGGAAAAGGAGAAAATGCTGGTTACCAGCATTTTCTCCTTTTCGAAAACATTGTGGGAAAAGGAGAAAATGCTGGTTACCAGCATTTTCTCCTTTTCCCACAATGTTTTCAAAAGGCTTCTTTCCCAGGGGCATCAAAAGGCGGCATTGTGCGGTAAAGGGTTAAGTATGCAAAAATAGAATGTCATACATACATAATGATTATGCCTTAAATTTCTATATATAAATTTTTTTTTATGCTGCTTTAGTTACAACATGGTATTTATATTGTGTTATAAAGGATTCAGCCATGAAGAGCGGAGCACAAATTCTGTTACTTCTGCAAACAGTCTGCATCATCCAAGACTGCTCAGGATGTGCAGCTTATTTTTGGGCCTACACAGTTTGATATTTTGTGCAGTTGGTGTCTGCCAAAATCAAACTTAAAATTGGAAAATTTCTGTCTGTAGATGTCGTATTCAATCACTTGTTATACCCCATAGTTGGGGAAGGGACATTATACTATTACTAGAGTCAGATTGTCCCTTTTAAAAGTATAAGAAGATGGCAAATCAGCGTGGCTGTTTACCAGCACTTCCTTCTTTCCCACAACATTATTTCCAATGATCAATTGAATTTCTTTTGGTGATGCTGCTTTCAACATTACTTCCATCTCATTATGGCAAAAGCTCACTTTTTCATGTGTGGTCTAGGTTTCACTTGTATACGCCAGAGCTTAGCGTGTTACTTTCCCCCCCCCCACAAAAAAAAAAAAAAAAAAAACATGTCTGAAGTTGAGGATCAAACTGGAGCCTAATTGAGAATCCTTAACCTTCATCACTAAGCCTTGCAGGGTCTCTTTCACAATGTTTTCAAAAGCCCTTCCATGGATTTTAATGGTAAAGGGTTAATACTTTGTTTGAATTCTTTGATTGGGCATGCTAGTATAATGGATAAATATGAACAGTCATACTGGGAATCATTATATCTATTTTGTTACCCCAACAAATTTCCAGCAAATGACTTTGAATACATTGTAAAATATGGGCCATCAATATGACTTAAGGTTAGCCCTTTACCACACAATGCCGACTTTTAACTACCTTAAGAAAGAAGACTTACGAAAACATTGTGGGAAAAGGAGAAAATGCTGGTAACCAACGTTTTCTCCTTTTCCCACAATGTTTTCTTTCCTATCAGAGACAACTTCCACAATTTTAGCCATATTTAATTTGGTGTCTGCATTATGCTTTTGATTTCAGCAGCTCTAAAATTTTGTTTTGTGGCCTAGGGTTACTACATAAATACAATTGAAAAATAATGTGGCAAAAAGATAAAATTGTTTTATACGAGGCAGAGCCCAATTTTTTTTTTTTTTTTTTGGTGGGGGGGGGGGGTTTGGCACAATGTTATCAATAATTGTCTGTTGCAAGAAGAAAATGTCTTCTGCAGGAAGAAATGTAAAACTAAAGGCATTTCATCTAATGCTTTATTTATCTTTCAGGTATAACCCAGAAACTGAAGAGTGGACATCTCTAGCTGGCATGCTGACACCTCGTTTCAATTTCGGTTCTTGTGTTATACAAGATGAAATCTATGTGGCAGGTGGTCAGATTTACTCCCATTCAACCTTCACCATCACTAGAGAGGTTCTTAGAACTGTAGAAATATACAACATAGAAACAAACCAGTGGAGACTCGGACCGGAGTTACCCCTGGGTTTATATAATGTACTTCTATCCCAGATCAATGGGGTGCTGTTTGCATGCGGAACGCCTGACTTCCAAGATGATCAGGGGACACAGGGGTATAATGTTGTATGTAAGTTAGACCTGAATACTCACCAGTGGGAGGTCACAGCGGACAGTCTGTGTAATGTGAGAAACTTTCGATGTGTGACTGCCAAAATGCACACCAGGAAACTTCAGAGAGTGTTTACTGAGAAAGACTCCTAAAATCTTGTGAAGGAATGATTAAACCTTTACCAAATGACAAAATTTTGGAATTGACCAAATTGAAGGCATTTGCTAACAAATTAGTTCAAATGATTTCTGGCTTAGATTAAGTAGAAAACATTGTGGGAAAAGGAGAAAGTGCTGGTTACCAACATTTTCTCCTTTTCCCACAACGTTTTCAAAAGCCTTCTTTCTCAGGGTTGTTGAAAGTCGAAACTGTGTGGTAAAGGGTAAAATGCGTTTTTGCTAAAATGCACACCAAGAAATCCAGGATGTGTTGGCAGAAAAGATGTATAAATTTATCTTAAGACCATGAGAAATATCCATAGTCTCAAAAGTTTTCACAAAAGCTACTACCAGTATCTGCGACATTTGTTTCAATTGGTCAATTTATACTGATTTATTTTTAGCTCACCTGAGCACGAAGTGCTCATGGTGAGCTATTGTGATCGTGCTGTGTCCGTCGTGCGACGTGCGTCGTCTGTCGTCAACTTTTTACCTTGTGTACGCTCTAGAGGCTACATTTTCAGTCCGATCCGATTGAAACTTGGTCAGAATGTTTGTCTTGATAAAATCTCAGACGAGTTCGAAATTGGGTCATGTTGGGTCAAAAACTAGGTCACTAGGTCAAATCTAAGAAAAACCTTGTGTACGCTCTTGAGGCCACATTTTCAGTCCAATCCTCATGAAATTTTGTCAGAATGTTTGTCTTGATAAAATCTCAGACGAGTTCGAAATTCGGTCATGTGGGGTCAAAAACTAGGTCACTAGGTCAAATCTTAGAAAAACCTTGTGTACGCTCTAGAGGCCACAATTTCAGTCCAATCCTCATGAAACTTGGTCAGAATGTTTGTCTTGATAAAATCTAGGACGAGTTCGAAATTGGGTCTTGTGGGGTCAAAAACTAGGTCACTAGGTCAAATCTTAGAAAAAAATTGTGTGCGCTCTAGAGGCCACATTTTCAGTCAGATACTTGTGAAATTTGGTCAGAATGTTTGTCTTGATAAAATCTGGGACAAGTTCAAAATTGGGTCATGTGGGGTCAAAAACTAGGTCACTAGGTCAGATCTTCGAAACACCTTGTGTACGCTCTAGAGGCTACATTTTCAGTCAGATACGTGTGAAATTTGGTCAGAATGTTTGTCTTGATAAAATCTGGGACGAGTTCAAAATTGGGTTATGTGGGGTCAAAAACTAGGTCACTAGGTCAAATCTTCGAAAAACCTTGTGTAGACACTAGAGGCCACATTTTCAGTCAGATACTTGTGCAATTTGGTCAGAATGTTTGTCTTGATAAAATCTGAGACAAGTTCGAAATTGGGTTATGTGGGGTCAAAAACTAGGTCACTAGGTCAAATCTTCAAAAAACCTTGTGTACGCTCTAGAGGCCACATTTTCAGTCAGATACTTGTGAAATTTGGTCAGAATGTTTGTCTTGATAAAATATGTGAAGAGTTCGAAATTGGGTCATGTCTGGTCAAAAACTAGGTCACTAGGTCAAATCTTAGAAAAACCTTGTGTGCACTCTAGAGGCCACATTTTCAGTCAGATACTTGTGAAATTAGGTCGGAATGTTTGTCTTGATAAAATCTCGGACAAGTTCGAAATTTTTTGTCTTGATGATATCTCGGATGAGTTCAAAATTGGGTCACATATGGTCATAAACAATGTCATTGGGTCACATTGAAGAAATACCTTTAGGGCACCCTAGAGGCCACAATTCTAGCTAGATTGACCTGAAAATTGGTCTACATATTTGACTTGATGATATCTCGGATCAGTTAGAAATTGGATCTCATAGGGTCATAAACTAGGTCACTGGGTCAAATTCAAGAAATGTATTGTGGGCACTGTAGAGGCCACAGTTTTTGCTCAACTGACCTGAAAATTTGTCAGCATGTTTGACTTGATGATATCTTAAATGGATTTGAAATTGGACCACATAGGGTCATAATCAAGGTCACTAGGTCAAATTACAGAAACCCCTTGTGGGCACTCTAGAGGTGGTAATTCTTACCCAATTCACCTGAACCTTGGTCAACAAGTTTGCTTTGATGTTTTGGATGAGTTTGAAAATGGTCACATAGGGTCATATACTAGGTCACTAGGTCAAATTGAAGAAAGACATTTTGGACACTCCGGAGGCCACATTTTCAGCTCAATGGACCTGACAATTGGTCAGAATGTTTGTCTTAATAATATCTCAGATGAGTTTTTTAAATTGGGTCATTATGACCCTGGAGTGAAATTTGGCCTATTGACTCAGGTGAGCGATCCAGGGCCATCATGGCCTTCTTGTTGTCTTAGACCCTTACTGTATTTGTGTTGAAATTATGGGCAAAATGTTTGCTTAAGTCTGAATTGCTGTTAATACTGCTAAAACATATCGTTTTTCAACAGATCAACAGTTACTGTTGTTGTTTTTTATTCAATTAGACCTACTCCAGATTTTATTTCCTTTTTTGTCATACAATAGACTTTGACAACAATGCGACAAAAGGAGAAATTGCTTATAACGATAAAATTTCCCGTAGTCACAATGTTTTCATATGTAGCTGGGTATTTAACCGCAAGTTCTGTTGATAACACTTACTTTACAAGGTTGGTTTGAAAGTTGTCCCCTTGAAGAAGGGTTTTTTTTTTTCAGGCAGTAATGACTGAATTGTGCGTGTTCAAAAAAGTCATACCCTTTTAAGAAAAGATGAGTTGGAACACAAAAACTTTCAATACTGTCATGGGAACTCATCACCAAATGACAAAATTACCACACATTTAATTTTAAAGCATTTGCAGACATCAAATCAAAAGTGACTCAAATGATGGAACTGCCTTTGAAAGGAAAGAAAACATTTCTTTTGTTTTCAAAATGCATTATTTTTTAGGGTTGTTGAAACAATGGCTTGTTTGGTAAGGGGTTAAATGCTGCATTACTCATTAGCTTATACCAAACAAATCACCATTTAACTCTTTACCAAACAACAAAATCTTAGACTGGTCTAAATTCAAAGCATTTGCAGACAACAAATCAAAGGTGGCCCAAATAACAGAATTTCTCCCTGGTAGTGTAGAAAACATTGTGGGAAAAGGAGAAAATGCTGGTTACCAGCATTTTCTCCTTTTCCCACAATGTTTTCAAAAGCCATCTTCCTCATTGTCGTTAAAAAGTTGGGATTGTGTGGTAAAGGGTTATATGACCCTCAGGAAGGATGCAATTGAAAACATTGTGGAAAAAGGTGAAAATGCTGGTAACCAGAATTTTCACCTTTTCCCACAATGTTTTCTACCTTTCATAATACAGATTAGATCATTTGAAACATGTTTAATTTTGTTGTGTGCTATTGCTTTCAGTTTCAAATTTTAATTTTGAAGAGTTTCAAATTTTGTGGTCTGGTAAAGGGTTGAAAAGTTTTAGCTTCGTCCCATGATGGCTGTAATATAAATTTATACAAGTTCTCTGATTATTTTGATGTTGTTATTGTTTATAGTTTTATGACAGGAGCTTGAACTATAGTCACTGGTTCTGGTAAGCTGGGAGACAGACAGACTAAAACAAACTGTGTTTTCTGCCATAATATTTTCCATAGTTTTTACGTACAGTAACCTTGCTGAATAACTTTAAACTACCTAACACTTTACCACTGAATTCATAGTTTTAACGGCCTTCAAGAAAAGCCTTTTGAAAAAACATTGTGGGAAAAGGAGAAAATGCTGGTACCCAGCACTTCCCCCCTTTTCCCACAGTTTTCTACTCTTACAAATACAATTTTCAATTTTTGAGTCCCATTCATTTTGTTGTCTGCAAATGCTTTGAATTTGGCACTAGTCTAAAGATTTTCTTAGTTGGTACAGTTAAATTCAAAGGGTCAAAGCAATTTTGCATGAAATATGCATCAATTCACCACCTAGTACAGATTCAATACAGAACATCAGAACAATACAGAACGTCAACAAAAGATGCGAATCCCCTCTTATTTTCTTCAAAATTTTATTCCCACATTATTTATTACATAAATTGTGACGACAATGGATACTTTTTACATATCACAGAAATTTTCAACATACACTCTATGAGTGCCAGGTATAATCTGAGTTGCTTTTCCCAGACAATGTTGATCAAGATCAGATTGCACATAATGTGTTGTCTGATCTTGAATCATTCAACACTGTCAACTATTAATCTTAAACCAGCCTTGAAGATGCAGACTGAGATTGTCCGTTTTGTTTACATAACACTCTAGGGCTAAATTAAAACTATACATACTAGTATTTATACACAGTTACACCTTTACTAAACAATCCTGTGGTAAACATTATTTTCTCTGTTCCCAGCAACATTTTCTTCCCTTTGAAAGACAAATCCCATCATTTGAGCCACTATTAAATTATTAATATGTTGTCAGCAGATGCAAGCAATACATTCATCTGGTAAATAATCAGATAACTGTCCAAGAAAGCAAAAAGGACATGGTTATGTGTGTGCTGCAGAAGTTTGTACAGGGATGAAAATTGCTCAAAGCACCAATTAAGGCTCTCCTAAGTGCTGCATTTCACCGAGTGAACTTGTATATGAAAAGCAAGCACCTCTGTCTGGTACATTTCATTAACAGGTGCCTGTGCACAAAAACTGACAAAAAGCCTGCCTCTTTCACAATATATTAGTCAAGAGAAAAATAATGACAAGAAAATACTCTTTTTATTGCCTCCAAATTTACTACTATCAAGCAATCATTAAATTCTTTACCACACAAAAAAATGTTAGACTTGTCCAAATTGAAAGCATTTGCAGACGACAACGTCAATGTGGCTCAAATAACATATTTGATAGGGTAGAAAACATTGTGGGAAAAGGAGAAAATGCTGGTTACCAGCATTTTCTCCCTTTCCCACAATGCTTTCAAAAGGCTTCATCCTTGGGGTCCTTGAAACTCTGGACTGTGTGGTAAAGGATTAAAGGGAACTATTACGATTTTTACAATCTTACCAAACTTTAAAAATAATTATCACTGAATTAAGTAAGGCAATAGCCGGCAAATCATCAGTAAAGAAGAAAGCCAAAAGGAAGAAAAATATACTTTTCAGTGGCATTTCCTTCATGGGCTAGGTGGCTTCTATGGTATTTTTAGATTTCAGCCAGAGTTTTGCAAAGACTCGTGGGAATGTCACATGATCAATAAAACATCACCATTTAGGATTTGCATTCAAACCAGTATGATGACATCATATCTGATGTTATAAAAACAGACAGAGTTACCGATTACAAAACTACCATCAAGTCACATAAATGCTTAAAATTGCACATTTTCACTGATTGTAATTGTACAGTTTCTAATAACTTTCTATACAATTGCAGGTAAATATGTATCTAGTAGTGTTTATTGATGTTTTACAAGAAATTTCGATTTTCTGCATTAAAACTAAATAGCCCCATAAAAAAGATTTTTTTTTTCCTAAATTGATTTTTGTTTTGCAGTAAACTTATGTAAAACTCTGTCATGTGTCACAAAATGGTAAGATTTTCAAAGTGCCCAAGATTTTTAATATACCAGCCTGTTTTAGCACAAATACATTAAAAATGTTTCTGTGAAAAAAAAAAAAAAAATTAACCTGGAATCTTGCAAGGCTTTCATTTCAGTGTAACTTTAATCATAGAAAAATAAATACACCTACATGTGATACAATATCCTAAAGTTAAAAATAAATAAAATAATATACATTTTGAAATGCACTTCCATGAATTTGCATGAACGAATTTCAAATTACCATCAAGTTATATGAACTTATAACATTTGACAATTCATTGCCTAGTTCGGCTCAGCTCACTACCAGATGAAACAAACTTGTGGTACACCACTTTAAGAATATTCTTTAAAACACTAGTAATCTAATAGTCAATTTTGTGTAAGTCTTCAGATGGCTGTCTTGGAATTTAAAACGCTTAACTACTAAACAGTGGATGAATACATTTTCTGGAAAAGAGCGAATCCTCGTAAAATCTATAATCAACACACACACCCTTACATTATAACAAGCCACAATAGATGTCTGCTACAACATAAGAAGGAAATGGTGTCTGCAGGTTGCTTAGTGCAACTCAAGGACCTTTTGCAGACAGCATAGATCAAGATCAGATTGCAAAGAATATGCAGTCTGATCTTGGATCTACAATGTCCGATAAGGAGATATCTTTTCCCCCAAAATACCTTTGAAATAGCAAAATTTGGCTCTTCACTATCAGCTTAAAAGATTCCTTTCACTTATTTACCAGGATACAGGTTAAGCTGTCCCATTCAGATCCCCCTCCATGTACACAAGTGGAAAATGAATTTGTCCCACAGCCTAGTATAGGCATCACAGATCACATGCTCTACCTCACAAGGCAGTTCCTAATGTTTGAGATTCAAGCCCCAGTATACAAAGAAAAGAAGTAAATGTACAGCAGAAATATTGGATAAAGTAACAAAGCTTGTTTTTGTTGTAATTCCTCAACACACAGTAATGATCCTGCACTATACGCTGCCCAAAGTACCCCAAGAAGCTGAAATAAAATGGTAAACACTTTATCCACTTCACTCATTACTAATCAGTCCTGTTCTTTTAACTCTTTACCACACAATGAAATTTTAGACCAGTCCAAATTGAAAGCATTTGCAGATGATAAAATAAATGTCATGAAATTGTGATGGGAAGGATAGAAAACATTGTGGGAAAAGGAGAAAATGCTGGTTACCAGCATTTTCTCCCTTCCCCACAATGCCTCCAAAAGGCTTCTTCTTAGGGGTCGTTAAAAGTCAGGATTGTGTAGTAAAGTGTTAACAGGCAAGCATTTGATATGAATTTCACAGTTCCTTTGCTGGAAAATCATAGGTAAACTGGAAAATAAAGAGTTATAGGAAATTTGAATTGTATAACACAACACTTTTGACATGAATCCTTGAGAGAATATGAAAGAAGTGAAGGCTTTCATCAAATGCTTCCTGTGAGGCTTCACTGGGCACAATGTTTTCAACCTTGTTATTCAACAGATGCATCAAAATGCTGGTTTAAGGACAAAACAGTTAAAAAAAAAAAGAATCTGAATTTTGCACACTTTAAAACAGTGACCTACCTTGAGAAGTAGACTGAAGTAATGCAACATACTAAACAGGGGCAGAATCAAGGCTGTTAGAACTAAAGGTAATACTGAGTAACCAATCACACCAAGACACTGGGAGTAAGACACCTGAAAAAATTATTTTATATCATTTAACTCTTAACCCTTTCCCAAACAAGCCCTGGTTTTCACATGTCTGCAGTACAAGTCTTTTGAAAACACTGTTGGAAAAGGAGAAATTGCTCGTAACGAGCAATTTCACCTTTTCCCACAGTGTTTTCTACCCTTTTTGACAACTTTCTGCCATTTTCATCATATTTAAAATTGTCGTCTGCAAACTCTTTCAACTTGGACCAGTCTAAAATTTATCGTTTGGGAAAAGGTTAAACCAGACGACAAAATTTACGATGACTTGAAGCATTTACAGACAACAAATTCAATGTGGCTCAAATTATCAAATTTGTCCTTGAAAGGTTAGAAAACAAAGTGGGGAAAAAGGAGAAAATTCTTGTTACCAGCATTTTCTCCTTTTCCTACAATGTTTTCAAAAGCTTTCTTGCTCAGGATCATTAAAACTCGGGATCGCGTGGTAAATGCTTCAATTCTCTTAACTCATGACCTACTGCAGATGACTGTTGCTGCATCTTTTAGACCACTAGTTTTGAAATCACTGCAGCATCAGGGGTAACTAAAACAGTCAATTTCTGCATTTACCACAATGTTTTCAATTGAAATCATGTACTAAGCCTGAATTCATATCAATTATCTGCTTTTTTCATGCAAAAAAGTCACTTTTGGGCACACATTTTCCAAATATGTCCATAAAAGTAGCATATGTGTAGGTTTATTAAAGATGAGCTATCTTACAATCAAGAAATGCAACAAACATATAAATCAAGGAACCAACAGATCAGGTACAATGTTACCATGCTTCAGGACTATATATAGACAAGAGACTCTCACACTTACAATTTCAACAGGAATGTTTCATTCTAAGCTATTACTGCTTTATTCAAATAAAGCTACACCCTCTACTAGTTGAACTTATTTCCACACTATGAAACATGCATAAGCGGCGGTAAACTGTGGACAGAAACACTCATATTGAGCAATTTCTCCTTTTCCCACAATTTTAATTATCCATATTTTCAAAGAATGCTTTCAAAGTTGTTTGTTTGTAGCTTCCATGCTGTGATGATTTGATAACTGCATCAGTAAACGGTGAAATAACAAACAAATCGCTCAGTATCTCACCTCTCCTCCCAGAGCTCTGGCTAACATGAAGATAATCAGTGAGCCAAAAATCCATATAGTGATGATCCATGAAACAACCTGAAAAAAAAAAGCAATTAACCCTTTACCACACAATCCCATCTTTTAAAGACCCTGATGTAGAAGCCAGTGTTCCCACTCACATCTTTTTTGGGGAGTGCATGCGCTCCCTTGAGTACAAGTTTGGGAGTGCAAAAGAAATTCTAGGAGTGCACTAAATAATGACAATTTTAGAGCATCTATGGAGAAAAGTAAGGGTCTGTTGTATTGAAAATTTGTCTTGATGAGTCTCACTTTGGAGTCATCTACTCTTGAAAAAAGTTTGGGTAATTCAAAAATGTAGATGCTTGTTATGTTTTCTTACTGACACGACCAGTTTCAGAGGGACAACTTACACCCTGATGGCCAGTAGAATTTTCCATTTCAATTTCAGACAATAATTAGCTTTCACTTATTGTTTTATAGAAATATTTATGTAAATTTACTGTTTAAAGTCATTGATAAAACTGAATAAACAGACGATGGCAAACCGATTTTTGTTGTGTCATGGGTTTTCGCAGGTTTTTTTTGCAGCGATCTTTTTTTTCATGCCTGTTAAGTTTTGGAGTAGTATTTCCACATGATCTGACATAGATTTGTATATTAGGGTTGCATGGAACTTCAAAACCTGTAATTTTACACTAGAAAAGCAGAATGATACCATTAATACTTTTAAATAAATGACAACAGTCTGATTAGCGGTGATAAACAGTGACTTTCATACTTGATACCTATTTTACATGTCAGAGTTTAGGTCTTTCAAATATCATGTAAAGACATTACTTGTTGCTAGTAGATTCATCAGTGCTTAAGTTTTGGGAACATTTTTTCTAACTTGTCCCAATTGATGCCACTGGTAATTGACAGTGGGAGCCCTGAAACCTGTGCATGCATGCACGTTTCACTTCATATTTTTGTGTGTGGTTATTCAAGTAAGTGTGTGAATCACGCACATATGTGCGTGAATGGGAACCCTGAGAAGCCTTTTGAAAACACTGTGGGAACTAGAGCTATAACTAAAAGTGATCATACCCCCCCCACCAGCTCCTTGTCACAAAACAGCTCTTTGTCACAGAATGCAGAATGGTTTCGTAAAACTAGAGGCGCTTGAGCGCCTGTATCGCTCCACAGGCCTGATATTTCTATAATGGCAAAAAGAAGTTTTTAACAATTACCATTCAATCCTGCATTTTAGCTCACTGAAGAAAAAAGGTATGGAAAAAACTTGTGAGAAAAGAAGAAAAAAATGGTAACCAGCATTTTCTTAGTTTCCCACAATAATTTCTATACTTTTTTATATATGTCTTACTAATTTGAAGATATGTTGTCTGCAACAGGTCCTTTCACAAGCCATTTTGGGTGGGGAAACATCAAAATATAGAAAATATGTCTTTCTCAGGGTCTTTAAAAGTTGTGATTGTGTGGTATAGGGGTAATCTAAAAGAACAGCTAGGAGGGCAAATGAATGAATGTTATAGCAATATAGATCAACTTACATCAATACACCAGATAGAATGAAATATGCTGGCATACAATGAACACCTAATCCCTAATAATCAACTTTTCACAGTCACAGTTAGAATGTCTTCTGTGGCAAACAACACAAATTGGTCTACAAATGCATTTACATAAATCAAATATCCTGCTCCAGGGCACAGATTAATTCTGGTGTACTGAAGTTGCGGGATCAGTTTGACTGGATAACATTAATGCCTTATCACAAATGTAAAGCCCTGTCCCACTTTGTACCAGGTCACCAGGATTTACACCCCTTCTGTCCACTCTGCATTTACTCATTAGTTGGTCAACAAACCTTTAACAGAACTAATAAAAGTGCAGAGGTTCTCTTGTTCTATATCAAAAGGACTATAAAGTACCTACAACATGGGGGTTTTGTTATTAAAATACTTTTTCTTTTTTATCTTGGCATGGTTACTCAGGCTTAGTAATAAGGCAAAATTGAAAAGCTCAAGTTGTGAAAGGTGCTCAAGCTTTTTTATCTTATTTATGGCCAGTGATATTTTATTACTAGTACTAACTAATAGCCTATCATTGGAGTAAATTGTGATCTTAATACCAAGGAAAATGTGTGGGCTTAAATAGGACAGCCCTGACTAGGTCAAGTCAATCCAATTTTCTTCCTTTTTCTTTGTTAGTCGATAAAACTAACACAATAAATAGTTTTGGAGAAGAACATTTTTTTGAAATATAAGCCTTGTCTATAAAAAATGTGTTTTTAGGTGTATCATTTTTTTAAAAGGAATTTGGTATACAACCACCATAGAAACAATTTGGCAGACAACCACCATAGGAACTTACCTGCAAAACAACAATGAAATCCAATGAATAGTTTTAGAGAAGAAATTTTTCAAAGATTTTACTTAATACCATAAAAGGAAAATGAGTCTCCCATAAAAGCCATGTTTTTTGACAGATCATTTTTTTTTAAAGGAATTCTGTAAACCTGTATCTAAGGAACATTCCTGCAAAATAATAATGCTATCCAAATAGCAGTTTGGGAGGAGAAGATTTTTAAAGGTTTTTTACTTTGGTTGCCATGGCAACCAGAATTCTTCATGGAACACAATTATTTGAAGGAATTTGAAAGAGGACCACCAAAGGAACATTCCTGTGAAATTTGGTAAAAATCCAGTCAATAGTTTCTGAGGAGAAGTTTTTTAAAGAAAAAGTTTACGGACGCACACACGGACAAACGGACGGACGGACGCACGACGGACACAACGCCATGACAATAGCTCGCTGGCCTTCGGCCAGTGGAGCTAAAAATAAGAGTTGAAAAAAAAAAGTGGGAAAAGAGTTATGGTACTTGTAAACTGCGCTTCTCATTAATGTGGTCTATCTGTATATGAAGTTTGATGTCACTAGCTTAAATGATTCAGAAGTTATGCCCCGGACAAATATCCAAAGTTAAAACTTACAAAGGGCAATAACTCAAAAAATAAATGGAATAGAGTTATGGTTCTTGTACACCGCTCTTCGCCTTATAGTGATCTATCTGTGTGTGAAGTTTGAAGTCATCAGCTTCTATACTTTGGAAGTTATGCCCTGGACAAAAATCCAAAGTTAAAATTTACAAAGGGCAATAACTCGAAAAATAAATGAAATAGCGACAAATATCCAAAGTTAAAACTTACAAAGGGCAATAACTCGAAAAATAAATGGAATAGAATTATGGTTCTTGTACACTGCACTTCGCCTTATAGTGATCTATCTGTGTGTGAAGTTTGAAGTCATAAGCTTCTATACTTTGGAAGTTATGCCCTGGACAAAAATCCAAAGTTAAAATTTACAAAGGGCAATAACTCAAAAAATAAATGAAATAGAGTTACTGTTCTTGTACACTGCACTTCTCCTTAATGTGATCTAACTTTGTGTGAAGTTTGAAGTTCCTAGCTTCTATACTTTGGAAGTTATGCCCTGGACAAAAATCCATAGTTAAAATTTACAAAAGGCAACAAGCTTAAGGGGAGATAATTTGGCAATCAATGGCAGCAAGGTCGTGAAAATTGCACATGCACAATTTCATACCCAAACATTATGTGTAAATTTCAGTGCAGTATTTGAAAAACTGTAGGAAAAAAGCTCCGGACAAAATTGTGTCTACAGACGGACAGCCATGGCGATTCCAGTATATCCCCCTCCACTTCGTTGTGGGGGGTATAAAAAGAAAAAATGCTGGTAACCAGTATTTTCTCCTTTTCCCACAATTTTTCTACCCTAAAAAAAGACCAATCACATAATTTGAGTCACATTGAAATTGTCGTCTGCAAATGCTTTCAATTTGGACGGGTCTAAAATTTTGTCATATGATAAAGAGTTAATTCATTATGTCCTGATATTGATTCCCAGCAAAAATGGGGAAGTATGGAATAAGTGATGTAAAGTTTAACATATGAACATCTCTGAAAACAATGCTAATCTGAACAGTATTAACTCTTAACCAGACGACAAAATTTTAGACTAGCCCAAATTCAAAGCATTTGCAGGCGACATATTAAATGTGGCTTAAATAATTGAATTTGTTTCTGGAAGGTTAGAAAACATTGTGGGAAAAGGAAAAAATGCTGCTTACCAACATTTTCTCCTTTTCCCACCATGTTTTCAAAAGTCTAATTTCCCAGAGGCATTAAAGCTCGTCATTGTGTGGTAGAGAATTAATCCACACTGTCTGTTACATACACTACATTTCTACTGGCATTTAAAAGGTTAATAGGCATTAAAGGTGCAATCAATTTTGTCTTAAAATCTTTATATGTCTCAACTTAATGAGTCATAAACTATATCCTCTTACCCTAAACTGGCCGTACAATGACACAAGAGAATACAGCAGTATGACAACTAATGGACCCCAGAAATCTGGATTTTCTCGAACAATCTGTCTCTTGAAGCCTAACTGTGGTAAGGGGAACAGAACACATCGAAGTTTGTAATAAATGTCTTTCAAGTCTATGTCAAGTTCTTCCCTGAAATAAAGAAAAAAACAAGGATGTTCTCAAAATGAGGCTGAAAAGAGCAAGGTGGTTATAGAACATTTCTGCAAGAAATAAGTGAAAAAATTTTTTTCTTCAGCAAACTCTCACTTTTCACCTCAAAACTAAAACCATAATTCAGAAGGGCATAGAGCACTAATAAAAAAAAGTAGCAGTATAATCCTTTAGCTTGAAAAAGTGTTATCTCTTGGTTTTTCCAAAGAATCTGTGTTCCACACTTCTAAGAACTGCAAGAAAGTTCTAATGAGCTCCAACAAAATTAACCATTATAAAGCTATATTTAGTTGCTTTTGGACACTGTGTAGACCAAGATCAGACTATGTAAAATCTGCCATCTATTCTTTGATCTTCATTCTGTGCTACATAGCCAGATATTATTCTAGAAGAATTTGCAAGATCTGCATTTTTGTTGCACACCGAATTGTCCAATTTCATTTATTAACTCTTTACCAAATGACGAAATTTTAGACTTATTGAAATTGAAAGCATTTGCAGACAACAATTAAAGTGTGGCTAAAATGATTGTTTTTATCTTTGGATGGATAGAAAACATTATGGGAAAAGGAGAAAATGCTAGTTACCAGCATGTTCTCCTTTTCTTACAATGTTTTCAAAAGCCATATTCCTCATGGTCGTTAAAAGTCCGATTGTGTAGTAAACGGTTAACTTAAGCACTATAAGGATTAAAATTTTTATATACCCCTACCTACCTGGATCTCTGGTGGTGTAAAATGTAATTTTTCACAGGCACATGTTAACTTTTACGGCTACCTATAGCCCTTGGAATTTCTTATTTTTTTTGCAATATAGATCAAGCTAAGGCTGCACAGCATTGTGCAGTCTGACCCTAGATCTTCACTGTTCCATACCTGGAATTCTTCTGACCAAAATTACCTTAATTTTGCAATAAATGAACCCGAGTCTTTTACACTGACTCAACTTATACCGACTCAATCTTTGCCTCACTTGACACCATCAGTGTTAAAGATAACTCTCCACCACATGTCAAAAAGACTGGTCTAAACTGAAAGCATTAACAGACGACAGTTTAAATGTGGCTCAAATGACTGAATTCATTTTTGATAGGGTAGAAAATATTGTGGGAAAAGGAGAAAATGCTGGTTACCAGCATTTTCTCCTTTTCCCCATGATGTTTTCAAAAGCCTTTTTTAGGATCGTTGAAAGTCAACATTGTGTGGTAAAGGGTTCAACTGACTCAACTTACACTGACTCAGTCTTTGCCTCACTTTATTTGGCACTATCACGGTTTAATCTAAAGAGGTTGTGAAATTGCAATCAAGTTGCATGTGAGATCAGAAGAAATAAATAATACAATGCCCGCTCTTCTTACAAAAGAGGTTCTAAATCCTCTTGATCAATATCTTCTTCTTCTAGCAGCCATCCAAAACCTTTACTTTCCAAAAACTGTGAGGCCTTTCCACGGTTCTTAAGCCCAAATGCATTTCCTTTCATCTGTGTGCTTGCAGGGGCCGGAATAGAGCCTTGCAAATCATCAGAATCTGTAATTTAGAAACACTTATTTTCTTTCATGTAAAATTATAAAACAAAACCCTAATCATCAATCCTCAGACAGCTTGAGACAAGTGAATTTGCTCTTGCACATACAGCAGGTAACCCTTTTCTAAACAATTCCATGTTTTCAAGACTCTGAGACTGAAGGCTTTGGAAATTTTTGTGGTAGGAGAAAATGCTAATAGCCAGCATTTTACCCTTTACTATCCTTTAAAGCATAAAGCCCCTCTTTGAGTCATGCCTGTCATCTACAAATGCTTCTTCTTTGGAAGAGCCTAAAATTTTGTCATTTCATCCACTGTATCTTTTGAGAAGAGGACACTTTTTAATGAAGGCATGCACACTCAGTACACAGCAATAATCCTCTGTTATTCACAAGGACATAATCATTTCAGCATTTTGGATTTTTGCTGTCCTTAACATGAAGGCAAGCATATTTCATAACTTTTTTCCAGGCAGCTAGGACCTTGCTCTGATTGTATTCCTATAATATGCTTTTCAGGGCTACATACATGCATCCTTAAAATGGCAAAAAAATGTCAACATTTACTGTAGCATGATGCCACTGCTGAGCAAAAATAGGTGTACTGTACCATTGTAGTATAGAATACGGTACTCACTCTCCAAATTACAGTATATAAACCTTTAACGTAGTCTGCAGAATAGATTGGTTTACAAATCTGCATATGGCATGTGATATATCCAGTATTCTAGTATTAAAACTAAAACACATTCTGGATTTCTGATGAATCATGATTTGTCTTGATTTTGTTTTACACCAAAACTATCTGGCTTGAAACACATCCTGTGAATGCATTGGATGGATTTAACCCTTTACCAGACGACAAAATTTTAGCCTTGTCCAAATTGAAAGCATTTGCAGACGACAATTTCAATGTGGCTCAAATGGTGCAACTTTCTCTTGACACGGTAGAAAACATGGTGGGAAAAGGAGAAAATGCTGGTGACCAGCATTTTCTCCTTTTCCCACAATGTTTTCAGAAGGCATATTTCCCAGGGTCGTTAAAAGGCGTCATTGTGCAGTAAAGGGTTAAAGGGTAATTTTGGGAAAAAGTTGTGTCAAAATGTACAAATTTGTTCGGAAAACCCCTCATTGGGAGCTACTGCACTCCCTTCTACCTGAATGAGGGTCAAAACAGTCCACTTCCAAAACAGCCTGGTGCCGAAACTGCCCATTACCATTTACAAAACAAGAGGGCCATGATGGCCCTGGGTCGCTCACCTTAGTAGAGTGCCTTTAAGGTTTTTCTTTAATTTGACCATGTGACCTAGTTTTTGACCGCAGGTGACCCAATTTCAAACTCATATTTCATGAAGACAAATATTCTGACAAATTTTCAAGTCAATTGAGCAAAAAATGTGGCCTCGAGTGCCCTAAAGATATTTCTTTAATTTGACCTAGTGACCTAGGTTATGACCCCAGGTGACCCAAATTTGAACTGGTCTTTGACTATATCAAAAGGAACATTTTAACCAATTTTCAAATCAAATGAATAATAAATGTGGCCTCTAGAGTGCCCACTAGCTATTTCTTTAATTTGACCAAGTGACCTAGTTTATGACCCCAGTTGGCCCAAATTCAGACTCATGTGAGATTTTACAAAGACAAACATTCTGACCAATTTTCAAGGCAATTAAGCAAAGAATGTGGCCTCTAGAGTGCCCACAAGGTATTTCTTTATTTTGACCTAGTGACCTAGTTTATGGTTCCAGGTGACCCAAATCCAAACTCATCTGGTATTTCATCAAGACAAACATTCTGGCCAAATTTCAGGTCATTTGAGCAATAAATGTGGCCTCCAGAGTGCAAACAAGGTATTTCTTTAATTTGACCCAGTGAACTAGTTTATGACCCAAGTTGACCCAAATTAATCTTATGTGAGACTTTATAAAGACAAACTTTCTAACAAATTTTCAAGGCAATTGAGCAAATAATGTGGCCTCGAGAGTGCCAACAAGGTATTTCTTTAATTTGGCATAGTGACCTAGTTTATGACCCAAGATGACCCAATTTTGAACTCAATGAACTTGTTGCGCTTAGATGGGCAAACAAACTTAGAAGAGAATCACTACATACCAAATATCAAAGCTCTACGCCTTCCAGTTTTAAAGAAGAATTTTAAAGTTTTCCTTCTTTGTTCCTATGTTCGAACTTGTGACCCCCGGGGCTGGGCCAGTTTTGACCCAGGGACATCATATGAACAAACTTGGTAGAGGTCCACTAGGAAATGCAACAAACCAAATATCAAAGCGCCACACCTTTCAGTTTCAGAAAAGAAGAATTTTAAAGTTTTCCTTCTTTGTTCCTATGTTCGAACTTGTGACCCCAGGGGCTGGGCCAGTTTTGACCCAAGCAGCATCCTTGGAACAAACTTGGTAGAAGTCCACTAGGAGATGCTACATACCAAATATCAAAGCTCTATGCCTTCCAATTTAAGAGAAAAAAAAAATTAAAGTTTTCCTTCTTTGTTCCTATGTTCGAACTTGTGACCCCCGGGGCAGGGCCAGTTTTGACCCCAAGGGCATCATATGAACAAACTTGGTAGAGGTCCACTAGGAGATGCTTCATGCCAAATATCAAAGCTCTATGCCTTCTAGTTTTACAGAAGAAGATTTTTAAAGTTTTCCTTCTTTGTTCCTATGTTGGAAATTGTGACCCCCGGGGTGGGGCAGTTTTGACCCCAGGGGCATTATATGAACAAACTTGGTAGAGGTCCACTAGGAGATGCTACATGCCAAATATCAAAGCTCTACGCCTTCAAGTTTCAGAGAAGAAGATTTTTAAAGTTTTTCTTCTTTGTTACTATGCTCAAACTTGTGACCCCTGGGGCGGGGCCAGTTTTGACCCCAGGGGCATCATATGAACAAACTTTGTAGAGGTCCACTAGGCAATGCTACATACCAAATATCAAAGCTCTACGTCTTCCAGTTTCAGAGAAGATGATTTTTAAAGTTTCCCCCCTTTGTTCCTATGTTCGAACTTGTGACCCCCGGGGCAGGGCCAATTTTGACCCCAAGGGCATCATATGAACAAACTTGGTAGAGGTCCACTAGGAGATGCTTCATGCCAAATATGAAAGCTGTATGCCTTCTAGTTTCAGAGAAGAAGATTTTTAAAGTTTTCCTTCTTTGTTTCTATGCTCAAACTTGTGACCCCTGGGGCGGGGCCAGTTTTCACCCCAGGGGTATCATATGAACAAACTTGGTAGAGGTCCACTAGGAGATGCTACATGCCAAATATCAAAGCTCTATGCCTTCAAGTTTCAGAGAAGAAGATTTTTAAAGTTTTCCTTCTTTGTTACTATGCTCAAACTTGTGACCCCTGGGGCGGGGCCAGTTTTGACCCCAGGGGCATCAAATGAACAAACTTGGTAGAGGTCCACTAGGAGATGCTACATACCAAATATCAAAGCTCTGCGCCTTCTAGTTTCAGAGAAGAAGATTTTCAAAGTTTTCCTTCTTTGTTACTATGCTCAAACTTGTGACCCCTGGGGCGGGGCCAGTTTTGACCCCAGGGGCATCAAATGAACAAACTTGGTAGAGGTCCACTAGGAGATGCTACATACCAAATATCAAAGCTCTGCGCCTTCTAGTTTCAGAGAAGAAGATTTTCAAAGATTTTGCTTTTTTTTCCTTTTTGTTGCCATGGCAACCAGAGTTGTGGGTGGAATTTAATTCTTTGAACAATTTTGGTAGAGCTTCACCCAAGGAACATCCCTGCCAAGTTTCATCAAGATTGGCCCAGTGGTTTAGGAGAAGAAGATGTTTAAAGAAATTGTTGACGGACGACGGACGACAGACGACGGACAACGGACGCCGGACATAGGGCGATCACAATAGCTCACCTTTAGCACGTTGTGCTAAGGTGAGCTAAAAAAACAGCCAGCTTTTTGGTCATTATTTAACTCTTTACCAAGCAACAAAATTTTGGACCCGGCCAAATTCACAATATTTACAGATGACAGAAGAAATGTAGCTCATGTGATGATTTCTGTCAGTGATAAGGTAAAAAAACGTTGGAAAAGGAGGAAATGCTGGTAACCAGCATTTTCTCCATTTCCCGTAATGTTTTCAAAGCCTTCTTTTCAAGGGTCGCTAAAACTCGGAACTGTGCAATAAAGGGTTAATAACCACTAAGTTCTTTGCCATCATTTTTATCACAAATTAGTCTTCTATGACATTTTACCAATAATATGGACTTTGATGATGTGAATCAAGAGCGAAAGTTTCCTTTTATGATTTCATGGAGACATTCTTATACTCCTTTCCAGAATGTCTGTTGTTTTCCATATTTGTAATTTGCGCACAACAGAAGATGATCTGACTTTCACAAAACAAGTCCCAACATATATATATGAGCCATGCTCTATGAAAAGAGGTTTGATGCATCTGCGAAAAGTATCGACACAGGTCAGTCTGCACGAAATGCTCAGGCTGACCTGGGTCAAAACTTTTCGCTATTAGTCAATTTTGTGTGTCAAAGGACCAGTCTACCTTCTGATACAGTTAGTTTTTAGACATTACGGATGTGAATTTGATGACTTGTTTGATATCATGCATAATGGCAAGGCATTAAGCCCCCTTTTACCAGAGCATGGCTCATAGATTTTCGAAGAATGCCACTAAATCATGAAAAAAGAACATGGGGGGTAAGAATACACATAATGATTAACATCGGACAAGAATTCAAAGCAAACAACCCACTCGATAGACTGGTATCAGCCCGTTAAATAGAGCATTTTCATTTAAAAAAAAAAAACATAAAATAAAACAGCAGAACAAATACACTCAAATAATGTTCTCAAGGTCTGATTTAACATGTATTTTAGATAAAGAGCAAGTAACAACATATATTCCTGATGGTTTACAATAGTTGTGCACCCTGTTTATTAGAATGACTTAAATGCAGGGTCTGAATGCCAGGCTACCCATTCCAGTATGGAGGAATCGAGGTCCAAGCTTTAGAAATTAAATTCATTTAATGAAAATAGATAAGAGTAAGACATTTTATAAAAAACATTCTGGTTAAATTGACTGAAATTACATTAAGTCATATTTGAAAAGTGGACCTTGTCTGTACCCATAAAAGTGGGCATTTTTTGAGGGGTAGGCGGGCTGTTTTGACCCACTCCCCTTCTACCCTCTTCCCCTACCTTCAGTCTGAAGGGTTGCTCCAATGTTATTTAGTGATTGGGTCTCCGCACCCCTTCATAACAGCCATTCTTTTAGGGCTTCTGGAAATTTCAAAATCTTACTGGTCATCTTTCAGTAGGAATCAGCATGCCCACTGGGTTTTCAATTTAGGGGTACATGCACCCTCCAGGTTTTGAATTGGGGGTACAAAGAAAAAATTGGGGGTACACTGTACCCCTAGGTTTTGAATTAGGGGTACAAAGAAAAATCAGGGGGTACAGAATAATTTTGGGCTGTTTCAGTTTTACTTATAAATTTTAACACCCTAGCTCCTTTACCATAATGAATGAGATCTTAATCAAATTATTATACACTATTGTGTATTTGGTGATTATATGGATGCATCATATTTCTCCAGGGTATGCATATACTTAGATATAATCGCAACAGTGGTCAGGGTTTAAAAGCTGAACATGACCATGAGTATTGATAATCGACCGCCTGTATGGAAGTTTTTTTCACCTTTATTCCTCTCTCATAGTTGCGAAGTACATTAGAACTGCTTTAAAAATGAAACATAGACAGATTGGTGCTCGTTGTCCAGCATGATGTTTGTAGATCAGGCTATTTTAAAATCACAGAGGAGCAGGCCAACTGGCTCACTGTAAGCTCAAACTCTGTCAAATAAAGGCCATGCCGTGTTAGGGCAAAATAAAACAAAATGTGTAATGGTAGAATCACTTGTGTAAACCTACCTTTCTCAGATCTTCACGCTGTAAAATATTTTAACACCTTTTGTTGTGATAACGTTATTTCTGCAGCAGACGCCATACATACGAAAATTACACAATTAATTTGCGGCTCAATTTTTCAGCTTTCATATGTCAAATAAATGTTTTTTAACAATAACTGCACATCATAATATAATCAAATGATTTTAATTTCTCATTGAAAATTAATTACCAGATTTCCTGTACACGTGGTAGACTGACACCTTAAAAAAATCGTAGCGAAAATTATTCAGACATATGAGGGAGCCGCAAAATACATATAGCGAAAATATTTGGTAACCCGCTCTACGTTGAGGACAAAGCGTGGTACCCACTTATGAGGAAAGCTACTTTCGTTTTGTTTGTTTGGCATGCAATACCAAATGGTATCTAATTTGTACGTGCAGTTTACGTAATTACTTTCCTTTTTGTATGTGCATACTTTTGACAGTGCGTGCATGCACGTAACCACAAATAATCTGTACGCGCGGAGTAGAATTTATACGTGAATTACGTACTGCAGTACGTGATTGGGCCCCCTGGGCATGTGTCTTAAATCTGCTTGTCAGCTATAAAAATGGCCATGAATCAATAGATAAATGATTTACCTTGACATTGACATCAAGTGCAGTGCAAGGTTGTCATTGGTCTTTTTGTAATTTTACCTTTTATTTGACATAAACACATCTGGTCAAATTGTAAACAAACACTCATTATAAATTCACTTACCTGTGGATGTGTGGTCATTTTTTTTTTAAAAAATGACATCGTGTGATCAGCAATTTAAGTGATAAGTATGACTCCTCGTAAATGAAATACATCCAGTATGTTTCAGTTTTCCTTTCAATGCTCATAAAAGAATCAGTGTTTCCGCTAGAGCGCGTATCTTGCGTTTTTGACGCAGTTATTTCTTTCAGGGTGCAATAGAATTGGCCTTGCGCTTTTTTTCTGGCGCAACCAAAATATCAGTTCAACCAAAAGAACAATTTCGTACAAAACCGTGACTTTTAGTGAAACCAAGGTGTAAAAGAATGTTTCATAAGCGAAGGTTGAAAATTTCGTCGGCCATGTTTATTTACATTAACAGTTTATGTTACGGCTCACAGCGTCAACTGGTCGTCACTTCCGAATATATCTGGATTTTAAACGTATTCGGTCTTAGTAGTCCAGACGCTCTCCGATACAGAAATGGCAGACTAACCAAGTAAAGAAATGGCAGACTAACCAAGTAAAAAGAAACAAAAAAGACAAGCAATAAAGATTATATACCAGTCAAAACATTAAAAAATGCTTCTGGATTTCTAATTGGATAGAATAAATTGTGGAAAAAGGAGAAATTGTACATTCTGTGCAATTTCTCCTTTTACCACACTGTTTTCTAAACCTTCCACTGTAGAGTTAGTGAAAACATGGGATTGAATGATAATGGGTTATAACAGTGACCCATAATTTTCCTGTATGACCCTCAAAAGTTAGGATAGGGGGTCACAAATGACCCTCAAAAATTTGAAGCTGGCAGAAACACTGAAAGAATTTTATTGTACCGGAAATGACATGTGCAGTAAATGTAAAACCTGGTTTCGATTTCCTTGGAAGTAGGTCAAAGGATATTTGCAATTAAAAAAAAAAAAGGAGGTAATGGTAACTTACAGTTCATTCGGGAATTGAAGCGTGTCCTGTAGCATATCCGAGAAATTGCAAAAACTGCCGATACTTGCCAATTGATGTGTCCGCCAAGTTTCGATTTCAGTTAAAGTAGGTCAAAGATTATTTATGTTGAAAAATATATATTTGCAAGAAGGTAAGAATCACTATTCACACATATCTTGGTGTTTCGTGAAGATAAATCATTTATCTAAAGATCTGTGCCCATGTTATTCGCAGTCAACAAAAATATTGCCACATAGAGCCATTTGAGAGATGCAGGAAAGAACAAATTTTATTCCAGAATAGACGTATAAAGGGGTGATAGGAAGGCGAGAGGAGAAACGATCAAAAGATAACATAGGAGATCGCCTTCGGATCGAAGGTGGGTGGGAGGGCGCTCTCAAGGCCGTGACCAATCGCTTACAGAATACAGGAAGAATTCTCTAACTAATGGGCTATATGGACCGCTCGACATCACTACCGCCGATACATTACCCATACAATATCCCAAAGATTTGTTACCCTGGCAAAATGTCGATTTAAATAAATATAAACTTTTACAGTACTAGAAGTGTTTCCTTGATGAAATTGAAATTCGTCATTTTCTGTCACGTAGTTGGATTTTGGAGCTAGATTCTGACTGTATGGTGGAGGCTGATTAAAGTCAGGTTCGCCCATATCAAGAGAGAAACTCCCTGGTGATGTGGAAGCTTTTCCATAGTCCGCCATCTTGGAAATAAGTTGTTACAAGGCGCAAATACGAATTATATGAACGTGTTTATTTGGATAAAAGGAATTTTACTTGGTGTTTCAGGGTATTTTATACAAAAAATAACGTTTTATGTAAAGAAAATCGTAATTCCTTCAGAATCAGTACATATCCCTAAACTTTTATCGATTTCGAAACTTCGGCTATAGAACCTAACGGGTGGCGGGAGACACAGAAAGTAAATAAATATCACTGGCGAAACTTTTTCTCAATTTTTTTTTATTGAATTTAATCGTAATCATTTATTGCCATGGTTTCACCTATTTACTGCTTAAATAAATGTTTCTCATCTTGATATATCTTGAGTCATTGTTGTCTGCAAACAGCAATTTTGGATATTTGATGTGCGGTTGTAGACTTTCTCGTACCCAAGAGATCTCGTACCCAAATGTTAAGATATAGTTGAATTGATAATGCATTTTCTCTCATATCAATATCAAGTTGATTCATACAAAAAAACACCATATATATGTCAGTAAGTCTTACTCTTGATGAATCCTGATCGAAATATGCAGATCTATAATAGGAACGAATTACTTGTTATAAATAATTTTGTCTTGTCATATATTCGAAAGAGAACATCGTCAAGACAAATGAATGTCATCTGCAGGATATCATGTTTATAGTAGTAGAGCTTTGTACATATGGTAATTTTTCCAAAATATTCAAGCCATGCTCTGTGAAAAGAGAGCTTAATGTGTTATATCAACCCGGGTCAGTGCAGGCTGACCTGAGCTGAAACTTGTTGGCTTTGGTCAATTTTTTCCATGTCCACGGACCATTCTACCTCAGGATTCAGTCAGTTGTTAGACAAAATGGATCTAAATTTGATTAATCATTGATGGCTTTCAGGGTATGATCATCACGGATGCATTAAGCCCACTTTTGGCAGAGCATGACTCATTTATTTTTTTGTTGAAGATTCAATAAAACAAACAAACTGTGATTTTATTGCTTTTATATATTTTTTTTTATTATAATGTATATAGAGCTGGATGAAACACAAATATGGGGGTTACAGGACTGCTGCCTTTTCTGAAAAAGATTCACGAACCAGTTAACATCTCAAAGTTTGCTGGATGTACAGTGGCTATAGATGCTTACTGCTGGCTCCATAAAGGTGCTTTCTCATGCGCAGAGAAATTGGCGCTTGGAGAAAAGACAGATCAGTATGTAATCAAGTTTTTCCTTTGAGGATTTTATACATTTAACATATTACTTCCTGCAGACTGTATCTTGCAGCAGAACACTGTTGAGAACATTTTGGCAAAAATGAACCTATTTCTATGCAGGAACCATTTCTCCTTTTGCCACAATGTTTTCAATTACACTCAAACCTGTATTAAGTAAGCATCTAGGGAACACTTACTAGACAGGTACATTTGAACATGCTTGCTTCATATGGGAATGTAACATTTGCTTGCTTAATACTACTAAATGGTTGCTTAACCCTTTACTACACAATCCTGAGTTTTAACAACCCTTAGGAAGAAGCCTTTTGCAAACATTGTGGGAAAAGGAGAAAATGCTGGAAACCATCATTTTCTCCTTTTCATGCAATGTTTCTACCCCATCAAAGACGAATTTCATCATATGATTTGCACTTAAATTGTCTGCAAATGCTTTCAGTTTGGACAAGTTTTCATTTTTGTCGTCTGGTAAAGAGTTAACTCTTTACCACACAACAAATTTTAGACTGATCCGAACTGAAAGCAATTTCAGATGATAAACCAAATGTGGCTCAAATGGTAGGATTTGCTTTTGCAAATGGAGAAAAGGTTTTGGGAAAAAAGGAGAAAATGGCACTTAGCAGCATTTTCTCCTTTTACCACAAAAGTCTCTTCATTAGGGTAGTTTAAGTTCAGGATTGTGTAGTAAAAGCTTAATTATAAGCTACCTCTTCACCAAACAAGAAATTCTAAGTTTTTTCCAAGTTGAAAATTTCTGAAGATAACAATTTTGAAAGTGATACAAATAAACTGAAGTTCTTTGACAGGGTAGAAAACATTGTGGGAAAAGGAGAAAATACATGTACTGGTTACCTGGATTTTCTCCCTTTTTTTTACAATTTTTTATAAGTCTACTCCAACAGGGTCATTAAAAGTTGGGATTTTATGGCAATGGGTTAATAGAGGTGGTTTGTCACTACAACAGATTTTGCCGTGAATATCATTTACCTTAGAAATGCATAACCAGCAGTCCAGGGAACATCAGATAAACGTCTGTTAAGCAAGTATAGAGTCATAATTAATCCTTCACCATGCAATCCAAGTTTTAACGACCTTGGGAAATTAGACTTTTGCAAACAATGTACGAAAAGGAGAAAATGCTGATAACCAGCATTTCCTCCTTTTTCCACAACGTTCTGTATCTTTCCCAAAATAAATTTCAATTTTCGATTCCCTTTTACATTGTTGTCTGCAAATGCTTTCATTTTGGACCAGTCTAAACTTTTGTCGCTTGGTAAAGACTTAAGTGGGGAAAAAAAAGGGAAAAATACTGTGATGTTTTATGAGTTTTTATTTATCTGTAATTATATGTCATTTTCAAAATTATTTCTCTTATATGAAGCCTTACTAATGAAGTATTAGAAAGCCTGGAAAAAAATTAGATTAATGCTCTTAGCCAGTACAGGGCTCAAGTAAGATTCTTTACCAAACAGTCCAGTGTTTTTACATCCATGGAGATGAAATCTTTAGGAAACATTGTGGAAAAAGTAGAAAAGGCTAGAAACCAGTATTTTCTTCTCTTCTCACAATGTTTTCTACTGTGCCATGGACAAATTCCAGCATTCAAGCCATATTTACTTTGTCATCAGCTGATGCTTTCAATTCGGGGAAGTCTACAATTTTGTCATTTGGTTTGGGGTAAACCTGCAAAAACCTAGTGCTTGCTTGCTTCAGATATGTGTACTATTGTATGAAGTTCATCAACAACCTCCTGGCCAAGAACATTAAACCTGTGATGGTGTTTGACGGGTGCCATTTACCATCAAAGAAGAATGTGGAAAAGACCAGAAGGGAGTGAGTTGTTGCTGTTTCAGTATTACTTTCAGTGTGATAAAAATAGGAAGTGTCTGTTGACAGTCGGCTGGCAGGAGACAAAAAGGCTGCTGACAGCCAGCTGTTTTCTTTATGTAGTGTTTAACATGATTTTTTTTCATTAAATCCCTAAATATACAGACAAATAATAGAGCCCATCATAGTCTCCCTTTATTGTTGGCAAAGAAGCATCAATTACTTAGTTAATAATGTCAATTTTTAATTTAGTACATGCCCTGACGGTTATCATTGATCATAGTTTGATTTGTAATTTCTTTTCTGAAGATGTTTTGTATACAGCTAGGTGTAAAAAGAATTAATTTTTTTGATATTAGAGCTGCTTTTGTGTTCTTTATCCTGCAATTACCACTAGTTCTATATGACTTTTAATTCTGTATATTATCTTAACAGTCTGACATACAAGCCCACATCCGACAGTAGAATTTAGGCAATGGTACTTTTGGATACTGTTATGCTAATGGCTTGATAATCACTGTAATGGGCTATAAATGTCATGATCAGGCCCAAACCTAATGATCTGCGTGTATGGCTCTGGCCCCTTGGAGGTTGCTGGTTTGGTCCCCGGCTTGGCCAATTTCTTACCGAGGAGTGATGATAGTCATCGCGTCAGGATTCATTCCTCTCTCACCGCTGACCACTGTTTTGACGATGGTTATGTGGGAAAGCAGCCAGTGGCTTGGAAAGAATATTGTGCAGAGTACTGGTAAAAGAAACTCCAGGAGAGTATGGATAGGTGCACTGGCCGCAGTGATATAACTGAAATAATGTTGAAAACGGCATTAAACACCATACAATCAATCAATCCTTTTCTTACAATGTTTTTCCTGTCATTTGAAAGATATATTTTCCTTTTGTCCCAGTATTTCTCCATCATATCTTCTAGAACAGTTTTAAGTTTGTATTAACCCTTTACCACACAGTCCTGAATTTTAACAATCTTGAAGAAGACTCCTTTTGGAAACAGTGTGGAAAATTGAGAAAATGATGGTGACCAGCATTTTCTTCCTTTCTCACAATGTTATCTACCCATTCAAAGACACTTCAACCATTCGATCCAAATTTTTGTTACCTATTTTTTCTTTGGATTTGCAAGCATAAATGAATTTTTTTCAGGAAGAGAGAGATGAATCGTAAAAAGGCTGCCCAGTTTCTCAGAGAAGGCCGTCGGGCTGAGGCAAGGGAGTGTCTACAGCGATGTATTGATATCTCACCTGAAATGGCACTGGAACTTATGAATGCAAGTTTCCCTTCAATTGTGTTGATCTTCTGTAGCTTTCAACAGTATTTTAGTTATTTTACAGCTACAGTTTACTCATCTATATTATTTCTTGGTATCTCTTGTAAGACTCTTAGGCTCTGTAGTGCTTTGCAAAATGGCATCTTCCACCTGATCAGTGCTTTTGTTAGGAATAAGCCAGGATACCTTTCATTAAATGCAACATTTTTACCACTTAGTCATAGAGGTACCCTTTGAGCTTTTACCTGTTGCACAATGGCGAACTGTTTATAACTTAGACTAGGAAAATGATCTAATTATTGTCTAAGTTTTGAGTCTAATTTTTGTCAAATTAAGGACTACAGCATTTCTAGGTGCATCTTGATTATTTGTCATATAGTGGCAATTACCAATTTTTGTAAGATAGCACTGGTGCTTTAACTCTTTACTCAATGATCACATTTTGAACTTGACCAAATTGAAAGCTTTTGCAGATGACAAAGGTAGTTTGAATAATAATTTCTATCTTTGATGGGTAGAAAACATTGTGGGTAAAGGAGAAAATGCTGCACATCAGCGTTTTCTTCTTTGCCCACAATGTTTTCATAAGCTCTCCCCTTGAGGGCCGTTAAAACTCGGGATTATGTGGGAAAGAGTTAAAGATCAGTTGCTTTACCTCATTCATTAATTATAATGATTATTATGCTTTTAGAGTTAGAAATCTTTGACAAAGAGAACAGAAAATATTAGAAATTAAAGAAATCTTCTGATGCAAGGAAAATAAAATAATGTTTTAAACTTTAGCCCTTTCCCACACAATCCCAAGTTTTAAAGTCCCTGGTATGGATAGCTTTTTAGAGCATTGTGGGAAAAGGAGAAATGCTAGCAATCAGCATTTTCTCCTTTTTCCACTAAAAATGCTGGCAACCAGCATTTTCTCCTTTTCCCTAAATGTTTTCCAGCCTATCAATGGGGATGCCAACAATTTTAGTCACATCCTGTTTTTCATGACTTTTTTTCCCCAAGTCTAAATATTTGTTGTGTGGTAAAGGCTTAAGAGACTATTACAACTTATTTTGCACGCATTTTAACCAATTGATAAATTGATAAATTGAATTTCACAATTTTTCATTTTACATTACAGCAGTGTTTACACATGTACCATTGCAAAGGAACAGATTAATTACATGTAACTTCTCATTTTGCCAATATGCCTTATGTGGATTCATGTATAAACCTTCGATGTATGTTTATTATCAGTATTATACAAAAATGTTTCTTAAGTCCTCTGCTGTAACTTAGTTTCAAGAGGCAATCTTACAAAATTTTTGACTGGTCCAAATTGAAAGCATTTGTAGGAGACATATTAAATTTAGCTGAAATGGTGGTAATTATTTGTGAAAGTGTAGAAAATCTTGTGGAAAAAGGAAAAAATGCTGGTTACCAGCATTTTTTCCTTTTCCCACAAGGTTTTCAATTTTAGTCTTTTTCCCCAGGGTCGTTAAAACTTGGGATTGTTTGGTAAAGAGTTAATGCTTTGTGTTTTAGGTTTGCAGATCTAAAGGAGTGGACTGTATCGTGGCACCATATGAAGCTGATGCACAGCTGGCCTATTTGAATAAGATAGGCATTGCCCAAGTGGTCATCACAGAGGATTCAGACTTGCTCTTGTTTGGCTGTGAGAAAGTAAGTTCTGGTGATTTTAACAGGCAGATAATGAAACAATTTTAGGCAAATTATTTGCAGACAACAAATCAAGTGTGGGTGAATTGATGGAACTTGTGTTTGATTTGGTAGAAAACATTTTGGGAAAAGGAGAAAATACTGGCTAACAGGAATTTCTTCTTTTCACAAAATGTATGTTAAAAGCTTTCTTCCTGAAGGCTGGTAAAACTTGGGATTGTGTGGTAAAGGGTTATTGTTTGTTATCTATTTAGGATTGCAAACCAGTTTGTTTGATATACCAGCAGTTGGTACAGTGCATGGGCCAGTAATACAGGGGTCATGAGATCAAGGAAAGCATAGACAGGAGTACTGGCTGCTGTAATAGAACTGAAACAGTGTTGTAAATGGTGTTAAACACTGAAAAAATTCTTCTTTTTCTATGGAAAAATCTTGCTGTGTTGGACAGCAGGAAAACATTCGCTGTGTTGGACAGCATAGATCCACATTCACACAACACATTCTCTGCAGTCTTATCTTGATCTATGTTTATGCTCCTCAGAAAACTACTTTAATCACACTTAGCTGTCAAAGGTCTGCATTTTGTCTCCGCAGTTTTGGTGTGACCTTTATCAAACTTTTTCTGTACAGTTTAGGACAGAGGTCCAGGTAAGTGGGAGTAACCTAATTCTAGGACCAATTTTTTTCTCCTAAAGGTGTGTTTTTGGTACTCATGATCATCAGAATTGTCTCAATGAGAATTCTGAGATGTACGCACAACATGGCTTTTTAGATAAGATCTTAAAAAATAATGCATATGAAAACCTTAGCACTTTCCATACCAGTAAGTCTGCAGTAACTTTCTTTTTGTTTCAGGTTTTATTCAAAATGGATCATGCTGGTAATGGAATATTGATAGAGAGGAGCCGTCTTAATGAAGTCATGGACCTGCAAACAGGGCACTATACTTTTGATAAGTTCCGTTATATGTGTATTCTGTCCGGATGTGATTATCTCCCTTCTCTCAGTGGTATTGGTTTAGCGAAGGCCAATAAGGTCTTTAAACTAGCCAGACAAAGTGATCTACAACAGGTTAGTGTTAGGTGTTATTGTTATAGACACAGGTACAAAACATCAGTGCAAGGTTTTAGAAGAAAGTAATTGAAATGGTGTTTTTATATTGTTTCAAAAGCATCCTAGTCACATTATTGCAAAAGCTGACTTATATGTGTCTTTCTAAGTTTAACCAACATGAAGGCAGGGTCCTTAAGTGCATGCCCAAGGGCATTCCCATGTCACAGGCTCTGCCATGCCCAGTGGTTCAATAGGTAACTTACAGGGATTGAAACCAGGGGGTCACTGGTTAGAGTCCCCAGCTTGGCTGATTTCTTTCCTAGAATTGAGGATAGTCATCTTGACAGGGTCCATCCCTCTCTCACTGCTGAACATCATTTCATTGATGTTCAAGTGTGAAAGAAGCCGGTGGCTTGGAAAGAGTATTGTGTAAAGTACTGGTGAAAGAAATTTCAGGAATGCATAGATAGGTGCACCAGCTGCTGCAGTACAATTGAGATAATATTGAAAACAGTGTAAAAAGCCAAACAAACCTAAAACAGAGTGTACAGTCTTAAAATCATAATCTCATTTGAATATAATGCATACAGTTTTTATCATTTTATTATGTTACATTGTCAATTCTTCAATTTACAGACTACTTTTAAGAACAGGGATCAAGAAGCAATATGCTGTTATGTGCAATTATTGTTATTCTTTTTCTTGCAGGGTCTTCCATACAAATTTGAAAAAAGAAAGATTGTTTCCTCTCTCTCAAGTCTGTCTATTACTTTTCTAGCAATGACTAATGTAGAGTAATAGTTTTACATGTCTATTAACATGTTCTTAACCCTCTACCACACAGTCCCAAGTTTTAACCATATTAAGAAGGAGGCCTGTTGAAAACATGTGAATAAGAACAAAATGCTGATAACAAGCATTTTCTACTTTTTCCACAGTTTGTACCATTTCAAAGACAAATCCCATCATCTTGGCAATTATAATTATGCCATCTGTAAATACTTTCAGTTAAGACAATTTAGAAATTTTCTCATCTGTAAATGCTTTCAGTTAAGACAATTTAGAAATTTTCTCATCTGGTAAAGAGTTGAAACCTTATTGTTTTTCAGTTGTTGAAGAAACTATCTACATACCTCAAGTCCAATATCTCAGTACCACAAGAATACATAGATGGTTTTATACAAGCAAACAACACCTTTCTCTACCAGCTGGTGTTTGATCCACTTCAGAGGAAACTAGTCCCATTAACATCCTATCCCTCAGATGTCAAACAGGAAGATGTCCCATATGCAGGCCCCTCTATAAGTGCAAACAGGGCTTATCAGTTAGCACTGGGAAATATCAATATTTATTCAAATGAGATTTTTGCGGAGTATGACCCGGATACATATGTGGTATGAAATTGATTATGTTACATTTATAATTGTGACAAAGAGGCCTTTTGAAAACAATGTGAGAAAAGGAGAAAATGCTCTTAACCAGCATTTTCTCCTTTTATCACGATGTTTTCTAATAAAAAAACTTAAGTTCATTTGTACCACTTTCAAATATGTTATCTGCAGATGCTTTCAATCTGGCATGGTCTAGAATTTGTTGTTTGTGAAAGGGTTGAAATGGTAGAAAGATCGTGGAAAAAGGAGAATTCGGGATTGTGAGGCAAAGGGTTAATTCTTATTGATTATATGTCAATATCTTCAAAGATCATTTATAACTGTGACAAAGTTTTTTTTTTCGGATGTTTGATTACCAATTGGTTGTTTTGACTCTTATAATTATGATACAATTTTCTGAATAAAATTACAAGTGTTTGTCCAAAAAAGTCTTGTCAATTTGATTACAAATTGACAATTTTTTCCAGTCTCTTGTAGAATCCACCGTGGAATTAAACTAGTATTAATCCATCATTTTCCCAAAAAATTATCATCTGGATATGCTTCCAATTTGGAAAAGTCTAAATTTTGTTTTTAGGTAAAAGTTGATCCTTTTATAGAAATGAACATTCTTGGAGTGATAAAGAAGTTTTTTCATTGAAATATCAGTAAGTGATATGACTTACCGTTCATTGTGTTCTTTAGCCAAAGTATATGAAAAAGAAGCCAGAATTGCTTCACCTATTGAGTATATGGGACAAGAACTATAGAATTCGACCCAAAGCAGGCCTTACAGAAGCTCAGCCCAGTGATAGACCAATACTAAAAGGGAAAGAGGTTACAGTGAAATCAAACTTTAAGAAAAAAAGTCCAAAGAAAAGACTCAGGGAAGGTACTTATCTTATTTTCTTTTTGGATACGATTTATTTTTTCTTAATTTTGGCTTGGTTGTTTTTGAAGAAAACAATAAGGTACTGTCATGGTCTTGTCATCTGCATCATGTAAAAGCTGACATTTTATAATACATGTATCTCTGTCATTACTGAAGATATGTACTTCAAATTGAGAATAGTTGTTAACTATAAAAAGGGGAACCCATACAACACGGGCAGGTAACCATCAAAATATTTTGACACCATTATGCCCCTTTTCCAATCAGAATTTTCTCTGAAAATCAATCAAATATTTCTAAACGCAACTGCATCAAAATGTTGGCACAGCATACAGTTCTCTTGGTTTTTTGTTTTTTAAACGTGAGAAACCATTGAGTTCCTTTGAAAAGTTAATGTGTATAGTAAAATTTAAAAAAAAAAAAGAAAAAAATTCAAGGAACTGGGTGCTGTGAAATAACTGAAATACTGTTTGAATGGTCAAACCAAAATCATACTTTGTAGTAGCAAAGCCAGCATAGATTCTAAACAGTTGAATTTAACTAGTTGCTGTACAAATGACCTTACACACTTCAGGTCTGACAGCTTTGGAAAAGATCCTACCTCCCACAGGTTAGCCATAGTGTTGAAATATAATATTATCTATGACCTCTTATGTTTTCCTTTGTGTATTCTGTGATACATTTTTGGAGGTCTAAAATTCAGCCTGTGTAGTGCTGATTAAATCTTCGTATTCTGATTATGCCTATGATTATGAGACAGAATTAAAACCTTACAGTGTTGAATAAATGAAAAAGACATTTCTAGCAAGTTAAACAAATGTTTAATAGCAACGTTACTGTAGTGTTGACACTTTGGCTACAATATCTATAAAAAAGACAGGGGAAAGTATAGATATAAGACCATACTGCTCATGCTGTGAGGTTTTATCTTGATCTAATTAGTCTGAAAAGCGATGAAATGAAACACTGTTTAGAATGGCCTGAGCTCTATAACAAACAGCAAAATGTTGGGCGCAACCAGATTGAAAGCATTTGCAGATGACAAATTAAATGTAGCTCAAAAGATAATTTTTGTCTTGTTAGGGTAGAAAACATTATGGGAGAAGGAAAAAATGCTGGTTATTATCCTTTTCCCATAATGTTTTCTGAAGCCTTCTTCTTCAGGTCATAAAAAGTTGGGATTGTGTGGTAAAGGGTGAGACACCAAAAAAACAAATCATCATGATGTTTTGTGTTACAATAGTTGAAGACAGCCTTGATGTGAAGTCGGATTCAGAGCTTTCAAGTTTGTATGAGCAAGAATCCCCATCAAAGAAAAGGTTAAAAAGAGACGACATTGATGATGAACTGCACAGATTTATGTTTTCTGCTCAACAAAAGAACTCCCAAGGTAAATCTGTAATGCCTCTAACGTTGACAGATTTTCAATTTGACCCTTTCCCATACAGTCCCAAGTTTTAATGACCCTAAGAAAGAAAGCTTTTGAAAACACTGGGAAAAGGAGAAAATGCTGGTAACCAGCATTTTCTCCTTTTCTCACAATGTTTTTTATCCTAAAGAAGACAAATTCCTTGATATGAGTCTCATTTGATATGTCGTCTGCAAATGCCTTCAATTTAAACAAGTCTAAAATTTTGTTGCATGGTAAAAAGTTAACCCTTTTCCTAGAGACAAAACTTTGGACTAGTCCATATTGAAAGCATGTGCAGATGTCAAATTGCAAAAGCATCTTCACTTATCTTTGCCTGTTTGGTGTCAAAAGATCTGCTATCAGTTCCTCAATGATAATGTACAGGGCTAGTGATCTAGGGCTGTGGGAAAGCAGCCAGTGGCTGAGAAAGTGTGTTTTAAATAGTACTGGATAAACAGACTCCATCAACATTGAGTTTGGTCTACCTGCCGTTATAACTTAACCCATTACCAAACAATCACATTTTTTCACTTCCCTGAGGAAAAGGCCTCTTGAAAAAATTGCGGGAGAAGGATAAAATGCTGGTAACCAGCATTTTCTCCTTTTCCCACAATATTTTCTAATCTGTCAAAAGAGCTTAAGTTCATTTGTACCACTTTTGAATATGTCATCTGCAGATGGTTTCTATTTGGAAGGTTCTAAAATTTGTTGTTTGGGAAAGATTGATTGATTGATTGATTGATTGGTGTTTTACGTTAAACGCCATTTTCAACATTATTTCAGTTATATCACAGCGACCAGTGCACCTACCCATGCATTCCTGGAGTTTCTTTTACCAGCACTCCGCACAATATTCTTTCCAAGCCACTGGCTGCTTTCCCCACATAACCCTAGGTTGGTGTTACCGATCGCCAGAATCGCCATTGGCGATTAAAAACTGCAGCTGGCGATTAAAAACTCCAAAAGAACAGATATTGGCAATCAAAAAATTTGGGATAAACAAAATCGCCGACCGTCAATTTCATATCGGCTATGGTCAGTTTACACTTCCGTCATTGCAAATTAACAGTTTACAAACCTTATCGCCACTGCCACAGGCTATTTATCTTCGGTATACAATTAACACATGTGTTCGCAGCTCATTTGTCACGCCTGTTGACCATCATGTATCGTAAACGGTTATGGCTACCGATCAATACTAATTAGATAAGTAAAAGCGGGTACCAGTCTGTTGTAAATTTGGTCGGACTGGTTTTCGCAACTTGGAATGTTTTGCAAAGAGCGCTGCATGCTCGGAGATCAGTCCGAGTAGACTTTTTTCGCACGTTATGTCAAACAATCGCCAATCACTTGCTAATTAGTTTAAAAAAGCAACACGCAAAAACTAAACGGTGGAACAAAGGTAATGCCGATCGGTGAAATTAATATGATTAATTTGGTCATTAAAGGCTGTTTATAAATTGTCAGCGGTCTTATGCCCTTTTGAAGTTGTTTTTAAAAAGAAAAAATGAAAGAACTTTCTTCGTTGATTATACTTAATTATTTGTACTCGTTTAATTTTCCAATGTACTCAATATACCAATTGAATGCTATGGCCTTCTACATGCTGCATTTTTTGAGAATTAAAGCTAGTATCAACATCTTCTATGTAAATGTAAAACTTCAACCAATGCAGAGAAAAAAGGCCTTTCTGGTTAGACTTACAGGTTTATCCAGGAAGGACTGCTTTCTCATTTCTTTTTATTTCTTACTTTGCATGTCATTTTGTAAAAGATTTTACTTGATTTTGGAAAGTTTAATATAATAGGAATAAAATCTTGTTCATTCACTCAACTAGTGATGTTAATTTATTGTTTTATCACTCACCTGCTTTAAGCACATGCAGAAACTTGCAACAAGTTCATGTTTATTTCCAAAAGTAACTTGTGAAAGTTCAATAGTTGGCTCTCTATACATGTTAAGGAACTGTCTGAGATCTTTACCCTTTCCCATACAATCCTGAGTTTAAACAACCATTACAATGAAGCTTTTTAAAACATTGTGGGGAAAGGAGAAAAGGCTGGTAACCAGTGTTTTCACCTTTCCCCACAATATTTTCTACCCTTTCTGAATCAAAATGAACATTTGTGCCATATTTAATTGGTTGTCTTCAAATCATCATAAAGTTTAAAATTTTGTTGTTTGTTAAAGAGTTAAAGCTTAACTATATACTTAAGCTGTATATAGGGGCGGTAACCAGTCTACACCCATATAGTGATTGGTTCATTGACTCAATCCAGCTTTGGACGACAAAGTTTTGGCTACTAAAAATTTTTGGCTGGCGCCATCCTAGCACATAACCATCATCGAAACAATGGTCAGCGATGAGAGAGGAATGAATCCTATCGTGATGAATATCATCAATCCTCAGAAAGAGATTGGCCAAGCCGGGGATCAAACCAGTAACCTCCTGTTCTCAAGTCCTGTATGCTACTGACTGAGCTACGGGGGCTTGGCATGTTTGGGAATGGGTTAACTGAAATAGTGTCGTAAATGATGATAAACACCTAACAAGCAGATACTCATACACTTCATTTTTGCAGAAAATACTGAGAGTGCTTCACAGGAAGAAACTGAACAGGTTGTTGAAGAAGTTAGGCCAGAATTCTTTAGTTCCTTGTCCGAGGCTCATCCACAGACAGGTGATACTGCTATTGACCTGAAAGATGAGGATAAAGAAAACGGTTCAAAGTCTCCCAATAGAAATGTGTTTGCTTGTAAGTCACCGTCTAGGAGACCAAAGTTTGATCTCAATGCTGCAAAACCACAGGAAGTAAAGAGCAGGTAAAAATGATTAATGTTGTTTATTCAAGTTGTTTTAGATACTTTATAAAGTTGTGCATGTCAAAGTCAGTACCACCAAAAAATGATATTCACTAGAAGACTTTGTAAACATTCCTTTAAATCTATACTAAACGACAAAATTTTAGACCTGTCCGAATTGAAAGCATTTGCAGACAACAAAATAAATGTGACTGAAAAATTGAAATTTGTTTTTGGAAGGATAGAAAACATTGTGGGAAAAGGAGAAAATGCTGATTACCAGCATTTTCTACTATTCCCACAATGTTTTCAAAGGCCTCTTTCACAGGGTCGTTAAAAAGTCGTGATTGTGTGGTAAAGAGTTAATTTGTTTGCAAATAATCCTGACGTTTAACGACCCTGAGGAAGAAGGCATATTACAACATAATGGGAAAGGGAGAGCATTTGCAGATGACAAATGTGACTCAAAAACTTAAAGCACTCTTTGAAAGCGTAGAACACATTGTGGGAAAAGGAGGAAATGCTGGTTACTAATGTTTTTCAAAAGCCCTTTTCCTTGGAGTCCTTAAAACTAAGGATTGGATGGTAAAGGGTTAAAGTCATGTATACAGGAGAAAACATCTTGCAAAAAGAGAATTACCAGCAATTTCTGATTTTGCTTTACTTTCAAGTCATGTAACCCTTTACCGCACAATGTCGCCTTTCAACGACCCTAGGAAAGAAGCCTTTTGAAAACATTGTGGGAAAAGGAGAAAATGCTGGTAACCAGCATTTTTTCCTTTTCCCACAATTTTTTCTACCCTATCAAGAGAAAATTACACCATTTGAGCCCCATTTAAAATTGTCGTCTACACGTGCTTTCCATTTGGACAAGCCTAAAATTCTGTCGTCTGGTAAAGGGTTAAAATGTGGTTTTAAAAATTATGAAATTGGCTTTATGGCTATTCTTCATTTTTGTTCATGTTGAAACCACATATCTGTGTTTTTATATTCCATATTAGGAATGAGCTTGAGCTATTTAGTTACAAATGTGCTTTTTTTTTTTTTTTTAAACTTTTTTATAAAATTCCAGATTCTTTGCAAAGTCAAGTAAACAGCTTAAACTATCAGGCAGTTTAAGAAGTACAACAAATGCAGCTATGAATAATCAAGTAAATGCAACGGAAGACAAGTCAATTAATGGATTCAGACTTGTTCATGAAAATACAGCTAATGTAAAAACAGACTCAACAAACCTGAAACATGACATTCAGTGTGAAAATCATCAGGAAAATTCTGATCAAAAATCAGTCTTGACAAAAAGTGAAAGTGGGAGCATATTGCCACCACCTAAAGTATTCACATTTGATAAGCATAAAACATTGGACAGCAAAGCCTGTTTGCAATCTCCGACAACTGCCTTCAATTGGTCGAAATTCAAATTTGCTCCTAAAGCAGGTGATTCTGCCATAGACAACACATTAACAGGGATAAAAACATCTGGTAGCCAACCTGATATTAGAGATAAATCAAAGGAAGATAAAAATAGTTCAAAAGTTAGTCCCTTTTTACCAGAATCTGAACGTTCTTGTGAAATCAATGGAGAGCCTACAGAGACTGTGTTAAGTTCAAACAGTGACTATAATGAAACAGTGGGGCATGAAATTGAACAACCTATAAATGAAACTCAATCAAGTGCAGATCTAGAAAATGCAGAGTCCAGTTTAGGATCCAGCTATCCATACAGTATAGACCCAGAATGTCTACCCAGCCTATCAGATCTTTCTTGTATGGACACACAATCTCAACAATCACGTGACAGTGAAGATATCAATAGTCAAACTTCGACACAATCTGTAACATCAACACATTCCAAGAAGAGAGGTCTGAGCATTTATTTTAGAAGAGTTTCCTCTGATGTAGTTAAGAGTAATGAGACTGAGAGAGACATATCTAAAGATACAGATGAGACAGATAAGCCTAAAAAGGTCAATAAAGACACAGTGGATACTGTTGTAGTTATTGGATCTGATGACGATGAGCCACAGAGAAGTAATACTGCTCCTGATAAGGTATTCTTAACCCTTAACCCTTTCCCAAATGACAAATTTTGGACTGGTCCAAATTCAAAGAGTTTGCAGGCGACAACTTTAAATTTGATGAAAATGGCAGAAAGTTGTCAAAAAGGGTAGAAAACACTGTGGGAAAAGGAGAAATTGCTCGTTACGAACAATTTCTCCTTTTCCCACAGTGTTTTCAAAAGACTTGTACTGCAGAGTGCAGACACGTGAAAAGCAGGGCTTGTTTGGGAAAGGGTTAACCTGCTAAATAACTAAAATAAAATTTTAAAGTTGATAGTAAAAACCCAGACATTGCTGTTTTAATGGTATCTTTCTAGGGAAAAGATCTCATTATCAGAAAGTGTTGATCCAAGATCAGACTGCACCTTCTGTGCAGTCTGACCTTGATCTAAACTGTCCGCAAAAGGTCGGCGAGTAGCGCTTAGCAGCTAAAGGGTTAACCTTTTACCAAACAACAAGGTTTTTGACATTTTCAAATCAAAAGCATGTTAAATGTGGCTCAAGTAATGGTATTTGTCTTTCAAAGGTTAGAAAACATTGTGGAAAAAGTAGAAAATGCCGGTTACCAGCATTGTCTTCTATTTCCACGATGCTTACCAAAGCTATCATTCCTTAGGATTGTAAAACATGTTTCAGCAGCCTGGAGGAAAAAGGAAAATTGAAAACATTTGCTCCTTTCCCACAATTTTTTTCTATCCTTCATTTGTGGTCTTCAAATGCTTTGAATGTGGACAAAAATCTTCAGAGTTTTAACTCTTGACCAAATGACAAAATCTCAGACTGGTCCAAATTGTAAGCATATGCAGATGACAAATAAGATATTGGTTGTGATAGGATAGAAAACATTGTTGGAAAAGGAGAAAATGCTTGTTACCACCATTTTCTCCTTTTGCCTCATTATTTTCAAAAGGCCTCTTCCTCAGGGGTCGTTAAAACTCGGGATTGTGTGGTAAAGGGTAAACTGAAAAAAACTTTATTGTTGAAAACGGCATTAAGTACCATCATATTGACACCGAATAGAAAAAGTGAATGTACTTCAGTACTTGTGTCCTTGTATGGTTAAATGTGCAAAGAACATGTGTGGCCAGATATGTTTAAATCCTCCGTGCTTTGGAATTAGAGATATTCACAATTGAATAATTACTTAGCTAAATATAAAAGGCAAAGACTTTATTTAGCCATATTTTCAGCGTGAAACCTTTATATCATAAAGTCGTAGGTCAATGCACGGCTTTGTATTTCTATTCCAGAAAATTATTCCACGAAAACCTGAATATCATTTATTTGAAATTGTAAAGTGCATTTTTACTTAGCTTTACTGCAGAAATTTTACCATAATGGTATTGTGGAAGACACAAACTCAGGATAGTAAATGCAAGTGGACTTCATATTTTCCATGGGATTAATTCATACCTCCTTGTGATATTTTTATAAGATTTCTTTCCGTTAAAATGGTGCAAAGAATAGTGTTACAGGCTTGTTAGTGTCACAGGCTTAACTCTACCACACTACCCCATGTTTTAAAACCTGGAGGTGAAAAGAAAACATTGTGGTAAAAGGAAAAAATGCTGGTAACCAGCATTTTCTCCATTTCTCACACTGTTTTCATTGCTTTTAAAGATAAATTCCTTCATTTGAACCACAGTTAATTTGTTGTCTACAAATGCTTTTAATTTGGAGTAGCCTTAAAGTACGTCACTTGGTAAAGAGTTAACAAAGATAGATAAAATAATGGAATCAAGTGTTGTGACGGAAGGTGTGCTTTGATCTAAACTCATTGTCTTTGAAAATAATTTTCAGCCTATTACTCTACTTTAATCTAGTGACAAAATTTGGACTCTTCCAAACTGACAGTAGCTGCAGATGACAAATTTGAAATTGGTACATATGAACTGAAGCTCTCGGATATGGTTGAAAACATTGTGGGAAAAGGAGAAAATGCAGGTTACCAGCATTTTCTCCTTTTCATGTAATGTTTTCAGAAGCTTTCTTCTTCAGGTTTGTTAAAACACAGGATTATGTGGTAAAGGGTTAAAATCATCCTTGTAAATTATGGATAGTCCAAACAGTCCTGTTTTTTAACCCATTATTCTGCTGAATAAGTTTAATAAAAT
The DNA here is from genome assembly GCA_945859785.2 of Tridacna gigas. Taxonomy (NCBI): domain Eukaryota; kingdom Metazoa; phylum Mollusca; class Bivalvia; order Cardiida; family Cardiidae; genus Tridacna; species Tridacna gigas. The sequence goes on from OX244029.2 coordinate 73,427,436, forward strand.
TAATAAGCCGATAGTAAAAACCCGAATAATGTTTTCTCAAAATTATTTTTTGGAAAAACAAATTCCCTTATTGGACAGTGAAGATCCAAAATCAGACTGCATGTTCTGCTCTGTACAGTCTGATCTTGATCTACACTGTCCGCAAAAAGGTCACTGAGTTGTGCTTAACATCTTAAGGGTTAATGACCCTAAGAAGAAGGCCTTCGAAAACATTGTGGGATAAGGAGAAAATACTGGTTACCAGCATTTTCTCCTTTCCCACAATGTTTTCTACCCTTTTAAAGACTAATTTCATCATCTGAGCGACATTTGATTCATTGTCTGCAAATGCTTTCAATATGTGCTTTTAAAAATTTTGTTGACTGGTAAGAGGCTGAATGAATGAATGAATGAATTTGATAAGATTGTGGCAGAAGGAGAAACTTTGTGTTACAATGAGTTTATCCTCTTACTGCAATGTTTTAAATTCAAAGTGTGGCATGCTGCAAGATGGATAGAGCCATGTGCAGGGAGTAATGAATCATAACAATATTCCCACTTAAAAGCAATTTCTTCTTATATCAGTAATTATAGCTAAGTATATCTTTGATTAATTCATTGAAGTTCAATTATATATTGGCTTTGACTTGAATGAAACCCCAGAGTGGAAGTTTTCCATAACAGTCTGACACCAGAGGAATTTCATGTGATGATAAATCGGAAGTGATACCTATAGATTTTGGTTAAAATAGAAGTTGAGACGACTATTTTTGGGAACAGATGATTTTTCTGAAAGAAGATAAAACTTGAGTTCTTGATATTTGCACGTAACTCACTAAAATCTGACCGAGTCAAAAAAGATTAGACTTGTACATACTGAAAGCATGATGCAGAAGGCAGCTAAAGGATTGTTCAAATGATAGATATTTTCTTTAAAAAGAACAGAAAGCATTATATAATACGATATAGAGGTGATGAACAATTGTGCTATTTTTAGTAAAAGTGTGGCACATGTCTGATGGTTGAGCATTGAAAATTTTCGTGTTTCGTGATAGACCAATTGCCGATGGAAAATTCAGCATGAATTAAGGGAGTACATAAATGAATGTGAAAACAATATGGCAAAATGGGAAATGGCTCATAAGGAGCAGTTTGTCCTTTTACCAGTATGTTCTCAAAATTTTTTATCTACAAGACTAAAAATAGTCATCTGCTGGCAGAAGTTATCTGGGTAAAGCCTCGCCCTAATTCTGAGGTTAAATCCAGAAGATGTTTGGAAATTTACTGGAAACATCCGGGAAAGTTTATCTAAAGACCCTCTATACATTACTTTTCTTTGGCCCTTGACTCTTTACCACAGAAACCTGACTTCTGACAACACAGAGAAAGAAACCTTTTGAAGACATTGTGGAAAAAGGAGAAAGTGCTGGTAACCAGCATTTTCTCCTTTTCCCACAGTGTTTTCTACCCTACTCACAACAAATTTTAATAATTGGGTCTCATTTATTTTGTCGTCTGCAAATGCTTTCAGTTTGGACTGGTCTAAAATTTTGTCATTTGGTAAAGAGTTAAAGTACCTTTCACAACTTTAGTTGCCTTTTTGGCCAGAGTAGATCAAGATCAGATTGCAAACACTGTGCAGTCTGGGTCCATATTCACCAGCCATTCTTTTTTCCATTCTTAGACTTATTCTAGATTAAGAAAGTAACACCATTTCTGATTGGCTAAACCAAATGGTTTAGCCAATTTAGAAGTTGTGTTACTTTCAAATTTAGAACATTCCTGAGAAGATGACTAAGAATTTTATTAATCCTTTACCACACAATCCCGACTTTTAACGACCCTGAGAAAGTAGCCTTTTGAAAACATTGTGGGAAAAGGAGAAAATGCTGGTAACCAGCATTTTCTCCTTTAACCCACAATGTTTTCTACACTTCCCATAACAAATTGTAGTTTTTCAGTCATGTTTATTTTGTCGTCTGCAAATGCTTTCAATTTGGACTAGTCTAAAATTTTGTCGTTTGGTAAAGAGTTAAGAATGGTGAATACGGATCCTGTTCGTTGGTCTACAATGTTTGCTTTGCTAAGACATGTTAGACAAAAATAACCTTGACATTACACTTGCATGGGTCTTGAAAGACAAGAGAATATTAGGCTTGTCCAAGTTGAGAGCATTTGCAAAGGACAAATTCATTGTGGCTTAAATGATAAAATTTCTGTTTCACAGGGTTTAAAACATTGTGGGAAAAGGAGAAAAAGCTGGTTACCAGTGTTTTCCCCTTTTCTCACAATATTTTCAAAAGCCCCTTTTCTCAGGGTTTTTAAAGGAGTTAATTCTAAACTGAAAGTGTCCATTTGGTTAATGTGATGCTCCAAGTTAAAATTTTGATGATTAGATTCTATCTCTTTTTGACCAGGGTCCGTATTCACCTACCATTCTTAAGAAAATTCTTGGTCTTGTTCTTCAAAATTTTCCAAATTTGAAAGTAACACAACTTCTGATTGGCTAAACCATATGGTTTAGCCAATCAGAAGTTGTGTTACTTTCAAATTTGGAAAATTTTGAAGAATAAGTCTAAGAACATTCTTAAGAATAGTTGGTGAATACGGACCCAGATCTATGTTATTTTCTGTTGCAGGTGAAAAGGTCATCTGTTTCCACCATGAAGTCACCCAGATTCTCCAAAGGTAAGTATTGAAATGAGCCATGCTCTGGCAAAGTGGGGTTTACTGCATCTCTGTGATGTATCATACCAGTCAAGCCATCACATAATTAGGGATCCATAAAATCCACTATTTCTAACAACTGACTGCATCGTAAGGTAGACTGGTCCTTCGACATACAGAAATTGACCAGTAGCAAAAGGTTTAGGTCCAGGTCAGCCTGCGGGGATTGTGCAGGCTGACCTGGGTCAATACTTTTTCACAAATATATTAAGCCCCCTTTTCACAGAGCATAAATATTCTTAACTTTTTACCGGTTGACAAAATTTGAGGCTTGTCTATATTGAAATTGTTTGCAGGCAACAAATTGAATGAGTCTCATATGATGTTATTTGCTTTTGATGGGCTAGAAAACATTATAGGTAAAGGAGAGAATGCTGCTAAACAGCATTTTCTCCTTTTCCAACATTGTTATAAGATCATTTCTTCCACCAAGGTTAACCCTCTACTACACTATCCCTGAGGAAAGAAGCTTTTGAAAACATTGAGGAAAATAGAGAACATGTTGGTTACCAGCATTTCTCCCTTTCCCACAATGTTTTCTACCCTCTCAAAGCCAAATCTAACCTTTCAAGCCACAGTCAGATGGTCATCTACAAATGAGAACATGTTGGTTACCAGCATTTCGCCTTTTCCCACAATGCTTTCTACCCTCTCAAAGCCAAATCATATCATTTAAGTCACATTCAATTTGTCATCCGCAAGTCTTTCATTTTGGATAAGTTTATAATGTTATTGACTGGTAAATAGTAAAAGGGGCATATTTAGATTTTGTTCCACAATTTAAAATTTCTTGTAAAACATTGATAGATACAACTTAGTATAACTGTCTTTGCAAATGTAGAGAAAAGGTATTTTTGAATTCAGTAAAAAGTTGTGTTTTTTGTCAATTAAAGAACGGTCTTTTGCATGATTTGGTAACTTCATCTGTTTTTATGAAATAAGACTTGACATTGATGAGTTTCAGCAATGTAGGTTTATTCTACCAAACAATCCAAGGTTGTAAAGACCCTGGAAAGAGGCTTTTAAAAACATGATGGTTACCAGAATTTTTCCTTTTCTGACGATGTTTTCTACCCTTTAAGAGAAAATTCAATCATTTCAGACAAATTTAATTTGGTGTGTAAGTGCTCTCAAAATCTACTAGTCTTAAAATCTGTTGCATGGTAAAATAATACTCCTTATTTCCATCAGTAGAAGTCTTCAAGTTAAAGATGCATTTAAACCTATTTGTGGGACCACGCATAAACAAAAATCAATGGCATCAAATGCAGAGTACAATCAAACCCAGCCATCTGTACTAACAGAGGCACATTTTATTTCAATACAGTGTCTCTTGTCCATGTACTCCAATATAAAGGCCCATGTAAAATTGGACGACGAAATAACACCCCCAATTCTATGCAATACAGGCGTGAAACAAGGTGATTCAAGTTCACCAACAATTTTCAGTATATATATTAATGAAATTTTGAAATATCTTAGACAATATTGTCCTCATGGAATATTTATCACACCACAAATTCAAGAAATTTATTGTATAATGTTCGCTGACGATGTGGCCAGTTGCGCGGATACTGCAGCAAACCTACAGACTCAACTCAATGCAGTCGAAAAATTTTGTGAAGAAACTAAAATGATCGTAAATTTCAAGAAATCAAAAATTATTGTTTTTAGAAATGGAGGACCCCTAAGAGCATATGAGAATTGGAAATTTCGTGGGGAAAGTATTAAAGTTAAACCATATTATAAGTACATGGGGCTCTTGTTCACACCGAAATTGTCATGGAGTATGGCAACCAAAAAGCTTGCAGCACAAGCACGAAAATCATTATATCAAATATATCAGATCCAAAAACTATTGGGTAAATTTGCCTATAAAGAACACTTCAAGATTTTCGATGCTATGGTATTGCCTATCCTGTCCTATGGAGCAGAAATATGGGGCTACGAGCTCAGTAATTCCATAGAACAAGTTCATTCCAAGTATTGTAAAGATTATCTTGGTATTAACGCATCTACCAACGATTTAATGGCACTCGGGGAATGTGGAAGATACCCGATAGCAGTTTCATATCAAATTAAATTTGTGAAGTACTGGGTCAGACTTATTCAGATGGACTCTGGCAGATACCCAAAGCAATGCTACATAATGCTAAAAGCGCATGATGAAATCAGAAGGGTTAATTGGGTATCGAAAATAAGAGAATTCCTATTCAAAAATGGATTTGGTTTTGCTTGGATTTCCCAGGAAATTGGTAATACAGTATTATTCATTAAACAGTTCAAGCAACGACTTACAGATTATTATTCTCAAAATTGGCATGAGGCTATAAATAGTTCAAACAGATGTGAATTTTATAGCTCTTTCAAATCATTTTTAAATGTTGAACGTTACTTGCTAATAGACCTCTAACCGTATTTAAGACGATCATTATCAAGATTTAGATGTTCGAGTCACAAACTTAATATTGAATTTGGACGCCACTTTAACATCAATAGAGAAGACAGAATTTGCATTTATTGTTGTATTCATAAAGATAACTTGGTCCTTGAAGATGAATTTCATGCATTTTTCATTTGTGATAAATTCAATGATATAAGAAACAAATATTTATTTTCTTGGTTTAATGGTTTCCCTAGTAATGTACATTTAGTATCACTTTTTCAAAGCGAGAATCCCAGAATCATACGTAAACTTGCTATTTATGTTACAAAATTAATAGAAAATATTTAGTTTATAAAACCAGTACCCCAATCATTGACCCATCTGACTTCTGAAGAATATGGTTAATACTGTCATCTAGGTAGTAAAGTTAATTATTAACCCTTTCCCAAACAAGCTGTTTTTTTTTATGAGTCTGCAGTACCTTTCTTTTAAAGGCACTGTGGAGGGGAGAGAAACTGCTCGAAACGAACGGTTTCTACTTCTCCCAGAGTGTTTTCTACTCATTTAGAGAATTTTATGTTATTCTCATCAATTTGAAATTGTCGTCTGCAGGCTCATCGGTTTGGAGGGGTCCAAAATTTGTCGTTTGGGAAGAGCTAAATATTGTTATTTAACATCCAGGGCTATTAACATTTTATGTAAATAGATATTGTACTGAGATGTATTTTGGGCCAGAGGCCTTTATGTACTATTAAAATTTCTGTTCTGTTCAATAAGTATATTGCGGCTTTCATTTGATTTCTCATTTTCTTGTCCTATTAAGGATTTAACAATTTGGCTACTTTACGGGCACTGTGTAGATTCGGATAATATTACGCTGTCTCGTGAAATTTACCATATAGGCACGAGAGTGCTCAAAGAGAGAAAACTATTGGACTGGCAATAAGTATTAAGTTAGTAAATACTTGTAAGAATTAGATGAATACTCCACCTGTTCAATACTACAACTACTGCTACTACTACAGGTAAGCTGAAGAGTGGATGTAGAGTATCTGGGCTGTCCAGAAAGTCAAAGTCGCTGTCGCTGGAAGATACGGGAAAACAACAGAGTCTGAAGGACATGTTCTCTAAATTTGCGCACTCTAAAAAGTAAGCACTACCTGAACCCTTAACTGTTTACCAAACGACAAAATTTAAGACTAGTCCAAATTGAAAGCAGTTACAGACGACAAAATAAACATGACTTAAGAAGTGAAATATGCTTTTGGAAGGGTAGAAAACATTGTGGGAAAAAGAGAAAATGTTGGTTACCAGCATTTTCTCTTTTTCCGTAAAGTTTTCAAAAGGCTTCTTTCTCAGGGTTGTTAAACTCGGGATTGTGTGGTAAAGGGTTAAAGAGCCAAATAAACCAAACAGAAATTTTCACCCCAGATTATATGACCTAAATAATTGCAGTTTCATGGTTTGTTTTGTCTATAATGTTTCAGAGAAGCGGACATTGTTGATCAAAGATCAGGCTGCACGTTTTGTGCTGCCTGATCTTGATCTACACTGGCCACAAAGACAACTTAAGTTGTGAAAGGCACTTTAAGGGTTAATATAATTATTATGTTGTCTTCTGGATTACCTTGTTTCTATCTTGTAAACAATATGAGAAATCAAAGTCAACTTTCACTGGAAGATACAGGAAAGCAACAGAGTCTGACTGAAAATGTTCTCAAAATTGGCACAGTCTAAAATGCTAGAGTTATTTACCGTTATTTTTCCTCTTTCCCTTTCAAACCATTATTATTATGGCCTTATGGAAGAAGACTTTTGAAAACATTGTTGGAAAAAAAGAAAATGCTGGTAATCAGCATTTTCTCCTTTTCCCACAATGTTTTTAACCCTTAGAAAGAAAGACATTATGAAAGGACCCATAATAGGTATGTTTTGCAAATGCTTTCAATATATTGATAGACAAGTCTAAAATTTCGTCATGTATTAAAGAATTAACTAAAAATAAACATAATCACAGGGTAGAATGGTCTTTTGGGATGTAGAAAATCAGCTAATAGCAAAAGGTTTCATCCATGGGCTGCCCAGGCAGAAATGAGTTGGTACTTTTTGCAAATGCTATGCACCACCTTTTCACAGAGTGTTACTCACATTTTTACTCCAAAACTCTAGGTGTATCCAAAACTGTTAAAACCTTTTCACTCTTCATCAAATGATAAAATTGTAGATTTGTCCAAATTGAAAGCATTTGCAGATGAAAACTTAAATGTGGCACAAATGATTGAATTTGTCTTTGATAGGGTAGAAAACATTGTGGGAAAAGGGGAAAATGCTGGTTACCAGCATTTTCTCCTTTTCCCACAATGTTTTTAATGGGATCCTTTCTTAGCATTGTTAAATTTTGGGACTGTGGTAAAGGGTTAAGTAATCTGATCTTAATCCATGCTGTTTGCATAAGGAACTTAAGTTGTGCTTTTGTGTCTGGAATCCTAAGAGCTAATATTAGGCTTTTTTGTATTTCAGCTCAAAACCCAAGATCAACCATAACGGTGATGTTGCCTGTACACCTGAGACTGAAACTAGTCTTCTGAATAAAGATGACAGATTAAAACGTCATTTAAAACTTTAGTTTTTCTCCAGTATAAATGTTAAGGCATCTCACAGTGGATTTGACCCATAAGAGACGGACATGTTTGAAATCATTGTGACAGATTGGAGTTTTAGCGATGTCTACGTTATGTTATATTTGAGCTATACTCTGGCGAAAGAGGCTTTAATACATCTCTGTGATGCATTATAGCAAGCAAGTTACCAGATAGTTACCAAAGCTGATGGGGTCTCATGTTACTCAGTATTGAAGGTATAGGATTTGAAATCTAGAGGCCCTGAGTAAGGTCATAATTGGTTGATTGGTTGGTTGGTTGGTTGGTTGGCTGGTTGGTTGGTTTAACTTATTTTAGTCATATCAAGGTGACATCTTATTTATGTTTGTGCTGGGTTTTACCAGTTCTAGGCTAGGGCTCTTAAGTGTCTTGCCTGAGGACGCTGCCATGACACAACCAGTGCTTCAGGTGAGGACTGAACCCTAGGTCTCCAGGTTTTTATAAATCCTACACCTTATCTATGTCATGGTGTTGATAAAAGAAATTTGCTGAAGGTTTGTCTTAATACCCAAAACCTGATAAGGGGGCCTGTGTGAGTCAGTGATGAAGGTGTACTATTATAAACCTAGAGCTGTCAGGTTTGGTCCTTACTTGAGGCACATGGTTTTTCGTATGAGTAACCATCGGCAAGAAAGAGCTCTAGCCTAGTACTCTTGAAAGCTAGACCACATATGAATAGGTGAGCTGTGGATGATGTGTCTGATGATATGACGGAAATGATGTTGAAAGTGGCATAAACCAATCAATTAACTAGATTGATGAACCATTTACCAAACAATCCCATGTTTAAACAACCCGAGGAAGAAGCCCATTTGAAAACATTGTAGGAAAATGAGAAAATGCTGGTATTCAGCATTTTCTCCTTTTCCCGTAATGTTTTCTACCCTTTCAAAGAAACGTCATTTTCCTACTTGCAATTTTTCATCTGCAAATGCTTTCAGTTTGGTCTGGTATTGAATTTTGTCATTTGGTAAAGAGTTGGTAACAGACACCCTATTTCCTGCCATTCTCTCACGTTGATAACGTTGGATTGTGATAATGAAAGCTTATAGCGGATAGACTCAATCTGTAGGACAAAGGATTAGATGAAATCATAATTGACTCTCCATTTACTTCAAAAGAAGGTAAAATAAGCTGCTTTGTGCACTGACCTTTGCTCTTCGTTTTTTTTTCTCGCAGATACCATTTTATCATCTGGTATTAGCATTAATTTATGACTCTTAACACATTTAAAGTTTACAGATTTGGAAATGAGCATGCACTTGTAGCAAACAATTTCTTCTTTTCCCACAATGTTATGTTTATACCACTCTTAAAGAAATTTGCCTCTATATATTTTTTTTATTCAGTAACTCGTTTTACTTATAAGTTTGTCTCAAAATAGCTCGTTCAGTTAAAAGTTAACTCTTTGGCCGCCAGCGAAATAAATTTGAACGTTCTCAAGGTCTAAAAGAAGATTTCCACCGCATTTGAAGATGACTTTTGTCATAGTTTAGTTTCAGATAGCGGATGGTGTAGATCTAAGATCAGACTGCACATTCTGTGCAGTCTGATCTTGATCAACGCCGTCCGCAAATGGTATTTCAGTCGCCGTTGGAAGTAACAGGATCAAAGCAACTGTGCTGATCAAATTTTCCACACCTGAGGAATGGAATTTTACATTTTATTTTCATAACTTTCAGGAATTCTTTATGGAATATTATTTTGTTTATTGTATGAATAAATTTGATTTTATAACACAAAATTAGGTTAGTTTAATTTCGTCCCTTCAAGATTAACTTGCAGAAGTTTTTAATTGTATACATAGTGAAAAAAAAGTTTTGCACCCCCTGTGTTTTTACCGGGTTTGATTTTCTGGCGTGAATAATATGAAATGGGGTAAATTTAGAATCCGGCTGCTGCATGCAGCTTCAAACCAGTATTTTTGCTTCTGAAATGGACTGACCTCAGATATCCCTTCACCTCACGGCAGCGTCTACCGGTGAGAGGTATGAGACGAAGACTGCAAGCTGTTATCCAAGTCCTAGGCGGAAGCCCGCACTATTGACTGTATGTGCCCTTTCTCTGTATGTCACTTTCGATCTGTCCTAAGGTCTATTTCGATATGAAATTCCCAGTTTTTTACCAAACGTAAAACCCTTTCGTTTATCTTAAATTCGTATGCATTATCTAAGCAAAAAAATCCTAATTACCAGTAGGTCAAGGCATACGTCAGTCCAGTTCTTTTATTTGGCAAAAGACTGGTTTGTTAGTGTATACAGCTGCCGGGTTCTAATTTCTACCCCATTTCATATTATTTACATAAGAAAATACTTCTCTAAAATCCGTTTTGTATAACAACTGAATCATGAGGCACACTGGTCCTTTGACATGCAGAAAATGAACCAAAAGCAAAAAGTTTCGGTCCAGGTCAGCCTGCGCAGGCTGACCTGAGTCGATACTTTTTGCAAATGCATTAAGCCCCCCCCCCCTTTTCACAGAGCATGGCTCATTTAAAATCGTCTCCCTCAAGAAGTGGGTTACTCTAAAATCAGCTTTTCCGTCCGTAGACGAGATTGTGTTGCCTCTTCTGCGTGTTTCAACCAAAAACTAGCTTAACTCTTACCAAACAACAAGTTTTGACTTTTCCAAATTGAAAGCATTTGCGAACCACAGAGTCAACGACCAAAAATAACTGAATTTTTTTTTCTTTTTTTTGTAAGGAAAACATTGGGAGAAAATGCTGGATACCAGTATTTTCTTTTTTTTTTTCCGACAATGTTTTCAAAAGGTCTTTCCATGGGTCGTTAAAACTCGAGATTGTATGGTAAAGGTATATAAAAATATGACGAAAGCCTTTCCACCACGATAACTTAGGCACTTGCAATTGCCATTAACAGAGGTGCCTACTTTTACACATTTTGTGTAGAATCTACTAATTTTGTGCTATTTTAGAATTTGCACGTCGTACAACACAAGTTGTACGATTTCTCGTTCACGTCGGATTTTTTTTTTAATTCTAATTAATTCTTTGTTCCGCTGATAAGAACCGATACAATCTAATAAAGTACACCCTATTGACTGGTTATCGGTATTACTACGCCAGTGATCGAATCGTGCGAAAAAAACCATTCAAAATGAGAACCAGAAAATTTCCATGAAAAAATGGCGTCGCAAAAGCGTGGATCACTGTCCGTCTCGGATGAAATTCAACAAAGCTCGTCGAAAAAGAAAAAATATCAACAAAAATTCTTGGATACGTATAATGAATTGGTTGTGAACAGAATCTCCCCCAAAATGACGAATAGTTATCCCCTAAATCGTATCGGTTGGTAGGCACATCTGCATTAAATCTGTTTACTCGTCTGCGCATGACAATATTCTTCGAAGATTAGATGTATTTAGTATGTATTTGAAAAATGCTACCTAGCGGAAGATAATGTCGATTTACTAATAAAGGAGTTATCGCCCTTTGAAGATTTTCTGAGCCGGTGACCAGGCAACCGATTGCGGTATTCGTCGGTCTACGGTACTGTCAGTTTCAAAAGTTAATCAGTATGGAAAGCATAGATGTCGGTCTACATTTGTTTGTCATTATTTTTCATACAAATGTGAAAACAGCTCAAACAAGAAATATCTTTTAAAAAAAATAGACAGTGAAAGAGATACTGGAATATGAATATTAAAACTCTTGTGGCTCAATATGAAGTAAAATAACGTAAAGTAGCCTCACGAGCACCCTAAAGACACTGGGGTATCGATTAGCAGTAGCAACGCTTGTTAATAGTGGTTTCATAAATGTGTGAGCAAATATGCCAGCAGGGGCCCGCCGAACAAACAATCGCAAATTAGCATTTATTCATTCTTCATCAGTACAAAGAAGTAGGTCAAAAAGTAAGCGCCGTATGCTACGCTGAAAAACAAGAATCTGGATGTACATTGTTTCCGCAAAAATAGTCCATTCGAATCGACGCTTCTAAGTTGACAAGAAATTATTGCATAACTGAATAAGCATGGCCTCAAAACGATGATAAATTGTTTAACACCAAAGGAAACCTGTAAGCGTTTTCCGTGTAGCTGAGTGAGAATGTGGAATTATTTCCGATACAATGACCGCAGACCGTAAAGAAACGCTCATGGAATAATTTTGTCTCTTTGCGACTTAACTCTTTACCATATGACAGAATTTTTAGACTAGTTCTAATTGAAAGCATTTGCAGACGGCAAAATAAGTGTGACACAAAAATTGAAATTTTGTTTGGAAAGTGTTGAAAACATTGTGGGAATAGGAGGAAAAGCTAGTTACCAGCATTTTATCCTTTTCCCACAATGTTTTCAAAAGCTTTCTCAGGGTTGTTAAAAGTCGGGAGTAGTATAGGAGGGTAGACCTCGGACAAAACGCGTTTTGTCCGAGGTCTACCCTCCCTGAGTGCCATTTTGTCCGAGGTCTACCCTCCCTGAGTGCCATTTTTGTCCGAGGTCTACCCTCCCGAGCAGAAAAAATGCCGCATCACTGCAATTTTGGCGTGATTCGGTTTCCGCGACATATGAATACAATAATAAATAGTCCGTTACTAGTCTCGGGAGGGTAGACCTCGGACAAAAGTAGTTCCGACAGTTGGTTCAGGTAGAAACCCTCGTTGGACTTAGTCTTTTTTGGAGGGCTGATCTTTCTCTCTTTATTACCGTCGGACTTAGTCTTTTTTCCACAATTGGATTAAAAAGTAGTTCCGGCTGATGTAAACAAGTAGTTCCGACTGATGTAAACAAACGTAAACAGACGTTTTGATTGGTCGAGACGTTTTCCCGCCAAAATTCGATGGGTTATTTCCCCTTTTCAGCTTGGATCAAAGCAAAGACCCTTGTTGGACTTAGTCTTTTTCACAATTGTATTAAAAAAGTAGTTCCGTCTAATGTAAACAAACAGGTTGGTTCAGGCAGAGCCTATTGTTGGACTTAGTCTTTTTCACCACGATATGGTTCCCAAGATAAAAGACTCTTCTATTGGTCTTAGCAATATTGACAATTTGAGAAAGATAGACTTTTCTTGGGGAATGGTTAGCCCTGAAAAGGGCTGTTTTGGAGTTTGTTTTTTCTCCTCCTCTTCTAATGACAGTATCCAAAATTTGTCCGACAGATAGGGCACTCCACAACTCTTCTTCGATCTGCTATTAACCTTCTTATTTTGTTTATTTTATGCATAGGCAAAGTGGAGTCATGCATCATGGCCAGTAGAAAGGTTGTCAGATACCATTTTGTCATCGAGAGAAGTAGAAATTGTACACTATAGTCCATCACCATTTCTTTAGCTGTCATCTATTCGGGAACCGAATGATTAATGTACTAGAAATATCATCGTCTTTTATACGTTTGGAGGCGACTTGACTTACTTATTGACAATTGTTGAAGATAGATTTTTCTTGGGGAATGGTTAGTCCTGAAAAGGACTGTTTTTGGAAATTGAACTGTCTTTTTTTGTCTTTTTTTCTCTATTGAGAACTTTTCTTTGTTTCTTTGGGTATCTTTTTGAGTTTGAGTTTTGGAATCTTTGGGATCTTGAAGTCTTTGAAGTTGTCGATATTTTTCCCATGTTTTCCCAATCCTATTTTTGACGGTGATACATAGGTGGGATCGTATCGTTGTTTTTTGTGAAGTTGTTCATCATCATCTTTCTCTATTTTTCGTTTTTTATTTATCTTCTCTTCCTTTGGCTGATGATCTTTCTCTGATTGTGTTTCCTTTGAGTGTTGGTTTTCCTTCGGCTGATTTTCCTTTGACTTCTGATCTTTCTTTTTTACAACTGATACAAGGGAGTCTGTTAGTCTTCGAAGGCTGGTTTTATCAAAGTCGAACTCCACCGGAATCTTCACAATAACAGGTGTAGTTGACTGTCTTTGCTGACATATTGTCTCGATGTTTCTGTTCAATGTTTTCAACTCCTCTAAAATCTGAGTTATTGTAGCATCTTGTTTTGAGATCATCTGTCGCATCTCTTCCTCGAATTTGTTAACTGGTGCTGCCATTGGCTCAATGAATGTCGAATTCATGGTTGACGCTAGAATATCTCCACTGTTTCCACTCTGTGGTAAGGAGTTGTCTAAGATGTAGTCGGTTAAGTTGTAATCGGCTAAGTTGAGATTCATCTTTCCCGTTAACAGTGTGTTTTTACTCGTACTACTCGAAGATCGAGAGTCGAATGATTGTAGAGAAATATCGTCAACGTTTTATAGGTTGGTAGGGGGATTGACCTACTTTGATACAGAATTAAGAGCGCGGACCCGGTCGGAAGCAGCCACGAATGATTATAACACTTACAGAGAGAAATGATAGAAATCTGGGGTACTGGCTAACCGATTGATCTGAGCTCTATTGCGAATGTAACATATCCTATGATTGAACGAAAACAACTGAATTCTAGTCAAGCAGAAATGATAATCTTTCGTTTTTTACATAGTTATACTGCTTACTTGCAAAAGAATGAACTATACTATATTAGAAAATATTGAGATTTTTTCTTAGAGTTATGCAGAATTTTGCTTGACAAAATTTGAAAAGATAGAACTTTTCTTAACGTTTGATAGTCCTGAAAAGGACTGTTTTTTCGAAGATTTGTATTTTTTAACCTCTTCGTCTATCTCTCGCAGCCTCTAACTCATCAAGTAACATAATAAGTAGTGCTAGGTTATGACGTATCTGGCGCCGACGAAACCAATCTTCTAACCAGTTCAGTATCGAATAATATGCCACTGATCCAAACATGAACATGCAAAACATTTTTTTATTCTCGAGTATTGAGAGGTAAAAAATGATTAAATGAGAACTTGACCGGCTTTCTTTATACGTTTTACAGATGAATTGACCTACCTCGACTATGAATTAACGTTAACCAATCGCTAGTTTTGTTATATTCTCTTTTGAATAAGTAAAAGATAGATGAAAACAAGTCTATACGTTGTGGTAGGGAATAAGGTTTTCTGATAAACTTAGTCTTTTTTGATAAGTTGAAGTAAAAATTAACCTTTTCTTAAAATCAGAATTGATTTGGCCTGACAATTTGAAGAGAGATAAAACTTTCTTGGTGTATGTTAGCCCTGAAAAGGACTGTTTTTCACTATTCTCTGTAATGAAATTAATTTAACTATCGGTTAACTTAATTTCAAAACTAGAGAAAAGATCGAGGATTCTAAACCTCCTCATCTGAATCTTCGGGGAATAGCTCACGCCGAAGTTCATTGATTTCTTCAACTTTGGCTTGGACATACTCATTATACATAATGAGTACTCCTTTGATTGAACAAAGTTGAATTTTCAGATTATATTGCACCGCTCTGCTTTTACACTTATCATATCGTTTTTCTATCCCACTCAGACGATTTTTAAGCAATTCGATCTGTTTGCACCCCTTTCTAAGTCGTCGCTCTGCTTCAAGCAATTTGAACCGTTTGTCGAGGGTCTTCATTTTTGAGCTCTGAGAGGGAAAAACTGATTAAAAAGAAAAAGAGCCCCGTCTTTTATAGGGTGGTAGAGGAATTGACCTACTTTGACTCGGAATTAATGTTATCCAATCGTTAGTTTCGTTATATTTCTTAATTCAGAATTGAGTTGAAGTGACAATTTGAAGAAAAGTAGAAAAACTTTCTTGTTGCATGTTAGCCCTGAAAAGGGCTGTTTTTGATGAAGCTTCATTCTTCACTGGTTGCGATCGAGATGTTCTTCTTCTTCTTCAAACTGGACCACAATGAAAGCTTGACAGCAATGATGACACCAAATCACTACACCATAGTCTTCATCATAGTCATAGAATCCCTCATCTGGTTCTGGACAATTGTGCTTTTCTCCAAGATGTTGTAGGATATGAAAGCATTTTCCACACTCTATTGCACATGGTCTATCACACTGTGGACAATAAGGAAAAAATATAAGCATTTTTCTCGTCTTGGTATACTTTTACGATTTCTTATTCGTGCTACTCGAGAGAAACGAGAGTCGAATGGTTATAGGAAAAGTTCACTGAATTTTATAACTTAGTGGAGGGATTGACCTACTTTTTTCTGACTCAGAATTAACGTAGACCAATCGTCAGACTTGTTATATTCTTTTGTAGAAAAGGAATGGCGGGGGTGGGAAAAACGGTTGATCTTGGCGGGTGTTTGGGGGAAAAACGACGATTCTTCGGATAGGACTTAGTCTTTTTTTGAGTCTGATACAATCAATCTTTCGATCTGAGAAATACGTTTTGGTTTTGACAATTCAAAGAAGCAGACTTCCTGGGTATTGGTTGGCTCTGAAAAGAGCCCTCAATCCTAAAAAAGAAGGAGAGAGTGGTTCTTAAAAAGAACCATTGTTTTTTTATCCATTATACAGGATATGCCGTGATGACAGAAAGATCTTTATACTTGACTACATCCGGCAACTCAAATCCATCATAACAGGCGACGACTTTACAAACATACGCCTCTTTACCATCTGCATCTTTTCCGATTTCAACAGGAAATTTCATTTCAAAAATTATCTTGTTGAAACCTTGCAATTTAATACTATCGCTATGTTCTACAGTAGATTTTACCATTTCATAAATTTCTGAAACGGAAAATCTTCTAGAGAACAAACTAGGCTGAGATTCATCCAAGTATCGTTCTGCATCAAAATAATGCTTTCTAATGAAATGCTCATGATTGAAGTACTTCTTATAGCGTAAATATTGCCCGCTATAATAAGATTGAGGCGGTGTGCCAAAACCCTGTCTCACAGACATATCGCTAGGATAAAAAAGATAGAGAAAGAATAAAAGAGAGGAAAATTTTTGCCAACATTTTATAGCTTGGTAGGGGGATTGACCTACTTTGATACAGAATTAAGAGCACGAACGAGGGTGAGAGCATGTAGATAGAACATAACGTACTATATGATCTCACATAGAATGTAATGATCTAGCTACATTTTCTAAGTCTGAACTTTTCTTTATTCAAGTTTTGGAAAGAAAATCAAAACAGACGACCTTTTTTAAAAATCATTTCTTTATTCATTCAAAAGTTCTTAACAATATCATGAAAAAACAGTAACGTTTAAAACAAACCAAATGTTCTAACACTATATTTCATATATACAAAGACAATTTATATACAAAAACAATGAAGCTACATTTTTATATACAAAGTATTGACAATGCAGTTCTTATTTACAACAATGACAGAACATTTTTTACAATGCAAATTCACAGATACCTCGATTTTTCCACTTGTCTTCATGTTCCACAACAGTTTTGTGCAATTGTTCATTGCCCAAAAACAAACTATATACACTGTCCAATCCACTATATTCACACGTTCCTCTAATTTCAAAGACGTTTTTGAATACTGCTTTTGCCGAAAGAGTTGAAAGTACGATTTTTTCTGTGACATCTCTATCAAATAGGAGATAGCCTTCCATGATATCCACTCCTTCTGCATTATCTCTTGATTTTGTATACCGTAAGTAAAAGTTAAACAGGAGTGATTTCATTTTCAGCATGATCAGATAACTTTCTTCTGGTCTTCCTATGATAATGAATCGCCATCGGCTTGTGGCTTGCAACTTCTTAGCGAAATAGTCACTTTTCCACAAACAAGCTGTCAAATAGCCTTTGATGGCGGTATCGAAGTCTGACTCAGTCACCAACATTGCAATAAAGTCGTGCATGCTATACATTTTGCAGGATGTCTCTCCTTTTGCAACTCCATTGTGCAATTTATCTATCCAAAATTTCACACATCTGAATTTAAGGTTGAATTGTGTTCCTTCATCGAGTGTATGCAGATGGATGAAATCTCTATAAACTTTTTCACGTAGCTCTATTGGCAAAGGTAGCATTTCACTTGACATGATTTTCACTTTTTGATAGAACCGTCTTACTTTGATTGTTCACTTCAAGCCAGTGTAATATGGTGTTGTCCCTTACAGTTATTTATACCCTCAAATCTTATAGGTCATAGAGTGCAGTATCGTTACAATGCAAATTCACATATACCTCGATTTTTCCACTTGTCTTCATGTTCCACAATAACTTTGTGCAACTGATCATTACCCAAAAACAATGGAAATTTGCTATCCATTTCACTATATTCACGTACTCCACTAAATGGAAAAACATGTTTTGAAATATCTTTTGTCGAAAGAGTTGAATATACGATTTCTTCTGTCACATCTCTATCAAAAAGAATATACCCTTCCATGGTATCCACTATTTCCTCACCATCTTGAATGGATCCTTTTTTGTAGCGTAAGTAAAAGTTAAACAGAACTGATTTCATTTTCAGGACGTTCAGAAAACTTTCTTCTGTTCTTCCTACGATAATGAATTGCCACCGAGTTGTGGAATCCATCTGTTTAGCAATATAGTTGTCTTTCAACAAACAAAATGCTAAATAAGCTTTGAGAGGAAAATCAAAATCTGTATCATCCCCTATCATTACAATAAAGCTGTGCATTCTATACAACTTGCACGATCTTTCTCCTTTTGCAACTCCCTTATGCAATTTGTTTATCCAAAGTTTCACACAGGTGAATTTAATATCCAACTGTACTTGTTTATCGAGCGTGTGCTGCTGGATAAAATCTCTATAAACTTTTTCGTCTGACATGATTTCTCACTTTTTGATAGTTTTCACTGTTTTTAAAAAGCGTCTTACTTCGATCGTTCACTTCAAAACAGTGTAACACGATATTGTTTCTTACAGATATTTATACCCTCAAACTTTTATGACCATAGGGAACAGTATCAGTATCGTTTACAATCACTCTTTTGGTGTATACAGAGCGAAAGGTTTTTGTCTGTGGTTCACTGGTCACTGTTCTGTCTTTATGCCTTTTGATTCTACAGTCATACTGAACTTTGATTTCTATTGTACGATCCAAAGCACATTTTGAATAGGTGCCGAAATTTACCATCTGATTTGTATTGTAATCCAAAGTAATTCCCTTGACTTTACATTTGCTTTTTTCTTTTCCATCTTTTGTTCTCATTTTGTAAGCGTAATTCTTGGGGCCTAATCCTCTGAAATGAGTTATTCTACAATCAGGCTCTTCATCGGTCCATTTTCCTAGCCTACTGTTAATGATGGGAGGGTTCCACAATTCAGGATCATGAATGTACATACAACTATCTGTATCGAAATATAGAACTCTATCCCCCAATCTTTCAAGAACGCTGTACAGTTCCAACCTTGCATAAGCTGTTACGTAGGATGCTACAATAACATTGGCTGTTGCATGTGTTTCGACAAAGTCCATCTTTTCTTCATAGTTGACTAAAATGAATGGACACTCATTGTCAAAAATTTCCACATGCTTTACCGTATATTTCGGGTCGGTAATCAAGTCAAAATATTTAGATGGTTCTCTGATGTATTTCGTCTTGCTCATGTTTTCACGCTGTGCTAATTTCCCCCAAAGACAGTTCAGCATAATCTTAGCAAACGATCTTTTACCAGGATTTTTTTGAATACATTTGGGGTCGAGACGAATCCCTTCAGCTTCCTCATACTCGCGAATGAATTGATTCTTTTCCGAGTCTGTCTGACACCAACTGGGATATCCACTGGCTTCTTGCTTAATTTTCAAGAAATTATCCACATAGCCTTTAAAGAATTGATCCGAAACAGAGTGGAAATGCCAGATTTCATACACTTGCATTAGCTGATAACCACAGTCGAGAGCTTTGAACAGTTCAAATGTAACCCAAGTTCCAACCAAGGATCTCTCTTCTTTTTTATGGTTACAAACGTTTGAGCTTTCTTGTGCACATTTCATACAGAGTGGAAACATCATCTTGTTGTTACAGTGAACTGGAAGAACAGGATGAAACAAATCAATTGGGGGTAGAACTTTGCATTTAATGAGCCCTTCATACTGACGAATATTCTTCATATCAATACTCTCAGCAGTCAAGATTGTGGGATGACCTACAGGATAGAATTTATGTTTGCAGACGTAAGGATACAGAGAGCAGATATCGATATACTTGATTTCCTTCTCACTGCTTTCCTCAACATCATAAGCAATTTTTATTGCATTGCATCTGCCTCCAGCCAGACCCTCTCTTGGTTCGATGGGGTCACAGTTCGGATATAGACTTTCAATGGTTTTTTTGTACTCTTTGTCCTTCTTCATCTTGGTATCGAATTCATGCTCCCATATGGTCACGATGTTATATCCCATTCTTTTGATGGTTTCTAATCGTTCAATGGTATTGTTGTACAATTCATCCATTGTTTTTCCATTGATGGGATTGATATATTTTCGATCCTTGAAACATGTCTGGCAGCCATGAAATAAATCCCCGAGGAATTCATAGACGGTGTTTGATTGACGGTGAAAACCGTCTACAGTATATCTTCCTATTTGAAATTCACCACCATTTTTACCGTGTTGAATATGAATCCCTTTTTCCCTAGCAATACTTTGAATCCATCGTATTGCTTTCATAGAAAACCGACGTCTGACTGGGTCTTTGCTTGAAATGATGGCTATTTGATTTTTTGGTAGATAATCTTTTCGCCAAATCTTGTTACAGGCGCCGGCGATAGTAAACGCCTCTGTGAATGGACAAATTCCACTCTGTTCGATGAACAACTTTCTGAATTCACCACATCCTCGTCTTAGGATATCAACATCCGATCGACAGTACATCTCCATCTCTTTTTGAAAATTGAATTCCTCACCATTTTGAACTTTGTCATTATACCAGACTATGAATTTCGATCGAGCCTCTTCAGACATTGAATCGGGCTTGTAATAAGACATATCCAAGTATGGCCCAACGTAATCCCAGAATTCATCTGTATTTGCCCAGTGAGGAAAGTAGCCTTTTTTCATTTCTTGAAGTCCAAATGTAGTCGGAAATTTTGCCAGACCAAAGTTCATAAAACTGAAGGAATCAATCAAACACACACCATTCAATTCTAACTTCAAAATATTATTCCCATTCATAGTCAGTTCTGGTTCTTTCATCCCAACATTGATAATATGATTGAGAATAAATTGACCATCATAACCTTTGAGATTATGGGCAATAGCTATGATTCCTTTATGATGCTTTGTAAAGAGCCAGCTACAGAATTGACTCAAAGTTTCTTTTCCTTGAAAAATAACTTCTCTTCCTTCTTCGAACTCACTACATGTGGAACAATGAAAATCAAGTGGTTTATCGATACATTCAGCACAGGCTCGGTGTGCAATACAGTAATTAGGAATATGTATCCCTGTATCTTGCTGACATTCAAAATCAAAGAAAATGAACAAAGGTTTTTTGACTACAGAAGAACTCGTCTCATCGTCACTGTCATGCTTCATCTTACTCTGGTAAGGCTGAATAAAACAGCGATGAGAGAAGTCAACTATTTTCTTGCAGAGATGACACTTTTTCTTTCCCTTACAGACATGGTTTTTCTTTCTGACAAAAAACTGGCCTCCACATTTTGAACAGAGTTTCACTAATTCACAAATGGTCTTCTTCTCTTTACCTTGAAGTGTTTTGTGTTTTTCCAAGCATTCTGCACTGAAAAAACATCTATGACACTTGGAGCAGACATACTCTTTTGATTTCGATGGACATTTTCCAGTACGAAAGCAACCTTTACAGATCTTTGAGCAAACATGGTCTTCCCGATTCCTGTAACGTATATCACAGAACTCGCAATAATAACCACAATCAAGAAATGATGTAATGGATTTGATGTAGTCATAGTGTTTTTGATGATAGTACAAATGTATGATTTTACTATTATCTTTCACTTTTGGATGTTCAAACACTTTTTCCATTCTCGATTGCTGTTGATGGACTTTAATAACATAGTCTTTTTCATACAAGAAATCTTGAATTTTTTTGTATTCTTCAGGTCCTACAGGTTGTGTTGACGAAACTCCAGCTTCATTCATCAATTTCTCGGCTTCAATCTTTTGAAGCGGTCTGTTTGATCTTTTGATGATATCCCATCTTCGATTCCATTCTTGGGTGTTTTCACGTTCATGGTGATAAATCCCCACAACAACAGCTCTTGCAAAACATAGATGATCTTCATTATTAATTTCAATAATCGATTGTTTCTTCTTTGCGAAAACTTTTGAATCCAATATTTCTGTACCCCTAACTCTTTTACCACTTCCACTTGGGGGTACCGTATGTGTGATATCGAATGTCATGTGACCATCGTTCAAGACGAATTTCTCATTCGACTGTAGAACTTTTTCAATCTCGTCCAATATAGTATGACTCTCCAACTCCTCCACATATAGAAAGGGTATATGAATCCCCATATCCAATGAACGGTGGTTGATGGTAATTCTGATCATATCCCTCGATTCAGCCTTTAACTTTTGAACGATTTGTTGGATAACATCGTCGAATAAGGCAGTCAGTTGCTGGGGTTGTAACTCATCGAATTTCTTAAAGCACGCCGCCAGCACACGGGAATCTGTATTGAATTTTCTTGACTTCTTTTTTCCCACTTCTTTTAAGGCGTATAGACTTTTCATATCCAAAGATTTTTTGTCTCCACTTTCTTCTTTCTTGGGTAAAAATAGCCCAGCATGACTTTCTTCTTTCAAAGATTTTTTATCTTCTTTCAAATTTTTTCTCTTTTTGGTTGACGGTGGAAATTTCTCATCGTTTTCTTCTTTCAAAGATTTTTTGACTTCACCGTCGTTTTCTTTTTTCAATGGTATTTTTTTTCTCTTTTTGGGTGGAAATTTCTCATCATCGCTTTCACCATTGCTGCTACTATCTGGATAGACTAGGATTCTTTTTCTTTTCTTTGCCGGTAGTAATTTTTTTCTCTTCTTCGACATCGGCTGAATTGTCTCATCGTCACTTGTACTGTCTGAATACGGTACTAACCTTTTAGACATGATTTTATGACCGATTGCGAGTCAAGTAATGTCCCAGAACTCAAAAAATCCTAGCTTTTTTATATCTTTTTTCAGACCAAGAGTGTATAAAAAGAGGTGTTACGACTGAAATCTTCATCATTCTTCGGAAAGATTTCAAACAGGACAACTGGTAGAAAAATGAGTGGGTTCAAGCTACAAAGTACAACACCAAAGAGAATGTACCTGTATGTTAACCCATACACTCACGACTATGAGATCACCAATATACCGTCAAGATATCAAGTCTACCATACTGGGAACTACGTGGGATCATTTCTATCCCACCAACATTTTGCAGAAAAAGATACCTATCGTATCACCAGAGTCCTGGATCAAGCAACATTCGACAAGCGCCATGGAGTGAGTGATATGACAACGAATATCTGTTTTACATGCAACAGATCAGGACATTGGGCTAGACAATGTCCAGAAAAAGAAAAAATGATGTGGAGATTCGTCTCTGTCTTCGTGGACCCCTACAGTCACGATGTTAAAATTTCGCCAACAATGGAAACCGGGAGAGAATTCCAACATATGAAATACGTTGGGGCTCTATTATCCTATAAAGTAGACGAGAATAAATGGAAGACAAAATCGTTACAGACTACAACTTCATTGATAGGAAATCAGATCGAGCAGGAGATCGAAAATATGGAGCATGATAACACAGAAATCAACGACACAGAAATCTGTAGAATTCAAGTAGAAATACATGATAAGCCGCAACAAAGTTCGCAAAAAAATAAACTTTCTTCAGAGGATACTCTTATACTCGATCAAAACAATGAACCCTCTTCGCTGTCTGGAGAGGAGCAAAACAACGAACAGATATCTCAGAAATCTTCAGGATCTGAAGAAAAGAAAATCAACGAGAAAAGAGAAAAGAAAAAGAAGAACTGTTTCTTCTGCAAAACAAAAAAACATGGCGCAAAAATCTGTCCAGATATTGTGTTGAAAAATAACAATGACGAACACAATAATGGAAACAGTAAGAGGAAACGCAAGAGTGAATGTGAGCCTGACACCCCGAAGAAAAAAAGAAAAACGTGTCTGTAAAAATGTGCTAACATTTTCAAAGAACTGTTTCAAAGAACTGTTTTCAAAAAAACGATTCAAATATTTCTACAGTTCAATGTTTCATTGTATATATTTTACCAGTTCAATGTTTTCATTGTAATGATTATTGTACAAAAGGTTTTAAATAAAAAAGTTTTAAATAAAAGATATAAAAACATATAGGACTTGACTTTTTTTGTTTTGACAATTTGAAGAAAGTAAAAACTTTCTTGGTATTGGGTAGCCCTGAAAAGGACTGTTTTTAAAATTAAAAAGGACGTATTCTTCACCATTTCAATGAAGGATACATTCTCATTAATTTATTCTGCCAACCGCGATGCTCTGTTGGCGGTATCAGTTCTGATAAGTCCGGGTAAATATTGCCCATCTTCACGATTGGGGTACGAGTATAAAACTCATACCCTCGTCTTGCGAAGAACTCGCGAAGAGCTTTATGCTTTAGCCTCTTCCTTTCTTCTGCCTCGTCTTCTTTCTTTTCCATGGCCTCTTGCTCCCATTTTTCTTTCATTTCTTTCTTATTCTTCTTGCTGCCAAACAGCCCACAGCAGAATTTCGATAACTTCATCGTGAAATGAGTTAATACAAGAATAAAAAATGTTGACTCTTTTATAGCTTGACAGAGGGATTGACCTACTTCACGTTAGAATTAAAAGCGCGAACGTGGGCGAGAGCATGTAGATAGAACATAATGTACTATATGATCTATCTACAATGTCTAAGAGTATCAGTTCCAAAAAAATGTAACGAAACTAACGATTGGTTAACGTTAATTCCAAGTCAAAGTAGGTCAATCCCTCTACCAAGCTATAAAATCAGTGAACTTCTTCTATAGTCATTCGACTCTCGTTCTCTCGAGTAAGACGAATAAATCATAAAGTAACCAAAGCGAAAAAAAGAATTCAAAATATGGAACAGATAAACCATCAAATAATTGATGCTCTCCAAGACTATTTAAATGCTGGTGAAGATCTGTTGGTATTAAGAAGACAACTCATAGCAGTTCAAAGACATCTAGAGCAGATAACACAGCCATACAGAGAGCTCGGAGAAAAATTACTTGAGCTGTTTATGCAGACAACAACTCCAGAGCTCATATTAGTTGACGTTGAACTCGGGAGAAAGATCACCACGAAGAATGGTACAATGACAATCACAAGAAGAACTGGAAGTTGTCCCATCTGTCATGCAAATTTTGGTTGCTGTCATTAGACGAGGAAAAAAAGACAGTCTAATCTCCAAAAACAGTCCTTTTCAGGACTAACCAAAACCTTAAAAAATCTATCTTTAACAATTGTCAATTTTGTAGATGTGTTGTTGTACTTTTTTGCAGAGAGAAAAACTTTTAGATTAAAAAATCTTGCAGAGAGAAAAACTTTTTTATCGATAGAAAAAATTTTTCAAATAAAAAATCTTGCAGAGAAAAAATTTTTTCAAAAAATCTTACAGAGAAAATTTTACCGATAGAAAAAACTTTTACGCTTAAAAATTTCGGATAAAAATTTTCGGATAAAAAATTTTTACAATTTTTAAAAAAGTTTTGCAGATTAAAAAACTAGGGACGAATAAAACTAGGGACGAATAAAACCTAAGATTGGGTAAGTCTAGACGAAGTGGTTTCCGGGAAATGTCGGAAAAAACCCACACTCAGATCATATAGTTAGGTAATGTCTAAAGATCATATTGCTAGGAGCCAAAGAAAAGACTAAGTCCAACGGTGGTAGAGAAAAATAGACGAACAAAGACGGAAAAAGCCTAAGTCCAACGATGATCTCTGGCTGAACCAAGCTGAGGAGGGGAAAATAATCCATATCGTGGTGAAAAAAGACTAAGTCCAACGTTGATAGAGAAAGGATAAGACGAACAAAGACGGAGAAAAAAAAGACTAAGTCCAACGATGACAGAGAAAAAACCTAAGCCCAACACGGTGATAGAGAAAGATTGAAAAAAAGACTAAGTCCAACGATGCTCTCTGCCTGACCCAGCGTAAGTAGAGAATATAGTCCATATCGTGGAAAAAAGACTAAGTCCAACGATAGACTCTGCCTAAACCATCCTGATTGTTTTACATTAGGCGGAACTACTTTTTTAATACAATTGTGAAAAAGACTAAGTCCAACAAGGGTCTTTGCCTTGATCCAAGCTGAAAAGGGGAAATAACCCATCGAATTTTGGCGGGAAAACGTCTCGACCAATCAAAACGTCTGTTTACGTTTGTTTACATCAGTCGGAACTACTTGTTTACATCAGCCGGAACTACTTTTTAATCCAATTGTGGAAAAAAGACTAAGTCCGACGGTAATAAAGAGAGAAAGATCAGCCCTCCAAAAAAGACTAAGTCCAACGAGGGTTTCTACCTGAACCAACTGCCGGAACTACTTTTGTCCGAGGTCTACCCTCCCGAGACTAGTAACGGACTATTTATTATTGTATTCATATGTCGCGGAAACCGAATCACACCAAAATTGCAGTGATGCGGCATTTTTTCTGCTCGGGAGGGTAGACCTCGGACAAAAATGGCACTCAGGGAGGGTAGACCTCGGACAAAATGGCACTCAGGGAGGGTAGACCTCGGACAAAACGCGTTTTGTCCGAGGTCTACCCTCCTATACTACTGTCGGGACTGTGTGGTAAAGAGTTAACTTGAACCTTTCCCACAAAATTCCAGACTCCATATGGTATTTGACCTTAAATAGGTTGAAAGCCTTTTGGAAAAACAAGAAAATGCTGGTTTGCAGCATTTTCTTCTTTTCCCACAATGTTCTCGAAAGCCTTCTTTCGTATAGTCGTTAAATATCGGGATTGTGTGGTAAAGGATTAAGTCTTTACCAGACGACACAATTTTTGATGTATTGAAAGCATTTGTAGACGACAGATAAAAATGAGCCATGCTCCGTGAAAAGGGGACTAAATGCATCTACGAAAAGTATTGACCAAGATCAGCCTGCGCAGTCCGCGCAGGCTGACCTTGGCCGAAACTTTACGCTATTGGTAAATTTTTTGTATGTCCAAAGACCAGTCTACCTCATGATTCAGTCGGTTGATAGGAAAAGTGGCTATTATGGATCCATAAGTATGTGATAGCTCGCTTGGTACCATGGATCACGGAGACGCATTAAGTCCCTTTTTGCCAGAGCACGGCTCAAATTGTTGATCTACACCAAAAGTTGAAATTTGACTTTGAAATTTTAGAACACGTCGTGGGAAAAGAAAAAAAAAAAATGCTTGTCACCTGCACTTTGTCCTCTTTTTCTTAATGTTTTCAAGCTGTGTTTTCTTTTTTCGAAAAGGTTTAAACACGAGATTCTTTGCATTTTTTTTTTGGACCGGTCCAGGTTAAAAGCATCTGCAAAAGACAATATAAATTTTATTCAAATTATGAACTTATACTTCAATGGGTAGTAAACATTGTGGGAAAAGGATATGCTGGTCACCAGTTCTTTTTTCTCTTTTCCCACATTTTTTTCAAAAGCCTTCTCTCCCAGGATAGTGTAACCCTTAGGCTGCTAAGCGCGACTTTCTGACCTTTCGCGGACACTGAAGATCAATATCAGACTGCACATAACGTGCAATCTGATCTTAGATCTACACTGTCTGATAAGGTGATATTTTGCTCCAAAAATAGTATCATTCGGCTTTTTATTGTCGGCTTGAAAGTTTTTATACCCTTATCCTGCTAAATAAGTGAAATCATATTTTCAAACCGTTAGTAAAAACCTGAATAATGCTATTTCAAACTTATTTTTGGGCAAAAAAAAAATCCTCTTATCGGACAGTGTAGATCAAAGATCAGACTGCACATCTGTGCAGTCTGATCTTGATCTACACTGTCCGCAAAAGGCCAGTGAGTCGCGCTGAGCAGCCTAAGGGTTAACTTATTTAGCAGGATAAGGATTAAACACGGGATTGATAAAAGGTCAAACAGGGAAAACAAGATCTATGTGTGGCAAGACATTTTTTGTTGTTGTTGCAATTTAGAAAATATACCCACAAAAAGGTGTCCATTTCTCTAAACCGAGCCCCTCCCAACCAAGCCCCTGCCCACCCCTTTCACCCCTTTCCAATGCAACTTTGTGTTTTAACGACCCTTAGTATAGTAAAGAGACTGTTGTTTAACTGAATGGTGTTTTACGTCGCTTTCAGCATTATTTCAGTCATATCACGGCGAGAGCTAACATATTCATGTATGTCCTGGGTTTCACCAGTTGAAGTCTAGCGCTCAGTTACTTGCCCAAGGATACTTTCACATAGAAGAAACTGTTGAAAACAATGTGGGGAAAACGGAGAAAATGTTGGTAATGCTGCCCCAGAATGGATGAACCGTGCACGCTATGCGACAAAGGGGTTTAATGCATCTATAAAAAGTATCAACCCAGGTCAACCTGTGCAGTCAGCGCAGGCTGACCGGAGTCAAAACCTTTTGCTTTGGTAAATTTTCTGCATGGTTAACTTTTTACCAAACGACATAATTTTAGACTGGTTCAAATTGAAAACATATGCAGACGACAAAATAAACAGGAATGAAAAATTAAACTTTGTTTTGGGAAGGATAGAAAACATTGTGGGTAAAGGAGAAAATGCTGGCTACCAGCATTTTCTCCTTTTCTCACAACGTTTTCAAAAGGCCTCTCTCTCAGGGTCGTTCGGGATTGTGTGGTAAAGGGTTAACCCTTTCCCAAACAAGCCCTGGTCTTCACGTGTCTGCAGTTCAAGTCTTTTGAAATACTGTGGGAAAAGGAGAAATTGCTCGTAACGAGCAATTTCTCCTTTTCCCACAGTGTTTTCTACCCTTTTTGAGACCTTTCTGCCATTTTTATCAAATTTAAAATTGTCGTCTGCAAACTCTTTCAATTTGGACCAGTCAAAAATTTGTCGATTGGGAAAGGGTTAAGGACCAGTCTACCCAAAGATTCAGTCTATTGTTAGACAAAATGGATTTTCTGGATACATAAATTATGTGATGACTTCCATGACGTAATGCATCACAGCAAAGTATTAAACCCCCTTTTGCCGGAGCACGGCTCAAATGAAATGGACATATTCTGTCAATAAACGGATTCCAGATTTACATTTCCGTGGCTATTTTTGTAGAAACATTTTACAAAAGATCAGAAAGTGTAGATCTAGATTAAAGATCAAACTTCTAGTTCAGTCGTCCAACAGAACAAAAAAAAGCTCTATTCCGTGTGAAAAAAAATGTTTTATAAAGACTACGTTGTTTCTCCACGTAATGTTCTCGCCTTATTAATTTTTGCCTGTTCGGTTTCTAATTTTCACAGTTTTTTTTTTTGTATTGGGACTTGAAAGGAAAATCAAAGAACGTAAAGAAATCTATTTCTGTGCAACAGAGATGACGTCATCTTGTTGGTACAGTTTACAGTACGTCCTTTAGCACCCATGGCCCATATTTACCAACCATTAAAAATGCCATGGCGCATATTCACCAGCCATTAAAAATGTGTTCTTGGTCTACTTATTGATTAAAAAAGAAATGCAAGTTCTGATTGGCTGAACCGTCTGTTTTAGCCAACCAGAATTTGCGTTACTTCCAAATGAAATACCTTGAAAGTTATCGAAAATAGTGGGTTCATACGAGCTCAGGTGTTATAGAAGTGCGTATTGAAAAGCCACGCCAGTCTTTCGTTGCAGTTAGCGATAACACTCGCGATATCAATATTTTTATCTAGAGATCTACGCACGTATTTTATTTTTCCTTGATCATATTTTTTGCACGGAGAATAAAAAACCTAATAAGCCATTGTATCGTTTCCGCTCTCTTTTCTCTCTTAACTCTTTCTCAAACAATCTCGAGTTTTGACGAACCCGGGCAAGAGCACATTGGAAAACATTGTAGGAAAAGTAGAAAATGCTGGTAACCAGCATTTTCCCCTTTCCTACAATGTTTTCGTTCCTTAAGAGACAAATCTTGCAGCTTTAAGTGACATTTGTCGTCACGAAATGTTTTCAATTCAGACACGTGTAGAATTTTGTCGTTTGCTACAGGGTTAACACTGTGACGTGAACAATGTTGTTTGCTGGTCTTCCCTTTCACAATGTAGTATACTGTAAAAACAACTGAGGCTGATCAAAATTAGTACGCAAGTACATGCAATACTAGTTGAACTTTAATCAAAGGACCCCGCACCATTACGAGTCTTTACAAAGAAAACATTTGATCCTTTACCAAACAGTCCTGACTCTTAACGACCCTGGAAAAAATGATTTTTGAAAACATTATGGGAAAAGGAGAAAATACTGGAAACCAGCATTTTCTCCTTTTCCCATAATGTTTTTCTATCCCATCAAAGACAAATCTCACCATATGAGCAATATTTAATCTGTCGTCTGCACGCGCTTTCAATTCTGAATCAGTCTAAAATTTAGTCGTTTGGTAAAGAGTTAAAAACAAATTCATGCTTGGGGTGTACAGAGGCGTAGCGTCAATAACGTACCATACGCAAAATACGTGTAGAAGAAAAATGGTAAAAGGCGAAACATTCGTTTATGACTTCGAAGAGCAACTCCATCTTCATAATTAAGCCTAAAAGTGCTAAGAAAGAGAAAAACTGATAGTAAAAAGCCAAATCCGTGAATTTAGATTTGTCTGTGATGAAATTATTTGCAAACGACAAATTAAGCATGGCTAAAATAATGAAAGTTATATTGGAAAATGTTTACATGCATTTTTGCCTCTTCCAACATTTTTTTTTTTTCAAAAAGCCTTCCTTCTCAGATCGTCAAAACACGGGATCGTGTGGTGAAAAGGTGAACCGTATTAGACCGACCAGTTTGTCAAGAACTTGTTGCTTACATAAGTTTATCTAAGATTTCATCCTTTTATTACCTGAATGAGGATCATCCTTTAGTTATTTCCCTTATTCCTCTCCAGTACTACATTGGTGCTGATAAGGGGATTACTTGGTTTTTATCCTTCATGTTCTTGCACTACACAGCCATGTTCTTGAGTTAATATCTAAACTATATTTACTTAATCAAAGATAAAAAGAAAGGAATACAGATAGGCTGAAAGGACCAAACTGTTATTTGGTTACCTTTGGTCTTGAAATGACAAGGGAGATAAATTGACTTACAGAAATGACCCCAAGTGGTGGAATGTTTCTTTGAAAGCGAGTAGAGAGGATTGTGAGAAACAAACGCTGTGCTTACCGTTATTTGCTCCTTTTCTCACGATGTTTTCATGAATGGCTTTCACCCTCAGGACTCAGGGTCATTAAAACACGTTTTTTTCTTTTTGGATGAAGATAAGGAATGCTGATAGTTATCATGCGTATCATAAGCGACACTTATTGTGTATGAATTGTAGATTATGTAAATAAGCCATGCTCTGTGAAAAGGGGGACTTAATGCATCTACAGAAAGTATCGACTCAGGTCAGCCTGCGCAGTTCGCGCAGGCTGACCTGGGCCGAAACTTTTTGGTATTTGTCAATTTTCTGCAAGTCCAAGAACCAGTGTACCTCATGATTCAGTCTGTTGTTATACAAAATGGATTTTATTGGAGTTAATTATTTGATGATTTGCTTGGTATCATCAGGGATTTTATATTTACACATCACGCAGATGCATTAAGTCCCCCTTTTGCTTTTGCCAGAGCGTGGCTCAGTTGTATATGGGCCAGGGGCCCAAATAACGGATAAAGACATTGGAAATCAAGAAAAGGATTCGTGGCAAGCTTCTACAAGTAAAGAGATGTGAATTTGACAAAAGTACAATTTTACACAACTATAAAAATACAGCCTCGCAGAACGTTCTCGAGTTATTTTTTCCCTTGGGGAATTAACGTGCCTACATGATAAATTATACGTCGATGAAGAGAAATTATTCCGACAAATTGAAAAAAAAATACTAAACACAATTTTTCCGTCGTGGAAAAATTCTATTTATAGACCTGCTGTGTCTATTATTGGATTCTCCCAGTTATACAGAGCGCGTGCCAATAAAAGATATATAATGGTGTCGTCTGCTTCGTTCTTTCATATTAGTTTGACATTTGCAATCAGATAACGGGCTGAATTATTACAGTTTTCTAAGAGCAAATTTAGGAGGATCATTATTTTTGTTCAGAAGGCCAGGTAAACAGAAATGGAAGGACATATCTTTAATTGGTAAGTAACAATTTTTTGTTTCTCTTCTGACGTCGGTTAGGACTAAATCTTTATGAGACGTGAAAATATTAGAGTTGTCCAAATTGAAAGCAATCGCAGACGACAAATAAAGAGTGGCTCAGATGATGAAATTTTTTTTATAGGGTAGAAAACATTGTGAAACAGGAGAAAATGCTGGTTACCAGCATTTTCTCCTTTTCCCACCATGTTTTCAAAAACCTTTCTTCTCAGGTACGCCAAAACATGGGATCGTTAGCTAAGGATTAAAATTAAGTCATTGAGAGCTGAATAAATGGTTGGACCGTTTCAATTCGATAGAAATACCTAAATTTTGCAATTCAGAGGCGAATTACCAGAAACTGCAAAAGCATGTCAGAGTGGTGGTTCTGTGCAAAAAAGCAAGAAATTATGTGCTAAGTTAATAGGTTATTTCTTACCATTATTTAAAGTCCCAGTAGCGGCCAAAAGTAAACTATGTGGTGGAAAAATACATTTGATCCATGCTCTGACAAAAAGGGGATTAATGCATCTCCACGATGCATGATATCAAGCAAGTCATCACAGTATTATGGATCCATAAAATCCATTTTGTATAAACAACCGACTGAATTATGACGCACACTGGTCCTTTGAGCAGCAGAAAATTTACCAATAGCAAAACGTTTCGGCACAGGTCAGCCTGCGCGAACTGCACAGGTTAACCTGGGTCGATTTTTTGCAGATGCGTTAAGTCCCCTTTTCACAAAGCATGGCTCATTTAATTTGTAAATCATAGTATATAAAAGCTTTGAAATTATTGTAAAGATGACAATCTATTTTTTGTTGTTGTTCATGATCGGTGCAGGTATTAGTCGCTGGCAGAAATAGAATGTTCAAAATTAGGTAAAAAGTAAACGAATAATAGTGACCTGGCAACTTTTAACCTAGTTTTAGATTTCATTTTTTCGCCAGCAACCAACACTTAGACCGACGGTACAATAACAGATTGTCACCATCACAATAATTTCCATACTTTTAACAGGTATGATTTGTATTCAAATGCATTTTAACACCCGTTTTCTTTACTTGTGGCAGCTACTGGACCTTTAAGCTAGTTTTTGGCTACTTTGTGCGATTTTGTAGTTGTTTATTATTGAACTTAATCTTATTTAAACGATCTCTATTTCTCTGACCATCCATCCGTAAAGATTCCCTATGCTACCCTATGTTAGCATATGCTGACTCTTTACATCCAAAATGCTACAATAAGATAACTTGTAACTGTAATAATGTACATGATAGCTTAAAATGAGATCAGACTGCATGCTCTTCGCATTTTACTCATTTCGGATAAGTTTTTCTTTCATCGAAAATCATGTGGTATCTAAAGTGACTTGACTTGCGATTTCGTGTATTATTCACCTGACGTCAAAGCCCTACTTTTTTAGGCGCATGTAGCTTTTTCGAATGCGTTGTGTGGTTGGTTGTTTGGTTGGTTGTATTGGGGTTTAACGCCACTTTAACAGCTAAGGTCATATCATGGCGGTCGGTGACGCACATGTGTTTCCTGGCTTTCTCACACCAGTACTAACACAACTTTCTTTCCAAAGCCACCGACTACTTTTCTCACATGCTTCAGCAGAGGTGAGAGGCGAAAATACGCCGGAAAGAAAGTTCGCCTCAACTGTGTATCGAACTCACAACCACCAGGTCATGAGTCCGACACGCTCACCACTGAGCCACCCAGGCGGGCGCGTTGTGTGGTAGTTCAACTTGCGGTTCTCAGATAGTGCAGTACGTCGAAAATGGGGAAGTTAATTCCGCCACATAAACGGGGGATATTGGATGACTATATCGCCTGTATACGTGCGGTTACGCACAGACTTTTATGTTATTACAAGTGGTATTTATTATAGTCGTAGATTTCTCAGTAATGGTAACATTGGTACATGTCAGTGCAAATAGGTTCCTTTAAACCTTTTAACAAACGACAAAATTTTACACCCGTCCAGATAATAATAATAATAATAATAATAATAAAATCTTTATTTCTTGAAGGTTAAAACATTAAGACAGAATTTCAAGAAAAATGACCTGAAAATAGAGTCTTTTTTACAATGTTGCCTTCTCTCTCTCTCTCTCTCTCTCACACACACACACACACACACACACACATTTACCCCCACACCCACCGAAAGCATTGAAAGATTGAAAGCATTTGCAGACGACAATTTCAATGTGGCTTAAATGGTGCATTTTTTCTTTTATATGGTAGATAACATTATGGAAAAAAGGAGAAAATGCTGGTTACCAGTATTTTCTCCTTTTCCCACAATGTTTTCAAAAGGCTGCTTCCTCGGGGTCGTTAAAAGTCGGCATTGTGCGGTAAAGGGTTAAACCATTTAGCAAACAAATCCGGTATTTTGCTTTTCAACAGCCCCGAGTAAAAAGGCCTTTGCTAAAATCTGGGAAAAGAAGAAAATGCTGGTAACAAGCATTTTTTTTTCCTTTTCCTCCAAAATGTTTTCCACCCTTTTGAAGACAAGTCTCATCCTTTGAGCCTTACATAATATTTCGCGCTCTGTAAAAATTGGCTTAATACATTTGCGAAAAGTTTCGACCCAGGTCAGCCTGCGCAGTCCGCGCAGGCTGACCTGGGCCGAAACTTTTCGATATTTGTCAATTTTCTGTATGTTAAAGGACCAGTGTGCCTCATGATTTAGACAGTTGTTCGACAAAAAGGACTTTTTGGATCCATGGTAACATGACGACTTGCTTGGTACCATCCATCACGGAGATGCTTTAAGCCCCCTTTTGCCAGAGCACGGCTCAAATGTTTTCAATCGGGACAGGTCTAAAATTTTGTCGTCTGGTAAAAGGACAACGCTTTTCCAGATAACATGCAGTTTATGAACATTGTTACAATAGCTGGATTTTGTCTTTGTAAGAAAGTATAGCAGAGAGAGAGAGGTGCAAAAGACAAATTTTTTTACAACTATTTGAAGGAAAAACTAACATATTTTTTCAACAGCATAAAAAACATTTGCTCCATTTCCCAAAATGTTTTTTCTTTTTCTTTTTATATCATAAGCTATAGACTGTAATGGACTGTAATGGTGCAAGAAAATAGCGCATTGCAATGCACAGGAAAAGGTTAACCCTTTACCACGCACATGACGAAAAATGCTTTATAAAAGTTCAAACAGTGTCGAAGGAGCAAATGCTGGTCATCAGCATTTTCTACTTTTTCAAATTGGAGTAAAATGTATCGTGTCGCCTGCAAATTCTTTCAATTAAGACTAGTACAGGATTTTGTTACAAGACATCATATCAGAAATAGACACAGATATTTATTTCCGTCACAAACCTAATTTTTGATTTCGTTGTTTTTTTGTTGCTTTTTATGCTGTGTTTTAGACGATATTTAAAAAAAAAAAACTGACGCTGCGAAACAATACTACTATTTCCTGATATGGAACATTAATCTCGGGTTTCTGGAGAAAAAGAAAAAAAAAAAAACAATTTAGAATAAAATGGCACGATGACGTTCACTGGAGAACGAGCTCCTATATTGACGTTATTACCGATATTAATTTTTTCCCTAGAATGATTTTAAAACTGTGGAGTTTAATTTTTTTGCTGAACTAGTAAAAAAAAAATCAATAATGAAATCAACATCAAGAAAAGTACAGCGTATTCACCAACCATTCTTAAGAACGTTCTTAGTCTTATTCTCCAGAATTTTCTAGATGTGAAAGTAACAGAACTTTTGATTGGATTGGTTTAGCCAATCAGAATTTGTGTTACATTCACATTTAGAAAATCTTGAAGAATTAGACTAAGAACGTTCTTAAAAACTGTTGGTGAATACGGGCCGGTCTGTTATTCTTTTGACTGAATTTTTACCTCCTCCACAGAAAAAAATCCCCTTGTTCTACCGGTATCGATCAAGATCAAGACTGGACCAAACGTGCAGTCTGATCTTTGAATTATACCTATCGACGCCATAGGCGAAAACAGAGGATTTTGCGGACGGTATCGATCAAGATCAGGGCTGGACAGAAACTGCTGTCTGATCTTTGATTCATACCTACGGCTACAACGGGGACCAGTTCAATTTTTCAACAACCGCCTGAACCATGAGGTAGACTGGTCCTTGGACATTCAGAAAACTGACTGATAGCGAAAAGTGTTGGCCCAGGTCAGCCTGCGCAGACTGCGCGGGCTGACATGGGTCGATACTTTTCGCATATGCATCAAGCCCCCTTCTCACAGAGCATGGCTCATGTATATGAGACATGCTTTGTGGAAAAAAAAGGGGTTTAATGCATTTGGAAAAAGGCTCGACCCTTGTCATGCTGACATGGGTCAACACATTTTGCTACTTGTATATTTTCTGCATGTCCTAGGACCAGTCTACCTCATGTTTCAGGCGGTTTTTAGACAAAATGGATTTTGTGGATCCATAATTATGTGATGTCTTGTCTCGCTACAAAGCATCACAGAAATGCATTAAACCCCCTTTCCCAGAGCGCCGCTCACATATGAGCCATGCTCTGTGAAAAGGGGGCTTAATACATCTCCGTGATGCATGACACCAAGCAAGTCATCACAGTATTATACGTCCCTAGAATCCCTTTTGTATAACAACCAACTGATTCATGACGTAGAATGGGCCTTTAACATGCAGAAAATTAACCAAAAGCAAAATGTTTCGGCCCAGGTCAGCCTGCACTGACTACGCAGGCTAACTCAAATCGATATTTTTTGCCAATACATTAAGCCCCCTTTTCACGGAGCATGGCTCATATATTTGGCGCTGAAGTATTTCATCTCCTCCCCTCTAAATGCCAAGCCCAGTAGCTCAGTGATGCACATAGCCCAAAATTCAGGATCGGAGAGTTCGACTCCAAGCTCTCCAAATCGTTTTTCGTGAATCGATGGTAGTTAAAGTAAAAAGGAAGCATCGAGAATCGTGTGCAGTCCGCGATAGGCAAAGTTTTTACCTATTGAACTGAAAGGGTAAAAATGGTAAGAAGATTGCATCTCGTCGCGATGACTGTCATCAATCACCGGAAAAAGATTTTCGACTTGCTGGAATTCGAATACGCAACCTCATGGTAACTTGGCCTGTGCAGAACCATCTAACTATCTGGGGCTCACTTTTTCTCCCCTTCATGGTTTCGTATTCACCAACCATTCTTAAGAACGTTCTTAGTCTTGTTCTCCATAATTTTCTACATTTGAAAGTACCACAGGTTCTGATTGGCTAAACCAAATGGTTTAGCCAATCAGAACCTGTGTTGCTTTACAAATTTTGAAAATCTTGGAGAATAAGACTAAGACCGTTCTTAAGAATGGTTGGTGAATACGAACCCTGGTGTCCTTCGTGGCACAGTGGTAGATTGCAGGACTCTTACTCTGGAGGACCCAGGTTTGATCTCCCTCGAAGTCCTTGGTTTTTCGTCACCGGGTAGTCTCCTTCGACAAGACATTTCAGAGTCCTATCAAAGTACTGATGAAACCAAGGACATAGATAAATACGCGAGCTGTCGCCGTGATATTATTGAAACTGTGTTGAAAACGGCTACAAACACTAATTAATTAATCGGTCGGTCGGTCAATCGGCAGGCCGGTCGGTCGATCAGTCAGTCAATTCTCCCCCCCCCCCCCCCCCCCCCCCCCCCCGCGCGCGCTCCATCTTCCCTGATATACATGTAGGCGCAAAACTGACAACGAGATAAGGAAATTTTTTACACATCTATATTTATCAATTTGAAGTGTTAAAATGTGCCATCTTTTCAAGTAGTTTCACATCTTAGATCACTAATGTTCCTGTTTTGCTCTCAGTCGGCCATTTCGCACAGTGAGACAAAAGTGGACTTAACACGGCAGAACCTTCCAGCTTTGGAGTGAAGATGTAAGTGAAATTGATATCTAGTTGGTACAAAATAACAGCATTTCAAACAAATCCAAATCGAAAACGTTTGTAGCCGACAAATTAAATGAGACCAGATTGTTGAAATTTTGCCATGGAAACGGTAGAAAACATTGTGGGAAAGGGAGAAAATGCTGGTTACCAGTATTTTCTCCTTTTACCACAATGTTTTCTACCCTATAAAGAAAGAAACCATCATTTCAGTTACTTTCAACCTGTCGTCTGCAAATGCTTTCAATTTGGACCAGTCTAAAATTTTGTCGTTTGGTAAAGAGTTAACCTGCTAGATAAGTTAAATTCAAACTTTTTAAGCCGATATTTAAACCCATAGGTTTGCTATGTCAAAGGTATTTTCTTTTTTTGTGCGGGGGTGGGGGGGAGGGGGGGGGGAAGGGGTCTCCTTTTTCCGGACATTGTAGATCCGAAATCAGACTGCACGTTCTCTGCAGTTTAAATTTTCATCTACACTGTCCGCAAAAGGCCCTTGAGTCGCGCTTACCAGCCTAAGAGTTCAAAAAGGGTTAATTCGACAGGACAATGCTGAGCTCTGATTCACACGACATTAGTAATTCGTTTATGAAATTATTTCAGTTGTGTAGCAGCAGGGATTCGGGGAGAGGGGCCAATCCCTTTTCTTTGTGTGCGGAAGACGTGGGGGGGGGGGGGGGGGGGGCGCATGTCACCCTCCCCAATATTGCACATCTTCCTAAGCGTGTTGTATTGTTGTATGCTCTTGATCTACTCTCTTCACACTACTATAAATAAGAGGTCGCGATACGTCGGTTGATTGATTGATTGATTGATTGATTGACTGATTGATGTGTTAACTCTTTACCACACGACAAATTTTTAGACCCATCCAAATTGAAAGCATTTGCAGATTTCAATTTCAACGTGACTCAAATGATGCGATTTGTATTTGATAGGGTAGAAAACATTGTGGGAAAAGGAGAAAATGCTGGTAACCAGCATTTTCTCCTTTTCCCACAATGTTTTCAAAAGGCTTCAACATCAGGGTCGTTAAAAGTCGAGATTGTGTGGCAAAAGGTTAAGCCGCTTTCAACATTATTTCAGTCATATCACGGCGAAAGCTCACATATTCGTGTATACACATGCCCTACGTTTCACCAGGACAAGGTTAGGGCTCTGAAATGTCTTGCCCAAGGATACACCCACGAAAAATTAAGTGCCTCCAGTAAGGCCCAACCCCGGAACTCCAGGTTGCGAGTCCTACACTTTACCACTGAGCCACGCAGGACCCCTGTTGTACCTCGGAAAGAAACTTAAAAAAAAAAAGAAAAAGATTTGAAACCAAAATTGATAATGAATATAACGTGAAAACATTGTGGTCAAAGGAGAAATTGCTCGGTACAAGCAGTTTCTCCTTTTGTCACAATGTTTTTACAAGCGGTATACCGACTGGCGAAAAAGGCCATCGGCAAGAAGTAATGAGCTATTTCACTTTATTATTTACCAAACGTCAAAATTTTAGACAAATTCAAAGCATTTGCAGACAACAAATTATTTGTAGCTCAACTAATGATTTATGTCTTTGATAGCGTAGAAAACATTGTGGGAAAAGGAGAAAATGCTGATTACCAGCATTTTCTCCTATTCGCGACAACGTTTTCAAAAGCCTTCCTGCTCAGAGTTAAAACTCGGGATCGTGTGGTAAAGGGTAAATCCTTAATTCTTTTCCAAACGACACAATTTTAGACTGGTCCAAATTGAAAGCGTTTGCAGACGACAAAATAAATTCGAATGAAAAATTAAAACTTGTTTTGGGAAGGGTAGAAAACATTGTGGGAAAAGGAGAAAATGCTGGTTACCAGCATTTTCTCCCTTTCCCACGTTGTTTTCAAAAGGCTTCTTTCGCAAAGTCGGGATTGTGTGGTAAAGGGTTAAACTGCTATACAATACAACGAAGATCTCTAGCAATTAGTATATACCGAAATATTGCGATTACAAAGAGCTTTTTTCTGGGGAAAAAAAAAAAAAAAAACTCACCGCATCGGACAGTGAAGATCCAAGATCAGACTGCACGTTCTGTGCAGTCTGATCTTGATCTACACTGTCCACAAAAGCGCATTGAGTCGCGGTTAGCAGCCTAAGGGTCAAGTGGACTAAAGGTTAATCATCCTATATATAAATTCCTATTTCAGTTTCAAAATATAAATGAGTCATGCTCTGGCAAAAGGGGGCTTAATGCATCTCCGTGATGCATTATACCAAGCAAGTCATCACATAATTATGGATCCATAAAATCCAATTAGTCTAACAATCCAGTGGTAGAATGGTTCTTTGACATGCAGAAAACGTACAAATAGCAAAACGTCTCGACCCATGTCAGCCTGCGCAATGGGTTGATACTTTTTTTTTTATTTTTTTTTTTTTTTTTTTTTTTTTTTTTTTTCAGATGCATTCAGCCCCCTTTTCACAGAGCATGGCTCTACTGTATGTTGTTTCATGAAACATGTTTATGAAACTTACAAGGAAAATGTCCTGTTTACTTGGTAAACTTTGAATTTTTAGTTTTTGCCCTCTGTTTCGTGACATCTTACTAATGTCAGTTGTGAAGAGATTCGCCTAAAAGATCAGAGGGAAAGTCCTTATTAATTCAATAGGGTCTGTTATATATGGACCATGCTCTATGAATATGGGGTTTAATGTATCTGCAAAAAGTATCGACTCAGGTCAGCCTGCGCAGTCTGCGCAGGCTGACCTTAGTCGAAACTTTTTGCTTTTGGTAAATTTTCTCCTTGTCAAAGTACCAGTGCGCCTCAGTATTCAGCTGGCTGTCACACAAAATGGATTTTATGGATCCATAATTATGTGACAACTTGCTTGTTGTAATGCACCACGGAGATGCATTAAATCCCCTTTTGCCAGAGAATGGCTCAAATATTTCATATAAACTTGCAAGCTTAATGCATGTTGATGACCCCTAGAGTTTACAGGGATGTTTTCAAGGGGATCAGCTGAAGGTATGATTCAGGAGTTAGACCTCATGAGGTAATCGAAAAAAAAATCGAACAGCGTTAACAATGAGTTTAAACATATTTATTTTACATCGATTGAGAAACAAGTTCTTGCAACGTATACAAATCACTCTCGATTCTGCTTCTCGGAAACTACACCAGTACTCGCGCCGAATGTGTGGGCCAATGAACAGTCCCAAAGTTGAAATCCACTCCCGGGAATCGAACTCAAGACCTTATGGTTACGAAGCCGATGCTCTGACTTATAACCACGGACACCACACAATCGCTAATAATCAATGTCACACATTAAGTTCAAATGGTTGTAGTGCAGCGTCTAAGAGTGTGGGATGAGATCAGTATTCACGGTCATATAGCCTGATCTTGATCTCCCTTTGTTCGAGAAAAACATATCAGCTCTCAGTACACAGGAAGCAATTGTGTGCTTGTACATAACAAAAGCCCCTTTCCCCATCATCATTACATTATGAGGTGAACAACAACAACTATTACTACTACTCCTATTACTACTGCTACTACAATAAGAACAACAAGTTCAACAACTACAACAACAACAAAAACCAGCAGTAGCTTTTAGTACTACGATACTTTTCACACTAAAGCTGCTAAGCGCGACTCAAGG
Source organism: Tridacna gigas (assembly GCA_945859785.2). Classification (NCBI taxonomy): domain Eukaryota; kingdom Metazoa; phylum Mollusca; class Bivalvia; order Cardiida; family Cardiidae; genus Tridacna; species Tridacna gigas. The sequence continues at coordinate 73,468,808 of OX244029.2, forward strand.
ACTTTTTGCGGACGGTGTAGATTAAGATCAGACTTCACAGAATGTGCAATCTGATCTTGGATCTACACTGTCCGATAAGGAAATAATTATTCTCCCAAAATAACTAAGAAATAACAATTTTGGGGTTTTTACTGTTGACTTGAAAGTTTCATTTTATTTATACAGGAAGTTAAAGATTACATTTGACCGATATGCGTTACTCGGGATTGGATACGCGTAAAAAGGCGCGAGTTAACTCCCTTACATCATTTGTCATATCTAATGAGTCCACGAGTAAAATTTTCAAACCGTTAGAGTGTATTTTTGTGGCCAGCGCAACCAACACTAACAGCTCCTTTTGCATCAGATTTTGAGCAGTACAGCTTTGAAATAATACTTAGGCTTTTCTGCCGTGGAGAAGAAAATTAAAATGCCCCTTGGTTAGATCTAGGTCAATAATCCTTTTACCAAAATGTTCTCGAAGTGATCAGCTGAAAGATGAAAAAAAAAACAAGAGTCCCCCTATTGGATGCCAAAATTAGGTTTCTGGTGCTTCTTCAGTGAAAATTTGAGAAAATAAGAGAATGCTGGTAACTAGCAGTTAGTCCTTTCCCCACAATGTTTTCTGTCGCATCCAGGAGAAATGTGGTTATTTGAAACACATTTTATTTATAGTATGCAAACGGCTTAAATATGAACAAGTTCAAAATATGAACCATGCTCTAGGAAAAGGGGGATCAATGTATTTGCAAAAACTATCGACCAGGTCAGCCTGCGCAGTTTGCGCAGGCTGACCTGCGCCGAAACTTTTTGCTTTTGGTCAATTTTCTGCATGTCAAAGGACCAGTGTACCTCATGATTCAGTAGGTTGTTATACAAAACGAACTTTAGGGATGTATAATACTGTGATGACTTGCTTAGTATCATGCGTCACGGAGATGCATTAAATAAGCCCCCTTTTACCAGAGCACGGCTCGATTATTGCTTTTTGGTAGACGGTTAAAGATCTTAGTAGTCATATATATACGAATTATTCTCTCTGTCCGTTCGTCCGTCCATCCGCCCTCTCTCCCTCCCTCCCTCTCTCTCTCTCTCTCTCCCGCCTCGCTCTCTGTCTGTCTGTCTGTCTCTGTCCCTCTCTTTCTTTCTCTCTCTCTTTCTTTCTCTCTCTCTCCCCCTCTCTCCTCCCTCTCTCTTTCTCTGTTTACCTCATTCTCGTCTGAAACTAATTCACAGCTGACGACTTTTGAGATTCTTTTGTTGCATGTGTAAAATCAACATGATTGGAGTTTAAGGTATAACTACTATAGGTGATGCAGTTGCAGTCGGAGCAGTTGCCCATAATGAGCAGTTGCTCTTTTTTCGACATTGCTCTGAACTCTTTACCAGATGACAAAATTTTAAACCAGTCCAAGTGGAAACCATTTGCAGACAACAGAATAAACGTGTTTAGTAAAGGGCTTAACCCTTTACCACACAATCTCGACTGTTAACAGCCCTGACAAGAATAGCTTTTGAAAATATAGTGAGAAAAGGAAAAAATGCTGGTAACCAGCATTTTCTCCTTTTCCCACAATATCTTCTATACCTTCAAAGACGAAGATCATGTTTCAAATAATATTTAATTTGTCGTCTGCTACTGCTTTCAGTTTTGACAGGGCTAAAATTTTGTTGCGTGGTAAAGAGTAAAATGGTTGGTAGCATGATAAAAGAGGACGTGTAAAAGTGGTTGTGTGTTTTCTCTTTACCAAACGATACCGTGTTTTACGAGCATACGAAAAAAGACTTTTGCAACCATTATTGGAAAAGGAGTAGATAATGCTGATTACCATCATTTTCTCCCACCCCCCCTCACAATGTTTTTTTACCGTTTCAAAGATAAATCACATCATCTTAACTACATTTATTTATCGTCTGTAAATGCTTTGAGTATGAGGTAAAAAATAACATCTGGTACAGACTTAAGCCATTTCTTCGAATTGACCGATATACTCGGATGTTGCACATTCCAATAGTCGATAATTCACCTTGTTTCTTGTAGCTGAAGATATTTGAAAACGACAACGGGACATTGTTTATTATGATGTGTAATTTCTCCTTTTACCTATTCTATTTTGTTTTCTTCCTGTCTACCTACTTTGGGCGCGGTTCTTTGACATTTATCTTTCTTATTTCGGATTCATACAGATGAATTTGAAATCAGGTGCGTCTAAAACAAATTAATTGACTGTCTAGGGTTTTCGCTTAGAACTGGACCGTTCACCATAGTTACTCAAGGCGAGTTGTTCTATTTACTTGTTCGATCGTTAGTTTGGAGTATGTGGCACAAAAAAAAAAAAATCGTATAATATCCAAAACACCTGATTAACTGCACCAAGGAGAGTATTTAGCGTGTTCTGAGTAAAAATTCAAAGTCTCCAGGGCTTTATTTTACGCCTGACTTCAGCGTCACTGGTCCATTCACTAGGTTATTCAATACAACCAGGTGAAAATTACCTCATTCGACCTCGTGACGTTTTAGACCAATCGCTAGCTAGGAACAAATCACATGACACTACGTCAATGGTTTACGTCAGGCTGTATACAATATCACCGCAGCTTAAGTATATTTCCGACATTGTAGTGTAATATTGGAGAGTGGTGTTTAATAGCGGCTGGTCCGCTAGTTATTGTGATTTGTATATTATTTTGTTTTTTATCAAATGAACTAGAACTTTTATCATCAAATATGGCACCAGGTCCCGTGGAAGAGCTGGCTCTACTTGACTTGGAGAGGTAAGATTCAGTTTAAAATCGAACTATCTTCAGATCCGTTAAACTTGTTCAGTCAAACCGTAATGGCTACCGCGCAGTATAATGTAGATAGATAGCTGTCGCATATAATCGACTGGGCGTTGGCGCTGTAATCCACGACTGACTGAACACTAACCGTGAGAAAAATAGTGAAATTTCGTACGTTTTGAAATCATAGCTTCGAGAGTTTATCGATCAGATTTGAGAGAAATCGATTCTGGACCGCTGTCGTTGTTGTGGTTAATTGTCCCTGAGACCTGAAAACCCAGATAATCCGGTCTAATCACGTTGGCCGGGTCCTTGACGGTGTTTATGTAAGGCAGACATAATACTGAACTGACCTTAACTCTGTAACAAACGAGAAAAATTTGGACTCGTCCAAATTCAAAGCATTTGCAGACGACAAAACAAACGTGGCTCATATTGAGATATTGGCAAAGGCAGAAAACACTGTGGGTAAAGGAGAAAATGCTGAAAGCATTTTCTCCTTTTCTCACAGTGTGTTCAAAGAGTCATTAAATCTCGGGGTTGTTTCGTTAAGGTCTCAATCCTTCCCTCATTAGTTTATCAGCTCTTGCAGCAAACCACTCTTGAAAAAAAACCAATGTGGCTACAATAGAAATTTGCTCGGTACGAGCAATTTCCTCTTTCGCCGCAGTATTTCTACATGCATTCATGGCTTGAAACTTAGTATAGATTGACATTGATTATCGGTATTTTACAGGGGTATTTAAAATTGTCTACTGCAAATCTGTTTACATATATTATGTGCAAATTCTTCTTTCTCCACATCATTTTTTAAGGTATTCATTATCTTAAACCCTTTACCAAACAATCCCGAGTTTTAACGACCCTTGACAGGAAGGCTTTTGAAAACATTGCGGTAAAAGGAGAAAATTATGGTTACCAGTAATTCCGTCTGTTCCCACAATCTTTTCTAGCGTACTCTATCAGGACAAATTCCACCTTTTCAGCAACATTTAATTTGTCATTTGCACATACTTTAGTCTTGGGCAACTCCAAAAATTTGCCGTGTTAAACTAAGATTAAAATTGTGTAACCCTATTTCACAGGGATGTTTACAAAAATGTCGTCTGCATTAAATTTATTTCAGGAGTTAAAAACTCAAAACACCCATTCAATGAGGAGGGATTAATTATTCCATAGGCCATTGTTTCGTTGAAAATGCTCAACTGTTACAAATTCAACAGTAGCTGTGAATTTCTTGAAGGTGGGGGTTGGGGCAAAGCAGTTACAACACAATCCCGAATTTTAACGACCATGGTTTAGAAGGCTTTTGAAAACATTGAGAATAAAGTAGAACGTGCTGGTAACCAGCATTTTCTCCTTTTCGCACCATTTTGTTAAACTGTATCACAGACAGATCCCACATGTGAGAATTTGAGCTAAATTTAATTTGTCGTCTGCTACTGCTTTGAATTTGAAAGAGTTTAAGAATTTTGTCGTCTGGTTATGAGTTAATCCTTTACCACACAATTCCAAATTTTAACGACCCTGGTAGAGAACGCTTTTGAAAACCTTGCGGGAAAAGAAGAAAATGCTGGTAACCAGCATTTTCTTCTTTTCCCCCAATGTTTTCTATCCTATCAGAGACTTGTAGCACATTTTTACTAATTTTAAAATTGTCGTCTGCAGATGTTTTGAATTTGGACGAGGCTAAAACTTTTTCGTTTGGTAATGAGTTAAGGACTCTAAGGAGGTTGATTTATATCTCTTTACTGGAACAAAGGAAGATTGGCCCGGACAACCACTTAATTTACCCTTTACCGTACAATGCCGCCTTTTGACGCCCCTGGGAAAGAAGCCTTTTGAAAACATTGTGGGAAAAGGAGAAAATGCTGGTAACCAGCCTGTTCTCCTTTTCCCACTATGTTTTCTACCCTATCAAAGAAAAATTGCACCATGTGAGCCGCATTGAAATTGTCGTCTGCAAATGCTTTCAATTTGGACAAGGCTAAAATTTTGTCGTCAGGTAAAGGATTAACCTTTATCCTGCTAAATAAGTTAAACAAAACTTTCAAGCCGATATTAAAAATCCAAATAGTGCTTTTTCAAATTTATTTATTTATTTATTTATTTTTAGAAAAATATCTCCTTATCGGACAGTGCAGATTCAAGATCAGACTGCACGTTTTGTGCAGTCTGATCTTGATCTACACTGTCCGCAAAAGGTCAGTGAGTAGGTTTTAGCAGCCTAAGGGTTAATATATTTACCTATGTCTCATTTCCCATGGAAGACGCCTCCGCTTTCCTTACTTTTTCACTGTCGATTTGCTACACGGGAAGCCTCGCCGGAAGGATCAGATCAAGATTAGACCGCACAAAAAGCCCCCCCCCCCCCCAAACATTAATCAGGTTTATTTACACCAAGTTAAAATGATACAATGGCAACATTTTGAAGTTTTTCATTAACTTGTTGATTACAGATCATTTGAGAGAGAGAGTTTAACTTTACAAAAGGCACTGGAAGGAAGAGACAGTCTCTGTTTCAAATGTTTAACGATGTTTCAACCTACCATGAACTGTTAAAAATTGCAAGTCAAACATTTGGAGATGTAAAACAATATAATATTGTGAGGAAAAAGGACTTATTTCTTGTTACAACAAACTGCTCCTTGTCCCGACAAATTTTCCAAAGTTATCAACTGCAGGAACACAGAAAGTCGTATTTTGTACTCTACTGTGTTGAAAATGTTCTCCTACGCGGAACGGAAGTTTACAAAATGATATAAAACATCGATTCCAGACGTTAATTAGAAACATGGTGGCTCCTGTTACTGCGATATTTTGAAAAACTAATGGAATGAGATAAGATAAAAGGACGAAAAATCTCGTCCATTAGAGAGCGTAGTTTTAGGATTGGTTGCCGGAATAATCCGAGTACAATGCCGTGGTTTTTTTTTATCCCTTATTGTGCCTGTCAGACTAATAGTTTCTTTTGCGGCTAGTGTAGATCCAAGATCAGACTGCACTAAACGTGCAGTCTGATCTTGGATCTACACTCTCCGCTTTGCTGAGACGATCAATTTTAAAGATTTTAAAAATGCAAATATTTTGAAAGCGTTTTGCTCGTTAGAAAACGTTCTGGGCTCTCAAGGTTTACGATGGGAGCCTGGACCGTTGCCCAAAGTTCCTCGTTACCTCTAAAATACTAATTACGTCAATTTTCAGGGAAACTTCCAGCCGAGCCCCGTTGGCTCTTTGATAATGTGTACGACTAAATAAACTATGGTTTATAGTTTGAACCCCTACTTGGCCAAGAAAATCTTTCATGTGATTGTTGAAAGTGAATTGGACAGAAATCATTGCTCTTTACTGATAGTAGCTCTTTTTTCTTTACTGTTTTCCTTACTTGTCGACTGCAAGTGGTGTAAAGAGACCGATTTTTACGATATCTGGTTTAAAAGAACGAAAGTTTAAAAAGATATTTTCTTTGTTCCCGCTAAAGCTGGGCACATTGAAAAGATAAGGAAGATTAAAACGAACAGTAATGCGAAAAGAACATAAATTTGAAACATTATAGCGAATACGTGTGAGCCGTGCTCTATGAAAAGGGGACGTAATGCACCCTCAAAAAGTACCGACTCAGGTCAGCCTGCGCGGACATGCGCAGGCTGACCTGGGTCGAAACTTTTTGCTCTGTGTCATTTTCCTGTTTATCCAAGGACGGGTGTACTCATGATTCAATCGGTTGTTACACAAAGTGGAGTTTATTGGTCCATAATTTTGTGATGTCTCGCTTGGTATAATGCATTATACGGAGATGCGTTAAGCCCCCTTTTGCCAGAGCATGGCTCATGTAATGTTATCGGTGTAAAAGATATAAGGTGGGAGAGGCAATATAATAATTTACTGTACAGGCAGTTTAACTCTTAGCATTGTAAGGACAACATGAAATGTTTTCTGCAGACAGTATAGATCATGATAAGACTGCACAAAAGGTGAAGTCTTATCCTTGATCTACAGTGCGATGGTACGAGAGATATTCACGTTAATTAATACGACCTACAAATTGCTGCAAGCGGGTTTTTAATCTACTGATTCAATTACTAATTAACACTCCACCGAACGATCCCGTGTTGTATCGACCCCGAGGAAAAGGCATTTGAAAATATTGTGGGAAAAGAAGAAAATGCTGGTCATCAGCATTTTCTCCTTTTCCCACAATGTTTTCTTCTATTTCCATCACAAATCTTATCATTTTATCGATATTTTATTTATCTTCTGCGAATGTTTTCAATTTAGACATGTCTGAAATGTTGTCGTCAGATAAAGATTTAAAGCAATTTAAGAGAGGTATAGCGTTGTAGGAGTGGCGTAGGCCAATATAATTTAAAGTATAATATAGCAGGTAGTCTTAATTTGTTTTAAACTCTCAACCAGACAATCCCTGTGTTTATACGACCTTTAGAAAAAAGGTTTTTGAAAACATTGTGGGAGATGGAGAAAATGCTGCAAGCCAGAATTCTCCCATTTTCCCACTATGATTTCTGACCTTTCAAAAATATTGAAAAAAAAAAACCCAAAAAATTCCAGTTATTTGAACCACATGTCTTCAAGTTGACTTTTTACCCGACAACAAACTTTTCAACCTGTCCATACTGAACGTTTTTTGCCGGCGATATATTGAATGAGGCTGTGATTATGGGGTTCGTCTTTGGAATTTTAGAAAACATTGTGGGGAAGGGAGAAAATCCTGGTTTCCAGGTTACCAGCATGTTGTCCTTTTCCAACCATGTTCTCAAAAGCCGTCTCCCTCACGAGCTTTTAATCACAGAGTGTGGTCATGCGGCAAGTATAGAGGGGCATAGAGAAAGGGGAAGAGAGAGAGAGAGAGAGAGAGGAGAGAGGGGGGAGAAAGAGGGGAAAGAAAGAGAGGAGAGAGAGAGAGCGAGCGAAAATTTTGGATAAAGGCCACGTAAAACACCAGACAACAAGAAAAGAATGTTTAATGATGGACTCGACGCCAGCCTTTCTCGGTCATCTTCATCATATTTTATCAAAGTTCTGTCATTTTGACCTCTTGACCCCATGGACAAGTAATTACAGTTGCGTAACAAGTCAAATGAAGGTTAGTTGTGTTTTGACTCAATGCCTCATCTACATACAAATATGATAGAAAAATATACACACCACTCTAACAAATAAGATATTTTGTGAAAAAAAAAACACGGACGACAGTGTAATAATCACTTACTGAACAATTTCTCTGCTTATCACAATATTTGCAAAGCAGTTGTATTCTACTTGCGTGTCAAGAGCTGATAGATTTAGGATAACTAGCTCTTTACTTTCATTTTGCCTTTTTTTTTTGCGCACAAAGCCGAAGAGTCCTCATTAAAAAAAATCTCGAGTATACGGATAAATGATCATCAGAATACAGAAATCCTGTCTCTTTTGCAGAAACATTTTTATGGAAGAACTGAAATGTTTGCAAGGATTGTACTGTTCTAAACAGAATTCGTACAAATTGTAGTAATGATCTAAATGAACTAATTCGGGTGGCGCCAAATTAGCTGATTGGTTCAGTCAAAGGTTATAGACATTACTGTGAGAAAAATTGCAGTTTACAAGCACCACTACTTTTTTAAGGATTCAGAATTATTTGTCGGAAAAACCACCGGATATGAGTTTGTACACATTTCCGGTGGAAGATTATATTAGCCCTTTACCACACAATCCCGAGATTTAATGACCCTGAGGAAAAAGGCTTTAGAAAATATTGTGGGAAAAGAAGAAAATGCTGGTAACCAGCATTTTTTTCGTTTCCCACAATAATTTCTACCTGTCCAAAAACAAATATCAGTTTTTGAGTCGCATTTAATTTGTCGTCTGCAAATGCTTTCAATTTAGACAAGTATAGAATTTTGTCGTTTGGTAAAGAGTTCATAAACCACAGAAAGTATATTGGTTGGTATGTCAAACTTTGTGTTAATTTTTACTCGACAAAAGAAGGATTAAAACATAAACTTAACAGTGCAGTATTACTAAGAATCTGAATTGGGTAACTGCTAGAAGTATGCTGTTTTAAAATGTTTATGTTTTTGGATTGTGCAGGTCAGCATATGCATGCACGTATGTTCGGTGTGATCTAAGTCTACGTTTTCCAGTTCTATATTAATGTCACATAATCGCAAGTAAATGCCAACAGATTTAGGAATTTCTATTTTCATAGGAATACTACTGGTTAGTAAATGAGCTAGATGTCACATTTTTCTGCTGTCATGCATTTTAGGTTGACTTTGTCCCAGGACTTTGTCAGCTGTAGAATCCATCAATTCTATAAATAGCCAAATTTAGCTTGTGACTCAACCCTTTAACAAACATCCCGTTGTTTTATCGACCCTAACGAAAGGACCCTTTGTAAACATTGTGGGAAAAGGAGAAAATGCTGATAACCAGCATTTTCACCTTTTCTCACAATGATTTCTTGCCTTAAAATGACAAGGTCCACATTTTGAATATTATTTGATTTATCACCTGCAAATACTTTCAATCTAGACGGCGTTTTAAACGTTTTCGTCTTGTAAAGAGATAAATAGCCATATTTTCAACATTTTTACCAAATTCCATCAATAAGCAGCGGTATATGTCGATCCATGATCACAGTGTACCTGTGCGTTGTGTTCTTGATCTATAGACAGATCACCCAATAACATGCCTTCAGCTATACATATGCACCGCCTTGGGCAACGCCATCATGAAATATACATAGTAAGAACACTGGCATGTATTCCGCTCATTTAAGGACTACATTTTAAATATACATTTAAGAAGATGGATTTTTACCTTTCTGTCTCACTTTTTTCAAGGAATGAATACAGAACACGTGACTTTCTACAAGAAAACGTCATGTTTAAAACAGCGAATCTTCACTTCTAATAGCTTTACGTAAATCCGTCAGAAACGTTAATGACGTCATTTATAAAATCCCCTCTTACCAACGCTAGTGTGTCGTAGTTGACGTTCCTTTACCTTCAATTCCGTCTGCTCGTTGTCACTGTTTTTTTTTTTTAAATCTCTGACATTTTAGGCGATTATTTTCATATTTTATGAGTATAAATTAACTGTGAAGAAACATTAATTAAGAGCGCTGTCTTACACAGAGATAAATTTTGTAAGTTCATTTCACCGGTGTAGGCTACATGTAGAATTGGGCTCCTTGTAATTTTGACTACATATGACGTTATGATTGATCTTTTTTAAACTAAAAAACAACACATTATTTACTACCTAAAGACGACAGAAATTAGGTAGGGATTAGAGGAAGCCTTTTTACACCTATCTCCGATACATGTGATGCATCTTTAACGTCCACACAGTGGCAAAATATGATGGAGACATTTTTTTTAACACGGGTAAAGAGGTAAAACCTCAACTTAGGCAGACTGTACGGTGCTAGAATGGAGAGTATAAAGTAGTCGAAACTGCTCATGTTTCTCTTTATTTGGAAAGTTCAAGAGTGTAGACCGTATTCACCAATGATTCTAAATTCTATTTCAGTTATAATTGCCAAGACGAACTATTTGATTGGCTGAGACGTTCTGTCTTGCCCAATCGGATGGCTAGTCTGGGAACATAGCAGTAGAACATTATTAACCCTTAGAGCACCGTACAAACCCCCAAACCATCTCCTGTCTACAAATAAGACCCAAATAAATACAATTTCAAGGTTTCCTTTGTCCAGAGTGGCTGAGATAAGTGGACAGTGTAGATCAAGATCAGACTGCACGTTCTTTGCCACGAAGGCAACTATAGTCGTGAAAGGCGCTTTAACCCTTTTCCAAACGATGAATTTTAGACTGGTCCAAATTGAAGGAGTTCGCAGACGACAATTTTAAATTTGATAAAAAATGACAGAAAGTTCTCCAAAGGGGTAGAAAACACTGTGGGAAAAGGAGAAATCGCTCGTTACGAGCAATTTCTCCTTTTACCACAGTGTTTTCAAAAGACTTGTACTGCAGACACGTGAAAACCAGGGCTTGTTTGGGAAAGGGTTAAGGGTTAAGCGCAGTTGTTGATTACGGCCCCACTGTATTTCGCAACAAAACGAATAGGGGAGGCTGCACATGTTCAACAGTCTGTTTTTTGGTCCACTTTGTAAGCTAAAAGCAGCCCAAACAACAGCAAGTGGTCCTCGATTTTGGAAAGTTAATTTTTTTGCTAAAAGGATTCTAAAATACATAAAATGTGGGAATAATAATGGAGGTCACAGATGGTTTGAAAACCGACCGGAGCTAGCAGTGAGCAGACAGAACTTGGCTTTGGAATTGAGAGATAAGAAAGCAGATCCACTGATAAGGCTTTTTTTCACTACCTGATGACGCATGCAAGCCTCGTCGAGAATAAAGTATAGGGGTTATATGGGGGAAAAACATGCAGACTTGTTTTAATGCAATTATGTACACAAGAGCTCCACTGGACTCCCCGCCTTCATATTTTCCACAATACTTTGACTTGTATTCGTCTAACAAAACCGACTGATTCATAAGGTGCACTGGTCCTTTGACATGCAGAAAATTTACCAAAAGCAAAAAGTTTCAGCCAGGTCAGCCTGCGCGGACTGCGCAGGCTGACCTGAGTAGATAGATTTTGCCGATGCATTAAGCCCCCTTTTCACAGAGCATGGTTCTTTTGTTGGGGCGTGCAGCCATAACTGTGATATTCAAAATAATCTCAAACTTTGCCATAGTTTTGTTCTCATTTGACCAGACTCTGTTTTCTTCATTTGTCTTGCCAAGGAACTGATAACAACAAGCTTTTCTGGGTACCATTCTAAAGCTGTATTTCAATAGTTCACTTTACGTTATGCATGCAAGCGGTCTATGTTTCTGTCTCGGTGCCAAGCATGGCCTATATTTCTTGGCATCAGTCCCTTTTTAATTTCTTTATACCGGCATTCTGAACAAATGGGTGGTATACAACGGGTCATATTCACCAAAATTTGAGCCATGCTCTTGCAAAAAAGTGATATGTGCATCTCCTTGGTACATTATACCAACTAAGTCATCACATAATTATGGATGCAAAAAATCCATTTTTTCTAATAACTGATTGGAGCTGGAGGAAGAATGGTCCTTTTACATGCAGAAAATTTACAAATAGCAAAAAGTTCAACCCATGCCAGACTGCATAGGCTGACATGGTTTGATACTTTTTGCAGACGCATTAAACCCTTTTTTCACATAGCATGGCTCATTTATAGATGTTGTTCTAAATTCGTAATTGAAGCTAACCATCCGATTTGCTGGGATGTTCTGTATTACAGTACGTAGGTTGTAGAAAACGAGGGTATTTCAAACTTTCACTAAGCAAAAGATGACGGCACAAAAAAAAAAATTGCGAGAAAAGGAGAAAATGCAGGTGACAAGCGAGTTCTCATTTTCCCACATTTTCCCAAAATATCAAAGACAAATCCGTTGACTTTAGCCACATCTTTTTTGTCGTCTGCAGATGCTTTGGATTTTGACGAGTTTAAAAGTTTGTTTTCTGGCAAGGATTGAGACTATCTGACTGTCAAAAGCTGAAGCTGAAGTCCGTACCACGTGACATTTACTGATTTAGTGGATCTCTGTCTTACTGTACTAAGTGCCTTTTTGCGCTGCTGTTTTGCCTAAGAGCACCAGGTGCCCTCTGGAGCTGTTTACAGTTTGACATCACAATTTTCACACTGTCTATGGTTGCTAAGGAATGTTGCTTCGGGAGGGAGCCCGCTAGTGCACTGGATATCTTTTAAATGTTAGCTCGCATGTAATATTGAATTATTGAAATAATCATTCTTGTGCTTCTTTTGCAAGAGATGGAGCCATTACAAAGGAATTTAAAGTAGTCTTGAAAGAAATATATATAACAGTATTCATTTGAGCTGCCCTCTGGCAAAAGCGGGTTTTAACGCATCTTCGTGTTGCATTATTCCAAGCAAGTCATAACATAAATATGGATCCATAAAATCCATTTTGTCTAATAACCGGCTGAATCATGAGAAAGAATGGTCTTAAATTGACATGCAGAAAATTGACCAACAGCAAATAGTTTCGATCCAGGTCAAGTTGCGCGGACTCGAGAAAGGATACTCAAAGAAAGTTCACTCGCTCAGCACTCGGCCTTACTGAAACAGCACCTTAAATGCTTTGAATACTTACCAAACAGTATAGAAATTTTAACGAAGTTGTTTTAAAAGGAACTGCAAGTTTTCTGAGGCATTTCTGTTTGCCTGTGAAAAAAAAAACTATAATATTCAAAACTCAACATTCAGATAGTACCGGATGTTGACGCGAGAGAGGATAATTATGTCGAGTTAACTAAATAGCCTATCCCAAAAACCGTTGATAATCGTTGACAACACCCGAGTGGCGATGTCTAATTCAACAACATTTTATATCACTGTCGTCCTTGGCACTGAATTCTGCAGTCAACACCATTCAATAACTCTCCCTGTAGAAATACAATAAAAAGCCTATCCCGAATTACGAGATAAAATTTCAATAAAGTTTTATGTGGAGGAGAGACGGATTTGATAAAAATGTACTACATAATACAGTGTAACAACTTTTGCAGCTTTCCTATTTCCTGTAATTTTTAACGCAGAACCACCTGTCGACTGTTGTTAGGCCTTGCAGTAGACCCGATTAAAAGCATTGCGGCGAAAGAAGAAATTTCTCGTGATAAGTAATTCACCGTTTTGCAATGTAATTGTCATCAGGAGTAATTAAAGGGGAGAGAGGGGACAGGGGTGGAGGTGAGAATAGAAACGAAAGACTGAAGGTCAATGTAGGGGGGGGGGGGGGTTGGATCTTCATTGCTACAATTTCTTTGTTGTAGAACCAGCATTGTATTCCTTTTGATTCTTTTCTGAAACTGGAACCGCATGAACCAGCTCGGTCCCGTGGAGTTGGAAGCACGTGTCGGTTTCTATTTTTAACAACAGTTGGCCTTGACATTCTTGAAGAGGAACATACTTAGTAGAATAAACAAAAGCTGCTATTATTTACTAATACTACGTTATATAACATGGTCTGGGAGTAACCCTTACTGAACTGAGTGAAATAAAACAAACATATTGAGTTTTGAAAAAGAACATGCACTGCAATTTCGAGTTGGTTTGGGGTCATATTTATCTCATAAAATAATGGGCATAGCAGATGCAGGACTAGAATGCACACTTTGTGCAATCTGGTCTTGATCTAGTATTCTACTGTGTTCGCAAACGCAGTTAAGGTTATACATGCAGTTTGGACATTAAAGATTAAACCTCCCTATGATTTTTATTTTCAGGTCAAACAAAGGCGCCTCAAAGCAGCGGCGAGATCAGATCAACGGCGAGATCGGCACAATGCGAGATCTCTTACCTTTACAAGAGTCTGCACGACAGAGACTCTCACAGCTACAGATCATGTCACTTAGCTGTGTCTACATTAGGAAATGCAACATCATGCAAAAATGTAAGTACATGTATATGAGTCGTGCTCTGTGAAAAAGGGGCTCAACGCATCTGCGAAAAGTATCGACCCAGGTCAGCCTGCGCAGTCCGCGCAGGCTGACCTGGGCCGAAACTTTTCGCTGTTTTTCAATTTTCTTTGTTCCAAAGGAACAGTCTACCTCATGATCAAGTCGGTTGTTAAAAAAAGTGGCAATTATGGCTCCTTAAGTTCATAGTCTTTCGTAACGAAATGATGTAAATCTGGAACAAAACGCATAGTCGAGAAAGAACGGTTGCCTTTTTGACTGCCATAGATGCAAGCGAAATTGACGGTGCACAAGACTTAAATGTTTTCATGTCAAAGCTGTTAAAAAAAAAAACGAGCCATGTTCTGTAAAAAGAAGGCTTAATGATCTGCAAAAAGTATCGACCCAGCGCAGGCTGACCTGGGCCGAAACATTTTACAATTTTCTGCATGTCCAAGGACCAGTCTATCTCATGATCCAGACGGTTGTTATACAAAATGAATTTTATGGATTCATAGCTATTTGATGACTTGCTTGGCATTATGCATCGCGAAGATGCATTAAGCCCCCTTTTACCAGAGCATGGCTCAAATATAATGGAGCTAGACGTTCAGTGGGTCGAGTCCTGCACAACGTGCCCTGAGCGTGATTATGTTGTAAATGCGACTCATAAAACACTTCGGGGCCAATTTTTCTGTTTAGATTTACACTTACATGCCATTTCATGACAAAGAGGTTATTTTTTGTGCGTGAAAATATTACCGATGATATTCTCTTGATGAAATAAATTTCGATCTTTCTCTGAAAAAAAAAAACCCAAATACTGTAGTTGTTTCATGCTTCAAACCCCTTTTTGTTGGGACTTGCAAAGCACAGTGGATCTCCCGGTATTTCTGTGTCAATGAGTTAGTTTATCAATCTATAAATTCACTGGTCGAAACGGTAAATTATGAAACCGTAATCCACCATTATTTCCCGATAGACTACCGAAAAGCATGAAATAAATACCTCTAACTGTGGGAGTTGAATAAGGAGATTTTTTCCAAGTATGAAATCGATTATCTTTCATGTGGTTACAAAAGTCGAATCTTAGGATCCCCTAATTGGCTTAGAAAACGTAAATAAAACAAAGTATTAACTAAGGCTCAAATAGTGTAAAAAAAAAAGATCAACAATTGCTTGCTTGCTGAACTTAGTTCCCCTTTTCTCAAAGGCCATCAGAGTTCGTGCGGTACGCAGGATGTTAATAAATTTAATGTGTTGGTAGAAAAGAACAAAGGACTCACAGAAAAATTAGATTAGAACCTAGAGGTATCATCAGTTGGGAAATTCGGTGAGATTTATTGTTTTGGTGAACTGGCGCTCTTCTCACG
Organism: Tridacna gigas; assembly: GCA_945859785.2. NCBI lineage: Eukaryota > Metazoa > Mollusca > Bivalvia > Cardiida > Cardiidae > Tridacna > Tridacna gigas. The sequence continues at coordinate 73,484,419 of OX244029.2, forward strand.
GGGATTTCAGATGTTTTGTATACAGGAAAAATGGTTGCGTGTGCAACTTAAAGACGTTTTTTGTAATTATGACCTGAAATCGCCTGATTTCATAATGCCAACGCTTGACTTGAGTATAAACGAAACTCTCACAAGTTGTAAAAATAAGTTTGAAAGACTGTTTATCGATGAAAACAAGGGGCCTTAAAAGATTCCTTTGAACTTGTCAAACTTTCAAAAAACTGCCCTGTCATCAAAAGAAAGATGAAAAGTAAATGAGAAACAGAATTCGAACGGTCGATGCCCGATTGAATCACATGTTCACCCCAGTGATTTGATGGTACCTCACAATAACGTTTGCCAACATGCCAACAACCACTTTTTACCCCCCCCCCCCTTACAAAAAAAGCGAGTTCTCTCTCTTTTTGTCATTGTACAATTTATAGATCTAGCAGGATTTTTTCTGCAGGTCTGACCAGTCTGTGAAATAAAGTTTTAGGTAAATCCCGAGTTTTGAGGAACCTAAGGAATAAAGCTTTTGAAAACATGGTTTGCAAAAGAGATAATGCTGGTCACTGGCATTTCCTGCTTTTGCCACTTTGTTGCCAAGGTTCAGTGTTCCTCAGGGTCGTTAAATCACAGGATTGTTTGGTAATGGGTTAGACTGATCAGATCAATTGTTGTCAAGTGGAAGCTGAGATCATCACCCACAACTATTTATTGCCGGATGTGACCTTGACCTTATTTCATATTGAACTTTCATTTTCCTATTGTTTCAGTGTTATCCGCCAATCGCTGCTCAGTGGACATCCCCTGTGAATTCTCCTTCGTAAGTATTTCTATTTTTAGGTACATTCCTTTATTGTTTATCCACAATTAGAAAGAATTTATTCAAATTCATTTACTGCATTTTTGTTTCAGGGTTTAATGAGTAAAGATACAATATTTGAGAGTTTCAGTTTTGTTGCGTCCAGGGGTTGAATTGGTTCAAAATGATTTGTTTTCTTAGAAACCTTTTTATAGCATTCGAGAGTAAATAGAAAAAGCGATTGTTTTCCATGAAATCATACATGACAGTTGAAGGCCGTATATGGGTACTACTTTTCCTGTCCTAGAACTGCTTTGCAATCCGGAAGCGGACTACATTATTTCAACCTTACAACTAAAGTAGCTCGCGAACTCCTAGTTCTTTTCCTTTTTAATCAAATTTGTAGCAGATTAGTTCGGAAACATTTTTATAAGATAGGTAATCAATTAGCCTGGGTTCCAGTCCGATCTTTCTTTTTTTCCTTCTTATACATGTATATTCGGACGTTACATATTGAAAAAATGACGGTAATAATTACGAAACCGATGAAGTTTTGTCACAGATCTATGCAGGCCGTGAAAGGAGACTGCGATTAGGACCGATCAAACAAATCTTACCGTCTGTAGTCAGACTAGTAATCGATATGAATCAAGATACAATAAACATTGTTGGCAAAGGGAGAAAGTACTCGACACACTGTTTAATATAGTATTTCAAAAGTGGTATAATGCAAGACAGACAAAAGAATCTGCTGAGATGAAATAGTTACAGTTTGCAAAAACTGTAAGACTCGTAGATTTCTCGAAGGTTGTGGATTTATGTTGAGTTACGAAAGTTTCTAGGATACTGATTGGGGAAACTTCGGTACTTAGCAAGGTTCCGGGGAGAAAAGTTAGACGCCAAAATTTATTACGAATGACTCACAGGATCCAATCACTTAATCCTTAGGCTACTAGGTGCGACGCAAGGACTTTTTGCGGACAGTGTAGATCAAGATCAGCCTGAACAGCACGTGCAGTCTGATTTTGGATCTACACTGTCCGATAAGGAGATATCTTTACCCCCAAAATACCTTTAAGATGGCAAAATTTTGGTTTTTACTACCGGTTTGAAAGTTTCAATTCAAATATTAAGCATGATAAGGGGTAATGTACTTGACAATAAATTTCATCCAGGTTGGAGACTGGGATAGGTTAATCAGTTTGCTGAAATCCGGTTCAATATTTCAAGGTTGGTTTGAACTCTTGCATTAAAATCTAGAACATTGCAAACATAATTTCTATAAATAGTAACATGCATTTCATTGAGTGCATTAGTCCATGCGATTTAAAGCTTCCTGCATTTCGTAGACGCAACATTGGTTTTTATAAACTTAGAAGGGGGGGGGGGGGGGGGGAGGGGGAAGACAAGAAGATTGTGGATCATTGGCTAAACAGTTTATACACATACAGAGTGTAAAAAAAATAAAAACCTGTTATTCATCTTTAGATAACAGTCATCTTTAAAGCAGAATAGCCAAAGCTATTAATCATCTTAGTTTAAAACACGAGTGTATAAAGTATTTTATAATGCAACTGGGACAGTTTTCAACTAAATTGGTTCATATTGTAAGCGGACCGTTTTCACAAGACGACAAAATTTTCGTCTATACCGATGGCATTTGCAGACGACAAAATTTAATCATATGTGGCTCAAAGTTTGGAATTTTTTTTTTTTAATTTTTTGAAATGGCTCAAAACATTGTGGAAAAAGGAGAAAATGCTGATTATCAGCATTTTCTCCTTTTCTCACAAATGTTTTCACAAGCATACTCTCATGCTCATGAAACCACGGGTTTCCCTTTCCCATACGACAAATTTTGGACTGGTCCAAATTGAAAGAGTTTGCAGACGACAATTTTAAATTTGATGAAAATGGCAGAAAGGTCTCAAAAAGGGTAGAAAACACTGTGGGAAAAGGAGAAACTGCTCGTTACGAGCAATTTCTCCTTTTCCTACAGTGTTTTCAAAAGACTTGTACTGCAGACACGTGAAAACCAGGGCTTGTTTGGGAAAGGGTTAAATGTAAATTTGATTTAGGATATGTTTGAAGTCTGCTAGAAGTACTGGTTCGAGGACGGTATACAGAACTGCAGTAATTAGCAAGGTTATGCTGTTGAAGACGCGATAATTCCTTACCTTTGTCACTACCAATGTGTCTTGACCAGCTTTTGCAGACAGCGTAGAACAAGATCAGACTGAACAGAAAGTAACTGTAGTCTTATGTTTTGGTCCCCACCGTCTGCCACCGCATGCTATGCATGCATCAAAATAATTTTTGTAATGTAAATCTCATTTTGGTGCTTTTGAATGATACTTTTTAGGTCGTAAGTGTTACCTACCACCCTGCACGTATTTGGAAAAAGCATTCCAAACTCTACTTTCTCCGAATTAACTCGCGCTGTACAAAGTTTCTTTATCTGTGGAGGAACCTCGATTTCATTATAAATTTTACTGTTCGAAAATAACACGACTTTGGGTTTTTAAAGATATCTATCAGAATTACCTACCCTCAGAAAAGATTGAACAATTTAAGTTGCTTTATCAGACAGTGTAATTAAAGATCAGCAGAAGGTAAGTTTCAGTGGCTTGCGGCAAGTCACTTCTCAAAACAATGTGATAAACGGAGAAACTGAACTTTACGAGCCACAGCTCCTTTTACCACAATGTTTTCACACCTATACACTCATTCACCCGAAATCATTTTGATTATGCATGGGCGGATTCAGTGTCGTCTGTTTCAAGTTTGTTTCAGGAGGGAAATGAATACAGTGATGACGTCAATCGTCATGCAGTCTGGTTTTATCGTGTTCACATATTCATATATGGGCATACAAAAAACAAACTAGTGGACCGTAGAAATATTTACTTAATCGTACACAGCTACCTGTAGAGCTGTAAGCCTTCATATGAATGTCGATTTGTTGAGACTTACAACAGTATAACACTGTCCATTTGCGACATTTGATCACGCCGTGTTATACGTCCTAGATTTTGTCAGTGTTTAAAATTTTGTTTTGGTTTCGTACTAAATGCTCCCAAAAAAACACTGTTGGGGATTTTGGGTACCGAATTTAATATGTCCGTTCGTACAAACCAATTTTAACGCGATTACCCGTGTCGCCCAAATCTTGATCTGTTTTAATGTCCAACATCTACAGTGAAAATTTGTTCGGCTCGATTTGATATCTGCAGTAACATAGAACGATTTGACTAAGAGCAAATTCTATTTTTCCCCCATGATGTTTTACGGGTATTAATGTAATAAACTTTAAATCATAAAAAGGGGATGTTTTCAAAGTCATTCGCCGCAAGCTTGTGTTTGGAGAAAACGTGTTAAGAGACGAAAAAGGAGGGAAAAAGAAGAATACAAGAAGTTTTACAAATGAAACGGCCCACAACTTTGATACATAAAAATCGAAGACACAAGCGCACAAGAGATTACTTTTTCACCTTAAGCCGTAAAGTATTTACAAAACAATTCCAAGTAATAACAACCAAAAGCGAGAAAGCCTTTGAAAATATTGTTGGAAAAGGAGAAAATACTGTAACCAGCATTTTCTCCTTTTCTTACAAAGTTTTCTACCATTTCGAAGACAAAAATCTTCTTTTGTGCTACTTTTGTTATATCGTCTGCAAATGCTTTCAATATAGCGGAGTCCTTTTGGTAAGGAGTTAAACATATCTATCCGGTGCTGCCATTACTTACAAAATTAATGCTGATGTCGACTTATGATCACGTTATATCACACGTGATACAAATGAGGAATATTCAAAAAGAAGAAAACGTCTGTTTGAATACATATGGGTAAAGATAAAAAAAAAAAGAAAGGTGGGACACATGCAATTGCTTGTAACTAGCAATCGCTTCGTTCCCCGCATCATTTATTCTTTTTAATAGCAACCTCAAACATTGGCATGGACCCAGTTGCATTTGTATGTTAATTGGTCTCATTAGATAAAGCAGATTTACCGAGTACAGAAAGTTCTACGTAGGTCGCATAAACAATTAAACATTGCCATTTCATAACGTTTATGTTGCATATATTATCCTCAAGTTAGGAAACCAACATTTAAATTGTATGCACGTACAGGGCAAAATTCTTTATACTTCAATATAGTTCTCGAAATCAACGTTTTATATGAAAATGAGTAAATTTTATTCATGTATCTGATGCACAGCGCGTCTGCTTAAGTGTACTTGAACGTATAATAAAAGCCAAAGCGGGGCACTGTAAATATGCTTTGGGCAATAAAACCATAAATTGTGTTATGAGTCACATGCTGAAGTATGTAGGCCATAACTTGGTATGTACCTCACATTGGGTAAAAATTAATATTATCAGTATTTTATCAGGTTCGATGATGTTTTACTGTCGGAAGGATTGTCCTATAGTTTCAACTACAAATTGGCGATTTGTAGCTCTAATACTGATTGTACTAAGAGTTTTAAAACCTGTTTGGTACATGACAGACTGAACTGACAATCTCGGTCATATTTTTACACTTCATTTGTAGAACTAAAGTTTTGTTTCCAGCCGGTTTAGATCTAGATCAGACTTCACAGAACGCTATGTGATTTTGGTTCTACACTTGGACTAGTTGATACTCTGTGAGACTTTTTGTCATATTCTAATGCGCCATTTTTTATTTTCCATTTTGCCAAAAGAAAGTTTTTAGAGTCAAACATCTATCATTAAGAGCGAGTTTCAATTTTGTCTCCAATAAATCCGGTGTCATTAAAGTAGACAATGTACTCACTGTATGCCTCTCTAACCAATTACGTAGAAAATATGCCACTTCCGGTTGACCTACATTTGGTTGTCGCGACAGACATTCTATTTTACACCGCAACCTGACGAAGTCAGTTTTAGTAACTTGATATAATCAGTCTAAAATACTCAGGGCAATTCCAAATTTAGATAGTATAAGTATTTACCTCCTGAAACAAATTGCAACAGACGACATTAACTCTATGCTACACTGCAAAATTTTGGACTGAAATTGAAAGCATTTTCAGGCGACAAATTAAATGTTGCATAAATAGTGATTTCTATAGGGTAGAAAATGTTGTGGGAAAAGGGGAAAATGCAGGTTACCAGCATCTTCTCTTTTTTTTCCATAACGTTTCCAAAAGCCTGTTCTTTTAGGGTCGTTAATACTCGGGATTGTCTGGTAAAGAGTTGAGACATTATTGAAAAAAACAAATAAAAATACAAGTGGAACTCTTATGCTGATAGGACAGACTACATGTACTTCCGTTGTCTCTATATTTTTAACAAGTAATCGGCGAGAAGACGCCAAAGTTCGTTGTTCAGAAGGCGTTGAGCTAAAATTTGCTTTAAGTCTTTACAAAAAAAAAACCCAGAGTTTTGGACTTGTCCAAATTTAAAGCAATTGCAAACGACAAATCAAATGTGGCTGAACTCATGGAATTATCTCTATATATTAGACAACTTTGTTGGGAAAGGAGAAAATGCTAGTTACCAACATTGTTTTCCAGTTCTAACATTGTTTACTAAAGTCTTTTTTTCTTTTTTCTCTCAGGGTCGTTAAAATTCGGGATTGTTTAGTAAAGGGTACAATATTAGTAAGGACCCTCGAAAGACTCTTTACTTATTTCTATTTTTAGGCTTTGACCGGGTTTATTCTAGTCACAACTCGAGATGGTAAGCTGGTCTACATCTCGGAAAACGTCACAGAATATCTGGGTCACTCGATGGTCGATATGAAGACGCAGGGGGACAGCCTGTTTGATATAGTCGATAAGCGGGACCACGGAACTGTGCAGGCGCAGTTACTCCATGGTATTGCCACGGCCGATGGGCAGCAAGGCCGTAAGACGTCGTTTTTCTGTCGTATGAACATGTCCCGAACGCTGAAGCGCCAAGGTGGATTTGGAGACGTAAAGGTTTGTTGTTTTACAGAATGAATATGAGCGGCGCTCTTGGAAAAGAACTCTGTATAGGGAAGGGATGAAACACTGTGGGAAAAGAAGAAAATGCTGATTATCAGCTTTTTCTCATTTCCCCAAATATTTTTAACAGCCGTGTTCTTTAGGATTGTTAAAACTCTGCACTGTCTGATAAACCGTAAACTCCCGCGTCAAATTTGCGCAGAAGGTGGCCTAGGAAACCATAAGTAATTCACATGAGTTGAGAGTATTCACACAAAAACTTTTTTTCTCAGTTCCTTCTTGTCACAATCCTATTATATTTCAAATCCTGCAGGACCCACCAAGTCATCTCCTTCAGATAAAGATGTTTTTTATAATGAAGACCTTGACTGCATTTGGGACTCGCAAAGCTTTGTGAAAAAAAGGAAGAAAGAAAAAAATCAATTAAAATGCAGTCTCTCCTTTCCCAAGAATCATTTCAAGACCACTTGTTTAAGACAACTTCAATCCTTCAGATAAGTTGAAGGAGGAATGCCTATTTTGATATTTCTGAGATAGTCAACTCAACTTTAAATTCAGACGAGGGTTTCATATCATAATAATCCAGTGTAAAAGGACGTTTTTTTTTTTAAAAAGATGAAGTGCGTGCTTTCAAAAATAGAATTTTAGATCTTATCCGATTCACGGATACATTTCCATTACACCAGATGAGATTTTTCATGTATTTTCCCACCTATCTTTGTCTGAAATCAAGCAAAATGCTCAGCACAGAGCACAAACGTGTTTTTTATTTTGTACAAAGGACGCTCTGGGAGCCATTTTGATAAGCTGTATCAAGTTTCACGGTTACATTTAAACTCTTTCCTAAACGACAAAATCTTGGACTGCAACAAATTGAAAGCATTTGCAGACGACAAATTACATGTGGACCAAATGATGGAACTTATCTGTGAAAGGGTAGAAAACTTTGTGGGAAAAGAAGAAAAAAAAAAAAAATGCTGGTAAGCAGCATTTTCTTCTTTTCCCACAATGTTTTCAAAAGCTTTATTTCTCAGAGGCTTTAAAACTCGGGATTGTGTGGTAAAGGCTTGACCTGCTAAATAAGTGAAATGAAACTTTCAAATCGATAGTAAAAAAACAGATAAAATTTGCTATTTCAAAGTTATTTTGGGGGAAAATATCTCCTTATCGGACAGTGTAGATCCAAGATCAGACTGCACGTTCTGTGCAGTCTGATCTTGATATACACTGTCCGAAAAAGTACCTTGAGTCACGCTTAAAGTAGCCTAAGGGTTAAAATGTCAAACACATTTCCAACTGCAGGCGACCTATTTCGACCTTGCAGCAGATGACTTTAAAATCATTGTGGCAAAAGAAAAAAAATGCGTACAATTTGCCACTATGTTTTGTATTTGAGTCATGGTCTTGCAAAAGGGGGGTTAGTGCATCTCCGTGATGCATTATACCTGCAAAGTCGTCACCTGATTATGGATCTATAAAATCTATATTGTCTAACAATCAACTAGATGAGGAGGTAGAATGGTCCTTTGACATGCAGAATTTTTTTACAAATTGCAGAAAGTTTCGAACCATGTCAGCCTGCGCGGATTGCGCAGGCTGACATGGGTCAATACTTTTTGCAGATGCACTAAGCCCTCTTTTCACAGAGCATGACTCGTATATAAATGTGTTTTAAACCTTGATTCACGTAAATTGTCCGAGTTTTATTGTTAAGATTTTTTCTCAACAAGTTTAGATTTGTCTGAAGCGATTGTGTTTCATGAAGGGAATGGGTTAAATTAATATTACATACACAGACATGCAACAAGTTGTTTCATAGAAAACATCTGCTTACCCTTAGACTATCAGATAACAGGGTGAATCTTCTTAAGCAGTCGAAACGGGGCAGAAAAAAATCCAGTTTCAATGATATTTTAACCCAAAATATCCTACGAAATACCGGTGCGTGCAGATAAAAGATCAATCTTCTCCTTCTGAGCAGCCTGATCTTGGATTCACACTATCGGGAAAAGCGCCTAGAATTGTCCCGAGTATCCTAAGGATTGACTAAGATGTCGGAAGAGTAAACTTTCCCAGGCTTGGAAGACCTTGTCACCCTTTGCACAAATTCTTTAGGATAATAATAATGTAAATCCTTAACCACACAATATCGAATTCTAACGACCGAAAGAAGACACTTGAAAACATTTTGGGAAAAGGAGAAAATGCTGGTAACCAGCATTTTCTCCATTGCCCGCAATGTTTTCTAATTTCTACCATTTCAAAGACAAAAGTCATACTTTGTACTACAATTAGATTGTCATTAGAGAGGTCATCAGACCTCTCCAACAGTGGTGAGTTTAAAAGGCAGACTGCCTCAGAAATTGCTGCCTACTCCATGCTTTTCTGCGAAATTGTTCTGTTACACAGTCTGTTTCGTCATGGTTTTATAAACGAACTGAAATAAAAAAAAAACTGAAATAGGAAATAGACGTGTTTTGTTTTTATACGACGGATTTCAAAAAGCATTTGTTATATAGATTTGATTGCAAATGACCTTTCCAGTAGCTGTAATTTTTCATTAAACAAATAAAGCTACATGTACATACACACACACATAAAAAGAATTTCGTTAAAAAAGAGAACACCGCGGGAAAAGATCACGCAACTTGAAAACGTGGGAAGGAGCTCACGTGTCTGTCATGTAATGCATAAGAGGTTCCTCCTTTTCACACAGCGGCAATCATATAATGCCTTACTTAGTATTTGTTTACATGTACCAAAATATCTTGAAATTAAAAGCGATAAGCTATTTGAAAACTTTGATGCTGACCTCTCCTGGCTTCTTTTTTAAAGAAGCCAACTTCTATAGAAATGCTTTCAAATTGGTCGCGTGTCTTGGAAATCTTGGACACCCAGCAGTGTGCAACGCTGTTAGGAGAGGTCTTAAAATTACTGACCGATATATTACTCAAGCCATAATTTAGATTCTATTAAGTAATTTTATAATTATATCACATAAATTATGAACAAACGCTCTCTAACAAATTTCCTCCCGTAATTGCGCCACTATCATTTTCTGGTTTTCAAAGAGAAGAGTTTTTGCAGGGGGCATAATCTGAATTCCAATCTGTTGACACGTCTCAGCTGTGGTTATGTATATACACACACAGTAACTTTATGTAAGCTCCGTTGAAGTTTGTTAAAAACTTGTTGCGTAATACATTTATCTTTGAAATACTGGACTTTGCTCTCTGAATTCAGGCATACCAACTTTGTCCTAGTTATCATAACCTGCCAAGTTTTTTTTTGCTGAAATAACTCGTTACGTCTTTCAGACGGTATTGTGCTTCTTGCTACAGACCTCTTTTGAAAACATGGTAATCAACCTAAAAATATTCCGTAACTTTCAATTTCCGCTTTATTCACCAACCTGTCTACATTGCACCCTTAGTTAGTCCTATTCTAAATTTAGAAAGTAACACAAATTCTGATTGGCTAAACCATGTGGTTTATGCGTTACTTTTAAATTTAGAAAATTCGTCAAGAGAAGATGACATTGAACGCGATTTAGAGTGGTTGGTGAATAGACGGATCCAGAACAAGTCTTTATCTATTGCAAACTACGCAACGGTCATGCATCCAGAAACCTGCTCGTTTCTTTTTTTTTTCAAAAAATATGAGATGCAAGCGTTTATTTTTTTAGTGCCAAATATTAACACTTAACCCTTTCCCAAACGACAAATTTTGGACTGGTCCAAATTGAAAGAGTTTGCAGACGACAATTTTAAATTTGATGAAAATGGCAGAAAGGTCTCAAATAGGGTAGGAAACACTGTGGGAAAAGGAGAAATTGCTCGTTACGAGCAATTTCTCCTTTTCCCACAGTGTTTTCAAAAGACTTGTACTACAGACACGTGAAAACCAGGGCTTGTTTGGGAAAGAGTTAAGCTGCTGAATAAATGAAACGAAAATCTCCACTTAATAGTAGAAGCCCAAACATTGCGTTTTCCAAGTTGATTTCACCGGAAACAAAATACCGTAACGGACAGTGTAGATCAAAGATCAGACTGCGCGTTCTGTGCAGTCTGATCTTGATCTACACTGTCCGCAAAAGGTCAGTGGGTCGCGATAAGCAGCTTAAGGGTTAATATAAACAAGACGATTTTCGACGTCTGAAAATACAGTCAACTGTAATTCAGAACAATTTTAATCTCATGGACTTGACCAAAACAGCGTAAGGTGAAGATTCAATATCAGACAGTGCAGTCTAATCTGTACCGTCCACGAAAAGTTCCTTACTTTTCTTGTGGAGCTAGGTAGATCAAAGCAGCTGATAGAAGACTTCAAACGTTATGCAAGAGATTCATTATCAAACTATCACAAGTTATGCATGCCCTGAAGTCGTGAAACCCTCTTCCTTTTCGGGTGGGAGGAGGTAGACGTGTTTAGATCAGAAACTAACCTTTATGCGCTTAGACTTTGAACGTGGAAATTGTTTAGACATGTTTTAGTAAGACTTTGATTGCAACATGCACGTGAGAAGGATAAGAACGAGAGCACAGAGGATTGTAATACGTGGGAGCCATGCTCTGTGATGCTTGATGCATCTGCAAAAAGTATCGACCCAGGTCGGCCTGCGCAGTCCGCGTTTTGCCAGAATATAGCTCAAATATATATTTTTCAAAGAGTGAAGACTCGTAGACAAACGGTAACAAGTCTATCCACAACGTTGGTGTCCTGCTTTTCTTTTTCTGGATCTTTTCTTCCTTTTGTGGAATAGTTTAACTAAAGAAAGCTACGTTCATGAAAAGGCAAATACTGTTGGCGGCAACTGTATGGAGGTATTGATAACATGAGTAAACCTGTTGCGCAATTATTTGATGAAAGAAAGTGACCCAGTCTAACACTTTTGGTGCTGGTAGCTCAGTAGTAATGCACAAGGCTCGTAATCTAGGTAGTTATGTATTCGAATCCCGGCTCGCTTATATTCCTTTGAGAGGACTGTAGAGTTATCGCCAAAGGGTCAAGTCCTAGTTCTGAGTTTATGTTGAAATGTCGTTAATTCTTTCCTTACCAAGGACGACAGAAAAAGCTTGTGTGGACGGGGTAGATCAAGATCAGACTGCACAGGACGTGCAATCTGTCATCTGATCTACACTGTCCACTACTTTTTTCTACATTATGGCCGAACTGTCTCTTCATCTTGAAATTAAACAACAGACGAGCAAACAAACAAACGAAGAAAGGGGTCTCCTAACGTCTATCAAATGTGGCGCGAATAGAAATCCGAAATTTGAGACAAAAAGCGATAGAATGAGAGTGTCAATAGCTCTTTTTCAGCGAGAGCATTTCCATGGTAATCGGTATCAAATTATCAAACAATGCGTGGGCAACTACGTTAAAACTAAAATGACTGTAGCAACGGCGACTGACTTTTTTTTCTCGTTAATTCTGCCGAATCCTTTATGCGCCTTCTACAACTACTGTTGCCTCTGTGGCAAGTGTAGATCAAGATCAGACTGCACAAAACGTGCAGTCTGATCTTTGATCTACACTTTCCGTTTTGTTGATACATAGACAAGAGCAACCATTAAATTTCAATTATTTGGGTTTTATTTGTGCACGAAGATGTCTTCGGTTTTTTTTTATTTTCATGGCGCTCTTAGGGGTAATAAACTTGCAGTTAACTTTTACAACGAATCGATTTCGTTAAATTTCTTGGTACTTTACTCTTTACCAGACAACAAATTCTAGACTGGTCCAGATTGAAAGTATTTGCAGACGACAAACTAAACGTTGCATAAATTTGGAAATTTTTCTTTGAAAGACTAGAAAACATTGTGGGAAAAGGAGAAAATGCTGGTTACCAACATTTTCTCCTTTTCCCACCATGTTTTCAGAAGTCCTTTTCCTTGAAAGTCGTTAAAACTTGGGATTGTGTAGTAAAAGGTTAAATGCAATATGATTGGAGCTGTCTATCGCAAAGCGGACAGTCAAGATAAAACTTCACAAAAACATGTGCAGTCTGATCTTGGTCCTTACTCTTCGCAGGATTCTTCCATGATCATATTGCGAATAACACAGGCTAGAGTTAACACCTGGTAACCATAGTAACATAAAATTGCAAGCTATCGTAAAGTGTCAGGGGAAATATAGTAAGGCAAATTCTCTCTATTTAGACAGTATTAGAACTTTAAATGAAGCACTTATTTTAATAACAAGTAAGAAAGAAATTGTGCAAAAGTGAACTAGTCAAGAAATTTCTTGAAAAAAAAAATCAAAGCAGATTCTACTTCAGTTATCTCTGGCAGTTCATAGCCCTTGTCTAGTACTGGTTAAACCCAGCAAAAGAATGAACTGGCAATCTGTCGTAGTGATTTTATTGCAAAAAACGAGGTAAAATACAAGTCAAAACGTGAAAGTTTTGAAGAACATACTTTTTTTCACGCAAATCTGAAAAATAACGGGAGGCCGTGTACATATGGCGCTACTTAGGTTGCTCGAATCAATCCATCATTTTGTGGTAGATGGCTGACATATACAAGCATATAAAACACTTACTCACTGTAGTTTGCAGTGCGTAATGAAGATATATGTCTTTTGGTATCAACCACAGTTACAATCTTGACTGGGTGTTTCCGCCATCAATCATTTACGGTGGAGAAACTTGCGTTTTTCACTGACTCTCTGCAATGCTATGAGCAATTTTAAGGACTTTTGCGGACATTGTAGATCCAAGATCAGACTGCACAGAACGTGCAGTCTGATCTTGGATCTACATTGTCTGATACTGTGAATGATACCCTAGCCAAAGACAGACTTGAGATTTTTAATGTTTTGGTAATGACAGCCCACTAAAATGATAAGCAGTCTTTAAGTTGATTTTTAAAAAGCTCATGGAAAACATCTCGCATTTTTTAGTGAAATTCGGCTTTTTATGGACAATGAAAATCAATATAAGACTACACAGGAAGCGCAGTCTGATCGAAGATTGACAATGTGCATTGAATTTTAATGGTTCGGAATAATCTCTTCTTCTGTAGCATAAAAACTGTGATTTTGTGGTGGATGGTTGAAAATTTTTTGCGTCCAATCTAATAAATTCGATTTTTCTGGGGGTTTAAAAGTAGAGTTCCACAACAATAGAAGATGAACTTTGTCACTGTTTAGCAACAAGTAACGAACGTTCAGATCCAAGATCAGGCTGCACGGCTTGTGCAGTCTGATCTTAATATACATCCGTCCGCAAAAGCTAGTTAAGTCGCTACTGGAAACGAAAGAGATAAAGGAACTTTCCTGTTGACAAAAGTATGATTGTTGTTAAAACAGTTAAAATTTTTACATGATTAATAATTCTAGACAGATATATTGTTAAAAAAAAATGTATATACAAAGGCCTTTCTTGTATATGATATGTGTCTCTCATAAATCTACCTGCCATTTGCATATAGCGCCATTAAAAATGTCACAGTGAACATGTTGTTTAGTTTTGCCAAGTATTCAATCCTCTCTTCTTGCAGATAAATTTTTGACGGGATATACTCTAGATAACTTTCGACAGCACCGAAATAATTTGAAAAATTCTTCCTTTTGACTCTTTTTTCGACACTGTATTGTAGTTTTGACAGTGCGTCCGCAGAGGCAAATATAGTTAACTTAAACGTGCACAAGTGTCCACCTCGATTAAGCAGGTAACCCGTGTTAAGCAGTTAGAGGAAAGTTGTCCCAAACTTTACAGTTTTATCTTTTCGAACTGTGTTTAACAGCCACTTGTCATTAGAATCCATAACTTTATCTTTTCCTTTAATGGCTGCTTTAGACAGGTTTGGCTGTAAATGCAACCTTGGATGATTTTTTGATTAAGTAAGATATAGCTACGGAATCGGCCGACTTGTAACGAGTGAGTATAATGCTGATACGGAATCAGCCGATTTAAGACGAGTAACAGTATAATATCATTGACATCTTCGGTAGTTTTCGTCAATAAAGTATAAAGTATTCTGTCCAAAGAAATTTGACAAAAGCCGTTGTGTGGCTGTTATTTAAATCGTACATTAGAACAATAAAATAAGTGTAGATGTAAAATCAGAATGCCTGTTCTGTTTCCTTCTGATCTCGATCGACAGTCTCTGCATGAAAGAAAAAATGTGCTCGGTGTACGGCTTATGAACCAGTCCTGATCTCTCTTAGAGACCGACTTTTCGTTTAACCTCTGACCACGCAATCCCGAATTTTAACAACCTAGAGAAAGAAAGACTTTTAAAAAAATTGTGGGAAAAGGAGAAAATGCAGGTAACCAGCATTTTCTCCTTTTTCAAAAATGTTTATACCCTATTAGTGGCAACTTCCACAATTTGAGCCACATCTGATTTGTTTCTGTAAATGACTTACGTTTGGACAGGTCTGAAATTTTATCGTGTGGTAAAGGGTGATTGTTCGGTGATTTTTGAAAACATTGTTGCCAAAAGGAGAAATTGCTCTTAACGAGCAATTTCTCCTTTTGCAACAATGTTTTCTGTTACATTCACTAATTAAACCTGCATTCGAGTTTAAAGTAGTTCGTTTCGAATTCGTTTCAGGAGAGGATGATTTTATTAGCAAAAGTTTTATTATGATTTACGATCAAACCACAAGTTAATTTATTTAGCCTTGCATAAAAGATTGAATTCATGACGTCACAAGCCCGTCCACCAATAGAATCCAAGAAACCAATGTTTTTCTTTTTATTATGTTTGATGGGACTAGTTCCTGTTCACCTTTTCTCGGTCTCCCTGGTAACTTATTTCCCGCGTGAAAAAAACAATTCATAGCAGACGGCTCTTGAAATAAGGATTTCTATCGAAAAGATCTCTCGGGACATTTTACGAATGCGCGTGAAAAACATCTAGGCAAAATGTGAAAGCTACTATTTTTCGAGAAATTTATTCTTTTGTTTATCTGTTTTCAGTAGTTTTCGGCGGCAAGAAATTCGGACGTTAAATATCGTCTGTTAGAGAGGCATACCTTTAAAACTCTTTGCCAGGCGACAAAATTTTGTACTAGTCCAAATTGAAAGTATTTACAGACGACAAATTAAACGTGGCAAAAATCATTTGTTGTCTGAGAAATGGTAGAAAACATCATGGGAAAATGGAGAAAATGCTGGTAAACCAGCATTTCTCCTTTTTCCAACGATGTTTTCAGAAGCCGTCTACCTGAAGGTCGTTAATACAGGGGATATTTTTTGTTTTTGGTAAATGCGTTGATAAAACACTGAATACCGTATTGCCTTAGGGTTGTGGCATTTAGTTGTCTGCATAAATAACTTCGTTTCTGACAGTTATTATAAATCTGATGGAAATAGCTTGGCCGAGACATTTTAAAAAAGGGTTATCTGCATAAAAGTTTACAAAATGAATTTACTGATTACAAAATTTAAACATTAGTCGAAACATTTGATTGATTGTATTAATATTTTCTTATTCGTTTTATTTGTCAGTCTGTATTTTTTTCTATGTCTTACATGAAAGATTGAAATAGGAAAAAAAATGGGAAAGCCACAAAGTTTTTAGATGTGTTATTTTGGTTTTAGTTTACCTGTTGAAGGAATGATACAAGAATGACACCTGCTTTCTTCTTGTGCACCTTTTGTTTCTTACTTGCATGTATGCAATATTGCAGCAGTCGATTCTGATGCAAAAATTACGAATGACACATTGGGGCTAAAGAAGAAATTATACCTACTCCTGACGAGGAATTTCTCCTTTTGCCACAATGTTTTAAGAAGTTGTTAGCTGCTGGACAGGAAAATGGCTTCTGCTGAAGGGTAATGAGTTAAGTCAACTCTAATCAGCTCTAAACATTGTATCAGTAATTTTCGAGTAATGACAAAGATGGTAATGGAAACACCTGTACGTATAGATGGCGTCATTGTTAACTGCGAAGTCATTCGGTAAACTTCGGGTAATCCGTTGATCAAATTAGATGCAGTTACGGAACCGTCCGAGTTGTGACGAGTGATTGCGAGGTCTCTCGTTCTTTACTAGGGTTAAAAATCCACAAAAATCTGACATTACAAAACGATGTCGGTATAGGTTTTACACTAGTTTTCTGAATTTACAGGGGTAGATGGGAGGAAGCCAAGGTGGAGGAAAGAGAGAGTTTGGGTTGAAACAATGATAATAATTATGAGTGTAGTGCTGATAAAATCAAACGATTATTTCTAAAACCTCGTCTGCTGCGTGGGGAAAAAAGGCAGACGAAACTAGATAATGATATTATGACTGGTTTATCTTGTAACTCTATACCAGACAACCAAATGTTAAATCCAAAGGCATTTTGAGATGAATAATAATGAATGTGGCTAAATGATGGGAATAGTCTTCAAAATGATTGAAAACATAGTGGGAAAAGGAGAAAATGCTGGTTACCAGCATTTTCTCCTTTTCCCACGATGTTTTCTAAAGACTTCTAAGATATTAAATGGGGATTGTGTGGTAAAGAGTTAAACCATATAGCAGCCAATCCTATGTATTTATTAAAAGATGGGGGCAAACAGTAGGATAGTACACAAAATGTTATTCAGTGAAGAAGCATAAAGAGAAGAATTGAAAACATTGTGGCTTACGGAGAAATTATAAGGGAATTTTCCACTAGCCACAGCGTTTTTATAAGTGAAGATGGTGAACACTTGGGTGGTTACAGATATAGGAAATTTCAATGATGATATATATGTATATAATATTATATAATTAACGATCTTTAATGAAAGGGCTTATGAAACAATTGTGGGGACGAGAATGCTGGTAACCAGCACTTTCACCTTTTCTCACAATGTTTTCAACCCTCACAAAGACAAATCCTATCTTACAAGTATTTTCCATCTATATAAATGTTTTCAATTTGGAAAAGTCTAAAAAAAAACTTTGTTTGGAAAAGAGGTTAGATGATTAAAGACTTCACCACACTAAGTGCCATTTTTTGAACATTGCAGGTGATGCACATTAAGGGCCATTTCGTCCCCGTCTCAGCCAAAGACAGCGGAAATCCCGAGCAGTATGTGTTTATGGCCCTTTGCACTCCTTTAATAACGCCAGATTTGAAAGAGAGTCTGATACAGAACAATACCACAATTTTCAAGAGCATTCATAAGCTAGACATGTCCTTCATTGAAATTACCGAAAAGTAAGCGGATTTATTTATTTATTTTTATTTACTATTCATATCTACTTAACTACGTATGACTTGCCCCGATAGAGCGAGAACACCGAAAGAGTGAGAGTGAGACACGTGGACCTATAGAAAACCATAGCATCAGACTGTCAGAGGGGGATTTCCAGACAAAGAGCGAGAAATAGATAAACAGATTGATTGATTGATTGTATGGTGTTTAACGCCGTTTTCAACATTATTTCAGTTATATCACGGCGACCAGTGCACCTATCCATGCTTTCCTGGAGTTTCTTTTACCAGTACTCCGCACAATATTCTTTCCAAGCCACTGGCTGCTTTCCCACATAACCATCGTCGAAACAATGGTCAAATAGATAAACAGACAGAAAGAGAGACCAACGTTGAAAATTCCTGAAAAGCTTGAAATCTAATATTTTTTATAGGGAAATGGATTTTTGATTGTTTGAAAATTCTCAACTATATAGACTCTTCTTGAAAACTTCTATCTATGATACATCAGTTGTCTAATATTTGCATATTTATCTATGATACATCAGTTGTCTAATATTTGCATATTTATTCTGTATTTTAGCGGAGAGTTTTACCTGAACGTGAAGAATAATGAGATCCAGAATAAGTCTTGGTATTCCATGCTGCATCCCGAGGACCTTACAGAAGCAAGAGCTAAACATATACAGTGTATGTATAATGCTTTGGGATCTCTTGTTGTTGCTTCATTCATGTGATCTGTTTCTTTTTGTCATGAAACGATACTAATTTCAACATACATTTTATTTCATGTATGTTATCCGTTCAGGCAACAATCCAGAGTTTTCACGACCCTGAAGAGGAAAGCTCTTGAAAATATTGTGAGAAAAGGAGAAAATGCTGGTCACCAGCATTTTCTCCTTTTCCCACAGTGTTTCCTACTCTTTTAAAGAGAGACATAATCATTTGACCTAGGTTTGATATGTCGTGTGCAAATTCTTTCAATTTATGATTAGCGGGCCTATACGGTTAATGATAACGGAACAGTATAGAAACATGTCGCGAAAAGGAGTCTTTTACCCTTGTCGTCGCATGGGATAAGGTCACTTCTATTTTTCAAAATAGAAAGTAAGAAACTGAGCTTACTCTACACAGATTTTTTTTCTGTTTTTTTTTTTTTTTTTTTCTCTTAAAAAAAAAAAAAAAAAAATCTTCAGTTCCAACGAATTTAAACTGGAATGATTACGCTTCATTTACTTTCTCTTTCTAGTGATAAAGTCTCGACATGAAATGGGCTGTATGATGACTGTGCGCATGCTCACAAACACAAATGACGTCATCTGGGTGAACATTGTTATGCATGTCCGACAAGCACTTGTCTCCAACAATGATGACCCCATGATCGTTTGCATCAACCAGGTTGTTTGGTAAGTTACTATATATTCGGCCTTGCAGTTCTTACGATATCTACTACATGTGCTGAATGACCTTAGCAGTCGACGCACTGTAACATCTGAACATCCTTTGAACGAACGTTTTTTAAAAGAAAGTTAAGAGGAAAATGACCGTAGTATTTGTTAATGTAGAAGTATAAAAAGATCAATGAAAATTGGGATAAAGTGGCAGAATTATAAAGAAGCCTTTGATAGTGATTGTACTTTTCTATCATAGAATCACCTTCAACAACTTATTGTTTGAAATTTATGTACTCACTATTCTTTTTTGTTTGTTTCTTCCTTTGATAAAAACATATTGTGTATCAAGAATTCAGAAATGGAATGGAGTGATTTTATGTTACGATGAGGACTAAAAAACTTTGTATTGTTTTATTTCCAGTGAGGAGGAGGCCAAGCAGTTTAAAATCCAAGGTCAGCTTTTCGCCCTGTACGCTGCACGAGCACCGGACATCTTTTTCAGTGGCCATCATATGCCTCAGGTACACGAGCAGTCACAGCATGAAATGATGAACAGACAGCATTCATTTATGCAGCAGCCCGGCTTCTACCCAGGCGACCAGCAACGCCTTGCATACGGGCATCCACAACTTGCACAACAAACACCCTACCCTCATCAGCCACACCAATATAGCCTTAACGATCCTTCTTTTGAAGTATTTGGACAGCGACCACAAGGGCACACGAGCACAATCAAAGCATTGAAGAGAAAATTACAGGAGAACTTCATCTCGTCCTGTAAACCAAACAAACTGCCAAGGCTTGCTCACAATGATGTCAACGGTGAAGGCGACTTTTCCAAACGAGGCGAGCAGCAATATGTCATGAACGTGAATGTTTACAGGAATTCACCCTCAATCAACCAGGTATTCTTTGGCGATAATGACATAAAAGCTATGCATGGTGGGCCAGGAGTACCATTGATTTATCAAGCAGCAAGAGTCGACGTTGACCCAACCCAGGCTCTCAGAAATAAGAGAGCCATGCTTGTCAATGCAATTGCACCTGTAGCACCGCCAGAGGTAGTGCAGAAGCTTGCACCAACTTGCACACTTGAACAGGTGGTCCCGGAGGTCACCATTCCTGATTGTTATCTGACGCCAGAGCCTTCGCCCGTGAATTCACCAAAGCCTTCGTATTTGGAAGTCGCACCGAAGCAGGAGACACACGAAATTAAGCAACTGACAACATACGTCATGGGCCGGTTGAACGAAATGAAACGGACAGCCAGAGAAGACATCTTGCCACAAAAACCTGTTGTTGAAACTAAGAAGAAAAACCTTCCGGTTATCGATGCCAGTTTTGTTGATTCTTTCTTTGACGACCTGACTCCCAGATCTTTAAAAGAAAGAATGTTAGATATAAAATTGGAGCCAATGTCACCGGAAGCTGTTGAGCCGAACAATGACCTATGTGCAGTCCAACAAGCCCAGTCAAAAAGCCAGACATCTGTAGATAGCAAGATTTCTTCTGAGACAGAATCACAGCTTGTAAACATGCCACTACAAGCTGAACTAGAAAAGACAATCAAGGAAGAAATAACCTTCGAAGACTGCGCAGATCTGGAAGAACTTTTCGGATTAGTGGGCACAGACCACACCTGCCAAACATTTAAATCGACCCTGACGTCAACACCTGATTCTGTATTCCAATCAATATCACCAGCAGCCTCACCAAAGTTACAGAATGGAAGCAGCATTGCCGAATCGTCACCCGTACCTTCATATGTTTCATCTCATGGGTCACCGTTTAGTATAGATCAGCAAAAATACAATGAAATGAGTCCATGCTCATCTTCCCCAGGTTATGATGATCGGGACGATATACTAGATCCAGACAACTGGCTTCTAGAACCGATAAGCTTGTCGCTGGATATGGCTTTACCGGAACTCGATCCTTTGGTATCCGACTTCAAGGACAAGGACGATGACCTATTTCACTTAAAGCAGCTTCTGCAACAGCAGCCCTGGGGACCATGTGGTAAGGAGTTTTATCAAGCTCTCGCAGATCTAGTCAAATATAAGTTTTGACCAAATTCCCCATCTATTTAATTGAATGTATGCGTTTGTTTGAACTTTTGTTCACAGCGGTTTTAATCGTATTTTAGCTGTATCACTGATGCTGTTAACTTATTTAAGCGATTTCGTAGTTACAGTAATATTAGTCTTGGATTAGGTAAAGCCGTTTCAAAGGACACTTTGTGTGCAGTCGGCGCTCCAAGCGTCAGTCGAACCCAGAGGATATCTGGATTGCAAATAACAACCTGACCGCTGAGTCAAGGAGGGTCCAGTTAATCTTTGCATTACTGTTTGGTTAGTTGTAAAGTGTATACATGGGATACAGTTTGAAAACATGATTGCAAAGTCTCATTTTCTATTGCGAAATTATTCTTTATTTCATCAAAGCAATCAATAGACGTGTATCTTTTTCAGTCGTTGGTATGATAGGAAAAAAAAACTGGTTCAAACAATTTATTGTGAGAAACTATTGAAAGGGCTCTCGAGAAAATGTGCTTATCACCTACATGCTCTAGAGACGAGACAACCATATTTGATGTTACCGTAATGTTCTGTATTTTCAGGTGCCCAGACATCAAGCAAAGACACCCAGTAGGCTTTTTTGTGTGTAAGAGTTTCTTACAATCATCCATATGTATGGCATATTGCCATGGTTTTATACCATCACTTCGTCGTTCCTTTGGGATCCTGCTGGACGGGAAACCAGTGATATAACAGATTACGCAGGCGATGGTACCCGGCAGACGTTGTCTTTCTTGCAGGCGAGAAAGAAGTGACGTTAAGCCTTTAGTCATTGTAGTTCATCATTCATCAACTGTTTCATCAAGATTTGGCGGGAAAAGTGCTGCATTATTTGCATGGGGGTTGAGGTGATTCACTCCACTAACATTTTGTTTCATGCTGGTTCGTGAACAGGGTGGTTCGACAGTATGCTGTGCGTACTAAAACATTTCGAGTTGTAGTGTATGTTAGAGAGGAAATCGACTGAGATATGTAAAGTCATCATAATGAATTTCGTTGAGCAATGTTTAAACTTGTACAGAGTGCCTTCTCACGTCAAGAAGTGAACATTACAACATGACATGACCTTTAAATGGACACCAAATTTTGTACATAGCTTTGTTTAATATTTCCTGAAAATGGATGGCAATGTCTATGCGACACTTTATTTTGATTTGAGCCATGCTCTGGCAAAAGGAGGCTTCATGCATCTCCGTGATGCAAGTAATTACATGTTCATGGATCCATGAAGCCCATTTTGTCTAACAACCGACTGAATCATGAGGTAAACTGGTCCTTGGACTTGAAGAAAATTGACCAATAGCAAAAGGTTTCTGCCAAGGTCAGCCTGTGCGGACTGCGCAGGCTGGCCTTGGCAGAAACTGTTTGCAGATACATTAAGCCCCATTTTCATAGAGCATGGCTCATTTAGTTTTTTCCTTTTGTTTGGTATACAGCTTGTAGATTTTTAGTGATTACAACTATGTATTGAGTGGTACCTCTTCTCGTATGTAGAATCAGATGTGCTGTTAACTGTAAATGCTTTCTTCAGTCATTTGTGAATTAGATTTAGTTTTTTTTTGTTTGTTCTAATAAGTTTAATTCTAATGTATTAATGGTATGCTATTTTTTTACCCTTTGATATTTTTCATTTGTATAAATTCCTTCGCTTTAATTAGCAAATTTGGAAAGCGGTCTCTTGTAGCATGCTGGACGTGTGACATCATGACCTTTCCACTTTGCCATGAACTCTGCAGGTCAGAGGTTATTACTGTTATATGCTTTTATTTTCTCATTTCGATATCACAGTTCACCATTTCGTCTTATATTTTGACTCTTTATCAGAAGACAAAATTTTAGAATTGTTTATATCGAAAGCATTTGCAGACAACCATTGGAATGTGGATTAAATTATTGGACCGGTTTTGGAAAGGGTAAAAAGCATGTGGGAAACTAAGAAAATGCTAGTTACTCACTTTGTGTCCTTTGCCTTAGATGCTTACTTACATCTCCCTTCTCAGGGTCGTACAAACAGAATCGTTTGGTAAAGGGTTAAACTATATTGACTTGTATATGTGCCTTCTTTCGTATTATTTCATCATCACTTAGAGAGGCGACATTACTTGGAACTTTCATGTCACATTCTTAGTTATTTATAGGAGCATTGTTGTCTTCTTCATAATTTAGGCTTTCAGAAAACCAAAGTTTGTCTTTGAAGACATACAGAAATCTTGGTTTATGTATTCAGCGACAGGGTAAAATACAGCTGGTCTGTGAAAAGTCTCTTTCATGCTTTCGTGTGGTTTTCAATGTGCCATAATGTTTGCAGTGGTTGACATTCTCTTATAGTATTGAGCCTCATCGCAGGTCGAGTAGGGCTCATATGAGGGACAGTCTGCCTTTGCAGTTGTTTGGTACCGGTTTTGCTGAAAACTCCTTCTAGTAGCTGGTTCTGGTAGAAGGCAATTCTCGCGTTAGACTTTCTCCTATAGCAATGAGATACGTCGCTGGTCGACGAGGGCTCGTTTGGGGGACTTTCTGACACTGAAATGTTATGTAGCGAGTGAAGTGTGACCCCACTAACAGCTGGTTCTGTAAGAAGGCACCTACTGGCCTCAATGTTGCATGGCACAAGGCATCACCCACTAGGTCTCTATCAAAGCACCGCTGGTCGGACTTTGAAAAGTCTCGTGGATATGTCGGATAATAACCATTAGATTGTATCAATGAGACAGCCCTGTCGGTGAATATTACATGGGATTTATTGAAAAGGTGTAATGTTACTGTCTGTGACGAATTTCTATATAGCCAATCTTTTCGGATAATGTCTGCTGGTCAGACGCTGATATAGATTTTGGTCATGAATTTAACGTTATTTAAACCAAATTAAGTCATTACCTGCAGATCTATACCAATTTGCAGTCGGCATGACCTTATAGAACTGGTTGAAACGGTTCAGAGATAATTTTCTTCAAAGAATGTTCACCTTGTGAAATAGTTACTCCGCTGGACGGAATCTGTTGAAGAAGATGATCATCAGCTCCGATTTGCTAGTGACAACATTCTGTATTATATGGGCATCTGTCTTTGCTGGACAAAGTCAGATAAAATTGAACCATGCTCTGGCAAGAGGGGTTTTAATACATCTCCGTAATGCATTATATAAAGCAAGACACCACATAATTAGGGATCCATAAAATCTATTTGTTCTGACAATTGACTGAATATGGAGGTAGAATGATCTTTGGCCATGCATAAAATTTACTGATAGCAAAAAAAAAGTTTCGATTCATGTCAGCCTGCGCAGACTGCGCAGGCTGACATGGGTCGATACTTTTTGCAGATGCATTTTTAAGCCCCGTTTTCATAGAGCCTGGCTCATTTACATGATGAATGTTAAATACCCTCCTTCCAATTAGTATTTACTCTTTTACCGCCTAATGTATTCACGCGACCTATGCTGAAGGCGGAAAATACAGTCTACTGAAACTCAGGAAGATTTTGACTTTAGTGTCTTGACTAAACAGGCGGACGATATAGATACAAGACCAAACTGCACGTTGTTCCATGCACTCTGATCTTGATCTATGCCATCTGAAAAAAAAAAACACTTTTTTTTTCGTCTATTGCGTTGAAAAGTAAAAATGCGCACTGACTTATGAGCTATAGCATGACACAGTTGATAAATTCCAAATTGTTGCCTCTCACTCGATTAACTGAATGCAGGGTCCGTATTCACCAACTACTCCTAATAATTTCTTCGGCTACTTATGAAGAACTTTCTAAATTTAAAAGTAAGGCAGTTTCTGATTGGCAATATCGAATGGTATAGCCAATCAAAAATTGTGTTACTTTCTAAATCTTCAACAAGACTAGAATGCAAACTGAAATAATTGGTGAATACGTGCCCCGGTTTTTGCCGGAAATTACCGGATTGCCGCGAGTTGATACCTGCACATGAGACGCGGTTTGGCTGCAATATTGATCACTTATCACAGAGTGTTTGAAAACTAACTCTGTAACTATACATAATGTGTTGGTTTTAATTAAACCAACTTTATTCTAATTTCATTTTCATACGTTACAACTTTGTTGGGCGAAAATGACGAAAACAGTATATCGTCTTACTCTCTGTGCGTTACTTTGGCATGTCCAACTTTGGAGAAAGGTCTTCCATTAGAGAGGAAATCAGATCGGTATTATATCTTAATCAGAAAAGATGTTTGTACCCTCTACCACATAATCCCGCCTTTTAAGCTGAGAAAAAAGGCTACTGAAAACATTGTGGGAAAAGGAGAAAATGCTGGTAACCAGCATTTTCTCCTTTCCCCACTGTGTTTTCTACCTTATCATAGAACTTAAGCTTATTGGTACCAATGTTGAACTTGTTTTCTGCAGATGTTTTGAATTCAGAGGAGTCTAAAATTTGTCGTTTGGGAAAGGGTGAATAAGGAAAAGACAATCTGGGTGTATTAAAATGGAGTTGTCATTTTCTCAATGAAAAATGAAAATGGTTCGCCTTACATGTGTTTTGTGGTTTAAATGTAATTTCCAAAAAGCGTTTATAGAAGCCAAAGCTAAAAAGAATACCAGAAGTATAATATTTATGAAGTCCATTTGAAAATTTCTGTACGTCTGTACAAAGGAATTATTTAACTCTTTACCAAACGACAAACAATTTAGACTTGCCCAAATGAAAGCATTTGCAGACGACAAATGAAATGTTACTCCAACCATGAACTTTGTTATTCAAAGGATTGAAAACGCTTTGGGAAAACGAGATAATGCTGGCTGCCAGCATTTTTCTCCTTTGCCCAGAACGTTTTCAAAAACGCTCTTCCTTAGTAAATCTCGAGAATGTTTGGTAAAGGGTTAACCTTTTTAAACACTATAAAAACCTGTGAATGTTTATTTTCCTCTATATTTCATTCACTCGTGTTAAGTAAAAGAAATAAAATAATTGTAAATTAAGGATGTTGTTGTTGTTTTTCTTACATTCGATTTAATAAGTTTTATTTTGGAAAACCAGTTATTCAGTCTGATCTCTGATCTACGCTACCGGTTCTATATTCAAGTGACTACGACCGAACTGTCTCCTCATCTTTTAAAGTAACAATAGCTGCCAAAAGGAAACAGAGTGGGTTTTAACATGCATTTAAATCATATCACTTAAAAGTATGGAAATTATTGTGAAGATGACGATCTGTTATTGTGCGGTCGGTCAAAGGTTTAGTCGCTGGCAGAGAAATTCATTTCAGACCTAGGTTAAAAGTTTGCCAGACCACTCTACCTTTTGTTTACTTTTTGCCTGATTTTAAAATTCATTTTTCTGCCAGCGACTATAATTGGATGGACCACACAATAACAGATTGTCGTGTCAATATTTTCCATACTTTTAAAATGATATGATTTAAATTTAAATGCATTTAACACCTGCATTTTTTTGTCGCCTTTAAATTCGATGCAAAAAATTATATAGCTTGCAGCCAGTTATGCTGTCTGATCACTGTCCACATCTATATTCTATGGACTAACTATCTGTATTTTTGGTGATTGAAAAAAAGTGCAATTTATTTGGTTGCGAAAGATTTAAAAAGTGTACACAAGTGAAAATGTCATGGTACAAGGAAAGAAAAAATCTCTATACTAGCAAACTTTTTCTGCATAAACTTTGATGTTTTCATAATATTTTCAAACGGATTGATGACGTAATTCTTGACCAAACGACAAAATTGAGACTTGTCCAAATTGAAAGCATTTGCAGACAACTTCATGGTGGCTGAAAAGGCGGAATTTGTCCTTGATAGTAGAAAACATTGTGGGAAAAGGAGAAAATGCTGGCTACCAGCATTTTCTCCTTTTCCCATAATTTTTTCATAAGTCTTCTTTCCCAAAGTCGTTGAAACCCGGAATTTGTTAGATGAACAGTTAACTTAAATTTTTATTCTTAACTTAATTGTTTGCACGAACAGCACTGACAAATGATGCTCCACAGAATGTGCAATCTTATAATGACCGATTGATTGAATTGTGTCTTACGCCCCTTTTGACATAAATTTCAGTCATATCACGGCAACAGCTCGCATATTCATGTATTTCCTGGGTTCCAACAATACTAGTCTGGGCCACTGAAGCGTCTTGGCCAAGGACACTTCCACGAAAAACCCAGTGGATCCAGTGAGGCTCGAATCCGGGGCCTCCACGTCACGAGTCCTACACTTTACCACCGAGTCACGCAGGACCCCTAAATCTCATAAGAACGTGCAGTGTTACAATTTATCTTCACTACTGCGAAATTTTAACCCTTAGGCTGCTAAGCGAGACTCACCGACCTTTTGCGGACAGCGTAGATCAAGATCAGACTGCACAGAACGTGCAGTCTGATCTTGACTCTACGCTGTCCGATAACGAGATATCTCTCCATCAAACATGCCTTTAATTCTTTACCACACAATCCACACAACTTTTAACGATCCTGAGGAAGAAGCATTTTGGAAAACATTGTGGGAAAAGCAGAAAATGCTGGTAACCAACATTTTCTCCTTTTCCCACAATGTTTACTACCCTACCAAAGACAAATTTCATCATTTGAGTAACATTTAAATAATTGTCTGCAAATGCTTTGAATTTGGACAAGTCTACATTTTTGTCGTTTGGTAAAGAGTTAAATGGGAAAATTTGTTTTTTTTTTTTAACTATCGGCTTGAAAGTTCCATTTTTCTTATTTAGTAGGAAGAGAGTTAAGAGATAACTCTGTAGCGAAAAATGTATGAGCGAAGCTCTGGGAGGTTAAATATATCTTCGTAATAGAAGTCTTCTAATTATATGAATCTTATTTCATTTGGAAACCAACTAAATCATGACGTGGAATGGTCCTTTGACATGCAGAAAATTTACCAATGTTAAAAAGGTTTCGACCCAGGTCAACCTGTGCAGATTGTGCAAGCTGGCATGGGTCAATACTTTTTGCCGAATAAGACACCTTCTCATAGGCCAAGACTCAAATATATGAGCCATGCTATGTAAAAAGGGGGCTTAATGCATCTGCAAAAAAGTATCCACTCATATCATGCTGCGCAGTCTAACATGGTTCGAAAGTTTTGCTATTTGTCAATTTTCTATATGTCAAAGGACCAGCGGGTGGTTCTATAAAATGAATTTTATGGATCCATAATTATGAAATGACTTGCTTCGAATCAGCGGCCCCTGTTCTCAAGTCCTGCACGCTACCGACTGATTGGAGCTTGGCTAGGCATAACAGGAAGTTGCTAAAGAATCAATTACCTCTGCTTGCCTAGAGAAAAGCATCATCAGTCAATGGTTAGCATTATTGCTTAACTGTATCTTCACTGTGCAAAATTTGTTACCGTTGGGAAACCAAATAAGCCATCTTCTAATTCTTTACTAAACGGCAAGATTCTAGACTCGAACAAACCGAAAGCATTTGCAGACAAATCAAATTTAGCTTACAAGAAAATATTGATGCTGAACATCAATGGCGCCGCAAACTAGTTGTTTCTGTAACAGGGCACAATGCACTGGGTTATTTCCTAATACGCATCTCTTGCACAATCTTCGTAGAGGTCCAAGTGGTGATACTGTATTTAAACTCTGGGCCATCTGGTTTTTGACAAGATTTTTAAATTTCATATCATTGAAGGCTATTTGCAAACTTCTTATCCATGGACTGGGCCATTTCTTTATCCACAGGACATCATTTGGACA
This sequence comes from Tridacna gigas, assembly GCA_945859785.2. Lineage (NCBI taxonomy): Eukaryota > Metazoa > Mollusca > Bivalvia > Cardiida > Cardiidae > Tridacna > Tridacna gigas. Next base: position 73,513,479 of record OX244029.2, read on the forward strand.
CAATTGGTAGATAGAAATGTTAGAGCTGTTGCCTTTCTGATATTTGATAGAAGATTTTGAAAAGTGTGCAACAAATATGGCTATGCGCAAATTTGTGACATCTGGGTGGAGGGGAGCATATGGCAACTTTTGACCCGAAGGCCACCATTTGAACATACTAGTACTTGGTAGAGGTCATTGTAGCGATACTACACATGAAATATCAAAACTCTCGACCGTCTGATTTTGAACAGGAAGATTTTACATTAACGAAAGAAAAGTCTGTTATCGGATTGTGCTAAATCTGACACTCCAACACATATGTCTGGTATCATACAACCCCTCTTTATTATAGATATAATAAAGACTTGAATGAAGTCCTTATATCTATATAGACTAGAGGGGTTGTATGATACCAGTCATGTTAGGCGCTCCAACATTGATTTACGGATGTTTCGGTAACAGACGAGTTCGGTAAATTGGACTTAAAGAGTAAGTTGATTGGATGTTTCGGTAACAAGGCAGTAATATAGTGCCGTGACGTTTTTCACACCCATGGCTTCTGTTTGTGCAAACGTTTTTTCTTTTAATTTGCAATTCTCACTCGTTTTCTGACGTAAATATATTTGTTGTTCTTTCCATGCTGTATAAATAAATACCTGAAATTAGTAAATTTTGATCACCATATCTTATTTTCGTTTTTCACCCATAGCTGATTCATGTAATGAATAATATACGATCCCTGATAAAACCCAGCCCTAAGCTTGTACCCGTATTACTTAATCGTCCTACAGATAATAGACTCCAACTTTAAGCCAATCCTCAAGTTTTTTAAAAATGTTTTATTAAAAATGACGCTATTCTTGTCAACGTTTTCTGTGTGAAAAATAATTTCTTCCGGAAACAAATTGGTCAACTTCCAAACCAGCCATTTACCCTCAGAACACCTTTCACTCTTGTTGCCCTTGCGACCGATTCAGACAAAGATCAAACTGCAAAGAAAAAAAAAAACAGAGTCTGATCGTTGGTTTACGCTGCCAGCTTTTCTAAGACATTTTGAGGAAGGACAACTTTGCTTTGAAATAGCTAATATTAGACCAGGGATCGTATATTGTAATCTATATATTGTTCTGTTTCTAAAATGAAAATAGCCTTTACTTTTTTCGATGCTCTAAGGGTTAAAATTATGGATAATTAACGTGAATTCAGAAATAAAGATAATACATTTGAAACATTGTGGCAAATGAAGAGAGGGAGTGAGAGATAGAGAGAGAGGCCTTGACAATAATGCTTTCGTGCATACTTCTTGTGATTTTGACCATGAACATTTGTGCCCATCTAAAAGATATCTGTTCTGTATTGTTCCTCTCCATTTTCCACACAGTTTTCAAATCTGGTCTGGTGCACAAAAATCGGCGTCTGCTGGTTTTAAAGTGCGTTCATCAATACAACACTGCATAAAAAAATCATATGCGTACTATTTGAGAGCGAAGGGAGTACTGTATATTGTATATAGACGCGTTTACAGCCTGTTTTCACACGTCCCATTGCCAACAAGATAAAGAAGTTTCCCGTAGATCTTAAAGATTAACCCCGGTTTATGAAAACCTGAAACACCAATGGACAAGAAGAAACTCGCAGATCAGACTGCACGTAAAAGTTATGGGGATTGGGCATGTTTAGATCACACACTGCTCGTGCAGTTTGAAAAAAGTATTTGTCAAAAAAAGTATTTGCTACTATCTATCTCTCGCGCTCACTCTCTTCTTTTGCCACAATATTTTTACCTGTATTACCTGTGTTTCTGAACTAAATTTAACTATCCATAATTTTAAATCTAAGAGCGTCGAATAAACCCAACGGTCATTTTCATTCTAGATATAAAACCTATTTTTAGCAGTGTCAAGGTTTTCTTGTTCAGAATGTCTTGCAAAATTGACAAATGAAGATCAAAGATCAAACTCCGTGTTTGGTGTACTCTGATCTCGATCTGCACCGGCCGCAATGGCAACAGCAGTAATGACAGACGCTCTAAGGGTTAATGGCTGGTTTGGAAGTCTTTCAGTAAGAAAATATTTTCACATTGAAAGGATCATAAAGCATTGATTTAAAAAGAGATACAACGTGTTTCAAGTTTAGGATTGGGTGTTGTTATTCGTTACCTCAACTTTGATTCGGGTATCATTTTACGTACAGCATGACAGTAGAAACATCACAAAAATATTATGTCTTAAAGTGTGTGGAAGAAAAAAGAGAAACATTGAACGAATCAGAACCAAGACTTTATTTGGTGTGAAAAACGTCACGGTGCATTACCACTATATAATTACCTTGTTACCGAAACATCCAATCGATTTACTCTATAAGTCCAATTTACCGAACTCGTCTGTTACCGAAACATCTGTCACCCCCCCCCCCCCCCCCCCCCCCAACATTGACCTAGTTACAGTTAGCTGGTCTTAAAAACACGATCGCGAAAGGAAAACAATATTTCTACAATCCATACAATACTAGAACAAAAATATAAGTGGGGTCACAAGTACCACATAAGGTGCTCTAGGGTCAAAGAGCTTGAAAATGCCTCTTAACCTTTTCCAGCGTAAGATATTTAAAATGGTGGCTTCGAAAATTTGTGACAGATAATTTTTGATCACGTGAGTTATTATTCGAAATGCATTTTTTATTTTTCGAAAGGAAAATGTTGATATGTCTACGATCCGTGTTTTTATCCATCTAACAATGAAAGTGCAATATATAAAAACAAAAAAAATTCCCCACAAATAAATAAAAAAGTTATTATGGACCCCGATCTGGTAATCAAAGTACAGTAGATATAGGTGGATGTTAAAACAAAGCATGGAACCAGTTCAATATGGCTGCCTCCATAGGCACTTTACAAAACCGAATAAAAATATAGTGCCGCCGCTCATGCGGCGCCACAACAAGATATTTGTCTTTGAAATGATAGAAAACATTGTGGGAAAAGGAGAAAATGCGGGTTACCAGCATTTTCTCCTTTTCCCACGATGTTTTCAAACGGCTTCTATATCAAGGTCGTCCAAACACAGGTTTGTTCAGTAAAGGATTAATCATTTTCATCTTGGTCTACACCAAGCTGGAGCTTTCTGTGACTGAGGCTTGAAAGTAAGAAATGTCCATCAAAAATCGCAATTTACTGATTCGCCTAACAAGGCTTGCGATTACAGCAAGGCGTCTGCACCGTTCAGAAAGCTGACAATCGCACAGAGCACGAGGTTCCGTTGAGATTTTTGGGAGGTCGCCATATGGCCTTTGAGCGATCTCGATCTTAGCTGGTCGCAGCCGGTCTTTTGATTACCACAAACCATTGTCATCGGAGAATAATTGAAATGATTTCCAGTAAGTCTGATATTTGTTTCCTTTTAGTCTCTGATTTCCAAAACGAGTCTGCCAGACTCAAAGCTGCCGTCTGCGGTCCGGCCGGTTACAGAACAACTTTCCGACCACTCTTTTTCATTTTTCCTTCTTTGTTTTTTCACAAACAAAAAATAGTCTCAAAATGCATATAGATCTAGAATCATTTCTATAGGCGAATTAAAAAACTTATGAGAGGAGGAGTGGGGACCCCCCCCCACCCCCCCATACACACACGCGTGCCTTTAGTCTAAATTCATTTATTTCACATCGATTGACAAACAAGTTCTTACAACTTACAGGTATACTAATCTCTCTCGATTCTGCTTCCTGGAAACTACACAAGTACTCTATGGAATGCCATAGCAGAAAATATTCAAGATATAAAAACACTAGATCAAGATATTTAAAATATTCAATCAAGATAGTCGCAATTATACCAATATGATATATAAATTTGATATATGACAGCAAAATTATCATATCAAAACATAAAACCACTTCAAGACAAATAAATATACTTCAAGATGTAAAAACATCAACATTTTAAAAACCACACCAAGACTCACGTGACCACAAAATCCATGACGTCATCACTTGGCGAAAAGAACGTACACACACTGCTGCTTGACTGTTGACAGTCACACTGTCATTATTTATTCGGCGTATTAACGTTAATCATGGACCACTCTATCTTGATTGAATATCTTAAATATCTTGATAGTGTTCTTATATCTTGAATATTTTCTGCTATGGCATTCCATAGTACTCGCGCCAAACGTGTGGGCCAATGAACAGTCCTAAAGTTGACACCTGCTCCCGTGTATCGAACTCAGGTCCTTATGATTACGAGACCGACGCTCTATCTCACAACCACGGACACCACGCCTTTGGCACTTGGGGAATGCCAGTGGCGTGTCATAGCCGTACTAGTTTTCAAAGGCCGACGACGCTCCCTTCCGCCCGCGGATCTGCTGCAAGGCGAAACAGATTGGCTAGAGAAAGTTCGGTAAGGATTAGGAACCAGGGTCAGTATTCACCAACCATTCTTAAGAACGTTCTTGGACTTATTCTTCAAGAGTTTCCAAGTTTGAAAGTAACACAACTTCTGATTGGCTAAACCATATGGTTTAGCCAATCAGAAGGTGTTACTTTCAAATTTGGAAAATTCTGAAGAACAAGACCAAGAATGTTCTTAAGAATGGTTGGTGAATACGGACCCAGGATACATTACTGGATCAGTATTCACCAAGCATTCTTGGTATAAATCTTATTCTAGATCCCACGAATTTTTATATTTAAAAGTAACACAATATATGATTCGATAAACAATTTGGTTTAGCCAATCAGAATTTGCGTTGCTTACTAAGTCTAGAATTAGACTAAGAATGCAATTTAAAGTGATTGGTGAATACAGGTTAACTCTTAAAGCACCTTTCACGACAACAGTTATCTTTGCGGTCAGTGTATATCAAGATCAGACTGCACAAAACATGCAGTCTGATCTTTGATCTATGCTGTCCGCTTTGCTAAAACACTACAGACAAGAAGGCACCAACTAAATTGCTATTATCTGGGACTTATTCTAGAATGACAATGTCCTTTGGGCGATTCAACTCTTTAACCCTTTCCCAAACGACAAATTTTAGACTGGTCCAAATTGAAAGAGTTTGCAGACGACAATTTTAAATTTGATGAAAATGGCAGAAAGTTCTCAAAAAGGGTAGAAAACACTGTGGGAAAAGGAGAAATTGCTCATTACGTGCAATTTCTCCTTTTCCCACAGTGTTTTCAAAAGACTTGTACTGCAGACACGTGAAAACCAGGGCTTGTTTGGGAAAGGGTTAAGGGTTAAGAAGTAAGGCTCATCTGTCAGCCTTGCACATATACTAAAAGCTTATCCAGCTCACAATTACAGTTCGGCCGTAGTTAGAACTTAGTTGCTTCTGTATTGTTAACCCTTATTCTGCTAAATAAATTCAATGAAACTTTCAAGCCCATGGTAAAAACCAAAATGTTGGTATTTAAAAGTTATTGGAGTTGGGGAAACACCTCCTTATCGGACAGTGTAGATCCAAGATCAGATTGCATGCTCTGTGCAGTCTGATCTTGATCTACACTGTCCGCAAAAGGTCCATGAGTCGCAATCAGCAGCCCAAGAGTTAATGCCGATACATGTACCTACAAGACAAAAATAATGCAAGAAAACAATGCCAAACTTGTGTCCTTAATTGGCATTACTTAACTAAAAGAAAGCAATTTGGGATAATTTACCCCTAACCAACAAACGAAACCCGGATGTCATTCAATTCAGTAAGCAATTTTATTAATTCTTATACATAATAAATGAGCACACATAATCAACCTGTATAGATAAATATATTCGTGGTTATGAAAAAAAATAAATGAACAAAACCACATAAATGTTAATCAATGCAAAAACTTCACACAGACAAAAAAAAAAACCTTTTATACATTTCTAGAACATAAAAGGTTCAGTATGAGAATACATTACATATAATGTCCACTTAACTCTTTACCAAACGACAAAATTTTAGACTGGTCCAAATTGAGAGCATCTGCTGACAAAATATTGAAATTAGCTGAAATGTTGGTAAATGTATGTGAAAGTGTGGAAAACCTTGTGGGAAAAGGAGAAAATGCTGGTTACCAGCATTTTCTCCTTTTTCCACTAGGTTTTCAAAAGGCTATTTCCTCAGGGTTGTTAAACTCTGGATCATGCGGTATAGAGTTAAATGAAATAATGATATTTTTTGCAAAAAAATAAAACACTACTATATTTTGCTATGTGCATTTCTATCCCTTTTTTAAAACCATCAGGATTAATAAATAGAATATTTTTCAAAATATTAGAACTTGATTATCTACAACTCTGACCCTCCAAATGTAAAGGAAATGTTGCTAATAAGTTCAGTTGAAATGGACAGTTTTGGCAGAAAAAAAAAAAAGATTTTATCCAGTTTTTTGAAGGAAAATACCATGAACAATGCAGATCCTAGATCAGGCTGCACAATCTGATCTTGAGCTATATTGACCATATTCACCCAAACACCAAACTAGGTGCATGGTGTTTGCAGGGTTAAAGATATTCTTTATTGACATTAGCAAAGCTTTTTTACATTTCAAAATATGGCTGCAATTAATCGAAATGTAATGAAATTCTTGCAGTCAAGCTCAAACCATGAATCATTTTTCCAGGGTAAATGGCTTCTTTCCCACCTGAACATGTTCCATACAAAGTGGGAAGCCACTGATGGGAATAGTTATTTTCGAACATTGTGATGAATTACTCTCAAACATTGCAATCTTAAGGCTGTGTCAACCAAAGTATACTATATCTCAAAATATCAGACAGTGTCAGCCAAACTTGAGAGTGCACAGTATCAGCAGTTTCTCCTTGAAGGTCTACAATGACTACAAAATCACATCATATTGTTTTTTTAAGCATCAGTCATATAGAATGGGGTTTTATAAAATGTATTCCACTAAAGCATCAACTAGGTAAATAAACTATAGGATGAATTTCTTGTTAATGTAAGTACTTCCAATAACCCTCTGACAAGTTCTCCAACAACCCTGAAATGATAGAAGATACAAGTAAGTAATGACCCAAAATTAATGTATGCAACATGCACTATTTTCATTCATAAATTTCTAAAAGCATGTAGGTATCAGCTTTCTAAAAGTCATAGTGAGAAAATGAGCATTCACTGTGTTTTAAAATTGCTTTCTCCTTTTCCAACCATGTTTTTCATTAAATTTTGGACTGTAGACCTATTTCTTCCTGTTGTTACTAGATATGTTGTTTAAGACTCCTGTATTTTTAAGACCCAGAGGAACAAGCTATTGATAACGTCCTGAGAAAGGAAAACAAGAAAAACGCATACGGGTGGCAACACTCACCTTCAGTTGCTTTCAGAGATGATAAAAATGCATTGTAGAAAAATGGGCATCACAGTGTCAAAAATACTTTTAGGGTTATCTGCAATACTGTTATGAATTTCCCTTGTCAACAGCTTGTCCATGCTTTAAGTAAATATCTTCCTTAATGACAGAGATATTAGAAAAAGATCGATTTTCAGTGAAAATTTTTACGTCAAAAAGTAGCTTAACAGTGTCAAAAATATTTTGATCATTACCTGCCTCGATTATATGGGTTTCCCTTTTGACAGTTACCATCTAGTACCAGTTTGAGGTAAATATCTTTAACCCTTAAAGCGCCTTTCACGACTACAGATATATTATTAAATGCCAGTCTCTTCAAGACAATGTAGCAGATGATGACAGAGCTATGGCAATACCTTAACGTTTTCTTTAAAAACAGCCAAGCTAAAAATGCTGGTGGCCAGCAATTTCTTTATTTTCCAAAATGTTCTTTTCCCTTTCTATAGAAAATATTTTCATATTAAATTTGCCATCTGGAAATGCTTCCAACATGGTGGGGTCTAATATTTTGGGTCTGGTAGAGATTTAAGGTTGGTCTTAGCTGGTACAAAAATAGAGATATGCAAGATGTGTGGGTGTAATTGACACACATACGACCAGTAAAACAGAAGTAAAACAGAAATAAGATCAGAAGAATGATTAGAGTCCTCATAAACCTGCAGTTTGGGTTTCGGCTGTTTAATGGCTGGTAATTAACTTCCTTGCGTAACATCAATGCATTACTCAAGGATTTGTCAATTTGTTACATAAATTTTGCATGTTAACTCTTTACTGAATGAGAAAATTTTGGAATGGACCAAATTGGAAGCAATTGCAGAAGACCAATGTTGCTTAACCCTTTCCCAAACGACAAATTTTGGACTGGTCCAAATTGAAAGAGTTTGCAGATGACAGTTTTAAATTTGATGAAAATGGCAGAAAGTCATCAAAAAGGGTAGAAAACACTGTGGGAAAAGGAGAAATTGCTCGTTACGAGCAATTTCTCCTTTTCCCACAGTGTTTTCAAAAGACTTGTACTGCTGACACGTGAAAACCAGGGCTTGTTTGGGAAAGGGTTAAATGGCAATTTCTGTGTTTGATATGGTAGAAAACATTGTGGAAAAAGGACAAAATGTTAGTTAACAGCATTTTCTTTTTTTTCCACAGTGTTTTCAAAACCCCTCTCTTTCAGGATCGTTTGAAGTCCAGATTGTGTGGTAAAAGGACAAGATGGTGGGGATTCTGGGACATTGTTCTATTGACATGGAAAAGTCTCAATCATTATGCAAGTGGGACATTGCCCTTCTCAATATATATTTGAGTCATGCTCTAGCAAAAGGACATTGCCCTTCTCAAATATATATTTGAGTCATGCTCTAGCAAAAGGGGTTTTGATGCATCTCTGTGATGAATTATAAACAGCAAGTCATCATATAATTGTCTATCCATAAAATCAATTTGTCTAACAAAGTGAATCATGAGACAGGAAGTTTTTTGGGCATGTAGAAACTTTACCAAGAGCAAAAGGTTTTAAGTTTCAACCCAGGTTAGCCTGTGGGAACGGCCTAGGCTGACCTGGGTTGATATTTTTGACAGATCCATTAACCCTTTACTAGACGACAAAATTTTAGCCTTGTCCAAATAAAAAGCATTTGCAGACGACAATTTCAATGTGGCTCAAATGGTGCAACTTTTCTTAGATTGGGTAGAAAACATTGTGGGAAAAGGAGAAAATGCTGGTTACCAGCATTTTCTCCTTTTCCCACAATGTTTTCAAAAGGCTTCTTTCTCAGGTGCGTCAAAAGGCGGCATGGTGCTGTAAAGGGTTAAACCCCTTTTCACAGAGTATGGCTCATTTGAGAATTTGTCTTAGAGTGACAGTATCTCTCTTATTTCTACAAGGCTATCGGAGAAAATTTGTCCTCATTTATAAGTCAGACTCAGTACTGACCTTGCAGGAACTGTAAACGCCATTGAAGGAGTGCATGCTCCTCTGCAGAGTTTATCGCTCCTGTAAAATTCTCTGTTAGCCTCTAGCTAACTTAGTTTGTGACAAACTATTTACCATTTACAACAATACACAGGGTGCCTTTCACTAAATTGCGTAGATTTACGCAAACTTTTTGGGACTCTCTCTCTCTCTCTATATACACCCCAAAAAGTTTGCACATTATATATGTGTGTGTGTGTGTGTGTGTGTGCGCGCGCAACACACGAAAAGGGGCCTTCGGACATATGCGTAAAAGTGTGTCATCCCAGATCTGCCAGTGCAGTCTGTGACTAATCCGACATGACACTTCCTGTTTTTGTGCGATTTTTTGTTTCACAAAAGTCTATACTGTATGAAAAAACCCTATGTAGTTGTAAAGTGCGGTCTCGGATTAGCCTATGCGGCTAATCCGAGACAACACTTTACACAAATGTCCGAAGGTCCTTTTTCACGTGTTGCATGCCATATATATGATCCTTGCTTTACCAAAAGGTCTGAGCTGGAGTAAAGTTGTGCAAATATTACTCAAATTGTAAAGATATGTTGTCAAGTGAAACTTGTTTTCACACTTGATGCTTGCTTACCTAAATTGCACACACAAGTTTCTTGCATACACAGTTTAGTGAATGGCAGCCCTGGTGTTTATAATTCTTCTAAAATTCTCTATTCCACATTTAACTTATACAAAAAAGGCAGGTATACTAGAGTCACTTAATAATGGCTGAAATGCTGTTGAAAGCAGCATAAAACTGCTCAACTATCATAGCAAATTATGTTCCAGTAATCCCACAATATATGGGCATGTCAATGTGTATAAAACAGTCAGAAGTAACATTTTACATGGAATCTTAGTTTTGCTAGCGGCAATGCATTTGTCTCTCTCAGCCCTGTACTGCCTGTAGAGCAAATAACAACCAACTTGCTGAAAAGTATCTAAAACTTACTTATGACTTACCCTTTTCTTGCAGAATTGCTTTACTGAAGAGCTTAGCATAATATCTCTGAAAAATACATAAAAAAAAATATATATACATTGTACATGTATCATTATTCATCATTAACTTATCACATTTCTATTTCTACCCTATCAGTTTGATGAGGCAAATCTGGTTTGGGTTCTTTAAAAAGAATTATTTAAAAAACTTCGACAGTCATCAGAGTGTTTTCAGCTTTATACAGCTTTATACATCATTGCAGTAGAGAGCTTTTAAAAACTTTGTGGGCACAACAGCAATAACTTGTTACAACCCTAATTATAACCTGTTCATGAACTAATGAACAGCTGATGAACATTCATGAACTGTTCACGAAGGCTCAAAAATTGTTTATCAGTGTTCATTATGTTCATAGCAATACTTCATCAATATCTATGAACCAAAGTTGATGCATATCTCATGAATTTTCACATCATAATTTATCAAAAATAAAGTTCATAAACCCATTTTATCATTGATAATTTCTTGCAGTGTTTAGCAAAAGCCCATGAACCTATGTTTTGAAAGCGGACCAAAGTGATTTATCTGATTCAGTTGAAAACATTCCATGAGAAAGGAATGCTTTATCTTTTTACCACACAATCCCGAGTTTTAACGACGCTGAGAGAGAAGGCTTTTGAAAACATTGTGTGAAAAGGAGAAAATGCTGGTAACCAGCATTTTCTCCTTTTCCCACAATATTTTCTACTTTATCAAAGGCAGAACTCATCATTTGAGCTTCATTTGATTTGTCGTCTCCAAATCCTGTCAATTTCGGTATAGTCCAAAATTTTGGCATTTGGCGAGGAGTTAATATTGACAACTTTATTCACAGCTATCAAGGTATTTCTGCAATATAATGGCGCAATCAATCTTTGAAGAAAACAACATTTCTTAAGGTCTAAACCAGACGACTGCAATTAGGACTGGTCCAAATTGAGACCATTTGCAAACGACAAAATATATCTTTCTCTAAAGATGAAATCCATCTTTGCAAGGGTTGAAAACGTTGTTGGAAAAAATGCTGGTTACCTGAGCATTTCCTCCTTTTTCCATGTTCCATTCAAAGTTTTCCCTCCTAGGATTTTTACTACACAGCATTGTTTGGCAAAGGTATAACTCTTTACCAAATGACAAAATTTTAGACTTATCCAAATTGAAAGCATTTGCAGACGCCAAAATAACTGACTCAAAAACTGAAATTAATGGGAAGAATAGAAAACGTTGTTTGAAAAGGGGAAAATGCTAGTCACCAGCATTTTCTCCTTTTCCACCAATGTTTTAAAAAGGCTTTTATCTAGTTTTGTTAAAAGTCGGGATTGTTTCGTAAAGGGTTAAAGCCAAATGTTTCTAGGGTGATAGATGAAGACTTTTCGTGATGTTTCACACCTGTTGGTAACCAGGACAAAATTATGGAAGATGAATGTGACAACTTTTACAGCAAAATTGCTTTTGAAAGTATCTGCCACGTAACTCTTCACCAAACGAGAAAAAAAAGTGTGAGCCATGCTCTGGCAAAAGGGGGTTTCATGCATCTCTGTGACACATTATACCAATCAAGCAATCCATAATAGCCCCTTTTTTAACAGCCAACTTTATCATGGGGTAATACAGGGTCCTTAGCTATATACAAAATTGATCAATAGCGAAAAGTTTCGGTTCGGTTCAGGTCAGCCTGCACAGACTACTCAGGCTGACCTGGCTGGAAAATTTTCGCAGATACATTAAGCCCCCTTTTCAGAGCATGGCTCATATACTTGTCCAAATTGAAAACATTTGCAGGCAACGATTTAAATCTGCTTCAAATGATGGATTTGTCTTTGTTACGGCACAAAACATTGTGGGAAAAGGAGAAAATGCTGGTTTTCAAAAGGCTTCTTTCTCTAGGTCATTAAAACTCAGGATAGTTTGGTGATGAGTTAACCAATGACTGTAGAAGTTGATTGATCACCTCCCAAAAACTAAAATCATGATTCATACAAAGAACAAACAAATCAAAAGTATACAGATTAATTAACCCTTAAAGCACATTTCATGACTATAATTGCCTTTGCGGTCAGTGTAGATCAAGATCAGGCTGCACAAAATGTGCAGCCTGATCTTTAATCTACACTGTCTGCGTTGCTGAATCACTATAGACAAAAGGAACCACGAATTTGCAATTATTTGTGTCATATTTCTAGGATGAAAATGTCTGGAAGGTTTATTCGGCACCCTTAGGGTTAAAACGTATACAAATAGTACACAGTTTTGAACTGTGTAGAAAAAAAGTCAAAAGAAAAAAAGCAATAGGTGGTAACAAGAAACTGCTTCTTTTTCCAGAAAATCTCTGCACCTGACATAAAAGGTTGTATCTGTGGCTTGTAGGTCAGAATACAGAACAGAACAGATATTTTATTAGACCAGTATTAGTGTCTAGTCAAAATTACATGATCTATACAGCAAAGTATTTATCAAGGTCTTTCTCTCACACTATCTCTCTCTCTCTCCATCTTTTTCCTGTTTTCTCCCCACATCTCTCTCTGTCATTTTGTCTCTGTCTCTCTCTCTCCTGTAAGATGTGAATATAAATGATGTTGACCCTTTCTTGAAGCATTAACATAAGAAATATTTTGAAAACAGCACCAAATGTCTATTATGAGAATTTAGTGATAAAGAAATTACTCCATTTACCATACAATTTTTGTGATCATGTCCTTCTTACATAATCAAACCCATCTGGTCTATTTTTGGCTTCAAACGTCTTCAATTTTGAAGAGTCCAAATCACACATTTGGTGTAATGGACTTACAAAATATCATCATCAGACAAATTTTTCTTTTCATCTTGGACCTTACCTTCCTCAAAGACATTGTTACGAAGGAGAAATTGCTATTATGAGCAGTTCCTCCTTATGCAAAAATGTTTTTGGATGTACTCGTGTTTGTAGATTTATGATTATTATCCATATTTTGCATGTAACATTTAAAAGTTTGTCTGTTAATAAATGTGTTTAACTCTTTACCCCATGACAAAATTTTAGGCTGGTTGAAATTGAAAGAGTTTGCAGAAGACAAATGAATTGTGTATCAAAAACTGAAATTTCTCTTTGGAAGTATAGAAAACATTGTGGAAAACGGACAAAATGCTGGTTACCAGCTTTTTCTTCTTTTTCCCACCATGTCTTCAAAAGGCCCCTTTCCCAGGGTCGTTTAAACTCGGGATTGTGTGGTAAAGAGTAAAGGACCTAATGGGTTAGTATTTCCCAAAATGTAATAATTCTGTCAGAAATAAGACAAAGTATTAACATAAAATGTCATCTTTAAGCAGTCTTTCCTCTGTCCATCAAAACATATTGCTTCTTTCATTATAAGTTTTGCTTGACAATTTATACCTTTGAACATTTGCCAAATAATCCCTTTGGTCTGATGACGCTCATTCAGAGGCAGAAAACCCACTTTCAAAACATTTTGGGAAAAAGAGAAAATGCGGGTAACCAGCATTGTCTCCTTTTCCAACAATGTTTTGTGCCCTTTCAAACACAAACAGTATAATTTGAGCCATGCTTGTCATCTGCAAATGCTTTCAGTTTGGACTGGTAAAAAATTTTGATAAAGGTTTAACTGCCATTTGTTGTTTAACCCTTTCCCCAATGACAAAATGCAGAAAATTGACCAATAACAAAAACTTTTGACCCAGTCAGACTGTGGAGGCTGACCTAGTTCTATACTATGCATTAACTCTTTACCAAATGGCAAAATTTTTGACTGGACCAAATTGAAAGCATTTAATTGCAGACAACAAATTAAATGTAGTGAAAATGATGATTTCTGTCTTTGATTGGGTAGAAAACATTGTGGGAAAAGGAGAAAATGCTGGTTACCAGCATTTTCTCTTTTTCCCCACAGTGTTTTCAAAAGCATTCTTTCTCAGGGTCGTTAAAAGTAGGGATTGTGTGGTAAAACCCCCTTTTCACAGATCATGGCTCATTTATTTTCATTGCAACAGCACCGTGTCATTAAAACATGCTGAATATACTGTTCTTGAAATGGCTGAGTTAACCTTTTACCAAACAATCTCAAATTTGTAAAGGCCACGAGGAAGATGCTTTTGAAAACATTGTGGGGAAAAGGAGAAAATGCTGGCAACCAGCATTTTCTCCTTTTCCCCACATTGTTTTCTCTTCTCTCAAAGACAAGTCCCACCATGTGAGCCACATTTATCAAAATATTCCTTCACCCCTTACCACACCATTCCAAGCTTTAACGACGCTGAGAAAGATTTTAGGCTTCTAAAACATTGTGAGAAAAGAAGAAAATGCTGGTAACCAGTATTTTGTCCTTTTCCCACAATGTTTTCTACCCTATCAAAGAAAAATTGCACCATTTGAGTCACACTGAAGTTGTCGTCTGCAAATGCTTTGAATTTGGACAAGGCTAAAATCTTGTTGTCTGGGAAGGGGTTAACCCTTTACCACACCATCCACAGTTTTAACAACCGGGAGAAAGAAGGTTAAAAAAAAATGTGGGAAAACAAGAAAATGCTGGTAACCAGCATTTTCTCCTTTCCTGCAATGTTCCAGACCTTCCCAAAACAACTTTCAATTTTGAGTCACGTTTACTTTGTTGCCTGCAAATACTTTGAATTTGGACTAGTCTAAAATTTTGTTCTAGTTTCCCTGTTTTTTCAGAAAGAACGGACCAATCAGTGCTCAGCATGGTAAATTAGATAATAGAAAGCAGATCTTCTAAACATACAGTGTGAACATAAAATACAGATATGCTTGAAATTAGACCTACATTATCATTCTCTCAAGTCTTTACCAAAACGACAAAATTTTAGACCAGTCCAAATTCAAACCAGCTGCAGACAACAAAATAAATGTGATTGAAAAATTAAAATTTGTTTTGGGAAGAGTAGAAAACATTGTGGGAAAAGGAGAAAATGCTGGTTACCAGCATTTTCTCCTTTTCCCACAATGTTTTCAAAAGGCTTCTTTCTCAGGGTCGTTAAAAGTCGGGATTGTGTGGTAAAGAGTTAAACCATACTGTGTAAACTAGCTTTTAAGCCCTCCCCCCCCCCCCCCCTTTTTTGCCAAAGCATGGCTCAAATGTATTACTTCATCTAATTAAGATATTCCGTGATACATGTAGTCTACTTTATATAATTACAATAATATGAGTCTTATCTAATTCAAAGATAAAAGGACCTATCTGCAGGACAATATAGATCATGGGTTCCCTTTTAACACTTTACTCTTTACCAAACGACTCAATGCCGGACTTGTCCAACTTCAAAGCATTCCCAGATGACAAATTTAGTGCAACTCAAGAATTGAAATTTGTTCTCGAAAGAGAAGAAAACATTGTGAGAAAGAAAAAAAATGCTGTTAGCGGTATTTTCTCCTTTTCCCACAATTTTTTCAAAAGTCTTTTTCTCCAGGGTCATTGAAACTCAGGATTGCTTAGTAAAGGTGTATACCAGCAGTGACCTAGCTTTTGACACAACAAAGTTTGAGGGGGGGGGGGGGCGCGGGGCGGGTGGAGAAGCTGATATTTTGTAAGAAAAATCATAAGGAAATAACTGTTTATTCTTAGTTTCCTACAATGTTCTCTTCCCTTGCAAGGCTTAATTTTCTCCCTTAAACCAAATTTTATTAGTCATCTGCAAATGCTGTCAATCTGGATGGGTACAAAGTTTAGTCATCTGGTAAAGGGCCAATCTTATTTAATGTCAGCGCCAGTAAAACAGTTGGTAGACCAGGGGGTCACTGGTTTGAATCCCAAGCTCTGCCAATTTCTTTCTGAAGACTGATGATATTCCTTGTGACAGGATCCATTCCTCCGTTACTGCTAATCATTGTTTTAACAATGGTTACATGGGAAAGCAACCAGTGGCTTGGGAAGAACATTTTGCTATGTATTGGTAAAAGATGGTCCAAGGAACATGGGTAGGTGCAATCACCACACCAACATAAGCGAATTAATGTTGAAAATGTTATTTAACATCATACAATCAATGAACACTCAATGTAATAGCTACCCATAATCAAATGGGAATTGAAGTTTTTATTACACAAACAAGAGCTAGGGCCCTTAAGTTGCCCACCCGAGCTTTTTGACCAAAAATGACCCATTTCCAATCTTTGCCTAGATAACATAACAAGCATTCTAACAAACTTTCATGAGTGCTGGACTTTAAACTCACCTGAGATATCAACAAGACAAACATTCTGACCAACATGCATGAGCAGTGGACTGACTATGTGGCCTCTGGAGCATACACAAGGTTTTTCAAAGATGTGACCTAGTGACCTAGTTTTTGACCCAACATGACCCATTTTCAAACTTATTAGAGAAATTATCAAGACAATCATCCCAACAAAGTTTCAGTAGTATCAGACTGAAAATGTGGCCTCTTGAGCCCACACAAGGTTTTTCTAAGATTTGACCTAGTGACCTAGTTTTTGACCCGACATGATCCACTTTCAAACTTGTCTGAGATATCATCAAGACAAACATTCTGACCAAGTTTCATGAGTATCAAATGTGG
The DNA here is from genome assembly GCA_945859785.2 of Tridacna gigas. Taxonomy (NCBI): domain Eukaryota; kingdom Metazoa; phylum Mollusca; class Bivalvia; order Cardiida; family Cardiidae; genus Tridacna; species Tridacna gigas. Next base: position 73,530,291 of record OX244029.2, read on the forward strand.
CCTCTAGAGTGTACACAAGGTAAAAGATGACGAAGGACAACGCACGACATACGATGTCACAGCACGATAACAAAAGCTCAGCTTGAGCACTTTATGCTAAGGTGTGCTAAAAATACCAATAACTGGGTACTTTCTAAGGTTTCTTAACAAGAATTTCTGTCTATATTTTAGTACCATCTCTTGGCTACAATTTTCTTTTAAACTTGTGAAAGAAAACTTGACGAATGAGATTCTAAGTTAATTAGCCCTTGACCATGCAATCTCGACCTTAAGGCCCTAGAAAGACATTTTTGAAAACATAGTGGCAAAAGGAGAACATGCCAGTAACAAAAATTTTCTCCTTTCCCCACAATGTTTTCTACCATTTTGAGTAATAATTATTTTTGTTGTCTGGAAACGCTTTCAATTTAGGAAAGTCTTAAATTATTTGGTGAAGAGTTAATATGTACAAGTATAAAATTTTGTCTGCCTAAATATACGGCTGACAGAATAAGGAAGCACATCAACATACAACTGTAAATCATTTTTCAAACAGACTGGCTCACTAATTCAAGCATGTGTGATTACTCTTTGCCAAACAAAATTTTTAGACTGGTCCAAATTGAAAGCATTTGTAGATGACATAATATTATGTGACAGAGCTTGTTTTTGAAAGGGTTGAGATCAATGTGGGAAAATGAGAAAATGCTGGTTCACAGCATTTTCTCCTTTTCCCACACTGTTTTCAAAAGTCCTCTCCTGCAGTGTCATTAAAACAAGGGGTTATTTGGTAAAAGATTAAACGCTCTGAGGGTCCAAAATTAATCAAACAGACTTTCTCAAGACCGAAATAATTGCTTAGGGTTATTTAGTCCATAATGCCAAAGCAAAGCAACCACCATAGACCAAAACTTGGACTGTATGTTCTGTGAAGCCTGGGTCTGTATTCACCAACCATTCTTAAGAACATTCTTGGTCTTGTTCTTCAAAATTTTCCAAATTTGAAAGTAACACACCTTCTGATGGGCTAAACCATATGGTTTAGCCAATCAGAGGTTGGTTACTTTCAAACTTGGAAAATCTTGAAGAATAAGTCTAAGAATGTTCTTAAGAATGGTTGGTGAATACTGACCCTGATCTAACCTGGCTGCAAAGGCAACTTAAGTTTTGAAAGGCACTGTAACTGTTTCAGCACCACATATCTCAACACGACACCTTCGACAGCTGAAAATATATGTACAATTTACTAAACTCTGAAAAGTTTTTCTCTAACAGGTTTGACTAAACAATCAGACAGTATCGATCTAAGATCACACTGCATATTCTGTGCAGTCTGATCTCAAACTATGCCATCCGCAAAAGCACCCTGTTTTCGCCTATGGCACTGAAAAGGTTAACCCTTACCAAATTACACAATTTTAGACTCGTCAAAACTGAAAGCAATTTGCAGACTACAAATTAAATGTGACTAACATCTGAAACTTGTCTTTTCAAGGGTAGAAAACCTTGTGGGAAAAGGACAAAATGCTGGTTTGTTACCAGCATTTTCTCCTTTTCCTTAAATTTTTCCAAAAGCCCTTACAGAAGTCATTATAACTTAAGATTGTGTGGTACATGGTTCAGGATTAAACTGTCAAAAGGGTTATGATAATTAGGCCTCTGAATTAACCAATCAAATAATCATACAATTGAGCCTTTTCAAAGTAAACAAGGAAAATGTTATGTCCAACCACTTAATGTTGCATGATTATCTTTAACCCTTTACAAAACAATCCTGTGTTCTAATCCTTAACCAAACAATCCTGAGTTTTAACAATCCTGAAGACAAACGCTTATGAAAACATCCTGGAAAAAGAAGAAAATGCTGGTAACTAGTATTTTCTCCTTTTTCTACAATTATTTCTGTACTTGCAAAGAAAACTCCCATCATTTGAGTCATATTGAATAAGTTGTTGCAGATGCTTAAAATTTGGACAAGGCTAAAGTTTTGTCTTGTAATAAAGAGTTTGAAACTTTGAGGATGGAGCCTTTTGAAAACATTGTGGGAAAATTACAAAATGCTGGTTCCCCTTTACCATCAATGTTCTCTACCCTTTCAAAGACAAATCTCATTGGTTAACTCTTTACCACATAATCCAGAATTTTACTGACCCTCAGATCTGACAGGTTTTTGAAAACAAAAAGCATCGCTTTTCAGGGTCATTTACAGTCAGGATTATGTAGGGTTAAGGAAATACAATCAATAAGAGGGCTATTGGCCCTTAAGCGCTCACCTGAGTAAAGTCATCTACAGCTGATAAAGCTGAAGAGATCCTGGTTTTAATGATGTAAAAAACGTGGGTGTGAGTGACATAATTTTGGACCTGACATGGCCAAATTTTGTACTTGTCCAAGATATCATCAAGACAAACATTCTGACCAAGTTTCATGAGTATCTGGCTCAGTAAGCTACTATTTTTGGCCCAACATGACCCAATTTCAAACATGTCTCAGATATCATCAAGAAATACAATCTGAACTAGTTTCATGAGTATCAGGCTGAAAATGTGGCCTCTAGAGTGCATACAAGGTTTTTCTAAGATGTGGCCCCGTTACCTACTTCTTCAACCAATATAATCCAATTTCAAACTTGTCCCAGATGTTATTAGGACAAACATTCTGACCAAGTTTCAAGAGCATCCAGCTGAAAATGTTGCCTCTAGAGCCCACACAAGGTTTTTCTAAGATTTAGCCCAGTGACCTACTTTTTAACCCAACATGACCCAACTTCGAACTTGTCCAAGATTTTATCAAAGCTAACATTCTGACCAGTTTCATGACTATCATAAGGGTAAATGTTTATGACCCGTATGACGGACAATAGACGACATATATAGCACGATCACAAAAGCTCACCTTGAGCACTTTGTGCCCAGGTAAGCTAACAAGAGGGCCATGATGGCCCTGGGTCGCTCACCTTAGTAGAGTGCCTTTAAGGTTTTTCTTTAATTTGACCATGTGACCTAGTTTTTGACCGCAGGTGACCCAATTTCAAACTCGTATTTGATGAAGACAAACATTGACCAATTTTCAAGTCAATTGAGCAAAAAATGTGGCCTCAAGTGCCCTAAAGATATTTCTTTAATTTGACCTAGTGACCTAGATTATGACCCCAGGTGACCCAAATTTGAACTGGTCTTTGACTATATCAAAAGAAACATTTTAACCAATTTTCAAATCATATGAATAATAAATGTGGCCTCTAGAGTGCTCACTAGCTATTTCTTTAATTTGACCAAGTGACCTAGTTTATGACTCCAGTTGACCCAAATTCAGACTCATGTGAGATTTTACAAAGACAAACATTCTGACCAATTTTCAAGGCAATTAAGCAAAGAATGTGGCCTCGAGTGCCCACAAGGTATTTCTTTATTTTGACCTAGTGACCTAGTTTATGGTTCCAGGTGACCCAAATCCAAACTCATCTGGTATTTCATCAAGACAAACATTCTGGCCAAATTTCAGGTCATTTGAGCAATAAATGTGGCCTCCAGAGTGCAAACAAGGTATTTCTTTAATTTGACCCAGTGAACTAGTTTATGACTCAAGTTGACCCAAATTAATCTTATGTGAGACTTTATAAAGACAAACTTTCTAACTAATTTTCAAGGCAATTGAGCAAATAATGTGGCCTCGAGAGTGCCAACAAGGTATTTCTTTAATTTGACCTAGTGACCTAGTTTATGACCCAAGATGACCCAATTTTGAACTCGATGAACTTGTTGCGCTTAGATGGGCAAACAAACTTAGAAGAGAATCATTACATACCAAATATCAAAGCTCTTTGCCTTCCAGTTTTAAAGTAGAATTTTAAAGTTTTCCTTCTTTGTTCCTATGTTCGAACTTGTGACCCGCGGGGCTGGGCCAGTTTTGACCCAGGGGCATCATATGAATAAACTTGGTAGAGGTCCACTAGGAAATGCTACATACCAAATATCAAAGCTCTACACCTTCCCGTTTAAGAGAAAAAGAAATTTAAAGTTTTCCTTCTTTGTTCCAATCTTCGAACTTGTGACCCCCGGGGCGGGACCAGTTTTGACCCAGGGGCATCATATGAACAAACTTGGTAGAGGTCCACTCTGAGATGCAACATACCAAATATCAAAGCGCCACACCTTTCGGTTTCAGAAAAAAAGAATTTTAAAGTTTTCCTTCTTTGTTCCTATGTTCGAACTTGTGACCCCAGGGGCTGGGCCAGTTTTGACCCAAGCAGCATCCTTGGAACAAACTTGGTAGAAGTCCACTAGGAGATGCTACATACCAAATATCAAAGCTCTATGCCTTCCCATTTAAGAGAAAAAAAAAATTAAAGTTTTCCTTCTTTGTTCCTATGTTCGAACTTGTGACCCCCAGGGCAGGGCCAATTTTGACCCCAAGGGCATCATATGAACAAACTTAGTAGAGGTCTACTAGGCGATGCTACATACCAAATATCAAAGCTCTATGCCTTCTAGTTTTACAAAAGAAGATTTTTAAAGTTTTCCTTCTTTGTTCCTATGTTGGAAATTGTGACCCCCGGGGCGGAGCCAGTTTTGACCCCTGGGGCATCATATGAACAAACTTGGTAGAGGTCCACTAGGAGATGCTAAATGCCAAATATCAAAGCTCTACACCTTCAAGTTTCAGAGAAGAAGATTTTTAAAATTTTCCTTCTTTGTTACTATGCTCAAACTTGTGACCCCCGGGGTGGGGCCAGTTTTGACCCCAGGGACATCATATGAACAAACTTGGTAGAGGTCCACTAGGCAATGCTACATACCAAACACCAAAGCTCTACGCGTTCCAGTTTCAGAGAAGATGATTTTTAAAGTTTGCCCTCTTTGTTCCTATGTTCAAACTTGTGACCCCCAGGGCAGGGCGAGTTTTGACCCCAAGGGCATCATATGAACAAACTTGGTAGAGGTCCACTAGGAGATGCTTCACGCCCAATATTAAAGCTCTATGCCTTCTAGTTTTACAGAAGAAGATTTTTAAAGTTTTCCTTCTTTGTTCCTATGTTGGAAATTGTGACCCCCGGGGCGGGACCAGTTTTGACCCCAGGGGCATCATATGAACAAACTTGGTAGAGGTCCACTAGGAGATGCTACATGCTAAATATCAAAGCTCTACGCCTTCAAGTTTAAGAGAAGAAGATTTTTAAAGTTTTCCTTCTTTGTTACTATGCTCAAACTTGTGACCCCCGGGGTGGGGCCAGTTTTGACCCCAGGGGCATCATATGAACAAACTTGGTAGAGGTCCACTAGGAGATGCTAAATGCCAAATATCAAAGCTCTACGCCTTCAAGTTTCAGAGAAGAAGATTTTTAAAATTTTCCTTCTTTGTTACTATGCTCAAACTTGTGACCCCCGGGGTGGGGCCAGTTTTGACCCCAGGGACATCATATGAACAAACTTGGTAGAGGTCCACTAGGCAATGCTACATACCAAACACCAAAGCTCTACGCATTCCAGTTTCAGAGAAGATGATTTTTAAAGTTTCCCCTCTTTGTTCCTATGTTCGAACTTGTGACCCCCAGGGCAGGGCGAGTTTTGACCCCAAGGGCATCATATGAACAAACTTGGTAGAGGTCCACTAGGAGATGCTTCATGCCAAATATTAAAGCTCTATGCCTTCTAGTTTTACAGAAGAAGATTTTTAAAGTTTTCCTTCTTTGTTCCTATGTTGGAAATTGTGACCCCCGGGGCGGGACCAGTTTTGACCCCAGGGGCATCATATGAACAAACTTGGTAGAGGTCCACTAGGAGATGCTACATGCTAAATATCAAAGCTCTACGCCTTCAAGTTTCAGATAAGAAGATTTTTAAAGTTTTCCTTCTTCGTTACTATGCTCAAACTTGTGACCCCCGGGGTGGGGCCAGTTTTGACCCCAGGGGCATCATATGAACAAACTTGGTAGAGGTCCACTAGGAGATGCTAAATGCTAAATATCAAAGCTCTACGCCTTCAAGTTTCAGAGAAGAAGATTTTTAAAATTTTCCTTCTTTGTTACTATGCTCAAACTTGTGACCCCCGGGATGGGGCCAGTTTTGACCCCAGGGGCATCATATGAACAAACTTGGTAGAGGTCCACTAGGCAATGCTACATACCAAACACCAAAGCTCTACGCCTTCCAGTTTCAGAGAAGATGATTTTTAAAATTTCCCCTCTTTGTTCCTGTTCGAACTTGTGACCCCCCAGGGCAGGGCCAGTTTTGACCCAAAGGGCATCATATGAACAAACTTGGTAGAGGTCCACTAGGAGATGCTTCATGCCAAATATTAAAGCTCTATGCCTTCTAGTTTTACAGAAGATTTTTAAAGTTTTCCTTCTTTGTTCCTATGTTGGAAATTGTGACCCCCGGGGCGGGACCAGTTTTGACCCCAGGGGCATCATATGAACAAACTTGGTAGAGGTCCACTAGGAGATGCTACATGCTAAATATCAAAGCTCTACGCCTTCAAGTTTCAGAGAAGAAGATTTTTAAAATTTTCCTTCTTTGTTACTATGCTCAAACTTGTGACCCCCGGGGTGGGGCCAGTTTTGACCCCAGGGGCATCATATGAACAAACTTGGTAGAGGTCCACTAGGCAATATTACATACCAAATATCAAAGCTCTACGCCTTCCAGTTTCAGAGAATATGATTTTTAAAGTTTCCCCTCTTTGTTCCTATGTTCGAACTTGTGACCCCCAGGGCAGGGCCAGTTTTCACCCCAAGGGCATCATATGAACAAACTTGGTAGAGGTCCACTAGGAGATGCTTCATGCCAAATATCAAAGCTCTATGCCTTCTAGTTTTACAGAAGAAGATTTTTAAAGTTTTCCTTCTTTGTTCCTATGTTGGAAATTGTGACCCCCGGGGCGGGGCCAGTTTTGACCCCAGGGGCATCATATGAACAAACTTGGTAGAGGTTCACTAGGAGATGCTACTTGCCAAATATCAAAGCTCTATGCCTTCAAGTTTCAGAGAAGAAGATTTTTAAAGTTTTCCTTCTTTGTTACTATGCTCAAACTTGTGACGCCCTGGGGCGGGGCCAGTTTTGACCCCAGGGGCATCAAATGAACAAACTTGGTAGAAGTCCACTAGGAGATGCTACATACCAAATATCAAAGCTCTGCGCCTTCTAGTTTCAGAGAAGAAGATTTTCAAAGATTTTGCTTTTTTTTCCTTTTTGTTGCCATGGCAACCAGAGTTGTGGGTGGAATTTAATTCTTTGAACAATTTTGGTAGAGCTTCACCCAAGGAACATCCCTGCCAAGTTTCATCAAGATTGGCCCAGTGGTTAAGAAATTGTTGACGGACGACGGATGACAGACGACGGACATAGGGCGATCACAATAGCTCACCTTTAGCACGTTGTGCTAAGGTGAGCTAAAAATGTCTGTGTTTTTACACTTGTCTTTCTCAATATTTATTGATGATTTGCCAGCTTTTGCCATATTAAGTTTTTGTTTTTTTGACATTTCGTTTTATTATAAAAATCCGTAAAGCGCCCTTGCAAATATCATAGGATAAGTCTATTCACGACTCAGTATTCTTCAGAATATAAAACATATCACCTCCTTAAAGCTATATTCTTTCCTAATTAAATTATCATAAAAATGGCTCAGGCAAACACAAATCTTCCATTATAATGCAACTCTTTACCTCACAACCAAATTTTATACATGCTCATACTTAGAGAATTTGTGAGCTGCAAATTAAGTGCGACTCAAATGATACAATTTATCTTTGAAAGGATCGATAAAATAGGAGAAAAACATGGTTACCAGCATTTTCTCCTTTCACACACTTTCTACAAAAGTATTCTTTTCCAGGGCCATTAAAAAATGAAGATTGTTTGATAGATTACCTTGAGAGTTCCAATTAAAACTGTTTACCACACAATATTGAATTTTAACGGCCCTAAGAAAACACCATTTTTGAAAATATTGTGGGGAAAGGCGAAAACGCTGGTAACCAGCATTTTCTCCTTTTCCAACAATGTTTTCTACCCTTCCAAACATTACATTCAGTTTTTGAACATACATATTTTGTGGTATGCAAATGCTTTCAATTTGAACTGGCCCAAAACTTTGTCCTGTGGTAAAAAGTTAGAATTTCTGAACTGTTCATGATTTACATACAGAGGACAGCGTAAAGAGGAAAAATTTAAAAAAGGATTTTTTCAAAGTGATTAAAAAAACACTGTGGGTATTGGGCAATTGCTTGTTCTTAATAAGCAATCACTCCTTTTCCCACAATGTTTTCAAAATAATTCTTAATTCGCACAGGGTGTGAAAAGAAGTCTTTAAACAGAGATTGCTCAAACAAAAATGGCCACTTCTATGTCATGGAGAAAGATTACATTTGCATTATAATTATAAAAGCTATATTTTGCCAGATTCTCTCTCCATAGTGTACAAGGATACTAATCAGAGTGCACATTTTCTAGTCTGATCTCAATCTACACTGTCTGCCACAGCAACGAGTGTATATAACACTGAGCTGTAAGGGTTTTAGCTTGAATTGAAAATGCAAGGTCACATTCAAGCACTTAGGACAATTAAATCATGTTGCTTTCAAAGCGAGAGAAAATATTACATAAATTAAGGCAGAGGAAATAATTTTCTATGAATTAATAAAAAAATCTGCAAAATTATATCCCTTGTTATAAACTCTCCAAAAACCAACACTAATTTTGTGCTACTGACGCCCTAACCCTTCTCCACACAATCCGAAGTTTTAACATCCCTGAAAAAGACGGCTTTTAACCTCTTACCACACAATGCAGACTGTTATGTAACGACCCTGGGGAAGAGGCCTTTTGAAAACATAGTGGGAAAAGGAGAAAATGCTAGTAACCAGCATTTTCTCCTTTCTCCACAATGTTTTCTACCCTATCGAAGAGAAATCACATTATTTGAGCCTTATTAAAATTGTCGTCTGCAAATGCTTTTAATTTGGATGGGTCTAAAACTTTGTTGTGTGGTAAAGGGTTGAAATCGTTCATGGAAAAGATTTTCTACTGTCTCAGAGACAAATCAAATCATTTGAGCCATCATAATTTATCATTTGCAAATGGATTTGAAGGAATCCAAAATTTTTGGTTTGGTAAAGCATTTAACTCCCAATAGCCGATAAAAGTAAACAGTACGGGGCCTGTATTCACCAACCAATCTTAAGAACTTTTTTTACTCTTATTCTCCAATATTATCTAAATTTGGAAGTAACGCAACTCCTGATTGGGTAAACCAAATGGTTTAGCAAATCAGGAGTTGTGTTACTTTCAAATTTTGATAATGGTGGAGAGTAAGTCTGGAATGTTTTTAAGAATGGCTGGTGAATACTGACCGGGGTGTTAAAATGCATTTGACTTCAAATCATGCCATTTCAAAGTAAGGAAATTATTGTGAAGATGATAATTTAATCTGTTACTGTACTGTCAGTACAAGTGTTAGTCACTGGCAGAAAAAGGAACTATAAAAGTAAGTCAAAAGTTGCCATGTCATTCTATCTTTTATTTACTCTTTTCCTAGTTTTGAAATTCATTATTTTGCCTGCTGCTAACACATGGACTGACAATACAATTGTCATCAGTTGTCATCAACAAGATAATATCTATACTTTAAAAAGGTATGATTTAAATTCCAACACATTTTAACACCTTCATTGTTGACTTTTAGCTGCTATTGGGCGTTTTAAGGGATAATTACCTTCGGATATAAAAAGCATTAGGCAGCATTGTTGTATCAAAGGCAATTAACTTGTTACCAAACAGTCCCTAGATTTCAACAACCTTGAGGGAGAAAGCTTTAGAAAACATTGTGGGACAAAAAAAAAGAATGCTGGTAACAATCATTTTCTCCTTTACAACATTATTTTCTACCATTTCAAAGGCAGATCTAACCTTTCAAGCTACTTTACATTTAACTTGTCGTCTGCAAAATTAATCAGAGCTCCAGATTGAGCGAGAGATTTTGATTTCACAATTGAAAATATTAATTATTTTCCACTAAACCCTATGTTATGGGTACTCATTAGAATTGTCTCATCGAGACGATTCTAATGAGTACCCACAACATTGGGTTTGGAAGAGAAATAATGGATTTAAAATACCATCACTCCCTCTTATCTGGAGCTCTGATTATGCTTTCACTTTGGTAGCCTATTTTTTGTTATAAAATGGTTACATAAGCCACAGGAAACAATTCATTATGTATGAATGCATCTATCTCCAAAAGTAGACCTTCCTTTTCCTTCTTTATTCAGAGCTCCTGATAAGAGGGTGTGATGGTATTCTAAAATAAATCCATTATTTCTCTTCCAAACCCTATGTTGTTGGTACTCATTAGAATCATCTCTATGAGACATTTATTCTAATGAGTACCCATAACATAGGTGGAGAATAAGTAATATTTTCAATTTTTAAGTCAAAATCACTCTATCTGGAACTCTGTTTATTTATGACTCTAAGCATGCATAGCCCAACTCAAATGTAATTTGGCAACAGTGTAAATCAAGATCAGCCTGCACAAAATGTGCAATCTGACCATAATGTTCTACACTGTCTGATCTTTTGAGAGATACTCAGGTTACTACGAGCAAATATATGTAATTTACCAACGGAACTTATAGAAAATCTAGCTATAGTCTGTAGAGCACTGAATAAATCCAAGACATTTTCAGTAGAAAAATGTTAAAGACCCAACTAATTGCAATTTTATGATTGCTTTTGTTGACAAAGATTAATTAGAGTGAAAGTATAGATCAAGATCAGACCACATGTTTTGTGCAGTTTGATCTTGATCTACTCTGGCTCCAAAGACAACTAGATATACAGTTGTGACACGCACTTTAAGGGTTCACTCTGTATCACACAAGAAATTCTTAGACTTGTCCATAGTGAGGGCAAAATTGGCAGAGCAAAAATTACACATGGCCAAGATGATGAAACTTGTATCCAGAAGGGTAGAAAACACTGTGGAAAAAGGAGAAAATGCTAGTTACCAGCATTTTCTACTTTTCTCAAATTGCTTTGAAGGACTTCTTTCGGTCGTTAAAACATTGGACTGTGTGGTTAACAACCCCTCATTTACCAGTTTCAGTCCCGAGTTGTAATGACCCCAAGAACAAAGCCTTTTGAAAACATTGTGGGAAAAGGAGAAAATGCTGGTAACCAGCATTTTCTCCTTTTTCTACAATGTTTTCTACCCTACAAAAGACAAATTTCATCATTTGAGCCGAATGTAAACTGTCGTCTGCATATGCTTTGATTTTGGACAACTCTACATTTTTGTTGTGACTGGTACACCATTTGGATGGTGACATTTTGGCAAAAACCATGTTAGTTGAAAATGATCCATAGCCCCGACCCTTACCCTAACACAGATGAATTGTTGCTAAAATCCTCCTTCCAGACAGGGCTTTTCATGAAATAAATCTAGGAATTTAGTAATCAATTGGTATTTTAAAACATACATGGATTTTGACAAAACACCCCACGAAATGTCATGCAACGAAACGTACCATGTAGGGTTGAAATGGCATTTTTACTGCATTGTGTAGACCAAGAAAATGGTAATCGATGGTTGTTCCATGGTTTCCATGTTGACTTCAATGCATTTTGTTTTAGTTATACCATCTCACAAAACAGTAAGTGTAGAGTAAGATCAGACTGCCACCATTGGAATATGTGGTCTGATCTTCATTCACATTGTATTTCAAAACAAGAACTCAGCATGCAGGTGCCAACGCTCTGCTCCAGTTGCTTGATTTTCAGTAAAAATGCTGTCAAAAAGGGGAAATTACTTTGATGGTTACCTGCCCTTGTTCTATGGGTTCCCCTTATGATACTTAAGCCTTTACCAGACGACAAAATTTTAGCCATGTCCAAATTCAAAGCACTTGCAGACGACAATTTCAATGTGACTCAAATGGTGCAACTTTTCTTTGATAGGGTAGAAAAAGTTTTCGCACGACTATGAAAAGGGGCAATGTTACAGTGCTATAATGACAATATCTCAACGTTTCTTTTCGAAATCAGCCCACCTATTGAGAGATATGCTTACAAAAATGTGAACTTGGTATCACAATATCCTTTCATTTTCTTACTGACAGAAAGTATGACAGCTCTGTGACATTTATATCCAAAGTAGATTGAAACATAAAGAGTTTTCAAAGCCCAACTTATCATGGGTATAAGAAGTAATTTTCCACTGAAATGGCAAATTGTTACAAAACCAGCACATGCCATGGTTATAGCAACAAGATAATATGTCCATAATTTGATAACAACCAGAATAGGGAACCATAAAAGAGTACGACATTATCATAAAGTGGTAATGGGTTTTGTACACTGCTGGAGCAAGTTTATGTGATAAAAAGCACGAGGCATTATCTGTGATTAGCTAATTTACCTTCTGAAACAAATTTACAGTCAATCACTTTGAAAACATCCTTGTTTCATATGTACAAATATGTGTGATATAGGGTTATAGCTTTACCACACCACAAAATGTCAGACCGGTCCAAATTGAAAGCAAATTTCAGACCGGTCCAAATTGAAAGCAACAGTTGATGACATACTGAATGTTGCTGGAAAGATAGAATTTGTCTTTGAATGGAAAGAAAAGCAGTAGGAGAAAGTGTTGGTAACCAGCATTTTTTCCGTTTCCTACAATGTTTTCAAAGGCCTTAAATCTATGGGTTTTTAAGACTTGGGGTTGTGTGGTAAAGGGTTCACTACATGTGAAAACATAGTGCATGACCAGGAGAAAATTTCCATCTAATGAGTATTTTTTTTCCATTTGCTACAGTGTTTTCAAATTAGGTCTGCTGTATTACATAAAAAGTTGTCCAAAAGTCTTGCAATGAGTCAAGGCATCAGCAAACAAGCACAAAACAACTGTTTCCCTGTGCATAAACAAGTGTGTCTTTGACAGATTACTGAATACATGTACAATGTGAAAGAGACCTTTGGTTGATGTCAATGTACTGTAGAAACTATTAGCACTGTAAAAATTTCCCTCTTTGTGCTGTTTCTACATGTATGGTCTATTTGTACATGTATAATTACCACTCTGGTATACCCAGGCAGTTTTTACACACCAGTACAATTTCAGTCCCAATTTTAAGTTCCAAGACTATTCACCACCTGCACGACATTTCATCGACAGGGTGTTTCGCTGAAATCAAAGTATGTTTTAAAATATGAATTGCTAATTCCTAGATTTATTTCATGAAAAGCTCTGTCTGGGAGAAAGATTTGAGTGACAATTTGTCTGGCTTAGGGTAAGGGATAGGGCTAGGGATTGTTTTCGATGAACATGGTTTTTGATGGAATGCTGTGGATCCTATTCACCTGATTCAGGTGAATAGTCAAATGGCTAGACCTAGAATTTAGAATGACAATGATAGTTACAATTGGTTGGTGATTTAACTCTTTACCCCATGACAAAATTTAAGCCTGGTCCAAATTCAAAGCGTTTGCAGATGATATATCAAATGTTACTCAAAACATAAAATTTGTCGTTCAAAGGGTATAAAACATTGTGGGAAAAGAAGAAAATGCTGGTTACCAGCATTTTCTTCTTTTCCCACTTTCTTTTCAAAAGGCCCCTTCCACATGGTCGTTAAAACTCTAAACTGTGTGGTTAGATTTAAGCCCCCATTTTTTTCTTCACATCTTGACCAGTCCGCGATGTGGCAATGTCCAAAGTGGTTCACAAGCAAAGTTGTAAGGTTTTTGATTGACTGTATGGCATTTAACGCCATTTTCAAAATTGTTTCAGTTATATCATGGCGGCCAGTGCACCTATCAATGCTTTCCTGGAGTTTCTTTCACCATTACAATGCACGATATTCTTTCCAAGCCACTGGTTGCTTTCCCACATAACCATCATCGAAACAACGGTCGGCGGTGAGAGAAAGGTGTAGGATTTGTAATCTCGAGGTCCCAGGTTCATTCCTAATACAAACAATTTGTTTTTTGTGGGATTTTCCTTGGGTGAAACACTTCAGAGCCATTAACTCTTTACCACACAGTCCAGACTTTCAATGACCCCGAGGTAGAATTAAGCTGTTTAAAAAAAATTGTGGGAAAAGGAGAAAATGCTGGTAATCAGCATTTTCTCCTTTTCCCACAATGTTTTCTAACCTATCAATGGAAAATTTCATCATTTGATCCACCTTTGTCATCTGCAAATGCTTTTGATTTTTGACTGGTCTAAAACTTTGTGGTTTGGTAAAGAATTAAGCCTTAGGTACTGGTCCTACACCAGTACTAGGCTAGGTTGGTTGGTTGTATGGTGTTTAACGCCGTTTTCAACATTATTTCAATTATATCGCGGCGGCCAGTGCACCTATCCATGCTTTCCTGGAGTTTCTTTTTACCAGTACTCCGCACAATATTCTTTCCAAGCCACTGGCTGCTTTCCGACATAACCACCGTTGAAACAATGGTCAGCGGTGAGAGAGGAATGAATCTTGTCGCAATGACAGTCATCAATCCTCCGAAAGAAATTGGCCAAACCGGGGATCGAACCCCCATTTTCTCCTTTTTCCACAAAGTTTTCAAAAGGCTTCTTCCTCAGAGTCCTTAAAAGTCAGGATTGTGTGGTAAAGGGTTAAAGCATTTTACATGCAACAAATGATAACAGACATAATGTTGAAAGCTATGTAAAACACCATTCAACGATATACGTTTGTGAAGTATGGGTAGGGTGGTCTTATTCAGAGCATGTCACTGTGAGGTTATGATTACACTGTCTGATCATGTAAATGAGTCATGCTTTGACAAAAGGGAGTTTAATGCATCTCTCTGATGCATTGTACCAAGCCATTCATTATATTATTATGGAGACAGGTCCTTGGACAGGTAGAAAACTGACCAAAAGCAAAAAGTTTTGATTGATTGATTGAATAGTGTTTAATGCCGTTTTCAACATTATTTCAGTTATATCACGGTGGCCAGTGCACCTATCCATGCTTTCCTGGAGTTTCTTTTACCAGTACTCCGCACAATATTCTTTCCAAGCCACTGGCTGCTTTCCCACATAACCATTGTCAAAACAATGGTCAGCGGTGAGAGAGGAAGTAATCCTGTCGCAATGACTATCATCAATCCTCGGAAAGAAATTGGCAAAGCCGGGGATCGAACCAGTGACCTCCGGTTCTCAAGTCCTGTACACTATCGACTGAGCTACGGGGGCTTGGCAGTACTAGGCTAGGGCTTTAACTCTACCAAACAACAAAAATGTTGACTGGTCCAAATTGCAAGCATTTGCAGACGACAATTGAAATATGAATCAATTGATGTAAATTGTCTTTGTTAGGGTAGAAAACATTGTGGGAAAAGGAGAAAATGCTGGTTACCAGCATTTTCTCCTTTTCCCACAATGTTTTCAAAAGGCTTCTTCCTCAGGGTCGTTAAAAGTCGGGATTGTGTGGTAAAGGGTTAAAGCATTTTACATGCAACAAATGATGACTGACATAATGTTGAAAGCTATGTAAAACACCATTCAACGATATACGTTTGTGAAGTATGGGTGGGGTGGTCTTATTCACAGCATGTCACTGTGAGGTTATGATGACACTGTTTGATCATGTAAATGAGTCATGCTTTGACAAAAGGGAGTTTAATGTATGTCTGTGATGCATTGTACCAGGTCATTTATTATAATACAATGGAAACCGGTCCTTGGACAGGTAGAAAATTGACCAAAAAGCAAAAAGTTTTGACCCAAGTCAGCCTGCACAGACTGCCCTGGCTGACATGGGTCAAAACTTTCTGTAAATGCATTTAACTCCCTTTACACAGAGCATGACTCAAATGTACATGAAGTTTGAATGGTGTTTTACACTGCTGACAGCTTCATTCACTTCTTTCCTATGTTTCATTGTAACCAGGCTGGGACCTCGCAGAGCCTTGTCTGGGGACACACCCAAGAACCAACACCACAAGCAGAGATCTAGCCATCAGCATCGATAATCTAAGGTACAAGTGACTACATTATGGCTAAAAGACAAACTGCTCAGAACTGCCAGATGAAAAAAGTCACTGATATGTTGAACTAATACCCCTGTCACAATGGAAAAAAGGATGGATGGATTGAAGGATAGACATAAAGTCACAACCAGGCTGGTCAACAAGCACTGGGTATTATAACTGAGCTATAAGGCCCAAAGCTTCAGGGTCTGTATTCACCGTCCATTCTTAATTTCATTCTGAGAGTAATTCTTGATTTAGAAAGTAACACAACTTCTGATTGGCTAAACCATTTGGTTTAGCCAATCAGATGTTGTGTTACTTTCAACTTAAGAAAATTCTTGAGAATATGATTAAACAAGAGCACCGCATATGGGTGCCAACACTCTGCTGTGAGTGCTTGATTTTCAGTGAAAATCTATGTTGGAAAAGGGGCATGGTTACCTGCCCTTGCTGTGTATGTTCCCCTTTTAATACTTAACAACTTGTCCATGTTTGAAGTAAATATCAGTGATAACAGAGATATTATAAAATGTCAAAGTTTTCACACGACAACGCAGAAGATGACGCCAGGGCTACAACAATACCTCGACATTTTCTTTGAAAACAGCAAAGCTAAAAAGGTTCCTACGAATCATTGGTTAACCCTTTCCCAAACGACAAATTTTGGACTGGTCCAAATTGAAAAAGTTTGCAGACGACAATTTTAAATTTGATGAAAATGGCAGAAAGTTATCAAAAAGGGTAGAAAACACTGTGGGAAAAGGACAAATTGCTCGTTACGAGCAATTTCTCCTTTTCCCACAGTGTTTTCAAAAGACTTGTACTGCAGACACGTGAAAACCAGGGATTGTTTGGGAAAGGGTTAATTGGGACCCCGAACCAGTATGAAAAGCTATGTACGATATGCCAAAACTACCATGTCTAATGGCCCAATCGCCATGTGGCCTGCTATCATGCCATGTGACCTATTATCACGTGTTCACACAACATACAGTCTACATCTAACTCTTCACTCGATGCAAGTTTCTAGAGTAACCTAAATTGAAAACATTTGCAGACAACAAATTAAATATGATAATCTTTGATACTGTAGAAAACATTGTGGAAAACGGGGAGAATGCTGGTTACCAACATTTTTTCTCCTTTACCCACATTATGTTTTTAAAAGCCTTTTTATTCAGGGGTCATTAAAACAAACAACGGTAAAGTGAACTGTAAATAAAAAAAGTAATGACCAGTCAAAGACTGGCATTTTCCAACAGAAAACAAGGGATAATTGTTCATTAACATTTACCATGCAGAGAGCAGTAAGTTTAACGCTTTACCAAATGACATATTTTAAGACTAGTCCATTGCAGACAACAAAATAAATGTAAATCAAAAATTGAAATTTGTTTTGGGAAGGGTAGAAAACATTGTGGGAAAGGAGTAAATGCTGGTCACCAGCATTTTCTCCTTTTCCCACAATATTTTCAAAAGGCTTCTTGCCCAGGGTCGTTAAAAGGAGTCATTGTGCGGTAAACGGTTAACCATTTACCGCACGATCCTAAGTTTTAACGACCCTGAGAAAGATGCCTCTTGAAAACATTGTGGGAAAAGGAGAAAATGCTGGTAACCAGCATTTTCTCCTTTTCCCACAATGCTTTCTACCCTGTGAAAGACAAGTTCCATCATTTGAGCCACATTTAAATTGTCATCTGCAAATGCAGTTTGGACAAGTCCATATTTTTGTCGTTTGCTAAAGAGTTAACTCTTACATTGGACGTAACTGTAGACTTGTCCAAACTGAAGGAATGTGCAAACAACAAATTCAATGGGCCTCAAATGATTGAAATTGTTTATGAATGCTTAGAAAACATCTTGGGGAAAGGAGAGAATGCTGGTAACAGCCTTTTCTCCTTTTCCAGAACGTCCTCAAAGACTTTCTTAAGGGTCCCTAAAACTGGGAATTGAGTGGTAAACAGTTAATTGCTTTGTTGACAAATAAAGATCAAAGGACAGACTGTATTAATTTTATCCTTGGTCTTTCTTGTTCTTGACTGTCTGTAAAATGCAATTGGAAAAATTCTAACCATTACAGTCTAATTTTAGAAATCTATAAATATTGCATGCAATGCAAAGCATGAATAAAAATTTGTTTATTCTTCTAGGTTTACATAACTGGAATTATCATAAAACCATTCTTCTCTGCATTAGTTAACTTTTTACCAAACGATAAAATTTTTGACTTGTCCAACTTGAAAGCATTTGCAGACGAAAATTAAATGTGACTGAAAAATTGTAATTTCCCCTGCGAAAAATGTTCAAGAACAAGTGGTGAGTTCATGGACATTCAAGAACCTTTCTTGAACCTTAAGAACTGTTCTTGAACCAATAAAACAGTTCAAGAACTGAGGTTCTAGAACCCAAATGATTCTTGAATACTGGTTTTAAAAGCACAAAAGTGAAAGAACATTAATTCTAGAACACCATCAGTTCTTGAACTGATCTGAAAGTTCATGAACTTTCAAGAATCTTTCTTGAACCTTTAGACTTGTTCTTGAACTAATAAAACAGTTCCTGAACTGAGATTCTAGAACCCAAATGGTTCCTTGAACATTGGTTCTAAACGCACAAAAGTGAAAGAACATTAATTCTAGAACACTACCAGTTCTTGAACTGATATGAAAGTTCTTGAATAGTTGACCTAGAATACAAATGGTTCCAGAACATTGCTTTTAATTCATTGACCAATTTCTACAAACCCTGGCTCTAGAACTGTACCAGATCTTGAACGGTTGGAAATCTAGAATTTGGTAAACTTGTATGTTTTGCTGCAAATTTGTGTAATGACAAAAATTAACAAGTTGTCTTTCTTTCAATTTGCATAAAAGTGGTTTCAGATGCTTGTTTATATTTCAGATGCATACATGCGCTAACTTTCAGAAACATTAGAAGCCATGAGGTCTAGTGTATTTATGCAGGGATCATACATGTGTACATATATTATCCCCGATTTATGTGAAATTGCAGTATTATAACTGTTGCAGACTCATTTACATTTTTGAAGTCAATCAGATAATTTGAATTTTTTTCCGTCACAATGTTTTGAAAATTGCGACTTCATTTTCCACTTGATCTACATGGGATTGCATAATATGCTACTGATGATTTACATAATGGCTCTTTATCAACTTTTATCTTGCTACTAAAATTAAGTTACAAGCAGTCTCTGCATTGCCGCAGTCTCTTACGTAATGGTAAGTCAAGCCCAAAACTGAATAAGTCCAGTTGGTGAATAAGCAGGACTTTAGCTAACCTCAGAAATTCAGGAGTAGATGACCCATTGACGCAAAAGTTTCAGGGGTCAAATCTAATTTTTCAAGAGTCAAACAAAAACAAGAGGGCCATGATGGCCCTGGGTCGCTCACCTTAGTAGAGTGCCTTAAAGGTATTTCTTTAATTTGACCATGTGACCTAGTTTTTGACTGCAGGTGACCTAATTTCAAACTCAAATTTCATGAAGACAAACATTCTGACCAATTTTCAAGTCAAGTGAGCAAAAAATGTGGCCTCGAGTGCCCTAAAGGTATTTTTTTAATTTGACCTAGTGACCTAGATTATGACCCCAGGTGACCCAAGTTTGAACTGGTCTTGGACTATATCAAAAGAAACATTTTAACCAATTTTCAAATCAACTGAATAATAAATGTGGCCTCTAGAGTGCCCACTAGCTATTTCTTTAATTTGACCAAGTGACCTAGTTTATGACCTCAGTTGACCCAAATTCAGACTCACGTGAGATTTTATAAAGACAAACATTCTGACCAGTTTTCAAGGCAATTAAGCAAATAATGTGGCCTCTAGAGTGCCCACAAGGAATTTCTTTAATTTGACCTAGTGACCTAGTTTATGGTTCCAGGTGACCCAAATCCGAACTCATCTGGTATTTCATCAAGACAAACATTCTGGCCAAATTTCAGGTCATTTGAGCAATAAATGTCGCCTCCAGAGTGCAAACAAGGTATTCCTTTAAATTGACCCAGTGAACTAGTTTATGACCCAAGTTGACCCAAATTAATCTTATGTGAGACTTTATAAAGACAAACTTTCTAACTAATTTTCAAGGCAATTGAGCAAATAATGTGGCCTCGAGAGTGCCAACAAGGTATTTCTTTAATTTGACCTAGTGACCTAGTTTATGACCCAAGATGACCCAATTTTGAACTCAATGAACTTGTTGTGCTTAGATGGGCAAACAAACTTAGAAAAGAATCACTACATACCAAATATCAAAGCTCTACGCCTTCCAGTTTTAAAGAAGAATTTTAAAGTTTTCCTTCTTTGTTCCTATGTTCGAACTTGTGACACCCGGGGCTGGGCCAGTTTTGACCCAAGCAGCATCCTTGGAACAAACCTGGTAGAGGTCCACTAGGCAATGCTACATACCAAATATGAAAGCTCTACGCCTTCCAGTTTCAGAGAAGATGATTTTTAAAGTTTCCCCTCTTTGTTCCTATGTTCGAACTTGTGACCCCCGGGGCAGGGCTAGTTTTGATCCCAAGGGCATCATATGAACAAACTTGGTAGAGGTCCACTAGGAGATGCTTCATGCCAAATATCAAAGCTCTATGCCTTCTAGTTTTAGAGAAGAAGATTTTTGAAGTTTTCCTTCTTTGTTGCTATGTTGGAAATTGTGACCCCCGGGGCGGGGCCAGTTCTGACCCTAGGGGCATCATATGAACAAACTTGGTAGAGGTCCACTAGGAGATGCTACATACTAAATGTCAAAGCTCTGCGCCTTCTAGTTTCAGAGAAGAAGATTTTCAAAGATTTTGCTTTTTTTTTCCTTTTTGTTGCCATGGCAACCAGAGTTGTGGGTGGAATTCAATTCTTTGAACAATTTTGGTAGAGCGTCACCCAAGGAACATCCCTGCCAAGTTTCATCAAGATTGGCCCAGTGGTTTAGGAGAAGAAGATGTTTAAAGAAATTGTTGACGGACGACGGACGCCAGACATAGGCCGATCACAATAGCTCACCTTTAGCACGTTGTGCTAAGGTCAGCTAAAAATCATGAGTTAAAAACGGAAACTTTAAGAGTTTATAGTAACTTTTTTGTTGTTGTTGGACTTATTATCAATATTGCAATATAGATGTGAAGTGAACAATAGTGATTATGTTCAAGGTGGCTAGGGTTAAAACCTTATTCACCTAAGCAATCAGTAAGAAAATTATGGACAATCAATTTCACTCAGAAGTCCTTTGTTAAACTTTGCTGAAATAATGATAAGACTTATTTATTTCTAGTACCATCCAAAAACATGTAAAGTTTTAACGTTCATTGGCCTGGATTTTTGTGTTTCATCGTCACTCGACGATATTATTGCAAACTTTTTTTTTTTTTCTGGATATTATAAGTATCACTGATTAAAAAAAAAAAAATGCAATAAAAAGCAGAAATTGTATGACTTTGCAGGGGAACTCGCACTTGAGGACAAGTTCGGAGAACAAAACCGAAAGTAGATACATCTACCTAAATTATTTACGCCTATCATTTTCGTTCGTATTAGTCTCGTCATAAAGATTAACAGATAGAGATCTATGATGTACTAGTTTACTAACCCTTTTCTAATTGTCATGCTGGTTAACAAAATCGTAACCCAGCTCTAGAATTGTTCATGAACCTTAAATTATACTTCTAGAATTACAGGTTCAAGAATTTGTTTACGAATGTGTTCAAGAATATTTTTTTTAAGTTCTTGATTAAGTTCTTGAACATCAGTGTTCTAGAACGGCCATTTAATGTTCATGAACTTTTCAAGAACTAGAGTAAAGAATTGTCCTGGAACTGTTTCTTGAATTCCTCACAGGA
The DNA here is from genome assembly GCA_945859785.2 of Tridacna gigas. Classification (NCBI taxonomy): domain Eukaryota; kingdom Metazoa; phylum Mollusca; class Bivalvia; order Cardiida; family Cardiidae; genus Tridacna; species Tridacna gigas. The sequence goes on from OX244029.2 coordinate 73,552,111, forward strand.
AGTTCTTGAATTAGTTCTTGAACATCAGTTCTAGAATTACGGCCATTTAATGTTCATGAACTATTCAAGAACTAGGTTCAAGAACTGTTCTAGAACTTTCTAAAGGAAGTTATTGAATTAGTTCTTGAACATCAGTTCTAGAATTATGGCTATTTAATGTTCATGAACTATTCAAGAACTAGGTTCAAGAACTGTTCTAGAACTGTTTCTTGAATTCCTCGCAGTTCCTGATTTAGTTCTTGAACATCAGTTCTAGAATTATGGCCATTTAATGTTCATGAACTAATCAAGAACTAGGTTCAAGAACTGTTCTAGAACTGTTTCTAGAATTCCTCGCAGGGGTTGTTTTGGGAAGGGTAAAAAACATTGTGGAAAAAGGAGAAAATGCTGGTTACCAACTTATCACTCAGAAGCAGCACAATAAGAGAACAGAAATGATTTTCAAAACAAAGATCACCTTTGACCTTGACTTTTGACCCATGTGTGCCAACAACACTAAGGCAACTCCTTGAGTCATGAGCAACACTTGTATAACGCTTCAGGGTCCTAGGTCAAACAGCTATTGAGTTAAAGCATGGAAAAGATTATTGAACAAAGTTCACTAAGTTGACCTTTGACCCATGTGACTCAAAAACAATAGGGCACCTCCTTAGGTCATGAGCGATACTTGTATCAAATTTCAGGGTCCTGGGTCAAACAGCTATTTAGTAATAGAGCATGGAGGAGGTTTTCAATTAAAGTTCACTTGTGACCTTGACCCATGTGACCCCAAAACAATAGGGTACCTTCTTGGGTCATGGGCAACAGTAATATAAACTTTTGGGGTCTTAGGTCCAACAGCTTTTGAGTTACAGTACAGAAACAAAACAAGAAAGATGAACAGACGGGCAGACAGACAAATGGATGAAAGGACAGACAGACAGGCAGGCAAGCAGGCAGACAGACAGACATGGTGAAACTATTATACCCCCCCCAACACTACTTCGTAGGTGTGGGGTATAAATATATATTTTAACATTGATTTTATTTTACTTCATTTTCATAACTATAGCTTCTTTTTTTAACCCACAATGAATTAAACAGTAAAGTTGAAAGTATATGTAATTCAATGGGATACAGACTTCAATGAAATTATTTATGGCAAATTATTGTCCATATTCCATGAACCCTATAATGTGAACACAATAATTGTTGTATTTGTTCACCAATACTGACTGAATCATTCCATGTTATTGAAAAGATGAACACAGGTTTGGCGTTTTACCACACAACCTGACTTTTAACATCCCTGAAAGAGAAGGCTTTTGAACCAGCATTTTCTCCTTTTCCCACAATATTTTCTATCCTATTAAAAACAAATTCCATCTTTTGAGCCACAGTGAATCTGCTGACTGGGAATGCTTTCAATCTGGACAAGTCTACAATTTTGTCATTCATTACACAGTTAAATGCAGGTGTTAATTGATTATGGCTCAAAACCTTTATTGAGAGCTAATTGATAATTATCTGATAATTCACACACTTGTACATGTACTACCAGTACCCATCTTTGCAATCGATTGTTCCAGCTCAATGTCAAATTTAACACATTCAGTTTATACTTTAGTTTGGCTTGTCTTCCCAGCCAACTGGTTTATCTTAACCCTTTACCACACGACAAAATTTTAGACCTGCCCAAATTGAAAGCATTTTCAGACAACAATTTTAATGTGGCTCAAATGATGTGGTTTTTCTTTGATAGGGTAGAAAACATTGTGGGAAAAGGAGAAAATGCTGGTTACCAGCATTTTCTCCTTTTCCCACAATGTTTTCAAAAGGCTTCTTTCCCAGGGGCATCAAAAGGCGGCATTGTGCGGTAAAGGGTTAAACCTTTTACACATAATCCCAAGTTTAAACGACCCTGACACAGAAGGCTTTTGATAACATTGAGGGAAAAGGGAAAAATGTTGGCAATCTCTCCTTTCCCCATAAAGTTTTGTACCTCTTCAGAGAAAGAAATCATCACATGAGCCACACTGAATTTGTCATCTGCAAAAGCTTTCAAATTGGTGGAGTCTAAAATGTTTTTGTTTTCGTTAAAGAGTTCAATGATGGTTTATTATGTTGAATATATGAGAAAATATTATGGGACTAGAAATGTCACAAAGTGGACAAATACCCCCCCATCAGCACCTTGTCACTGAGGCAGCACAATTAGAGAACTGAAATTATTTTCAAAACAAAGTTCACCTGTGACCCTGACCTTTGACCCATGTGACTCAAAAACTATAGGGCACCTCCTTGAGTCATGAGCAACACTTGTATAAAGTTTCAGGGTTCCAGGTCAAACAGTTTTTGAGTTATTAAGCACGGAAACCATTTTCAAACAAAGTTCACCTGTGACTTTGACCAAAAAACAAAAGAGCACCTCCTTGGGTCATGACCAAAACTTGTATGCAGTTTCAGGGTCCTACATCAAACCGCTTTTGAATTAGAGCACAGAAACAAAAATATGAATGGATTTACAGACAGACAGATAGACAGACATGGTGGAACCAGTATACCACCCTCTACTTTGTAGATGGGGGGGATATAAAAAGGCCAAATGCTCATTATTAGTAATTTATCCTTTGAAAACAATATTTCTGGAAGTGGCATGCTGAAAAGCATAAAAAGTTGGTAACAACTTGTTCAAGTTGGGAGTAAATATCTTCAATAATAACAGAAATATTACGAAATGTCAAAAGTTTTGGTACGGCACAGGCGACAATACTTAGGGCTATGACAATTACTCGTTGGTGACGCTCGTAACCAGAATTTTTTCGTTTCTCTAATATGTTTTCAAAGGGTATTTCTTGGTGTTCTTGAAAAGACAGAGTTTGAAGAAACAAATTAACCCTTTACCACAAAATCCTGGGTTTTAATGACCCTAAGTAAAAGGCCTTTTGAAAACAATGTGGGAAAAGGAGAAAATGATGGTCACCAGCATTTTCTCCTTTTCCCACATTATTTTCTACTATTTCAAAGATACAGATCTTCTTGGGACCACATTTAATTTGTCCTCAGCAAATGGTCTCCATTTGGTGAAGTCTAGTAGTTTGTCATTTGGTAAAGACCTAAAATGGAAACAGTAAAGATGCCTGTAAAAGTTTACTGCCCTCACTAATTGTTTGAAAATAAGACCAAGTTACACAAGTCGACACAGATGATTACAAAACATCAGCTGCATTGCTAGTTTGTAGCGTAATTAATTCTTTACCAGATGACAAAGTTTTAGACATGACAAAATAAAAGCATTAGCTGGCAACAAATTAAATGTTGCTCAATTGACTGATTTGCCTTTGAAAGGGTGGAAAACATTGTGAGAAAAAGAGAAAATGCTAGTTACCGCTATTTTCTCCTTTTCCCACGATGTTTTCAAAAAACCTTCTTTCTCAAGGTCATTAAACCATGGGCTTGTATGATAAAGGGTTTATTGTACAAATAAATGGCTGTCTGTGACATTTCCATTTAAATGCTAAACAGCACCAGCACAAAAAGTTCACATCACTGTAATTCAAGGCCTCACAAAATATCACAGGAAAAGGAGTAGCATGGACTACAAGACTACATCAAGACAACTGGTCTTCCTTTCTCCTTTTCAGACAATATTTCTGCCCTTTTAACCCTTTACCGCCTTTTGAAAACATTGTGGGAAAAGGAGAAAATGCTGGTAACCAGCATTTCCTCCTTTTCCCACAATGTTTTCTACCCTATCAAAGAAAAACTGCACCATTTGAGACACAAAGAAAATGTCGTCTGCAAATGCTTTCAATTTGGACAAGGCTAAAATTTTGTCATCTGGTACAGGGTTAAAGGAAAGATCCATCATTGTAGCCATGTTCATTTGTTGACTGAAAATGCTTTCAGAATATGAAATGCCATAGCAGAAAATATTCAAGATATAAAAACACTATCAAAATATTTAAAATATTCAATCAAGATTGTCGCAATTATACCAAAATGATATATAAATTTGATATATGACAGCAAAATTATCATATCAAAACATAAAACCACTTCAAGACAAATAAATATACTTCAAGATGTAAAAACAGCATCAACATTTTAAAAACCACGCCAAGACAAATAAATATACTTCAAGATGTAAAAACAACATCAACATTTTAAAAACCACACCAAGACAAATAAATATACTTCAAGATGTAAAAACAGCATCAACATTTTAAAAACCACACCAAGACTCACATGACCAATCAAGACTCACGTGACCACAAAATCCATGACGTCATCACTTGGCGAAAAGAACGTACACACACTGCTGCTGCTTGACTGTTGACAGTCACACTGTCATTTTTTATTCGGCGTATTAACGTTAATCATGGACCACCCAGACGAAGTTACTCGGCTCTTTAGACATTCACAGTTCCAAGATCTCATGAGAGACCTCAGGAGGAGTGTTTCAGATGCCCCTTCAAATGTCCGTGATGTCGTTTCATTCATTAAAGCATAAAATGTAAGATCATACTGCATGTTTGTGCAGCCTGAGCCTCCTAAAGATCAGATAGATGAACGGACACACGAAGGGCAGACAGACGGACGGACGAACAAACAGACAGTCATAGGGAATACCGACAGATAGACACACAAACAAAAAGAGAGATAGATGCACAGACCGACAGATAAACAGACCCACTGAGAAAAAGACAGACAGACGTGCACATGAACAGACAGACGGACGGACGAACGGATGAAAAAATAGACCGAAAAACATGGGAAGACGGACAGAAAAACATTGTGCAGTCTGATCCTCCAAAAGATCCGAAAGGTTAACGGACCAACGAAGGGCAGACAGACACCCATACATACGGACAGACGAACATAAAGACACACATAGATAATAGACGGACGGACAAACAGATAGACAGATATAGGGAAGACCAACAGAAAGAAAGACACAGACAGACAGCCAAAGAAAAGAAAGACAGACAGACGCACAGACCGACAGAGTAAGGGACACACAGTGGGCAAACAGACACGATTACATATTGACAGACGGACAGACTAACAGACTCACATACATATAGACGGACGGACAGATGAGCAGACAGACAGACATAGGGAAGGCCTACATAAAGATACAGACAGACAGGCAAAAAGACAGACGCACAGACCGACAGATGAATAGACCTACGGAGGGCAGACAGACACACATACATATACACGGACGGACGAACAGGCAGACAGACAGATAGGAAATGCAGAAAGAAAAGACCCAGGCATTTGAAAAGATATTGAAGGCCTGCAGTCTGATCTTTTGCTACACAATCGTAACAATGCAATGGCAATGCCAGATACCGTATCGTATGTATGGTAGGCCTCTATTACTAGAAGTGCTGTGCATACATCGTTGAGTGTCCTTATTCCGTGAGTGTCCTTGAACAGGTAATTTTTGTGTACATCTCGCAGAGCACATATTTTGATGACGTCACACGGTATTTCTGCTCGTAACCCTTACCAATATTCGAATGTCTCATTGCCCTTGAATTTCAGACAAATACAAGACAAATACACCGGAAAATAAACTAATTATCGTATGTTAAAGAAATCTACTTCTTTTTTCTTGATGCTAAGTAGTGTTACTTCTCAAAAAAATGCAAAGATCATCGACTTTCTGCAGTAAATACTACCGAGCTACCGGAATTAGGTCACGCCATGTTTGCACAAGAAGGCCGACGGTATTTTCTTTATTTATGCACATTGAACATGAAAATAGTTATGTAAGTTATTCTTTTGATATGAGAGTGACCAGAAATGATTTTTTATGAAGGCAAGTAATTTCTAGCTCATATTCTGGTCTCATTTCTTTATTTCATCAAGTTGTTTCCCTATCATCACGGAATACTGACACTTTTCGCCAAGTGATGATGTCATGGATTTTGTGGTCACTTGAGTCTTGATTGGTCACGCGAGTCTTGGTGTGGTTTTTAAAATGTTGATGCTGTTTTTACATCTTGAAGTATATTTATTTGTCTTGGTGTAGTTTTTAAAATGTTGATGCTGTTTTTACATCTTGAAGTATATTTATTTGTCTTGAAGTGGTTTTATGTTTTGATATGATAATTTTGCTGTCATATATCAAATTTATATAACATTTTGGTATAATTGCGACTATCTTGATTGAATATTTTAAATATCTTGATAGTGTTTTTATATCTTGAATATTTTCTGCTATGGCATTCCATATCAGAATGGTGGTGTTTAAAATCTTGACCTTCGGTAGAGAGATAACCCTTTAACACACAACAAAATTTTGGATGTGTCCAAATAAAAAGAATTAATTGCACAGGACATATTCAGTGTTGCTCAAAAGATGATTTCTGTCTTTGAAATGGGTAAAAACATAGTGGGAAATGGAGAAAATGCAGGTCACCAGCATTTTCTCTCTTTTTCCCACAGTGTTTTCAGCAGTCTTTTCCGTCAGGAACATTAAAAGTGTGTATGTGTGGTAAATGGTTAACACATTAAATGGTATACGCTGACATTAGATCGACCAAAGATGAGTACAATTTTTCGCAAAAGGAAAGGCTTTGAAGGAAGGGAAAATATAAATGAGCCATGCTCTGTGAAAAGGGGGCTTAATGCATTTACATAAAGCATCGACCCATGTCAGCCTGCGCAGTCTGACATGGGCCAAAACTTTTCACTTATATCCTTGAATTTTTTCCATGTAAACGGATAATTCTACCTCAGTCAGTTGTTTGACAAAAATGGGCGTTATGGATCCATAATTAGGTGATGTCTTGCTTGGTATAATACATCACAGAGATGCATTAAGCCCCCTTTTCACAGAGCATGGCTCATTTTTTTTGGTCTCATAGACAACATAATAATGTGGCAAGAAGCAAATAAGAAGTAATTATATACCTGTGATAACAAGCATTTTCTCTTTTCTCGGAATGTTTTTACCCCTTCAAAGACAAATCTAATGTTCCACAGACAGCATGTAATTTGTCATTTGCATGTGCTTTCAGTTTAAATAACCCTTTACCGCATGATGCCGCCTTTTGACGCCACTGCGAAAGAAGCCTGTTGAAAACATTGTGGGAAAAGGAGAAAATGCTGGTAACCAGCATTTTCTCCTTTTCCCACAATGTTTTTTACCCTATCAAAGAAAAACTGCACCATTTGAGCAACACTGAAATTGTCATCTGCAAATGCTTTGAATTTGGACAAGGCTAAAATTTTGTCGTCTGGTAAAGGGTTAAGAGTCTAAAACTTTGTAAACTGGTCAAGAGTAAACACATGACAATTTTGGATTTTCTCCTTGTTATTGAAAACAATTGCAGGATACTAAATTAAAATGCCAAACAAGTCATGTGAACTGTCTATGATGAGGTACAAAACTTTGCGGAAAAACAAAAAAAATCCTGCTAAAAGTATTTTCCCAATTTCCTGTGACATTTTTAAAGGCATTCTTTATCATGGTCCTAACAACATCAGTGCATTTAGCCAATTGTCAAACTAATTGGAATAATTGGCCATTCGGATTAACCCTTTACCATATGGCAAAATTTTAGACTAGTCCAGATTGAAAGCATTTGCAGATGACAAAATAAATGTGACTGAAAATTTGAAATTCGTTTTGGGAAAGGTAGAAAACATTGTGGGAAAAGGAGAAAATGCTGGTTACCAGCATTTTCTCCTTTTCCCACAATGTTTTCAAAAGGCTTCTTTCTCAGGGTCCTTAAAAGTCGGGATTGTGTGGTAAAGAGTTAAATGTCATTTTGTAAACATCTGAGGGAGAAAAATAAAAATTTGCAACAAAGGTCTAAGTAATAACACAAAATAATGAATACTTTAGAATATAATTATGTCCATTAACTTTTCACCATTAACAATCTGGGGTTTCATGACCCTGAGGAAAAAGACTTTTGAAAAAACTGTGGGAAAAGGAGAAAATGCTGGTAACCAGCATTTTCTCCTTTTCCCACAATGTTTTCTGCTTGCCCAAATACAAATTTCAATTTCTGAGTAACAATGATTTTGTCGTCTGCAAATGTTTTGAGCTTGGGCAGGTCTACATATTTGTCTTTTGGTAAAGAGTTAACTCTTTAGTAGGCAAACTTCTCTGACCAAACTTCTCTGAACAAGGGATTATACTGGTTACCAGCATTTTTCCCTTTTCCCACAATGTTTTCAAAAGCTTTCTTTCATGGATTCATTAAAACACGGGGTTGTTTTGCAAATGGTTGAAAATCTAGAATGTTGTTCTTAGCTCTTTGCCACACAATCCCAAATCATGATGATCCTGAGAAAGAATCCTTTTGAAAACATTGTGGGAAAAAGAGAAAATGCTGGTAAACAGCATTTTCTCCTTTTTTCCAGAATGTTCTCTACCCTTTCAAAGACAAATCCTACAATTTGAACCACTTTAATTTTTTGTCTACAAAATAAATATTTGGTTTGGACTAGTCTAAAATTCTATCGCGTGGTTTAACCCTTTCCCAAACGACAAATTTTGGACTGGTCCAAATTGAAAGAGTTTGCAGACAACAATTTTAAATTTGATGAAAATGACAGAAAGGTCTCAAAAAGGGTAGAAAACACTGTGGGAAAAGGAGAAATTGCTCATTACGAGCAATTTCTCCTTATCCCACAGTGTTTTCAAAAGACTTGTACTGCAGACACGTGAAAACCAGGGCTTTTTTGGGAAAGGGTTAAAGGTTATGTTATGATAACCTTTTCCACTTGTGTGACAATCTGTGCTACTCTTTACTTTGGGCGAGTCTAAGACATTGAGATAGAATTTGTCTATGAAAGGACAAAAATTCTTTAGGGAAAAGGATAAACTGCTGCTGCCAGCATTTTCTTCTTTTCCTACAAAGTTTCCAGTACCTTTTTCCACAGGGTCTTTAACCCTTTACCGCACAATGCCGCCTTTTGACGGCTCTGGGAAAGAAGCCTTTTGAAAACATTGTGGGAAAAGGAGAAAATGCTGGTAACCAGCATTTTCTCCTTTTCCCACAATGTTTTCTACCCTATCAAAGAAAAATTGCATCATTTGAGCCACACTGAAATTGTCATCTGCAAATGCTTTCAATTTGGACAAGGCTAAAATTTTGTCGTCTGGTAAAGGGTTAAAACAAAAGACTTGCATGTATTTGGTAAAGGATTAAATAGACCTACTTCAAGGATATCTCTGGTAATTAGACCTAGATCAACAATATCTCTGGTTAACAGACCTAGATCAAGGATATCTCTGGTAACCAAACAGACAGAGATCAAGGATATCTCTGGTAAATAGACCTAGATCAAGGATATCTCTGGTAAACAGACCTAGATCAAGGACATCTCTGGTAAATGCCATTTGCTATCTGTGTATTAACTACATGTATACAAAGGATGGGACTGAATAGTCTAATATTCGAATATTTTAAACAAGAGGACCATGATGGTCCTAAATCGCTCACCTGAAATGCAACTCAGCTCAACACCATAATGCTACATGCCAAATATGAAAGCTCTAGCCCTTATGGTTTGGGACAAGAAGATTTTTAAAGATTTCCCTCTTTATCTCTATGTGAAATCCGAGACCAACAAAATAAGGCTAATTTTCACACCAGGGCCATAATTTTAAATGTTTTGGTAGAGGGCCACTAGATGATGCTACATGCCAAATATGAAAGCTCTAGCCCTTACGGTTTGGGACAAGAAGATTTTTAAAGATTTCCTTCTTTATCTCTATGTGAAATCCAAGAACCACAACATAGGGCCATTTTCAACACTAGGGCGATAATTTGAAGTATTTTGGTAGAGGGCCACTAGATGATGCTACATGCCAAATATGAAAGCTCTAGCGCTTACAGTTTGGGACAAGAAGATTTTTACAGATTTCCTTCTTTATCTCTATGTGAAATCCGAGAACCCACAACATAGGGCCAATTTTTAACACTAGGGCCATTATTTGAAGTAGTTTTGTAGAGGGCCACTAGATGATACTACATGCCATATATGAGAGCTCTACCCCTTATGGTTTGGGACAAGAAGATTTTTAAAGATTTCCTTCTTTATCTCTATGTTAAATCCAAGAACCCACAACATAGGGCCATTTTCAACACTAAGGCCATAATTTGAAGTATTTTGGTAGAGGGCCACTAGATGATGCTACATGCCAAATATGAAAGCTCTAGCCCTTACGGTTTGGGACAACAAGATTTTTACAGATTTCCTTCTCTATCTCGATGTGAAATCCGAGAACCCACAACATAGGGCCAATTTCCACACTAGGGCCATTATTTGAAGTATTTTGGTAGAGGGCCACTAGATGATACTACATGCCATATATGAGAGCTCTAGCCCTTATGGTTTGGGACAAGAAGATTTTTAAAGATTTCCTTCTTTATCTCTATGTGAAATCCGAGAACCCACAACATAGGGCCATTTTCAACACTAAGGCCATAATTTGAAGTATTTTGGTAGAGGGCCACTAGATGATGCTACATGCCACATATGAAAGCTATAGCCCTTATGGTTTGGGACAAGAAGATTTTTACAGGTTTCCTTCTGTATCTCTATTTGAAATCTGAGAACCCACAACATAGGGCCAATTTTTAACAGCAGGGCCATAATTTGAAGTATTTTGGTAGAGGGTCACTAGATGATGCTACATGCAATATATATGAAAGCTCTAGCCCTTACAGTTTGGGACAAGAAGATTTTTACAGATTTCCTTCTTTATCTCCATGTGAAATTCGAGAACCCACAACATAGGGCCAATTTCCACACTAGGGCCATTATTTGAAGTATATTGGTAGAGGGCCACTAGATGATACTACATGCCATATATAAGAGCTCTAGCCCTTACGGTTTGCGACAAGAAGATTTTTACAGATTTCCTTCTATTATCTCTATGTGAAATCCGAGAACCCACAACATAGGGCCATTTTCAACACTAAGGCCATAATTTGAAGTATTTTGGTAGAGGGCCACTAGATGATGCTACATGCCACATATGAAAGCTCTAGCCCTTACAGTTTGGGACAAGAAGATTTTTACAGATTTCCTTCTTTATCTCTATTTGAAATCCGAGAACCCACAACATAGGGCCAATTTTTAACACCAGGGCCATAATTTGAAGTATTTTGGTAGAGGGTCACTAGATGATGCTACATGCCAAATATGAAAGCTCTAGCCCTTACAGTTTGGGACAAGAAGATTTTTACAGATTTCCTTCTTTATCTCTACGTGAAATTCGAGAACCCACAACATAGGGCCAATTTCCACACTAGGGCCATTATTTGAAGGATATTGGTAGAGGGCCACTAGATGATACTACATGCCATATACGAGAGCTCTAGCCCTTATGGTTTGGGACAAGAAGATTTTTCAAAGATTTCCTTCTTTATCTCTATGTTAAATCCGAGAACCCACAACATAAGGCCATTTTCAAAACTAGGGCCATAATTTGAAGTATTTTGGTAGAGGGCCACTAGATGATGCTACATGCCATATATGAAAGCTCTAGCCCTAATAGTTTGGGACAAGAAGATTTTTAAATTTTTTTCTTTCGGTTGCCATGGCAACCAGAGTTCTTCATGGAATTCAAATCTTTGAAGTATTCTGAAAGTGCATCACCTAAGGATCATTTCTGTGAAGTTTCATTGAAATCTGATTGGTGGTTTCAGAGGAGAAGAGAAGACAGACGGACAGACGGACAACGGACCGATCACAATAGCTCACCCTGAGCACCATGTGCTCAGGTGAGCTAAAAACAGCCAAATGTTCAAATATGAATTTCCCATCCCTAATGTATACACATTTTCTGCCATAGTATTTTTGTCTATCTTTTCTATAAAACTGCTTAAAATAGATCTGCAAACTACATTTTATGTTACAATAAATAATGGCTCAAACAACGAAGTTTTTCCTTGAAAGGAAAGAAAACAGTTTGGAGGTTTTTCCTTGAAAGGAAAGAAAACAGTTTGGAAAAAGGAGAAAATGTTGGTCACCAGCATTTTCTCCTTTTCCTACAATTTTTTAAAAGACCTTCCTCTTAAGGGTTGTGGAATTGTTCGGTACAATATGAACATGAACATAATTCTGTTGCAAATCATTACATAGAAAGAATATTTTTGAAGTCCAAATCATAACAAAAGACTTAAAATTTACACTCTTAAAAAGTGCAAGCTTATATTAAACTCTTTAATGACCCTAAGGAAATAGCCACTTGAAAACCTGGGAAAAGGAGAAAATGCTGGTTACCAGCATTTTCTCCTTTTCCCACAATGCTTTCTACCCCATCAGAGACAAATTCCATCATTTGAACAACATTTAAATTGTCGTCTGCAAATGCTTTCACTTTGGACAAGTCTACATTTTTGTCATGTGGTGAAGAGTTAACTCTTTACCAAATGACAACATTTTAGACCTGTCCAAATTGAAAGTACATGTAGTTGCAGACAACAAAATAAACATGACCCAAAAATTGAAAATCATTTTGGGATGGGTAGAAAACATTGTGGGAAAAGGAGAAAATGCTGGTTACAAGCATATTCTCCTTTTCCAACAATGTTTTCAAAAGGCTTCTTTCTCAGGGTCGTTAAATGTCTGGATTGTGTGGTAAAGGGTTAAAGGGTTGTTTCACACCTGATCAGGTAACTGTTGTACCATGTGCTAATTATTAGAATTACCACTTGGTTTACTTAAATGTCGCATCTTGTTAGAAACTCGCATTGTGTTAGAAACTCGACAGACAATGGTAACAGTCTTTCCACATAGAGATGAGGTGAACACTTCAAAACAAACACTTAGCTTTTACCAAATTAAAAGCATTTGAAGATGAAAAATTCAGTGTGGGTCTAATGCTTACCTAAGCATTTCTTAACCCTTTAACAAAAAGGCCGATGTTTTAAGAACATTGTGGAAAAAGGAGAAAATGCTGATAACTAGCATTTTCTCCTTTTCCCACACTGCTTTTCATCCTTTCAGAGACAAATTTCATCATCTGAACCACAGTTAATTTGTAATCTGCGACAGATTTGGAATTCAATTAGTCTTAAAGTTCTTATTGTTTGGTAAAGAGTTTAGTTAGTTTTACCAGTGCTTTGCAAAACAACCTTTTCAAGCCAACTGCAGATATCTCCCATAAACATTGTTAACCCTTTACCCCACAGTGCCGCCTTTTAACGACCCTGGGAGAGAAGCCTTTTGAAAACCACTCTGCCTCATAATTTAGTTGGTTGTTTGACAAAACAGATTTTATGGATCCAAAGTTACATGCTGACTTGCTTGTTGTAATGCATCACAGAGACGCACTGAACCCCCTTTTGCCAGAGCATGGTTCCTTTGTTGATTGAATGGAGACTTGCATTGCAATTAAGTCAGTGGGTAGTGCCCACTTACCAGAGCTGTATTCACGTCTTTCCTGGATTTTACCAGTACTAAGGCCTGAACTCTAGAATCCATTTCAGGGTAACTCCCATGTGAAAAGTGCTGCAAGTCAGGACTGGTAGGGGATTTCCTGATTTCACTATCAACACATCTTTACTCTTTAACCCTTTACCAGATGACAAAATTTTAGCCTTGTCCAAATTGAAAGCATCTGCAGACCACAATTTCAATGGGGCTCAAATGGTGCAACTTTTCTTTGATACGTTAGAAAACATTGTGGGAAAAGGAGAAAATGCTGGTTACCAGCATTTTCTCCTTTTCCCACAATGTTTTCAGAAGGCTTCTTTCCCATGGGCGTCAAAAAGCAGCATTGTGCGGTAAAGGGTTAGGACTTGTACAAAATGAAAGAATATGAAGATGACAAATTAACCCTTTACCACACAATCCTGAATTTTAACGACCCTGAGAAAGAGGCCTTTTCAAAACTTTGCAGGAAAAGGAAAAAAATGCTGGAAACCTGCATTTTCTTCTTTTCCCACAATGTTTTCTGTCCTTTTACAGACAGATCTCACCATATGAGCCATATCTAATTTGTCGTCTGCAAATGCTTTCAATTTGGACAAGTGTAAAATTTTGTCTTGTGGTAAAGGGTTAAACATGTCTCAAATGACAGATTTTGTCTTGAAATGAATTATCATTATGATAGAAAAACATTGTTGGAAAAGGAGAAAATCTGGTTACCAGCAATTTCTCCTTTTCCAACAATGTTTTCAGAAGATTTCCTCCTCAGAATACTTAAAAAAACACTATTTGGTAAGGGATAAGCCCTTTCCAAAATGAAAAATTTCACATTCCTAGGAATTCAACACATCAGAAGATGACAAATTCGAAATTTCTCTGTTGAGAAAAGAAAACTGAGGGAAAAGGGGAAAATGCTTTTAACCAGCATGTTCTTCTTTTCACATGATGTTTTCAATAGCTTTCTGTCTTGGGATCCTTAAAACTGAGAATAGTCAGGAAAAGGGCTAACCATTTAGCTATTATGGACTCCCTGGTGAAAGGCTTATGAGTAATACATGACATTCAAGTTTATCAAAAGAAAAATTTTAAAACTTGTCCAACTTTCAAGCACTTGAAGCCAACAAATAAGCCATAGGTCACATGATGGAATTTGTCTATCAGAGTATAAAACTGTGTGGCAAGAGAAATAATGCTGGTTACCAGCATTTTCAGCTTCCCCCAAAATGTTTTCGGATGGCTTTTTTCTTGGGGTTGTTGAAACGCAAAATTGTGTGGTAAAGGCTAAAATAAGCCAAAAATCTATCAAAAGGAAGAAACGATACAAAATCACATGCATGCATATTAGATACCAAAACTGAACAATTTCTGTTCAAGGTATTTTGGCAACATCAGTAATCATTACAACTATTTAACCCTTTCCCAAACGACATATTTTGGACTGGTCCAAATTGAAAGAGTTTGCAGACGACAATTTTAAATTTGATGTAAATGGCAGAAAGTTATCAAAAAGGGTAGAAAACACTGTGGGGAAAAGGAGAAATTGCTCATTACGAGCAATTTCTCCTTTTCCCATAGTGTTTTCAAAAGACTTGTACTGCAGACACGTGAAAACCAGGGCTTGTTTGGGAAAGGGTTAAAACAAAAAGTTGCCCCTTTACCACACAATGCCGAGTTTTAATGACCCTGAGGAAGAAGCCTTTTGAAAACATTGTGGAAAAAGGAGAAAAATCCTTTTCCCACAATGTTTTCTACCCTATCAAGAGAAAATTGCACCATTTGAGCCACAATGAAATTGTCGTCTGTAAGTGCTTTCAATTTGGACAAGCCCAAAATTTTGTTGTCTGGTAAAGGGTTAAAGAAAAGCAAATCATTCTTGATACAGGGCATTTACTGGTTACAAGCTCTTGCTCCTTTTCCCTCAGCGTTTTCCAAAGCTACCCACTAAGGGTCTTAAAAAAGTTGTATTTGTACAAGAATGGGATAATCATGGAGAAAAGCTCATTAGAAGTAATTTTACCTCTTGTCACAGGTACCAGGACTAAACCCCCCCCCCCTGGAAATTTAACATTATGAAACTGATGCTGATGTTGTTCATCATTATTTTAATGCACTTCATTTTCACTGATTAAAGTATTCCACATGAATGCACACTTCTCAATTCCCCTTGAAAGGTTTAACCCTGTTAAGGAGAAGTGATTCTTTTGAAAGGTTTAATCCTATTACAGCTAATTGATTGCTTTTAAGTATTTACTGTAAGAATTTTGCGCTTCAAACTGAAATGTGAACATTTAAAAATGCATTGTAAATATAATGTCCAATGAAGATCATAGTACTAAAATGGGAAAGAAAAAAGATGTGTACATGGCCCAACAAAAAAAAGATATGCTGAATTAGAAATAAACGGGAAGAAAAAGTTAGATGCACCATATCTTTCTTGAAAAGTGCCTATATTTCTTTCTCTATGTATGTTCCATTTTGTTGAAACTCCAGATAACACGATAAAACGGGGATATCTATGGCAATTTAAAAAGTTTTTTTTTTTGTTGTAAAATAAGAAATACCTGTATACATAAAAGTGTGTGCAGGGGGGGGGGGGGGTCCCGAGAGCACTTTTCAAGGGGGGGGGAGGGGGGGCGCAGTTTTCCTAGAACCCTTGTCACAGTGTTTTCATTAAGCATCTGTTCAACATATATCAAGTTCCTTCCACAAATTACTGGGTTGGGCTGATAGGCAATAACCTCACGGTGAATGATGGCATTGAGGAACTGACTTTACTCTTAACCAAACGACAAAATTTTGGAATCGTCCAAACTGAAAGCATTTGAAGATAACATAATAAATGTGATTCCAAAATTGAAATTTGTTTTCAGAAGGGTATAGAAAACATTGTGGGAAAGGAGAATATGCTAGTTACCAGCATTTTCCCCTTTTCCCACAATGTTTTCAAGTCTTCTTCCATCTAAAGGCTGAAAATGCTTAAGAGTTTTTGACGTCCATAAGAATTCGTCATATTCTCACAATAAATGTGACTATTGTCGCTCAAAAACATTGACTGTCAAAACAAACTGACTACTGCACTGATTCTCAGACAACTGTTTAACCCATTAGCAGAACGACAAAATTTCAGGCCTAACCAAATTGAAAGCATTTTAGATGACAAAGTACCTGTGTCTCAAATGACAGGACTTGTCTTTGAACTAATAGAAAACAATGTGGGAAAAGGAGAAAATGCTGGTATCCAGCATTTTCTCTTTTTCCCACATTGTTTTCAGCAGCTTTCTTCTTCAGGGTCATTTAAAGTTGGGATTGTTTAGCAAAGCGTGAGGCATAGAAACAGAAGCAACAGAAATAAAGAAAAGAATAGTTCAAAGAAACAAGAGGGCCATGATGGCCCTGTATCGCTCCACTGGCTTCTAAATATAAACCATAAAGAGAAGTCATCACTATATAAGCCCTTACAATACTTTGACCCCAGGGCTACAGTCGGACTAAATGGGGAATACGTGTATTAGAAGAATAACATGCCAAATTTGGGAGTTCTTGGCCTTATGCCCTAAGCCTTATGGCTATGTACACCAAGATTTAAAAGTTTTTCCTATGTAAGCCCATGTAAATTTTGTGAACCTCCCCCCCCCACCCCCCCAGCAAGAGGCCAAATTGACCCCAGGACTGTACTTTGGGCACTTTTGGTAGACACCAACTAGATCAAGTTAAATGCAAAATTTGGTAGCTCTAGGCCTTATGGCCAGGTACAGGAAGATTTTTAAAGTTTTCTCTATAATAAGCCTATGTAAAACTTGTGACCCCTGGGGCAGAGCCAATTTTGACACCAGGGCTATAATTTGAAGAAGCATGAAAGAGGTCTACTACATGAAGCTACATACCAAATTTGGTAGCCCTATGCCTTATGGTTTCAGAGAAGAAGATTTTTAAAGATTTCCAATATTTTTCAGTTTTGTTGCCATGGCAACCAGAGTTTTAGAAGGAATCAAATTCTTTCAAGAAATTCTGAAGAGGACCATGGCAGGATCATTTCTGTGAAGTTTCATGAAAATTGGATGGATAGTTTCAGAGAAGAAGATGTTTGAAATAAAAGTTAACGCACGGACGGACGCACGCACGCACGACGGACACCTGGCCACGACATAAGCCCGCTGGCGTTCGGCCAGTGGAGCTAAAAACAAATTGAGTGATCATTTCTAAAGTGTTTGGGGGAAGGGTTTTGTTAAGCAAGCGGGATTTTTAAAGTTGCACCCATTTATTAGTTCTTTACTATGTGACAAAATTCAAGACTTGTACAAACTGAAAGATTTTGCAGACAACAAACTGACTTTGGCTAAAATGATTGAATTTGTGCTTGATGGCATGGAAAACTATGTGGGAAAAGGACAAAATGCTGTTTACCAGCCTTTTCTCCTTTTCCAGCAATGTTTTCAAAAGCTTCCTTTGTCAGGGTTATTCCAGCTTGGGATTGTTTGGTAAAGGACTAATGTGGTATGCTGCAAGAAATGTAGCCAGTTAAACTATATCTGAGCCATGCTCTGTGAAAAAGAGCCTAATGCATCTGCAAAAAGTATTGACCCATGTCAGCCTGTGCAGTCCACCCAATCTGATATGGGTCAAAACTTTTTGCCATTTGTAAATTTTCTGCATGTCCAAGGACCATTCCACATGAGATTCATTTGGTTGTTAGACAAAATGGATTTTATGGATCCATAATTATGTGATGATTTGCTTGGTAAAACGCATCATTAAGCTGTCTTTTCACTTATTATGGTTTCATGTTTTATACTGCAATTTTAAGTCTTTCATACAATGTGGCCTTCAGTCCTTTATTATAAAATCCTGAGTTTTCATGATCCTGAGAGAGAAGCCTTTTGAAAACATTGTGGGCAAAAGAGAAAAAGCTTCTTTTTCCCACAATTTTTTCTGCCTTTTTACAGACAAATATCATCATTTGAGTCACATCGAATTTGTTGTCTGCAAATGCTTTCAATTTGAACCAGTTTAAGAATTGGTTGCTTGGTAAAGAGTTAAACATGAACTCTTGACCATAGTAAATCTTGAACCCCTCAGCAACTGTGTAAGTTCTGCATCAGGGACTGGGATGGAAACACAACTTTTTTTTTTCACATGTTAAGTACCTTTCACAACTTACATTGCTTTTTTTTCAGCCAGTTTAGATCAAGATCAGACTGCTCAAATTGTGCAGTCTGATCTTTAACCTACACTGTTCACTTTGCACAGACATTATGTACAACAGCAACCATGAAATTGCAATTCATTTGGTCTTATCTCTAGGTATAAAATATCTGCTTTAAATCTTTACCACACAATCCCGACTTTTAATGACCCTGAGAAAAAAGCCTTTTGAAAACATTGTGGGAAAAGGAGAAAATGCTGTTAACCAGCATTTTCTCCTTTTCCCACAACGTTTTCTATCCTATCCAATACATAATTCACCATTTAAGCTACACTTAATTTGTCGTCTGCAAATGCTTTCAATTTGGTCCAGTCAAAAATTTTGCTGTTTGGTAAAGAGTTAAGACTTAAAACTTTCCATAGCCTAATTACTTCAAACAAAAGTCAGAAAGCAGCAGCAAAAGGGTGCTTTCCAGTGGAATTCCTATGCTAAAAAAACCCTTTACCACACAATCCTGACTTTTAACGACCCTGAGATAGGAGGCTTTCGAAAACGTAGGAAAAGGAGAAAATGCTGGTGACCAGCATTTTCTCCTTTTCCCACTATGTTTTCAACTGTTAACCAGCATTTTCTCCTTTTCCCACAATGTTTTCAACTACTGAAGGACAAATACTACCATTTGAAAAACATCTGAATTGTCTTCTGTAAATTTGTTTAATATGGACATGTCTAAAATATTTTTGTTTAGTATGGAGTTAACTGTGTAAAAAATAAAAAAAATATTTTGAGGGCTGCCTGCCCATCTGACTGGGTAACCTTTAACTCTTTACCAAACAACAAAATTTTTAACTTGTCCAAATCGAAAGCATTTGCAGATGACAAAGAAAAGGTGATTCAAAAATTGAAATATATTTCTGGAAGATTAGACAAGAGGGCCATGATGGCCCTGGAGTCGCTCACCTGAGCCTTTTGACCAAGCACAACCAATTTCCAACGTCTTGTGAGATATATGTATTACCAAACAATAAAATTTTAAACTCATCAGTCTGAACCTTCTGCATAAAACAAATAATATGTGGATCAAGCTGTGGAATTGGTGTCTCAAAGGGGTAGAAAACATTCTGAAAAAGGGAAAAAATGCTGGATACTAGCATTTTCTCATTTTCAAACAGTGTTTTCAAAAGGCTTCTTTCTGAGAGTCATTCGGACACTAGGTTTTTCTAAGATTTGACCTCGTGACCTAGTTTTTCAGCCAACATGACACATTTTCAAACTGGTCCAAGATATCATCAGGACAAACATTCTTACCAAATTTCAAGAGTATTGGACTGAAAATGTGGCCTCTACAGCATACACAAGGTTTTTCTAAGATCTGACCTAGTGACCTAGATTTTGACCCAACATGACCCATTTTCAAACTCATCCAAGATATTACCAAGGCAAACATTCTGAGCAAATTTAAAAGAGTATTGAACAAAAAATGTGGCCACAACAGTGTACACATGGTTTTTCTAAGATTTGACCAGGTGACCTAGTTTTTGACCCAACATGACCCATTTTCAAATTCGACTGAGATATCATCGAGACAAACATTCTGACCAACTTTCAAGAGTATCAGACAGAAAATGTGGCTTCTGGAGCTTACACAAGGTTTTTCTAAGATTTGACCTAGTGACCTAGTTTTTCACCCGACATGACCTATTTTCAAACTAGTCAGAGATATTATCAAGGCAAACATTCTGACCAACTTTCAAGAGTACTGGACAGAAAATATGGCCTCTAGAGCATACACAACGTTTTTCTTAGATTTGACCTGGTGACCTAGTTTTTGACCAAACATGGCACATTTTCGTACTATTTCAAGATATAATCAAGACAAACATTCTGACCAAGTTTCATGAGGATTGGACTGAAAATGTGGCCTCTAGAGCATACACAAGGTTTTTCTAAGATTTGACCTAGTGACCTAGTTTTTGACCTCACATGACCCAATTTCGAACTCATCTGAGATTTTATCAAGACAAACATTCTGACCAAGTTTCACAAGTATCTGACTGAAAATGTGGCCTCCAGAGCGTACACAAGGTTTTACTTAGATTTGACCTAGTGACCTAGTTTATGACCCCACATGACCCAATTTCGAACTCGTCTGAGATTTTATCAAGACAAACATTCTGAAGATGTTTCACAAGTATCTGACCGAAAATGTGGCCTCTAGAGCATACACAAGGTTTTACTAAGATTTGATCTAGTGACCTAGTTTTTGACTCCACATGACCCAATTTCGAACTCGTCCAAGATTTTATCAAGACAAACATTCTGACCAAGTTTCATGAGGATCGGACTGAAAATGTGGCCTCTAGAGCGTACACAAAGTTTTTCTAAGATTTGACCTAGTGACCTAGTTTTTGACCTCACATGACCCAATTTCGAACTCGTCCGAGATTTTATCAAGACAAACATTCTGACCAAGTTTCACAAGTATCTGACTGAAAATGTGGCCTCCAGAGCGTACACAAGGTTTTACTTAGATTTGACCTAGTGACCTAGTTTATGACCCCACATGACCCAATTTCGAACTCGTCTGAGATTTTATCAAGACAAACATTCTGAAGATGTTTCACAAGTATCTGACCGAAAATGTGGCCTCTAGAGCATACACAAGGTTTTACTAAGATTTGATCTAGTGACCTAGTTTTTGACTCCACATGACCCAATTTCGAACTCGTCCAAAATTTTATCAAGACAAACATTCTGACCAAGTTTCATGGGGATCGGACTGAAAATGTGGCCTCTAGAGCGTACACAAGGTTTTTCTAAGATTTGACCTAGTGACCTAGTTTTTGACCCCACATGACCCAATTTCGAACTCGTCTGAGATTTTATCAAGACAAACATTCTGACCAAATTTCATGAGGATCGGACTGAAAATGCGGCCTCTAGAGCGTACACAAGGTTTTTCTAAGATTTGACCTAGTGACATAGTTTTTGACCCCACATGACCCAATTTCGAACTCGTCCGAGATTTTATCAAGACAAACATTCTGACAAAGTTTCATGAGGATCGGACTGAAAATGTGGCCTCTAGAGCGTACACAAGGTTTTTCTAAGATTTGACCTAGTGACCTAGTTTTTGACTCCACATGACCCAATTTCGAACTCGTCCGAGATTTTATCAAGACAAACATTTTGACCAAATTTCATGAGGATCGGACTGAAAATGTGGCCTCTAGAGCGTACACAAGGTTTTTCTAAGATTTGACCTAGTGACCTAGTTTTTGACCCCACATGACCCAATTTCGAACTCGTCTGAGATTTTATCAAGACAAACATTCTGACCAAATTTCACAAGTATCTGACCGAAAATGTGGCCTCTAGAGTGTACACAAGGTTTTTCTAAGATTTGACCTGGTGACCTAGTTTTTGACCTCACATGACCCAATTTCGATCTCGTCCGAGATTTTATCAAGACAAACATTCTGACCAAGTTTCATGAGGATTGGACCGAAAATGTGGCCTCTAGAGTGTACACAAGGTAAAAAGTTGACGACGGACGACGCACACCGCACGACGGACGACGGACACAGCACGATCACAATAGCTCACCATGAGCACTTCGTGCTCAGGTGAGCTAAAAACATTGTGGGAAAAGAAGAAAATGCTGGTCACCAGTATTTTCTTCTTTTCCCACAATGTTTTCTAAGCCTTCTTTCACAGGGTCGTTAAAAAAAAAGTCGGGATTGTGTGATAAAGAGTTGAATAGTTAACAACTTGTCTAAGTTTGAATATCATCTGTTACAATAAGTCTGAAAATGTCAGAGCTTTTGCATGATGATGCAGGTAACAACAGGGCTATGACTATACCTCAACATTATCTTCAAAAACAGCAGTGCTAAAGTGGCCGGATCCTATGCTAAAGTGGGAATAATTACCTGTCCAGTATCACATAGACATGTTGCAATGGTGTGACCAGGTCCCATACTCTTGGCTAGCTGGTAGGCTGCAGAAACATTCAGACCCGAGGAAGCCCCCACAAAAAACCCTTCTTCATCTAAAAGTCTGAATGTCTGGAATGAAACAAAAATAAGTTCGCAAAGTAAACAACATTTGTAAAAGCAATCAGTATCTGATATAAGCATCTGAAATTAATTTTCTTTTAGACTTCACATGAATCTGACCAAGTGAAATACTTTTTATTATAAATTATACCGGTAATTTTTCCAGCTAAAGAAACATGCGTTGTACACAGATAAAATTACACACACAAAAGAAAAAAATAAGTATCTACACAGTGTCAAATACTGTTCCAAATATGGTATGATGATGTATCTCAGACATGGAATTTGTTCATATTGATTTGCGATTTGATGGGTCAGAATATTACACTATAATAATCATTTGCAATTCATAAAAATAAAGTTACGACCCACAAACATTACTTGTCTCATTTTGTCACCTTTTTCATATAAAATGTCTATTATTGCAATATTTTGTTGCTGAAAGTTGTAGGAATATAACAAAAGGAATATTGTGCTGTAGTAACTTTCCTGGCGCTAGTATTTCTTCTCACTGCAAAAGAAAATTTTGTCATCTCGCTCAACTTTTGGTCTCGCATGACATCATTTTTCTAATGCACCTCAAATACAAGCACAAGGAAAGTTACTTCAACATAATACTCCGTATTATAACAGTATCAAATAGTGATATATGTGTATGTATCAAGTAGTGATATATGTAGTTCTTTTCTGCAATTGACCTGAATTTATTTATTTTTTTACAAGACAACAAAATTGTTTACTCCCCAATTTTGAAAGCATATGCAGCCAAAAAAGTGAGCGTATCCCAACAATGAGAACTGTCTTTAATTTCTCTCAATGTTTCAAAAACTATCTTCATCAATGACATTAAAACACTGTATTATTAAGTTTACCCTTTACCACACAATCCTGACTTTTAACAACCCTAAAAGGTAAGGCTTTTGAAAACATTGTGGGAAAAGGAGAAAATGCTGATAACCAGCATTTTCTTCTTTTCGCACAGTATTTTCTATCCTATTGAGGACAAGTTTCATCATTTGAGTTAAGGGTATTAAATCAGAAACAATCTTAGTTTATCCGATTTGAACCAAATTTGACATCTCCAGTGACGAAATATGTTCCTTAACTCTTTAGCAAACAACAAAATTTTAGACTTGTTGAATTGAAAGCATCTGCAGACAACAAATTTAATGTGGCTAAAATGATGGCTTTTGTCTTTGGATGGATCAAGAACATTGTGAAAAAAGGAGAACAAGCTGGTTACCAACATTTTCTCCTTTTCCCATAATGTTTTCAAAAGCAATATTCATCCATCCTCGTTGACCCAGCTTCGATGTACATGTATTCTGTAAACTACATTCATCGCCCCTGGGTTATCTCGCATATGTTTTCTCGTTCTCATGAATTATTCATGAGGCATTTTGATTGGTAATCTCAGTTTTTCGGTGAGAACATTTAATCTATTTTTATCAACCATATGCCATCACTTCTATTTTTACCTCGTCTACAACCAATCGAATCGATGAATGTAGTTTACGGTAATAGATCGGAACTGGGTCAGCGAGGATGACGTCACCAGCTGCTACATGTATACCCCTATGGACTGCAACAGCACGCTGTATTTCAGAATATTTGCTTTTGTATACAAGGATTTGTAATGTCTGCCCTGGGTTGTCGTAAGGCAAATGCCACAGAAGGGAGGCGCACCAGCGGCCGCCATATTCGTTGATGATGATGTGGGTTTTACCCGGTTTATTCATAACAACGGAAGAAATATGATTATCCTCCCTGCAAGAGAGTATCATTATGCCATCGACAATTTGATTGGCTATTGGGTGTAATTCGCAATCTTATGAATATCCATAGAAACGACAGTTTCGCAATTGAATGTCCCAGGGGTGATGAATGGTAATACTTCACACCTGGGTTAACGAGGGTGTATTCCTCAGGGTTGTTAAAAGACGGGATTTGTATGGTAAAGGATTAAACCTTTACCACTCAATACAGGTTTTAAAGACCATGAGAAAGAAGGCTTTTGAAAACATTCAGGGAAAAGGAGAAAATGCTGGTTACCAGCATTTTCTTCTTTTCCCACAGTGTTTTAATCCTTTTGACTGAACATCCTATTGTTTGCATCATGTCTACTGATTTGTCGTCTGTACAGGCTTTCAGTTCGGACATGTCTAAAATTTTGTTGTTTGGCAAAGTGTTAATGTGACAAAATGAATCCTACTTGGCTCCAGCATGATACATTTTTTAAACTTAACCCTTAAGCTGCTGAGTGCAACTCACTGACCTTTTGCGGAAATTGTAAATCAAGATCAGACTGCACAGAACGTGCAGTCTTATCTTCGATCTACACTGTCCGATTAGAAGATATTTTTCTCCAAGAAATCAGTTGGAAATAACATTATTCAGAACTTTACTATGGGCATGAAAGTTTTATTTAACTTATTTAGCAGGATAAGGATTAATATTCTTCTTTTATACTATCATGACAGCTGTATCAATAGGACATCATTAACAAGAACGTAGCATGCGCGTGCCAACGCTCAGCTGTAGGTGCTTGATTTTCAATGAAATTCTAAGTCAAATAAACCGGGCATAATGTGTCAACAAAAATTTGATGATTTCCTGCCCTTATTGCTAACAACTTGTCCAAGTTTAAAGTAAATATCCCCAGAAATAACTGATGTTACAAAATGTCAAATTTTTTGCATGAAGACTCAGACAGGGCTACAGCAATAACTCAACATTTCCTTCAAAAACAGCTGAGCAAAGAATGAGCAAAAAGAATGACCTAAAAAATGCATGGCAAATTTGTATCACCTTTTTGACTCAGTAATTAAGTTTCAAATGCAATGTGATCTATTGCAATATCAAAGGCTTGAAATTATTTTATTTTTATCAAGACAAAATTTAATATTCTGACAAAGTTTTATCTTGATGTCCCAACAGTACAAGCTATGCCTTTTGAATATATGAATTATTTTTTTCAATCAACATGAGTTACTAAATGTCTTTTATATGCCGTTTTTAACATTAGTCATATCACAGAAACAGCTCCCATATTCATGTAAGTCCTGGGTTTCACCAGTACTAGGCTAGGGCTCTGAAGTGTCTTGCGGAAGGACACCCCCACAAAACAGTCAGTGCTTTCAGTGAGGCTCAAATCTGAGGCCTCCAAGTTATGAGCCCTACATCTTACCACTGAGCCACACAGTCTCCTTTAACTCTTTACCAAAAAAATTTATACTAGTCCAAATTGAAAGCATCTGCAGATGATAAAATAATTGTGACTGAAAAATTGAAATATATTCTAGGAGAGGTAGAAAACATTGTCGGAAAAGGAGAAAATGCTGGTTACCAGCATTCTCTCCCTTCCCTACAATTTTCAAAGGGCTTCTTTCTCAGGGTCGTTAGAAGTCGGGATTGTGTGGTATAGGGTTAACACACATGACATATCCTTCCACTTATTTGGAACTTTAGCAAAACAAAATTTTGACAACTGATTTTCATAATTCAATTAAAAAAAAAAAAAACCTGTTCTAATTGCAAACTTTTTTCTAATTTAAACCTGGGAGCAGTGACCTACTTTGGCCAAGGTTTCACACCTTGGGCGTATTCATTTCGCTACTCCGAACATGTTCTAGATCGATGGAGTATTTCAGAACATGGTGCTCTTCTCTTCAGAACATGTTCTGCCTGTTCTAAATACATTGAGGTGCAACGCACCTGCTGAACGCGCACTCATTTGTTACAAGATGGCTGAAAAACTAACAATATTTTCTGTGCGAAAAACAGTATGGATCCTGAACAGACCTCACAGATGTGCATGGTGCTCTAGATCCATGCTAAAAGCAAAGTCATTTTGTTGGTTTCAATTGTCTTCTCATTTCCTCATGTCTTGGCTTAAATGTATGTGTACTTTGAAACTAGAGGCGCTTGAGCGCCTGTATCGCTCCACAGGCCTGATATTTCTATAATGGCGAAAAGAAGTTTTTAACAATTACCATTCAATCCTGCATTTTAGCTCACTAAAGAAAAAAGGTATGGAAAAAACTTGTGAGAAAAGAAGAAAAAAATGGTAACCAGCATTTTCTTAGTTTCCCACAATAATTTCTATCCTTTTTTATATATGTCTTACTAATTTGAAGATATGTTGTCTGCAACAGGTCCTTTCACAAACCATATTGGGTGGGCAAACATCTAAATATAGAAAATATGTCTTTCTCAGGGTCGTTAAAAGTTGTGATTGTGTGGTAAAGGGGTAATCTAAAAGAACAGCTAGGAGGGCAAATGAATGAATGTTATAGCAATATAGATCAACTTACATCAATACACCAGATAGAATGAAATATGCTTGCATACAATGAACACCTAATCCCTAATAATCAACTTTTCAGAGTTAGAATGTCTTCTGTGGCAAACAACACAAAATGGTCTACAAATGCATTTACATAAATCAAATATCCTGCTCCAGGGCACAGATTAATTCTGGTGTACTGAAGTTGCGGGATCAGTTTGACTGGATAACATTAATGCCTTATCACAAATGTAAAGCCCTGTCCCACTGTGTACCAGGTCACCAGGATTTACACCCCTTCTCTGTCCACTCTGCATTTACTCATTAGTAGGTCAACAAACCTTTACCAGAACTAATAAAAGTGCAGAGGTTCTCTTGTTCTATATCAAAAGGACTATAAAGTACCTACAACATGGGGGTTTTGTTATTAAAATACTTTTTCTTTTTTATCTTGGCATGGTTACTCAGGCTTAGTAATAAGGCAAAATTGAAAAGCTCAAGTTGTGAAAGGTGCTCAAGCTTTTATCTTATTTATGGCCAGTGATATTTCATTACTAGTACTAACTAATAGCATATCATTGGAGTAAATTGTGATCTTAATACCAAGGAAAATGTGTGGGCTTAAATAGGACAGCCCTGACTAGGTCAAGTCAATCCAATTTTCTTCCTTTTTCTTTGTTAGTCGATAAAACTAACACAATAAATAGTTTTGGAGAAGAACATTTTTTTGAAATATAAGCCTTGTCTATAAAAAAATGTGTTTTTAGGTGTATCATTTTTTTAAAAGGAATTTGGTATACAACCACCATAGAAACAATTTGGCAGACAACCACCATAGGAACTTACCTGCAAAACAACAATGAAGTCCAATGAATAGTTTTAGAGAAGAAATTTTTCAAAGATTTTACTTTATACCATAAAAGGAAAATGAGTCTCCCATAAAAGCCATGTTTTTTGACAGATCATTTTTTTTTAAAGGAATTCAGTAAACCTGTATCTAAGGAACATTCCTGCAAAATAATAATGCTATCCAAATAGCGGTTTGGGAGGAGAAGATTTTTAAAGGTTTTTTACTTTGGTTGCCATGGCAACCAGAATTCTTCATGGAACACAATTATTTGAAGGAATTTGAAAGAGGACCACCAAAGGAACATTCCTGTGAAATTTGGTAAAATTCCAGTCAATAGTTTCTGAGGAGAAGTTTTTTAAAGAAAAAGTTTACGGACGCACGCACGGACGAACGGACGGACGGACGCACGACGGACACAACGCCATGACAATAGCTCGCTGGCCTTCGGCCAGTGGAGCTAAAAACTTAGAATACTCCAGTCCATATGGCCAGAGTATAAATCAAAGTGATATTAACATCAGCAGTGTAAAACAATCGACACTCAGTTAGTTGCACTACAATAAAAAAACTTACAACTAATGGGATTTTGTCTCTTCATCGAAATATAGGTGAAAAAGAATACTTTTGAAAACACTGTGTAAAAAGGCAAAACTGTTGGCTACCAGCAATTTCTACATTACCCCCATTGTTTTCTACCTATTC
Organism: Tridacna gigas; assembly: GCA_945859785.2. Taxonomy (NCBI): domain Eukaryota; kingdom Metazoa; phylum Mollusca; class Bivalvia; order Cardiida; family Cardiidae; genus Tridacna; species Tridacna gigas. Next base: position 73,580,541 of record OX244029.2, read on the forward strand.
CAGAACAAATTTCAATTTTTGAGTCACACTGATTTTGTTGTCTGCAAATGCTTTCACTTTGAACAAGTCTGAAATTTTGATGTTTGGTAAAGAGTTATGTGACTGTAACAACTAACCCTCAGCAAATTGTCTTGCGGTGATTTAATAGGCCCGTACAATTTCCCTATTTTCAAGAAAAGTTTACAAGAGATATGAAGTTTAATCATGACATAGGTTAGAATAGCATTCTAATCGCAAACAATAGATTGAGAAGGGGATGAGACACATATACCCAATATCGACCAGCAATATTGTTATTAAGTTTAGAACAAATGAAAAACAAAACATTTTTGATATTGATAAGAACAATGTTCCGAAAATGTTCCATTCAGAACATCATTCCAGAACAGTGCATATGATGAAATATTCCTTTCGTCCATTCCAGAAGAGCATTCTGGAACAAAGTACAATGTGCCAGAACAGGTGAATGGAATCACCCCTTGTCTTTCATTCTTTACCAAAAGACAGAATTTTAGACTTGTCCTACTTACAAAATTATAAAAATTCAATGTGTTTCAAAAAAAAAACTTGTCTTTTTACAGAAAATGTGAGAAAAGGAGAAACTACTGGTATAGGCATTTTCTCCTTTTTTGACAACGGTAAGTTTTCACAAGCTTTTTTTCTTGGGGTTGTTTAAACTCTGAATTGGTAAAAGGTTGAAAAGCCAAATATTGTCAAGGCAGAGAAAAAAAAATCACAACTTGCTTGGCCTTTCATTAGCAACAAATATAAAATTAGCATAGACTATTTTCGCAAGCATAATTAAATCCTGATATAATGTGATATAGGCATAATATAAATGCTAATTTAATGACAGTTACCTTATGTCCACAACACCATGACGCTAAACCTAATACTTTAATCAACACTTCTGTAACACTTTAACTTTAATTAAGTCATCGTTACTTCACATCCATCACAATTGGCTCTTGAAAATGCTGTGACAAATTGAGAAATGGCTTGTAATGGGCATTTTTCTATTTGCCACAATGTTTTCTTCATACTTGTTATACAAAGATCATAACCATAAATATGTATACATGTATTTATGTTTGTTTTGTCGGCTGTCTGTAATTCGAAACATACCAGGACAGCCTATTCCAAGAAACAATGAGTTTTACCTTCATGAAGTAGGCTCTTGTTTTTCTTTAAATTACAGAAAGATTTTGAAAGCTTGTGGGAAAAGGAGGAAATGCAAGTCACCAGCATTTCCTCCTTTTACCTCCACCTTTTTTTTTTTCAATCCTATCACAAGGCCCTTCCGCCCCACCTGACTTGAGCCAAACTTCAATTATCCTCTTCAAATGCTTTAAAATGGACAAGTCCAAAATTTTGTCATCTGGTAAAGAGTTAACTCTTTACCAAAAGGACAAAATTTTGGACTACACCAAATTGAATGCATTTGCAGACCACAAAATGAATGTAGCTCAAATGCTGATTTCTGTCTTTGATATGGTAGAAAACACTGTAGGAAAAGAGGAAAATGCTTGTGACCAGCATTTTCTCTTTTTCCCACAGCGTTTTAAAAAGACCCCTCCCTCAGGGTAGACAAAACGTGGTACTGTTGGATGAAGGGTTAATATTAGACAATGTAGATTAACCCTTTACTAAACAATCTTGGGTTTTCACAACCCCGAGAAAGAAGCCTTTTGAAAACATTGTGGGAAAAGGAGAAAATGCTGGTAACCAGCATTTTCTCCTTTTCCAAAAATGTTTTCTTCTCTTCCAAAAACAAATTTCAAATTTTGAATCACATTAATTTTGTTGTCTGCAAATGCTTTCAATTTGGACGAGTCTAAAATTTTGTCTTTTGGTAAAGAGTTAAGATAAGGCTGCAAAGTGCCCTACAAAAAATTGTTCTTTGTCAACAGCATAATTTATGTGATGATAAACTGCAAAATGCAGATCAAGCAGAAAATTTGGTGCAAGTTACATGTAACACCGTATTGTGCCTCCCAGACACTGTAATTGACTTTATTTGCCTTTATAGACAGCATAGATCAAGGTAAGACTGAAATGGGTCTTATATAAACAAAATAAAGCACAGTTTTTGACCCAAGACTTTTCAGTTAACTCTTTATCAAAGGACAAAATTTTAGACTTGCCAAAATTGAAAACTTTTGCAGACGACAAAAAAATTGTGACTCAAAAATAGAAATTTACTTTTGGGACGGTAGAAAACATTGTGGGAAAAGAAGAAAATGCTGGCTACCAGCATTTTTTCCTTTTTCCAGAATGTTTTCAAAAGGCATTTTCCTTCGGGTTGTTAAAACTCTGGATTGTTTGGTAAAGGGCTAAGCCAAGAAACCCAAGTTTTAATGACCCTACAAAGAACCTAAACCTAAACCAGTATTTTTTTCTTTTTCCCACTATTTGTTCTACCCTTCCTTGGAGCTTTCCTATTATTTAGCTACACTAAACTTTTCTTATACAAATGTTTTCAATTTGGGCAAGTCTAAAATATTGTTTGGTAAAGAATTTATAGAAGTGGATGTGTGATCAACGCATGCCCCATAATGACTGTATGGTTTCCGCATGAAATTTTTTTTTTCTTTACCGCTGATCAAATGACAGAAACTTTCATGCAATAGACAGACTATTTATCGCATTAACTCCCTTATTTTCAGAGCAATGTACCCATTACAGATTTTGTTACTGTACACAATGTTATTAGATAAACATTGTGTAATGTCATGTGTGATGTCAATTTATACCCCTTTCTGAATCTGAATCAGATTTTATTCAAAGAAATTACCATGGTTAAATGTGTGGTTTTGCGTGTTCTGACCTTAAATTTGTGAAATATTGTTATACGATAAAAACAACTAACAATTCTAAGCTTTTAAGGAAAAAATTTTTTTAAACTCATCTAAAAGATTTTATTAGGCTCACTTAATAACATTTTTCTAGACTATTTTTATGAAATGTTATCACAACACCAACTTATGTCAGATCCTATGTATCACGGATCAGACTGTATTTTCTGTGCAGTCCTGGATTGATCCAAATCATTTGCAAAAGTACCTAGCACTGCAATTGGCAGATTTTTAACAGTATTTCAGTACAGTATTTCATTTTTCTTCTCTTGTGTGGAGCTTAACCTGTTACCACATATACTCAAGTTTCAACGATCCTGAAGAAGGCTTTTGAAAACATTGTAGGAGAAGAAGAAAATGCTGGGAACCACCATTTGTTCTTTGCTAACAATGTTTTCTACCCCATCAAAGACCTAAGTCAGCTTTTGAGCTAGTGGTGTATACAATTTGTCATCTGCAAATGCTTTCAATTGGTTGACTCCAAACTTTTATCCTTTGGTAAGGAGTTAAATATCATTTACAACAGTTTCAGTCAAGTCATGGCAGTCAGTGCAGACTTCCATTGTATTCTTAGACTTTCCAACATTAACAGTTTCAGATACTGGAACTACCAAAATTCCTAATCCTACGACAAAAATTCTGTTTAAAGCATTCTAAGATGATATGTTAACTGTGACTTAATTGATAGGATTTTGCTTTGAATGCGTAGAAAGCATTGTGGGAAAAGGCAAAAATGCTGGTTACCAGCATTTTCTCCTTTTCCCACAATGCTTTTAAAAGCATTCTTCCTCAGGGTGCTTAAACATGGAATTTTTGGGAAAGGGTTAAAATGGGTAATGCAACCAAATTTGTCAGATGTGGTATATATGTGATTACGAAAAGTAAATTTTCTGTGTGACAAAAGGGAATTAACCAAATTTTACTTGTGTAGGTTTAAAACTAATTACCTCCCTTGGGAGCTAAAAATGCTCTCAAGGCTGTGAGAGCATAATACCTCAAGAGAGCTAATCAGTTTCTCATACTTGTAGGATTCTTAAGTGGCAAAGAACTAAGCCTAAACTTTCACAATCTAGCCTATATTAACCCTTTACCACACAACAAAATTTTAAACCTGTCCAAATTGAAAGCATTTGGAAGCGACAATTTCAAGATGGCTCAAGTGACATGATTTTTCTCCGATAGGGTAGAAAACACTGTGGGAAAAAAAGACAAGAGGACCATGATGGTCCTAAATCGCTCACCTGAAATGCAACTGAGCTCAACACCATAATGCTACATGCCAAATATGAAAGCTCTAGCCCTTACGGTTTGGGACAAGAAGATTGTTAAAGATTTCCTTCTTTATCTCCATGTGAAATCTGTGAACCCACAACATAGGGCCAATTTCCACACTAGGGCCATAATATGAAGTATTTTGGTAGAGGGCCACTAGATGATACTACATGCCATATATGAGAGCTCTAGCCCTTACGGTTTGGGACAAGAAGATTTTTACAGATTTCCTTCTTTATCTCTATGTGAAATCCAAGAACCCACAACATAGGGCCAATTTCCACACTAGGGCCATTATTTGAAGTATTTTGGTAGAGGGCCACTAGATGATACTACATGCCATATATGAGAGCTCTAGCCCTTATGGTTTGGGACAAGAAAATTTTTAAAGATTTCCTTCTTTATCTCTATGTGAAATCCGAGAACCCACAACATAGGGCCATTTTCAACACTAGGGTCATAATTTGAAGTACTTTGGTAGAGGGCCACTAGATGATGCTACATGCCAAATATGAAAGCTCTAGCCCTTAAGGTTTGGGACAAGAAGATTTTTACAGATTTCCTTCTTTATCTCTTTGTGAAATCCGAGAACCCACAACATAGGGCCATTTTCAACACTAAGGCCATAATTTGAAGTATTTTGGTAGAGGGTCACTAGATGATGCTACATGCCACATATGAAAGCTCTAGCCCTTATGGTTTGGGACAAGAAGATTTTTAAAGATTTCCTTCTTTATCTCTATGTGAAATCCGAGAACCCACAACATAGAGCCAATTTTTAACACCAGGGCCATAATTTGAAGTATTTTGGTAGGGGGTCACTAGATGATGCTACATGCCATATATGAAAGCTTTAGCCCTTACGGTTTGGGACAAGAAGATTTTTACAGATTTCCTTCCTTATCTCTATGTGAAATCCGAGAACCCACAACATAGGGCCAATTTCCACACTAGGGCCATTATTTGAAGTATATTGGTAGAAGGCCACTAGATGATACTACATGCCATATATGAGAGCTCTAGCCCTTATGGTTTGGGACAAGAAGATTTTTAAAGATTTCCTTCTTTATCTCTATGTGAAATCCGAGAACCCACAACATAGGGCCATTTTCCACACTAGGGCCATTATTTGAAGTATTTTGGTAGAGGGCCACTAGACGATGCTACATGCCATATATGAAAGCTCTAGCCCTTACGGTTTGGGACAAGAAGATTTTTACAGATTTCCTTCTTTATCTCTATGTGAAATCCGAGAACCCACAACATAGGGCCATTTTCCACACTAGGGCCATTATTTGAAGTATTTTGGTAGAAGGCCACTAGATGATACTACATGCCATATATGAGAGCTCTAGCCCTTATGGTTTGGGACAAGAAGATTTTTACAGATTTCCTTCTTTATCTCTATGTGAAATCCGAGAACCCACAACATAGGGCCATTTTCAACACTAGGGCCGTAATTTGAAGTATTTTGGTAGAGGGCCACTAGATGATACTACATGCCATATATGAGAGCTCTAGCCCTTATGGTTTGGGACAAGAAGATTTTTACAGATTTCTTTCTTTATCTCTATGTGAAATCCGAGAACCCACAACATAGGGCCAATTTCCACACTAAGGCCATTATTTGAAGTATTTTGGTAGAGGGCCACTAGATGATGCTACATGCCATATATGAAAGCTCTAGCCCTTACAGTTTGGGACAAGAAGATTTTTAAAGTTTTTTCTTTTGGTTGCCATGGCAACCAGAGTTCTTCATGGAATTCAAATCTTTGAAGTATTCTGAAAGTGCATCACCTAAGGATCATTTCTGTGAAGTTTCACTGAAATCTGTTGGGCGGTTTCAGAGGAGAAGATTTTTTAAGTAATTGTTCACGGACGGACGGATGGACACACGGACGGACGCCGGACAACGATCGATCACAATAGCTCACCCTGAGCACTATGTGCTCAGGTGAGCTAAAAATACCGTATATACCAGATACAAATAATAGTATATCAAAGCCAGAAGCCATTCTTATTTGATTGGTTGGTTGGTTGTATTCGGGTTTACCGCCACTTTAACAGCTAAGGTCATATCATGGCGGTCGGTGACGCACATGTGTTTTCCTGGCTTTCTCACACGAGTACTAACATTACTTTTCTTTCCAAAGCCACCGACTACTTTTCTCACATGCTTCTGCAGAGGTGAGAACACATACCCGGGGCATTGGAGGAAAGCCATAATGTGACCCCAATAAGAATTACTCTAACAACTTTTGGCAGAGGGTCCCCAGAACTTTGCTACAAAGAAAACATGAAAGTTTTAGTCTCACTTGTCACATGTAATTTTCTTCCTTTTCAATGTTAAATAGGGTGCGCCCGCGCAGAGCCCAAATTCCACCCGAAGGTCAATTTTTAAACTTTTGGTACAGGGTCTCAAGATCATGTTACATACAAATTAAGAATGCTCTAGCCCTTATGATTTGTCAGAACGAGAGTTTTAAAAGATTTTCTTCTTTGTTAAATTGGGTGCACCCGAGCAGAGCCCAAATATGACCCAAAAGAGATAATTTTAACAATTTTTATAAAGGGTCACCAAATGATGCTACATGCAAAATATGAATGCTTTGGCCCTTAAGGTTTGTCACAAAAAGATTTTAAAAGATTTCCAACTTTAATTCTATGTAAAATAGTGTGCGCCCGGCCAGAGCCCAAATATGACCCCAAAGGGATAATTATAACAATTTTTGTAAAGGGTCATTAGATGATGCTACATGCAAAATATGAATGCTCAAGCCAATATAGTTTGTCACAAGAAGATTTTAAAAGATTTCCTTCTTTGTTTCCATGTAAAATAGGGTGTGCCCTGGCAGAGCCCAAATATGACCACTGAGGTTTAATTTTCACAATTTTGGTAGAGGATCATCATATAATGCTACAAACCAAATATGAATTCTCTAGGCATTATGGTTTGTCAGAAGATGATTTTTTAAAGATTTCCTTCTTTGTTATTATGTGAAATAGGGTGCGCCCGGGCAAAGCCCAAATATGACCCTAGGGGATTAATTTTAACAATTTTGGTAAAGGGTCACCCAATGATGCTTCATACAAAATATGAATGCTTTTGGCCTTATGGTTTGTCACAAGAAGATTTTTAAAGATTTTTTTCCATTTTCATCCATTTTGTTGCCATGGCAACCACAGTTTTTCATGGAATTAAATTCTTTTAAAAATTTTTGTAGAGCTTCATCCAAGGAACATTCCTGCCAAGTTTTATCAAGATTGGCCATCTGGTTTTGGAGGAGAAGATTTTTAAAGATATTGTTAACGGACGGACGGACAGATGGACGGACGGACAGACGACGGACGATGACCGGTCACAATAACTCACCCAGAGCACTTCGTGCTCAGGTGAGCTAAAAATGCTGGTGACCAGCATTTTCTCCTTTTCCCACAATGTTTTCAAAAGGCCTTTTTCTCAGAGTCATTAAAACTCGGGTTTGTGTGGTAAAGGGTTAATTCAGCTGTATTTAAAAAATGTTAACAACTAATTATTTACATCAAAAACAAGATCTACAACAGATATAAATCAGTCCTGATGATAATTTCTCTGTTACACAAGCAGTGCTCATACCATGATGTATATGGTTCCTATGCAAGCGTTCGATATTACAGTGTTTAAGTGCATATTCAAATTACTCAAACACATAAATTTATGATTGATTGTATGGTGATTAATGCCGTTTTCAACATTATTTCATTTATATCACGGCGGCCTGTGCACCTATCCATGCTTTCCTGGAGTTTCTTTTACCAGTACTCCACACAATATTCTTTCCAAGCCACTGGCTGCTTTCCCACATAACCATCATCAAAACAATGGTCAGCGGTGAGAGAGGAATGAATCCTGTCACAATGACTATCATCAATCCTCGGAAAGAAATTGGCCAAGCCGGGAATCGAACCAGCGACCTCCTGTTCTCAAGTCCTGTACACTACCGACTGAGCTATTCGGGCTTGGCACATAAATTTATGCATGAACCGAAACCGTAAAAGCTTATCACAAGATTAAAATTCAGGATTTTTTATATGATACACTGCCACTCTACTGCTACACTTGCTCGCTATTTCTACTGCACCCTTATCTATGACTGCTTGTGCTACATCATCATCAATGGGTTCTCTTTTCATGTTCCCTGTGACCTTGACCTATACCAAAAAGACTTCCTTCTGGAGCAATGAATTTACATGCTTACCATTTCTACTGCATCCTTATCAAGGATTGCCATGGCATCATCTACAGGTGCTCCTTTCATGTTCTCTGTGACCCGACCTTGACCTATACCCTCTGTAATGGAGCTGCCCTCTGTTCTCTCCAGTTTACGATGTTTAAACCAGTTGTACAAAACACTTCCCTGAAAACATATTTAAAAGTAAATTCTTTTTCTGTAAAATAAATTTCAAGAAGCGATAAAAATTTGTCATGAATCATCTATTTCCAACCTTTAAATCCTTTCCTAACCAATCGAGAGTTAAAACAACCATGAAAAAGAAAGCTTTTGGAAACACTGTTGGGGAAGGAGAAAATGCTTTTTACCCAAATTATCCTTCTTTCCAACAGATGAGCTACATTTAATTTGTTGTTTTCAAATGCTTTTACATTGAACAAGTCTTAAAATTTGTTGTCTGCAAAAGAGTTAATAAATAAAATTTTGAACAAATCCAACTACAAAGCATTGGCAGACTACAATTTAAATGTGATGCAAAGAGTAAGCTTTATCTCTGAAAGGACAGAAAACATTATGATAAAAGGAGAAAAGGCTGGTTATCCAAATGTTTTAAAAAGCCTTTCTTCTCAGGATAGTTCAAACTCCAGAACCTTCAGTAAAATGTTCAGGACATAATTATGATCCTGAGGCAAAGCCAGGATAAAAATAGTTCAATATTGGTTAAAGCCAACTAGATGAATCTTCAAACAAAAATATCAAAGCTTCAGGCCTTATGTTTCAGAGATGAATGAGTCAATGTAAATCATATGACTTCATTATAGGGTCAAATTTTACCTGAGGGATGCAATTTGGATTAATTTGATGACAGACCATTAGATAGTGCTACTTACAAAATATATTACTAGTTATCAAGGCATTGCAATTTTAGACAAAATTGTCTACAAACTTTTCCAAATGTATAACTATAAAAACCTTGTAATCCCCCCCCCCCCCCCCCCCCCCGCAAAGAAAGATAATTTCTAACCCTTTACCAAGTAATATGGTAATTTAACAACCCTGAGGAAGATGGCTCAAACCACACACAAGCTCCAGGAAAGCAACATGAATATTGTTTACATCTAATCAAATATTTATTTAAGTCTAATCAAATTGTTAAAAATGAGCTTGACTGCTAAAATTGAATGAGTTTTATCAGTAATATTTCACACACCTGTGGGTCAGCACAAACAACCTGGATGTTAGGATTCTTTTCTTTTAAGTATAAACCAGTGCCTGCGTAACAAAATTCAAAACGAACCGTGTAGACATTTTGGTATGTCAGTAATTAGTTATTTTGTTTCATGAGAGCAAAAGTATCATATAAATCCATTACCACACAATCCTGAATTTCAGCAACCTTGGGATGATGGCTTTTGAAAACATAATGGGAAAAGAAAAAAATTCGAGTAAACTGCAATTTCTTCTTTTTGCACAATGTTTACGACTCTTTCAGAGTCTAATCCCATCGTTTGAGCCAAATTTAATCTATTTTTTGCAAATGCTTTCCATTTGGACCAGTCTAAAATTTTGTCACTTGGTAAAGAGTTAAAAAATCTAAGTAATAAAAGTAATTCTATTGCTATATTTTGATACTGAGTAAGAATGTTCACCTTTTACCAAACAATCATGTTTTAACTACCCTAAGAAAGACAGCTTTTGAAAACATAGTGGGAAAAGGAAGAAACTGCTGGTAACCAGCATTTTCTTCCTTTTCCACAATGTTTTCTGTCCTTTGAAAGATAAATCATACTAAATTTGTCTCCTGCAAATGCTTATGACACAGGCATGTCTTAAAGTATGTTGTCTGGTAATGGTTTAACAATAACCAGTGCTGCTTTTCCAGGGGAGTCACAATACTATTTTGACATCTTGACCATGAAAGACCATATTACACAGAGAAACCTCAATGTTTCTAGTACAACAGGAAACATGAAACTTTCACTAATCATCAGTGTACTTACAATATCCAACAACAGCACATATGCAAGTGCCAATGCTTGACTGCAAGTACCTGATTTTCAGTGAAAATTCTAATTCAAAAAGGTGGCATAACAGTGTCAAAAATATTTTGAGGATTACTGGCGCCTGTTGAATGATAATTAACAACTTGTCCAACTATGAAGTAAATATATTCAGTAATAAGAGAAATATTACAAAATGTCAAAGTTTTTGCATGACATAGAGAGGACCATAACAACAACTCATGGTTTTCTTTGAAAACAGCCAAGCTAAAATTTCACCCGACATTTCATTTTGCATGACCACATTATCATCTGTAGATAAGTGTATTTGGCTCGCAGCTGACCACTTTTAATGGCTATATAGCACCATTAACATTTCTGACAAAATCCATAGCATTTCCAAACTATGAAATATCATATATAGCTAAAACCAAGGTTTTGTCTATGAAAATGTAGAAAACGTGGGAAAGGAGAAAATGCTGGTTACCAGTATTTTGTCCTTTTCCCATAATGTTTTCTAAAGCTGTTTTCCTCAGGGATGTCAGAACACATAAGCGTGGAAAAGGCCAACAATATTTTGGTAAAAGGAAAATCTGGATGGTTCATGGTCGGAATTGTTTGGCAAAGGGTTAAAAGATAATCCTAAAAAATCGCTTTTCTGTTTTACCACATCAAGCTTGCCATTAAGTGTAGCTCATACTTGAGTCTATGAAGTCCATAACTTGACAAAACATAGATGTCCAAAGCCATATCACCAAGCACACAGAAATGCATCTTTTATCTTAGGTATAGATCAAGCAAAAGCATGTTCATGCTATTATCACATGAAATTTACTACAAATTAAAAGTAACAATAGAAATACAATATGAAAACATCTAGGGAGGCAAGTTTTTGAAAAATCTTTGGCATGGAACTCAGTTTGCCCCAGTCAACAATTCAAAACTAGATAAACTCTTTACCACACAAGAAAACTGTTGAGTGGCCCAAATTAAAAGCATCTTCAGATGACAAATCAATTGGGGCTCAAATAATAGTATTTATCTTTGAAACGATAGAAAACACCAGCGTTTTCTCCTTTTCCCACAAAGTTTTCATTAGCCTTCTTACTTTGGGTTGTAAGGTAAAGGGTATATTGAAGTAATATTAATCTTCAGACTGCTGAATGAATACAATGCAAACTTTAAGCCAATTGCGAACATCCAAACACTGAAATTTCAAAGTTCTTTTTTCAAAAAACATCACTGCTCTGGAAAATAAAGATGCACGATCATACTGCACATTCTGTGAAGTCTGATCTTGATCTATTCTATCTGCAAAAAAACCCACTGAGTTTCACTCAGCAGCATATGGGTTAACTATTCAATGACAAAGATGAGGACTTGTCCAAATTGAAAATATTTGCAGATGACAATTTAAATGTTACTTGCAGATGACAATTTAAATGTGACTAAAATGATGGCATTTGTCTTTAGTAGGATAGAAAACATTGTGGGAAAAGGAGAAAATGCTGGTTTCCAGCATTTTCTCCTTTTCCCATAATGTTTTCAAAAGACATCGTTCTCGGGGTCATTAAAACACCGGATTTTGTGGTAAAGGGTTAACAGGTCTTTGATTCAGGTAGTGAAAATGTCTAATTACTCAACGCATATACCTGCTAGAGTCCCGCCAGTCCCTGTACCAAACACAACAGCACTCACTCTTCCTTCTGCAATAGGGAATAACAAATTCTTATAATCTTATCACAGACTCGACAGAGCACTAGTAATGTATCGAAAGAAGACTACTAATAGCACCAGTGACTTAACAGATTACCTGGGTCAAATCTAGACGTTAGGAAACACATGTATAACAGGGGCACATGTATAACAGATTTTACTTGGCAATAGGGTTTCATCTCCAGCAAATTTCACAGAGCGCTATATTCATATCAGAAAACAACTGCACATGACACTAAAATCATATCGGAGTCTGATTTGCAGCACACTGCCCACTTCTAGGACTTCACATAGTTCTAACCATATCTGCATCAGGCTAAAGGCTTATTATGGTCTTATAAACCTTTTACCATATGGAACAATTTTGGACTTGTTCATGTATCAACAGAAAGCAAAGGAAAATGACAAACTAGATAGGGCTCAAATAAAGGAATACAACTTTTAAAGAATCCTGGTTACAAGCATTTTCTTCATTCCAACAAAAATTTTGTTTCTTATGGTCTTAAAAACTTACGATTGTTTGTTAAAGGATTAACCCTTTACCAAATGACAGAATTTTAGACTAGTCGAAATTGAAAGCATTTGCAGATGACATAATAAATGTCACTCAAAAATTGAAATTTGTTTTAGGAAGGGTAGAAAACATTGTGGGAAAAGGAGAAAATGCTGATTACAGCATTTTCTCCTTTTCCCACAATGTTTTCAAAAGCTTTCTCCTTCAGGGTTGTTAAAAGTCGGGATTGAGTTAAAACATACTTACTAGTGTCTTCCCATATTTCTGGGCCTGTGGTCTCAAAGTGTGCCTTCCTGTTTGCTGTGTTATCAAACTGATTGGTCCAGACGGCATTTTCTAGAGACTCAGCATACCTTCTGGCCTGGGGATGTATTGAAAAAACACAAGGTTATTTATATGACATAAATAAATCTGTATCGATATACAAATATAAATCTTTTGCTACTAAATACATATGAAAGGAACTTTTCCTAAGGCTTAAAAATACAACACCTCTACAAAAAAAAAAAAGACTCTTTGGTTATAGTGCAAAACAATACAAAATACTTTATTTTAATTGTAGGCTCCTGGCCTATTATACAGAAAACAGAAAAAAAATATAATCATACCATAAAAAGAATAAAATAGTAGACAGCATAATATCCAAGATCAGACTGCACTTTCTGTGCTATTTGAACTTGGTTTACTCTGTCTGCAAAGACTAGTAAGGTTGCCTTCTTCAGCAAATGAGTCAATAACTTTATCAATAATTATGACTCTTTTATCAAGTTAAAATTCTGATTATGTCTTCTGATCAGGAAGGCAGCACTCCGATAGGTTTACAAGAGCAATCAATGCATGGGGTTTGTTCCGTGTTAAATCTTCAACAATACTCCATTTTACATATGCACCAAACTCCTTTTCCAAACACAACATTTAGTCATCACAGATAAATGATCCATGGTGCAATGACTAATCAGAGATTTAATGCAGAGCTAAGATTCAAACTTGCAGACTCTACATTGAACCAAACCAGATGTGTTACTGACAAGAGTGGCTAGAGGCATAGTCTGTACTATGGAAAAATAAAATACCTGATGGTTGTAGTTCATTTCATCTGTAAATGGTTTCACTGGGCAAGGTCTTACATCTGCACCAAGTGTCTTCAACATGTCAATTTTCTCCTGAAAATGACATGATACAATAGTATGCTACATGTTTCCTCTTACAGTGTAATTTTAGGGCAAGTTAAAAGATTGTTTTTCTTATTTATCATTCATCTGTTCACATCTGTTTAACATTTTACCACACAATCTAGACTTTCAGCCTAACTGAAAACATTTTCAGATGACAAATTCATTGTGGCTAAAATGATGGGATCTGTCTTTGGAAGATTAGAAAACATTGCTGAAAAAGGAGAAAATGCTGGTTACCTGCACTGTTTTCAAAAGTTTTCTTTCTCGGGCCAACTCTGAGGTAAAGGGATAAAAAACTAGTCAAATGTCTGGTGAGAGACAGTCATGTAGGGCTAGAGTGCCAGTCTCTCACATAAAACGTTCAAGGTTTGAATCCCATGAGGAGTGGGATCAACCTTTGGACCTACGCATATCACGGTGCAGATACTGGATACAGTTTCCAGAAAGCAATCATCAAGAGGGACTGACATTAGAAGTTGTAACAACTTCTTTCACATTTCATGTAAAATGAATAAGTTTAAAATACTTAACTAAGATATATGACCTGTACCTGAGATTGATTATCCGGCATGAAGATCACACATTTAAACCCCATTGCAAGGCACATGTGTGCAAGACCTATACCTGTGTTCCCAGCAGTGCCTTCCACCACAGTGCCCCCTGGTTTCAGCTGACCTGTAATATATATGGAATATTATGTTGTGGTAACTTTCCTGGTCCATGTATTTGATTCAAGCAGCGTGAGAAAATTTGATACCTTGCAAGACTGAAGGCCTAGCGAAATGTCAAAATTTTCTTATGCTGAGAGAAGCAAATACAAGCTAGTTACCACAACATAATATTCCTTTTATTATATACCACCAACTTTCAAAAAAATATTGCAATTATTGACATTTTATTTGAAAACGGTAAACAAAATATAAAATAATGGTTAAGTCAGTAATAACTTCGTTTTTATAAACTGCCGATGAATATCATAGCATAACATTTTGACAAATCAAATCGCAATTCAATGCATATATATTCCTTGCATGAGATACATCATCATACCATATCTGGAACCATATTTGACACTGTGTAGATACAGACTTTCTGTAATGTGTGTTATTCTATCCGTGTGCGATGCATGTATTCTTAGCCCGATAAATTACAGGAATACAATAAATATGGAATGGCATGTTTGCAGTAACTTTCCTGGTCTTTGTATTTGCTTCGAGCTTCATGGGAAAATTTGATTATCTCATGAGATAAAAGGTTAACCCTTTCCCAAACAAGCCCTGGTTTTCACGTGTCTGCAGTACAAGTCTTTTGAAAACACTGTGGGAAAAGGAGAAATTGCTCGTAACAAGCAATTTCTCCTTTTCCCACAGTGTTTTCTACCCTTTTTGAGACCTTTCTGCCATTTTCAACAAATTTAAAATTGTCGTCTGCAAACTCTTTCAGTTTGGACCAGTCCAAAATTTGTCGTCTGGGAAAGGGTTAGGCTGGACATCAAAATTTTCTTAAGCTGCAGGAAGCAAATACAACCACCAGGAAAGCTAGTAGAACATAATATTCCTTTTACTATGTATCTGCAAATCTTACTAACAAATTGCTGCGATTCTAGGAAATATTTGAATAAATAAGAAATTAATCCCTATAGTGCCTTTAACGACAATAGCTGCCCTTGTGGCCAGTCTAAGATCAAGATCAGACTGCACAAAATGTGCAGTCTGATCTTGATCTACACTGTCTTACTGAGACATTCAGGACAAAACCAACCTTGAAACTGCAATTATTTTGGTTTCATTTCAAGACAAAATATTTGCTGGGTTTATCTGGTGCTCCAGGGGTTAATACCACTACCTGTTTAACAGGTCATACACTTTTTTCATGAACTGCCGAGGAATATTATAACCAGCATTTTCTCCTATTCCCACAGTGTTTCAATAGCCTTTCAAGACCAATGAAACATAGAATTATGTGGTAAAGAATTAATCTTATCAGAATTACTAGTATGAATTTTTTTGCTATGTGTCAATTCTCTGCAGCTGAAAGGACCAGTTTACCACATAAATTAGCTGGTTGATATACAAAATAGATTTTGTGAATCTATGATTATGTGATGACTTGCTTGGTATCATGCGTTGCAGAAATGCATTTAGCCCCCTTTTGCCAGAGAGCAGCTCAAATTATTTACAACATTCTATGCAACTGCAGTAGATGATTTTGAAAAGCATGGTGGGAAAAGGAATAACTGCTTGTCAGAATCTTCGGAACTGCAACATTTGATCCTTCTAAGAAAACATCCTTTAACTCTTTACCACACAATACCGACTTTTAACGACCCTGAGGAAGAAATCTTTTGAAAACATTGTGGGAAAAGGAGAAAATGCTGGTAACCAGCATTTTCTCCTTTTCCCGCAATGTTTTCTACTATATCAAAGGCAAAATTCCATATTTAAGTCACATTTATGGTCGACTGACCTATCTTCGTGGGGTACCTGTTTTCGAACCCCAAATGATATCCAAGTTTTCTCTTGAACTATGAAGTGAATGACTTCACTGTTTTGTGTGAACCGCTCATTTGAATTTACACAACAGCACCACTGCAGCTGATTTATAAAATGCATCGAAAACAAGACAGTATGCACGTTTCTGAAGGAATGGTCGGTTTTAGTGACAAATTTCTTATTACCTTTTTCAGACCTATACATACCCAATTCAATTTCTCCGTCTGATATTTAATTCTAATCCTGAAAAAAGTCCTGACATGTGACATAGTCAGTCTTGATGCCAAACAGTCATGTGATCATACTGCATAATATGACAAGAGTCTGGTCTATAAATAGATCGGAGAATTTCGTGACCTATTTCGTTCGGTCGCTTATGAATGAACAATTTTTCCGGAACATTCGCTGCTACAGAGAGAAAATGTTTCCAATCCTTTTATCAAGACACTCAATGTTTTCAGGTGTTTTATGATATAGTGGTGTTTAAAACAATTCTTAATCTGTCCTCATAGGTGTATATAAATTGATAGAAGGGACCAAAATGCCTTAATTTTTGTTATTCTGATATTCTGGTGCTGCCGTCATGAGAGGGCCAATGGCCGCCATGACACTAATCCATCCTTTTCATCGCGGTTCAAAAACTTAGGATTATTGACTCAGAGCTGTTCATTTTCATTGTTTAAAACAGTCCCTTGTCATGATAGTTAACACCTTTGATGAGTTTTGGTGTATATGATGATTTTCAGTTCTTTATTTATGAGCTGCTCTACAGATATTGAAAGCCACAAAATGGGGGCATGTTTTCCCATGCGTCAATTCAGCTTCCGGCACAAAATTTGAAGGGTGAAATATGTTGTTGCCATTGAACATGCATGATTCAGACAGAATTTGTGGCTTCATATGCATTTAAATTAAATTTTTTGTTTATAATATGTTTTTTGTAATCAGTTCTTCATTTAGACATGCGTAGGCTAAACTTGTCAATTTAGTCCCACGAAAACTGGTAAGACCACCATAAATGGTCGTCTGCACACGCCTCCAGTTTGGACTGGTCTACATTTTCCTTGTGTGGTAAAGAGTAAAGTCCCCCCCAAAAAAAACCTTGATTTGAATGGACATAAAAATGTACAAACCTTTTTCTAAGGCATCTTTGATTAAAAAGAGAGCAGCTCTATCCTTCACTGACCCTCCTCCATTACAAAATTCTGCTTTTGCAAGAATTTCACATCCTGTTAAAAAAAAAAAAAAAAAAAAAATACAACAATGAAAAATATTTAAAAACCTTGAACCTTCACCACTTTTTTCTCAAACTCAATACCTCCTGAAACAAATATGAGAACACAAAAAAACTAAAATAAAAAAAACCCTCGTAAAATACGGACAATTTAAAATATATAAGTGGGCCTGTGGCATATGTATTTTTAGTTGTCCTGAATCAAATTCCATGTAAATCACTGATGTATGCTACATACACACCTAGAAAATAGAACACATGTACAAACTTTGTGGGAAAAGAGAAATTACTGGTTTCAAGCATTTTCTCCTTTTGCCAAATGTGTTTAAAAGTGATCGTAAAAAAAGGTAAAAAGAGGCTGTCTGCAGGGGACTAAGTGTTACAGAGGGCTGTCATAACAAACGGCTGCTCTTCAAACACATGTATCTACCTTGAAATGCTCTAATCAGTATACCACATTTAGCTACAAAAACAAGTGGGACTGCTTTCTATCAGATACCATAATTTTATACTTGTTCAAGATGAAAGTATTTGCAGGAGACAAGTCACAGCAAATTTGTTAAAAAAAATGGGAGATATCTTTGAAAGGGTAAAAACACTGGGGAAAAAGGAAAAAAAATGATGGTTACCTGCATTTTCTCTTTTTCCCACAATACTTTCAAAAGCTTTCTCTCTCTGGGTCATACAAACACAGGATAGTTTGGTAAAAGGCAAAAGCTCTCGAGACCAAATGCCACTATGGGTCAGTATTTATAGCAAATACATGAGCCATACTCTGGCAAAAGGGGTTTAATGCGTCTCTGATGCTTAACCCTTTCTGAAACAACAAATTTTGGACTGGTCCAAATTGAAAGTTTGCAGACGACAATTTTAAATTTGATGAAAATGGCAGAAAGTTCTCTAAAAGGGTAGAAAACACTGTGGGAAAAGGAGAATTGCTCGTTATGAGCAATTTCTCCTTTTCCCACAGTGTTTTCAAAAGACTTGTACTACAGACACATGAAAACCAGGGCTTGTTTTGGAAAGGGTTAATACCAAGCAAGTCATCATGTAACTATGGATCCATAAAATCCATTTTTTAAACCGACTGAATCATGAGGGAGACTTGACATGCAGTAAATTGATCAATAGCAAAAAGCATTGACCCATGTCAGCCTGTGTGGATTGCGAAGGTTGACATGGGTCACTGCTTTTTGCAAATGCATTAGGCCCCCTTTTCACACAGCATGAGTTACATGTATATTACCTGTCTCATCACTGATCTTGTTTATTCTGACTAGTGGGGTCCTGAAAAAAAAAACAAGAGGGCCATTATGGCCCTGTATCGCTCCACTGGCTTATAAATATAAACCATAAATACTAAACGTTTCAGTTCTGAGCCAAATGGTTTCAAAATGAAGACTTACAAAGTTTTCTCTGTAAAAGCCTATGTGAAAGTTCAGAACCACAGGGCAAAGCCATTTTTGATCCCAGAGCGATAATTACTTGAACCCTGGTAGAGGTCCACAAGATAAAGCCACATGCCAAAATAATACAAGTCTATGCTGTATGGTTATAAATAAGGTGATTTTCAAGTTTCGTCCATATGAAGCTTCTGTAAAACATAAGATCCCTGATGCAAGGCTAATTTCAAAAAATAAAAAAAATGCAAAGTGATCCAAATTTGGTAGCCCTTGGGTTTGCGGCTAGGAGCAAAAGGATTTTTTGAATTTTCACCATATAAGCACATGTTTATGACCAAATTTGGGAGTTCTTGGCCTTATGGCTAGTAACAAGTTTCTTAAGTTTTCACTCCATAAACCCATGTAAAACTTGTGACCCCTGGTGCAGGGCCAAACTTGATCCTAGGGTTGTAACTTGGGCCCTCTTTGTAGTTGTCCACTAGATAGTGCTATAATCATGCAAAATTTGGTAGCCCTAAGCCTTATGGCTATGTACACCATGATTTAAAAGTTTTCCCTATATAAGCCCATGTAAATCTTGTGACCCCCCCCCCCCCCCCCCCCGCATGAGACCAAATTGACCCCTGGACTGTAATTTGGGCACTTTTGGTAGACCCCAACTAGATCAAGCTAAATGCAAAATTTGGTAGCTCTAGGCCTTATGGCTAGCTACTGGAAGATTTCTTAAGTTGTCACTATGTAAGCCCATGTAAAACTTGTGACCCCTGCAGCGGGGCCAATTTTGACCCCAGGGCTAAAATTTTGGCCTGCTTGGTAGAGGCCAACTAGATATAGCTACATGCAAAATTTGGTAGCTCTAGGCCTTATGACTAGCTACTGGAAGATTTCTTAAGTTGTCACTATGTAAGCCCATGTAAAACTTGTGACCCCTGCAGCGGGGCCAATTTTGACCCCAGGGCTAAAATTTTGGCCTGCTTGGTGGAGGCCAACTAGATATAGCTACATGCAAAATTTGGTAGCTCTAGGCCTTATGGCTAGGTACAGGAAGATTTTTAAAGCTTTCTCTATATAAGCCTATATAAAACTTGTGACCCCTGGGGCAGAGCCAATTTTGACCCCAGGGCTATAATTTGAAGATACATGATAGAGGTCTACTACATAAAGCTACATGCCAAATTTGGTAGCCCTATGCCTTATGGTTTCAGACAAGAAGATTTTTAAAGATTTCCAATATTTTTCAGTTTTGTTACCATGACAACCAGAGTTTTTGAAGGAATCAAATTCTTTCAAGAAATTCTGAAGAGGACCATGGCAGGATCATTTCTGTGAAGTTTCATGAAAATTGGATGGGTAGTTTCAGAGAAGAAGAAGTTTGAAATAAAAGTTAACGCACGGACAGAAGGACGGACAGATGCACGACGGACACCGGGCCATGACATAAGCCCACTGGCCTTTGGCCAGTTGAGCTAAAAATACATAAAAATGTTTCACAAATAATTCACAGGAAACAAATTCATAACAAGAGCACTGTACGTGGATGTCAAAGTTAAGCTGCAGGTGCTTTTTTAGACTAGCAAAGCTAGTCTATAGGCATCAAGATTGACCTAAAGTCGAAGTAAACAAAAAACCCCACAGCTGCCAAGTACTGCCTCAGAGAAAATACTTCTTTCCGTTAGAAATCTTAATTCTGTTATATATGACAATTTTGACAAAAACCACTAAATCTCTACCACTCCAATTTGAACATGTTGTCTTACAAAGTAATAAAACTGTACAAGATGTCATTTATAAGGTACAAGATCTTTGCTTATATGTAAATTAAGTGACCTAAGCAAAGCTGAGAATCACTTAATCCTACACCACTGTAACATATATGATGAATCTATTGATAGATATACCTAGGTAACTTGTAGCAAATCCCAGCTATATTAACCTTCACTGGACAGGGAACCCTCGACATTCCTTCAGTCATTCATTTTTTTCGATCATTGTGTACATTTAAACTGTTAGGCTAAATAGTTATTCTACGTCTTTAATATTTACCCTTTACCAAACAATCCCAAGTTTTAACGAAACTGGGTAAGAATCCCTTTGAAAACATTGCGGGAAAAAGAGAAAATGCTGGTAACCATCATTTTCTCCTTTTCCCGCATTGTTTTCTGCCCTTTAGGAATCTGGTTTCATGAGTTCAGCCAGATTTAATTCTGCAACAGCTTTGAATTTGGACGAGTGTAAAATTTTTCGTTTTGTAAAGATAGTTAAAATAGTTAACTACATCTTGCACAACATGTATTAGATATTGACTAATTGATTGCATGGTGTTTAACACGGCTTTCAACATTATTTCAGTGATATTGCAACGGCTAAAGCAGCTATCCATGCTTTCCTGGAGCTTCTGTTACCAGCACGACCGCGACTCACTGACCTTTTGCGGACAGTGTGGATTAACATCAGACTGCACAAAGAGTGCTGTCTGATCTTGGGTCTACACTCCAAAATGTAACTGAAATAGCATTATTCAGGTGTTTACCATCGGCTTGAAAGTTTCTTTTAACATTTTTAGCAGGTTAAGGGTTAAACTTAAACTGGATTATAGTTAACCAATAGCACGCATAGTCCCGGCAGCTCAGTCGGCAGCATACAGGACTTGAGAACAGGAGGTCGCTGGTTCAATCACCGACTCGGCAATTTCTTTCCAAGGATTGATGATAGTTACTGCGACAGGATTCATTTCATTCTCGCTTTATGTGGGAAAGCAGCCAGTGGCTTGAAAATATTTTGTGCAGAGTAATGGTAAAAGAAAATCCAAGAAAGCATAGATATGTGCACTGGCTGCCACTACATAACTGAAATAATGTTGAAAACAAGGTTAAACACCATGCAATCAAATTCACTAGTCTGTCAGTACTTTCAGTACTTTGATTAATGAAAGCTCTAACACAAAAAAGGGACACAACTGTGTCAGAGATATTTCAGCATTTTCTGCTTTGTTTTGAGTGGTTCCCCTTAAAATAATTTATACCTTTCTAAAGTATAAAGTCAATGTTTTCTCCAATGGCAGAGATGTGAGAAAAATGTCAACTTTTTCTTCTTTACCTGGAATGATTTTCCAAGACAAGACATGTACCAGCTACATGTAAATTCTGAAAACATTGTGGGAAAAAGTGCTGATTACCAGCATTTTCTCCTTTTCCAACAATAAGTTTTGCCATTTGAAAGGCAGAAATAATTTTTTGAACTATATGAAATTTGTTATCTGCAAATGCTTTTAATTTAGACGAGTCTAAAATTTTGTTGTTTGGTAAAGAATGCCTATTTTTCTTTATTTGTGCCAACAGCTTGTTAGGAGCATAATTTTACTAATCCAGCCCTTCATTCAACTCTGAAATTCATGTCAAAGCTGACATTTTTATCAACCCTACACCACAGAATCCCGACTTAACGACCTTGCAGAAAAGGTCTTTTGAAAACATTGCAAAAAAAGGAGAAAATGCTGGTAACCAACATTTTCTCCTTTTTCCACAATGTTTTCTACCCTATCAAAGACAAGCTCCATCATTTGAATGACATTTAAATTGTCATCTGCAAATGCTTTCAATTTCAACAACTAATATTTTTGTTTTATGGTAAAGAGATAAAGTTCTCATACCTCCCCACCATTCCTACAATCCCTTGTCTGATGGCATCCTGAAAATAAACATCACACTTTATCCTGTTTAGCTTTTGACCCTGTGGAAGACAGATTTTGAGAACATTGTGGGGAAAGGAGAAATCCTTTTCCAACAATGCTTTCTATCCTTTCATAGACAACACTCATCACCTGAACCCTAATTACGAGGTTTGATTAGGAAGTTTGTGGACTGTTTGTATAACATCTACATTATAGGTTGCATTTCTATTAAACTTGCAGTAATCCAAAAGCAAACCTTTCTTACAAGCGTACAGTTGGAAAACAAATGAATTTTATAATATTTGCTAAATTACCAGCATCTATAGCAACGGGCATTGGTATACCTGGAGTGGATAAAAATATATGGACTTTCGAACAACCTCTACACAGATTACTACTGCATTTACATGCCTTTTTCTTTTGCATACTCTATATATAGTCATCTGCTGTCTGATGACCTTCCCATTGGCATTTCCTGAAATGTTTACTCTTTTCAAACTTCGGTTCCTTCAGATGTAAACAATTTTCAAGGTGTTATCACCAACCTAACTTTCAAAACCATGGCATCAACTGGCAATATCAAAATAAGGATAGCAATCAAATTCTGTGTGGGATTAGACAAAACATCTACTGATACTTTATAGTTATTACAAAGTTTGAGTATAATAAAGAAATGCAGCAGGACGCTTGTTTTTTACCCTTTACCATACGGCAAAATTTAAGACTGGTCCAAATTGAAGGCATTTGCAGACGGCACAATAAATGTTACCGAATAATGGAAGTTTGTTTTGGGAAGGGCAGAAAACATTGTGGGAAAAGGAGAAAATGCTGGTAACCAGCACTTTCTCCTTTTTCCACAATGTTTTCAAAAGGCTTCTTTCACAGGGTCGTTAAAAGTCGGAATTGTGTGGTAAAGGGTTAAGCAGCGTCTACAATTTTGTGAAGGAAAAATTCTGTAGAAGATGCCAATCAAGCTGGATGTCTGTCTAAACAGAAGTATTTGATAGCACATGGTAAGTGTAGGATATGATGTACATGAACAGATGACATACGTTGAGAAGTTTGGTCTCAGAAATGGGTGTTTCAAGTTGTACTGTATATGAAATTTTGAAAAGAGTCAAGATGGTCTATAGTGTGCACACTGGATTCCGCAATGCTTAAAGGATATAAAGTGAGTGGGAATTTCAGGTTTACTGCTCAAGAGAGTTTGTCCATGGGTATGAGCATGAAAACAAAACTTTCCTCAACCACATGGTTACAGCCAATAAGATATGGTTATTGCACTTCTACCCACTGACCAAAGCTCAGTCTTGTATACCGAAAACACCAGGGACCCCTCTCCTAAAAAAGGTAAGAGTGCAGAAAAGTGGCCAGACATGAATGGCACGATTCTATAGATTGGTTACCTCCCCTGATACAGCAAGTGTATAGGGATCGGTACAGGCTACTGAAAACGGGCAGAATAATGCCCGTCTATTTTTAGAACAGCGATATCGCAAGATTCAGAGGAGGTCACTATCGCTTCCTATACAGGAGAATTTCTGATAATTTTAACTTCACATATAAGTGAATTGTATATAAGCATGTTAATTTCTGTTAATATTAGTTTCGATTACGCAAATTGTGCAAAGAATTGCACTGCTACCTATACCGGTAAACTGGAAATGGGCAAAATGCTCCAACTGGCTCTTCGATGATATTCATGTAGCCCAATGAAAGCATCGACACAATAGCCTGTGCCAGCTGTAATATGTATATTTACAACAGGGACCAGTTTAATGATTCTACAGCAACAGGTTCCCGATGGCCAGACGGAGACTGTGTTTCAAGGTAAGCATGTTAGTAATTTTAACATTATGCTAACTAGTTGCTAGATCTATTCTTCAGTTGTTTAAAATTCTTTACTTCTTGTTTAAGTATTTTTTTTTTTCAGTGATAAAATACAGTTTTGGCATTAATTTTTCTATTTCATCAGTTCAGGTTCCCAGGCTTAACTGGATGCAGGCGATGGAGATGAAATGTCCTGATCTCAACCCTGAGTACATTCCATCAAAATAACACAGGACACAGGGCTAAATCAACTCCTTTTGAAATCAACTTGCTTGTCTTCAAAATTATCCATCATCCACCCTGCAGCCCTGACCTAGCCCCAGTGGATTTTTCTTTAAGATCAACACAGCACTATGAGTGTGCAATTTGAGAATGCTAGTGAACTCAGCTTGTGTACATAAAATGCTGTTTCCTCATACCACCCAAGCATGCCCACTGGGTTTTCAATTTTGGGGTACATGCACCCTCCGGGTTTTGAATTGGGGTACAAAGAAAAAATTGGGGGTACACTGTACCCCCTAGGTTACGAATTGGGGGTACAAAGAAAAAATAGGGGGTACAGCGTAACTTTGGGCTGTTTCAGTTTTATTAATGAATTTAACATCCTAGCTCCTTTACCATAATGAATGGGATCTTAATTAAATTAGTAAATTGTGCATTTGGTGATTATATGGATGCATCATATGTCTCCAGGGCATGCACATACTTAGATATAATCACAACAGCGGTCAGGGTTTAAAAGCCGAACACGGCCATGAGTTTTGATAATTGACCAACTTTATGGAAGATTTTACCTTTATTCCTTTCTCAAAGTTGCAAAGTACATTAGAACTGCTTTAAAAAGGAAGCGCAGACAAATTGATGCTCATTGTCCAAGATGATGTTCGTAGATCTGGCTTTTTTTAAAATCACAGAGGAGCAGGCCAAACTCTGTCAAATAAAGGCCATGTCGTGTTAGGGCAAAATAAAATGTGTAATGGTAGAATCACTTGTGTAAAACTACCTTTCTTAGATCTTCACGCTGTAAAATATTTTAACAGCTTTTGTTGTGATGACATTTTTTCTGCAGCAGACGCCATGCATACGAAAATTACACGTTTAATATGCGGCTCGATTTTTCAGCTTTCATATGTCAAAAAAATGTGTTTTAACAATAACTGTGCATCATAATATTATTAAATAATTTTAAATTCTCACTGAAAATTAATTACCAGATTTCTTGTACACGTAGCAGATTCCGACACCTTAAAAAAATTGTAGCGAAAATTCAGACAGACAAGGGAGCCGCAAAATATATACAGTGAAAATATTTGGGTACCCGCTCTATGTTGAGGACAAAGCGTGGTATCCACTTACAAGGAAAACTGCTTCCACTTAGTTTATTTGGCATGCAATACGAAATGGTATCTAATATGTACGAGGGACACTTTTTAAGTTCGTAGAGTAGGGCGGTCTTTTTAAAACCGCTTGAAATATCAAAATTTTATTTATCTAAGACCTTCGAAATATGCCCCGTCTGCCTCCACACACATTTTACACCGATCTACCCATTTCCGGAACGCCGCCCGGTGGTCCTCTTTAGGTATATGTTGCAGACACTGGTAGACCGCACTGCCTATACCACAACGGGATTCAAAACGGTGCCCTGCCAGCATTTCCTTTAGTCTTGGGAACAACCAAAAGTCACAGGGGGACAGGTCAGGGCTGTATGGGGGATGATCTAAGACATCGAGCCCAGATTCTTTCAGATATTCCTGTACCGTAGCGGATTTATGGGCCGGTGCGTTATCATGGAGTAATTTGATGCCGCGGACACCGGTGCGCGGTCTGCGTTTCTGATAGAAATCAACAAGTTGAGTAAGAACACTTTCTCCGTAAAACTTTCCAGTGACAGAACTACCTTTCGGGACTGGAATTTGAAGGACTGGACCTTTCGAATCAAAGAATATCGCATACAACATGCGATTTGATGTTTTGCAACGGCGCGCAATGACAGGTCTGTCGCCCTCAGATGAAACCTAAACCTTATTTTTAGCCTTAGAATCGGGTTGAAAATGATAGATCCAGGTTTCATCACCTGTAACTATCTCTTCCAAACGACGTGGGTCACATTTATCATATTTTTCTATAACTTGCGATGCAAGTCTAACCCGACTTTTTTTCTGCTCGTCAGTGAGCAAATGGGACACCCAGCGCGCGCAGATCTTACGTAGCCCAAGTCGTTCACGTAAGATCTTCAAAACACTTGACGAATGAATGCCACTTAATTCTTCTATCTCTTGCACGGTATAACGTGCGTCTTCCTCAATTAACGTTTTCACAGTAGCAACGTTCTTTTCCGTCAAAACGGAAACCGGCCTACCCACCCGAGGGTCATTTTCAATTGACTCCCGACCATCATTAAAACGACGTACCCACTTGCAAACTGTAGCATATTTTAAAGCACCATTCCCATAAACTTTTTTCATATCAGCATGAATTTTTGTTGGCGGAAACCCGAGCTGTGCTCGAATCTTACAATATACCCTCTGTTGAGAGATTTTTCCATCCATATTGAACGCTATATTTTACTATAGTGTATAAAACCACATGTTGAAAATACCCAGCGCAGCGCGCACGTGGACCTCGTGCGCCGCATACCGTGACACCGTTCGAGAGAGGAATGATTACGCAAGTTCTGTGTAAAAAATCGTGCAACTTCATAATCGCGTTAAAAAGTTATAGGCTTACTCTACGAACTTAAAAAGTGTCCCTCGTACTTGCAGTTTACGTAATTACTTTTCTTTTTGTACGTGCATACTTTTGACAGTGCGTGCATGCACGTAAGCACAAAAAAATGGTATGCGCTGAGTAGAATTTATATGCGAATTACGTACTGCAGTACGTGATTGGGCACCCTGCCACCCGTAGTTGGTACGATGGCACATGGTTACAGAGACGGGGAGAATAAGTTGAAAATAAATCTGACAATGTCATGACCCTGCTAGTTGTTTGCTGGCGTACTATGGGTACATGTTACAGCCCTCTTTTTCAGTGCTGTAATTTTTTTATTAAATATCTTTACACAAAATTTATGCATCATAGAAAAACATATCAGCCTTACAAAATATATATGAAATGCTTGATCAAAGATTAACGTTTTTATTTTCTAGCAACTGTGTGAGCAGTCTACTAACTTCCCGATCAATCCTCCTATTTTCAACATCTAAGCAATAGACACTTATTGAAATCACTGTAGGAAAGTTGATCCTTCTCTCCTGAAGATTTCTACAGAAATAAGAAATGCTATTTCCCAACCTTGTCACAGGTGTTTGTTTCTGCCTGGCCAGTATTTAGCTAAAACAGTAACATTTAATTGGCTTGTAATGAGTGCAGACAAGGATCAAAATGCATGGACATGCAGGCTTATTTAGGTAACCTGTCCAGAAAAGGACATAATACATCATACTATGTATTTGTCCTTCTACGATAATGTTTTCAAGCGGTGACAGCTATAGAACTGTCAAAACACCATTTTTACAAACAGTTCCATGTTACTACTACCCTGAAAATGATTGCCTTTGAAAGCATGGTGAAAGTAGGAGAAAAAGCCTGTAGTCAGCATTTTCTCCTTTTGCTACAATATTTTCCCTCTTTCAGGGACACAACCCATCATTTGAGTAGCATTTATTTTGTTGTCTGTGAATGCTTTTGAAATGAACATGCTCAAAATTTTGTCAACAAGATTACAGGGTCATTGTAATGTCAAAGGGTCATCTTGACTCTTAGGTCAAATTTTAGAATGTTCTGGTTTTAATCGAACAAGATTATAGAAATATAAGCTAAAACTGCCGAGCCATTTTTGCCTTTGTGAACAAACTTGTCTTGTGTAATTGAATTAAGACTAAGTGAGCCGGACTTGTAGCAAATAATCGCTGAAAAATGCAAACAATGTCCATCGTTTTTTGGTAAGCCTTGATAAGGATGCTGATAAAATTTCAACTCAACTGAAGATTTGTTACCTTTGTAACAGGACATTAACAGGACATAAACAGCAGTCAAATACTTCAAAGAATAATATTAAAATAGACAAAATATATCCATGAGCAGCCGATTCCGCTTACTTGCGAAAGCTTCCTTGGATGGTCCTGCTTGCACTTTTGCAATAGGTAAGAATTTCGCGAGCAAAATAAGCGCACGGTTCTGGTTAAACTTGTTGACATGTTTCAGAAATGGCGTAAATTAAAATCAAGGGAAGTAACTTTGACAGGATGAACAAGTATAACACATCGTAGCCGGTCCTACTAAATACCACAAAGACACCCTAAACACCACAAAGACACACAAAGACACACAAAGACACCACAAAGACGCACAAAGACACTCAAAGACAACATAAATACGTAAAAACGTTTAAAAAAAGAAAAAAAATAGGGATTTTTTTAGTTGTTTGCATTATGCTGGGGTAAAAAATGGACCGTGAAAATAATGCAAATTACACACGTAGGTTAGAGCATCCGCCATATAATTTTCCTGCAAACTATTTTTCCTGTTAATCATTTAATCTCGGGTAATTTAAAAGCCTTGTTCTCTTTTGATGTCTTTTATTAAATCGGCACCGTAAAAATTATGATTATTTGTAATTCGTAGTTAATGACATGGTTTGTTCTTTGACCATAATCAGGGATCGTATATACATGTATGTAAGATCCCTGACCATAATTAACTGGACAATCTCATTTCGAATAGCTAACAGTTTGACAACTTGTAATACATTTGCTGATTTGTGAAGTTCAAGATGAAAGAGAATCATGCGAAATTAAATTTTAATGATATTTATTGAGTCTTATGAAAGAGAGGCATGTCGGTATATAATGGAACGTTTAGATAAAATCTGTAAAAACCGGCCGATATAGCTCAGTAGGTAGAGCGTAGGACTCGTGAACACAATGTCCTACAGATTGTGGGTTCGTATCCCCGGCTGGCCAACTAAAATTTACTAATAGTCTTTCGGATGAGACATTAAAAACCGAGGTCCCGTGTGACGGTGCTATACGCCGAGCACGTTAAAGAACCAGGCGAAGCTCTCAGTAGTTTCGACCTGTATCCTTGCACTATCCCCCGTAACAACTAACCGTCTTCTGGGGGCGTCGCTCAGATGGGCAACCGGTAGCGACGATAAATAAACGGAAATAACCAACCAAATCTGTAAAAAGTAAAATTTGGCGATGAGTGATAATTTGAATTCTTGTTTTGGATTATTTATTAGTGATGTCCAATTCTGAACAAAGATTATGATTACATTGTATGTTAAACAACGGATTGCTGTTGCCGTGAAAATGTGCAAAAGTTAAAGTTGTAGGTAAATTTAAGAACTAGATCTACATGTACATATGCATTCTCAATTAAAGTGGACAAAATGCCTAAACGTGCAAGAAATAAGATAGAACTTTCTCCCGTGCCCAAGAAAAAATTTAAATGCTCTAACCTACGTGTATAATTTGCATTATTTTGATCAATTTTTACCCCAGCATAATGTAAACAGCTAAAAAAATCGCTATTTTTTCCTTTTTTACACGTTTTTACGTATTTATGTTGTCTTTGTGCGTCTTTGTGTGCCTTTGTGGTATTTAGGGTGTCTTTGTGGTATTTAGTAGGACCCCATCGTAGCCAATACGGTACTGGTGGGGTACGAAGAGGATCCTTTTCGCGAAAAGAACTTTAGATTCTACGAAAAGAAGTCTATTCTTTCCGCGAAAGAAAATTTACACTCCACCAAAAAACTTCTTTTCAGATTAGGTCTTCTTTTAACGAAAAAAATTATTTGTATACTGTTTTTGAACAACATTTTTCCAATTATCGCGGCGATAAATGCATATTCTTACCAAAGCATTGGATGCTTTTCAACACAACGTCGAAAAAATTATCAGCTGTGAAAGAGGAATGATTGCTGTCGCGATAATTGAACCTAAATCCTTGAAAGAAATTTGCCGAGCTGGGGATCCGAACTAGCGACACCCGAGTTCAAGTCCTGTACGCTAGGCCCTACCGACTGCACTGCCGGTCTTGGCTTCACGAAAGGAATTCAAAGCATTATTTTTAAATCCGGGAGGCATTGTTGTTGCCCAGATTGTGGTTTAATTTTGTTTTCCAACGATTTATTTTAAAAGTGCATATATAACCCATATCCTATCCGGCTAAAGGCTGACAACTATAACGTCGCCAAATTCATATGCATTGGATTTTAACTTTTCCAAACGACAATGATTGATTGATTAAATGGTGTTTTACGCTGCTTTCAACATTATTTCAGCCATATCACAGTGACAGCTCACGAATTCATTTATTTCCTGGTTTCACCAGTACTACGCTTGGGCTCTGAAGTGTCTTGCCCAAGGACACTCCCACGAAAAAACCCAGCGGATCAGGTGGGGCTCAAACCCGGGACCTTCAGGTTCCGAGTCCCACACTTTACCACTGAGCCACGCAGGACCCATCCAAACGACAATGTCCAAATTGAAATCATTTGCAGGCGACAAAATAGGTATTTATTACTCAAAAATTGAAATTTGTTTTTTTTGGACGGATAGAAAACACTGTTGGAAAAGGAGAAAAAGCTGGTTCACTTGATGAATCATACCAGGTTGCGTTTAAGTGAGTAAACGTATATTTTTTTTTGAAATTCGCAACATCGGTTGTCTTATTTTAGTTCTGTACCCAGAATGCACCACCCTCGTTAACCCAGGTGTGAAGTATTACCATACCAGTACTCCGCACAATATTCTTTCCAAGCCACTGGCTGCTTTCCCACATAGCCACTGTCGATACAATGGTCAGTGGTGGCAGAGGAATGAATCCTGTCGCAATGACTATCATCAATCCTCGGAAAGAAATTGGCCAAGCCGGGGATCGAACAAGCATGTTAAAGAACCAGGCATAACTTAGGATGGGTTTCGTCATGTATCTTGCACCATCTCCCCCAAACAAAACTAACAGCCTTCAGGGGGGGAGGGGAGTGGGCAACCATTGGCGATGATAAATAATGGGCTGGTAAAAGTTAAACATTACAGCTTCAGTTGTGGATAGTGCAAATGGGAGAACATGACCTTGATAAGCAGCATTTGCTCACAATGTTTCCCACCCTTTCAGTTCCCAAATCAGAGGCACATTTGTTTGTCTACAAAAACTTTGAATATGAATGACCTTATCCCTTCTGCTTGCTCTGTAAAGACTGATTGATTCAATGGTATTTTTCACTGCTTTCAACAATATTTCAGTCATATCATTCATGTATTTCCTGAGGTCCACCAGTACTAGGCTGTGCTCTGTAAAGATTGCTTGGATATTTGCATGCAGTGATAAAGACTTGATTAACCCTTTCCCAAACGACAAATTTTGGACTGGTCCAAATTGAAAGAGTTTGCAGACGACAATTTTAAATTTGATGAAAATGGCAGAAAGGTCTCAAAAAGGGTAGAAAACACTGGGGGAAAAGGAGAAATTGCTCTTTACGAGCAATTTCTCCTTTTCCCACAGTGTTTTCAAAAGACTTGTACTGCAAACACGTGAAAACCAGGGCTTGTTTGGGAAAGGGTTAACCCTTTACCAAACAACAAAATTTTAGACTTTTCAAAAATGGAAGAATTTCCAGATGGATATTGAATGTGGCTCAATTGATGCAATATATGTTTGTATTGGAAATTAACACCACTTTGACAGCTTAGGCCATATCACCATGGTGAGTGCACCTATCCATGTGTTTCCTGGCTTTCTCACACCAGTACCGGTCACACAACTTTCTCTCCAAGCCAGTCTCCTTTTCTTACTTGCATCAGAGGTGAAATGTGAAAAATCCAAAGAAAGAAAGTTTGCCTCAAGCAGGTATCGAACTCACAACCATACGGACAGATACATTAAACACTGAGCTGCCCAGCCGGGCCTATGTATGGAAAAATAGACCGACTTTCTCCCATCAGTACTGACACACCTTTTTTTTCCAAGCCACTGACTGCTTTTATCACTTCCAGAGATGAGAGGCGAAAAATTGCCGGAAAGGGTGTTTACCTCAATTGTGTATTGAACTAGCAACCACTAGGTCATGAGTCGCATACGCTAACCACTGAGCTACCCAGCTGGGTGTATATGTATGGAAAAATAGAAAACATTGTGGGGAAAGGAGAAAATGCTGGTTACCAGCATTTTCTACTTTTCCAACATCTTTTGCTCAAGGGTTGTTAAAACACAGGATTGTTTGGTAAATGGTTGATGCTATTTCAAGGACATTTTGACCATCATGTCTCCGAAATCTTCTGAACAGCATGATCCTTGTCTTTACTCGGAAAAAGCATCGTCACATGTTTTTAACTTTTTAGTGTTCTTTGGGCGTATCCTCTACCAACCAATCTCATCTTTTAACCACCCTGAGGAATAGCGCTTTTAACCCTTTAACACACAATCCCAACTTAACCACTCTGAGAAAGTAGGCATTTGAAAACATTGTGGGAAAAGAAGAAAATGCTAGTAACCAGCATTTCCTCCTTTCCGGCAATGTTTTCTACCCTTCCAAAAACCAAATTTAATTTTTGAGTCACATTTGTCATCTGTAAATGCTTTCAATTTGGACAAGTCTAAAATGTTGTTGTCTGGTAGAGAGTTAAGAGTGCCATTGTTGGAAAAAAAGACAGTGGCAGTAGCCAGCATTTCCTCCTTTCTCCACACTAATTTTGAAACCCGTCCAACTTTAAAATACAACAAAATTTTAAAATCTCTCCTATTTGATCCTCGGGGAATTTAAAACTCATGTATGGTAAAGGGTTAAAGACAGATCCCATCATTGAGTAGATGGCCTTCTGCAACTGCTCTCAATATGCCTTAGATTTTTGCAGTGGTAAATACTTAACCCTTTCCCATACAATAGAGTTTGTGGTGGCCATGGTTTGTGGTGTCCAAAATTTTGTCGTTTAGTAATGTTTAAAATGCTTCTTTGCTGTGCCCCTTTTTCTCATAGATTAAAAACAAAGAGCCTGTATGCTAGTAAGTAAAACCCATTATCTAACAAATATGCTGACACAATATCTAATGTTTATTTCATATACTCCAGACATCAGGCAAAACTGTCCACCTAGCATGGTGTGGCCAACATAGGAAGGAGCAGTTTTCTCTAGGCATGTTCATGGCCATTTTCTTACCTGCTCCATACAGTATGGGTGTCGGCATGTCAATGGCCACCTTGATGTCAACTTTTGGGCCCAGATTACAATGTTCTCGGACATGCCCTGGCCTGACAGTCTTATATAAAAGAGTGCTGCTGGTTTGGTCAGATAAATCATTTGGGGTGAGGTTTTGAATCAGACTCGGCAGAGATCCTATAGTCACTATAGATGATCTCTGCACCAGGGTTGCTAACACACTCCATGACAGTACCATCTTAACCTACAAAATACTTTGTAACAGAAAAGGCATAGGGCCCTATATCCTTTCCGTACATTGGCCATTATCAGGTACATTTTTGCAGGAGGGTACCTAAGTTATCAATGTGGTGATTGCACTGTCCACAAAACCTCTGCAGAAGTATGAAATAAGCATGAAAAAATGTACAAACAAAAACAATTTTGAATTTAGAAGATTATAAGATTTTGTAATGTAGAGGTTTTCTGGTATTTGTTTTTTCATTCATTTTGCCACAACATAGCATGAAGAGCCAACAATTCAGATGTAATAGAAACAGATGCAAGACATTCACAGTGTTGGCTTGAAGTGTACAAAGCTTGATTTGCCGAGGGAGAAATTAACTCCTTACTTTCAGACTCCTCCATGGATGATGAAAGGATTTGCAGATGAAAAAATTCAATGTAGCTTATATGATGGGAGTTTTTTAAAAACCCTTCTCTACAAAAAGGAGATACTGTCTCAAAAAGAATGTGGCTCAAATGGTGCTATTTTTCTTTAATAGAGCAGAAAACATCATGGGAAAAGGAGAAAATGCTGGTTACCAGCATTTTCTCTTTTTTCATACAATGTTTTCAAAAGGCTTCTTTCCCAGGGTCGCCAAAACTCAGCATTATGTGGTAAAGAGTTAAAACACAGAATGTTTTGGGGTTTAAAGGTCTAAACATTCACAGAGGCAAGTCTTAATATAACCCTAAGTCTGATGAATTCACCTTTGATAGGAAATCTCTAGGTAATAATTTCAATCGGAACTTTTAACTTTTACACCAATTCTATGACATGTATTACTTGACCAAAGGCTTAAGATGAAAGTTTAAAGATGGTTTTTTTTGTGAGTAGCCCGACTTTAAATGTAGGTAAGGTTTTTTTTGTTTAACACCGTGATAATGCATTCCATCTAACTGTTCACAAAAATGTTGCAAAAAGGTATTGCCAGCAACCTGATTGGTTAATTGGTTAATTGGTGTTTTAAGGCGCATCGACAGCTATGGTCATTTAGCGCTCATGAAAGTAATATCTATAAATGGAACAATAAAATGTTAATTTGAAAGTTAAAATCTATATTAGAGTCTATATTTTATTATAAAAATCTATTTCTTTTAGGTATTCTAAAATGTTATTCTGTTTTATGTTTAAAAATAAATTTTGTAAGCTGTCAACACTAAAATGTTTTGATCGTATACGGTCGAAATTTTTACAGTTTAATAAAATATGTTTTACAGTTAAAGGTTCATTGCAGTTTATACATTGTGGTGCTCTCTCATTTTTTAGAAGATGAACATGTGAAAACCTTGAGTGTCCTATACGACATCTTGTTAAAATTACTTGACTTTTTCAGTTACAATAAAATTCATATTTGTCATTAAAATTTGGTTTGATAGCTAAAAGTTTGTTGCTAAGACATTGTTGCCATTTAATTTGACATTCAGACTTGATAAAATCATTTATTTGTTGTTTTTTGTCAGAATAAGGAATTTTTATGTTGGGTATGTCCATATTTACGGCATCCTTTGCTTCTTGATCAGCTATTTCATTACCTTTTATATTAATATGGCTGGGTATCCAGCAGAATATTATAGTCTTTGATCTACATAAATAAATATATTTTCTGAAAAATTGCTGAATCAATGGATTTGGGTTATCAGGATGTTTTAAAGGTTGTAAAACTGACATTGAGTCAGAAAAAACTATGAATTTCTTGTTATTATTGCTTTGTATTGAACAGAGAGCAATGTTTAAAGCTACAGTTTCTGCTGAAAAAATAGAACTATGATCTGGTAGTCTTATTTTGGCAGTTTCTTGTTTGTGTACTGAAGTGCAACCAACTTTATTATCTTGTTTCGAACCATCAGTGTAAATTGAAATGTAATCTTTATACTGTGATTTGATTTCTAAAAATTTATTTTTATAAAATAACGGATTTGTAACCGATTTCTTATTTACATTGAGATCAAAAATAATATTTGGTGGATCTATGGTCCACGGCTCTTTTACAGGAAGTTTAAAAGGCTTAATATTCTTTACATTTATGTTTGATTCATTAAGAAGAGGTTCAACTCGTAGACCAAGTGGTTTGATAAAATTATGTTTGTTCTGAAAGAGTATTTTGATTGGTGGATTAAAGATGTCATTGTAAACCGGATTTTTTGTATTTGAAGCCAGTTTAGTTACGTACTGTAAGGATAGTTTTTTCCTTCTATCATATAAGGATGGCTCCTGGGCCTCAGAATACAAACTTTGAACAGGTGATGTACGGAAAGCTCCCAAAGCTAACCGAAGACCCTGATGATGAATAGTGTCCAACTTTTTTAGGTAGCTTTTTCGTGCAGAGCCATATATAATACATCCATAATCCAGTTTTGAGCATATTAAAGATCTGTATAGATTTAAAAGAGTTTTCTTATCTCCTCCCCAGTCAGAGTGGGAAAGTATTTTTAAAACATTTAAAGCTTTTTGACATTTCAGTTTCAAAGCATTGATATGTGGAATGAAAGAAAGGTTTTTGTCAAAGATAACTCCTAAAAATTTTGCTTGGTCTATTATTGGAATAGGACTATTATATATTTTCAATGATGGATCCAAGTGCAACCTGTGTTCTTGGCAGAAGTGTACACAGGTTGTCTTTGTCATGGA
This sequence comes from Tridacna gigas, assembly GCA_945859785.2. NCBI lineage: Eukaryota > Metazoa > Mollusca > Bivalvia > Cardiida > Cardiidae > Tridacna > Tridacna gigas. The sequence continues at coordinate 73,616,973 of OX244029.2, forward strand.
AAATTTAAAACCATTTTCTATAGTCCATTTCTCAATTTTGTCTAAATTACTTTGAAGCTTGGTTTCAATTGTTTTCATATCTTTGGATCTGTAACATATTAAAAAATCATCCACATATAAGGAACAGTTCACATCGTCATCTAAACATTTTACAATATTGTTAATCTTGATATTGAACAGAGTAGGTGAGAGGATACTTCCTTGAGGAACTCCCTGTTCTTGTTCATAGTCATCAGAAAAAGATGTGCCTACCTTAACTTTGAAACATCTATTTGATAAAAAGTTTGAAATAAACTTGGGTAGATTTCCCCTTAATCCAATTTTATGAATGTCTTTTAAGATGCCATATTTCCATGTGGTGTCATAAGCTTTTTCTAGATAAAAAAATATGGCAACTACATGTTGTTTCTTTACAAAAGCATTTCTGATAAAAGATTCTAATCGGACTAATTGATCTGTCGTGCTTCTGTTTTTTCGGAACCCTAATTGATGTTCCGATATAATATTATTGGATTCGAGGTAAAAATTGAGTCTATTGTTTATCATTCTCTCCATGGTTTTACATATACAGCTAGTTAAAGCTATGGGTCTATAGTTTGTTGGATTTGTATGGTCTTTATTTGGCTTAGGAATTTGAATGATTGTAGCTTTGGACCAACTTTTCGGGAAGTTGCCTTGTTCCCATATAATGTTAAAAATGTTTAACAGAGTTTGTAATGAAATACGAGGTAAATGTTTTAAAAGTTGATAGTGTACTTCATCTGCACCTGACCCAGAATCGTGAGCATTTTTTAGAGAATCTTCAAGTTCCGGTAGTGTGAAAGGCAAGTTGTAGTTTTCATTTGTATCCGTTTCAAAATTAAGTTCTTCCATTTCTGCTTCTTGCTTATGTTTTTTAAATTGTGGTTTATAATTTGCAGAAGAAGAGTTTGTTTTGAAAGTTTTACCCAGGATATTAGCGATTTCTTCTTTACTTTCGTAGATTTTGTCATCTACCTTGATATGCGAGTGTTTCATGGTTTGATTCTTACCATTTATTTTCCTTAACATATTCCAAATGGTTGTTATGGGAGTTCTAGCATTAAGTTTAGAAATGAAATCTTTCCAAGATGATCGTTTTGCTTGTTGAATAGTACGTCGAGCCTTAGCTCTCATAATTTTGCAAACATTTAAGTTTGTTTTTGTTGGATATTGTTTGAAACGTTTTAAACTGTCTTTACTTTTTTTAATAGCTTCTTTACAATCATCATTAAACCATGGCTTTTTCTTCTTAAAAGTATTTGTTGAAATCTTTGGGATGCACTGATTTGATATGTCAATTAAAGTTTCAGTAAAAGAAAGCATTGGATCTTCTGAATTTTCAAAATTGTCAAACAGTAATTTTTTATGGCAAAGAATATTGAATTTTTCCCACTTAGCTTTTTGAAAATTCCATTTTGGAATTTTTTCATCTTCTGTTTTCTCAGTTTCTTGTGTAATGATAGGGAAATGATCACTTCCATGAGAATCCTCACATACTTTCCATTCATAATCAAGGTACAAGGCAGGATGGCAAAGTGAAAGATCTATTGCTGTGAAAGAACCTGATCCAGGATGCAGGTATGTATGTTGATTGGAATTTAATAAACATAGATTATTCTCTGTAATGAAATCTTCAATAATTTTACCTCTATCATTGCTATCTGAACAACCCCATAATTCGCTATGTCCATTAAAATCACCACATATGATGTAAGGTTGAGGTAGTTGTAGTAAAAGATTTTCTAAAGCATTTTGATCTATTCTTTTATTTGGTGGGATATATATAGAGCATATTGTTATATTTTTATTTAAAGATGCTTTTATTGCTATTGCTTGTAGATTTGTGTTTAAGTCTGTCTTACGATGAGGTACCGTGGAATGTACTATGATAGAAGAACCACCAGATGCTCTTTGGCAATCATTATGTATGTAGTGATAGGAAGAATAGTTGCGAACTTCCAAGTTATCATTGGGGGTTAAACAAGTTTCTTGAAGACAACAAATTTTTGGATTTAATAAAGATAAAAGAATTAGTAGTTCATTAAAGTTGGCTTTTAGACCTCTACAATTCCATTGTAAAATTGAGTTTTGACCCATTATACTTGTATATTGGGAGTCTGAATTAACTTAAAAGTTATTTGACTGAGGAGTCAATTTCTAATTCCATATCTTCTAAACTTTCATATTTATTTGCCAGCTTTATAGGATCTTGTGATCCTTTCTTTTGTCTATTTGACTGATGTTTATCTTTTTCTTTTTTATCTGGTTTAGTTTTCTGGCTTCTATTTGGTGATCCAGAGCATGAACTAGATCTAGAAGTTTCTCTTGATCTGCTACTAGAGCCTTTTGTTTGACTAGATTTTGAACCAGTTTGAGATGTCTGAGGTCTTTGAACAGATGAAGACGCAGACTTTGAGTTAGGCTCAGCACTTTGCCCAAAATCCACGGGATCATACTGAGTTCCACAACTTCTCGTCTGAGGTTTTATTGTTGCAGATTGTACTATCTTAGAGTACCTAGGTTCAAAAGTCATCTCATATTGTTTCTTTGCCTCAAAGTATGAAATCTTTCTCATTGTTTTAATTCTCATAATTTCTTTTTCTTTTTTCCAGACTTCACAGGTAGTTGATCTTGCACTGTGATCTTTACCACAATTCACACATTTGAAAGGTCTCTGGCAATTGCTAGATGTGTGTTTGGATTCACCACATCTATCACAGATTACAGAGTCTGTGAGCTTGCAGTTGTCTTCATGATGTCCAAATTTTTGACAATTAAAACAACGTAAAGGATTCGGCATGAACTGTTCCACTGGTACTGCACGATAAAAGATTCTAATATTCTGGGGTAAAGTGGTGGTATTAAAAGTGAGAAGTAGTGTATTTGTTTCAATCTGAACATTATCTTTTTTGATTTTGAATCTTTTACATGCAACAACTCCTTGTGATGCAAGATATTCAACAATTTTTTCTTCAGATTCTCCTTTGAGTACCTTGTCTTTCACGATTCCTCTGGATTTGTTAAGCGAGTTATGTTCTGACACTGAGACTTTTAAATTGTAAAATTTTTTAATTTTCAACAATGATTCAGCTCGACTTGATCTGGCTGTTTCAATAAGTAGTGTTTCATTTTTCAGTTTTTTAACAGATTTTGGGGTTCCAATTAAACTTTCAATTTGCTTTTCTATTATGAAGGGAGACAAAGATGTAATGGGCTTTGACTCCTCACTTTTGACAACCAGGAATTTTTCAGCATGAACAGTATTTGATTCGTTTTCGTTATTCGGTCGGGGTCTTTTGTTTTGGGAAGCCATGATTTTGTTAGTGTAATTTCAATAGCTATGCGCTACACCCTCCTCGGAGTCCTACAAGGGGACGTCTAATGGAAATGGGTTTCCTATTTCCGACGCCAGAGCTACATAGCTATTATACTTAACAAACCTTAAGTGAAGAGAAACTAAAGGTCTATTAATTAGCCCATCAGCCGCCGCTTTATAAAGGAAAACAATGTAAAAGATGAGAAAAAAGGAAAAAATCTAACCCGGTTAGTATCATAAGATACAAAGGAAGAAATATAGATAAAAGTATGTAATCCTAAAAGCTAGGCACGACCGAGCCGATTGAGACGGGTCGGGCCTAACCCATCCCTGTCGTCTATCCGAGGCCTGGGCCAAAGCAGTGTGTTGAGTGCTGGAGATCCCTGGGCACTCTCAACTACCAGGATCCCCTTTTCCGGCATACGAAATGCCACTCACGGCAAACAAGTGGCTTCTGAATCAAAGACAGAAATCTTTTTTCAGAAGAAAGTTTGCTCAATGAAATATTTTCAATCAAGAAAGTTTTAGATATAGAGTGTTAACATGATAACTTTAATGCTTAGAGCTAATAACTTAGAGCTTACTAGAGTTCTCATTAGAAGTTTCTACTTGTAGGTAAGGTTCTAAATACAAGTATGCCAAATGTTTCAAATTCTTCAAACATACAGTGCTAGAGATTGGAAAAGGTGTTGACAAATACAAGAACAAAACATAGATGTTATACACAGATGATGTTATATTCTTCGTCCAGTGTGCTACCCACTGGCACAAATGATACACACACAAATGAGCATGTTAGTATATGAGATAGGAAAGTATATAGGAAAGATACTGTCTTCAAAAAATAAAAAAATAAAAATCATTTTTGGAATAAAAAATTTGTTTATGAAATTCTTTGATCTTAATTTGTCTTGTTCTTCAGTCATTTTTATGTTTTAATTTTGGGTTTGTTAATTTTTTTCCTGGAAATATTTAATCTTATTGACTTTAGTGTTTTTATTATCATATTTAGGTTGATTTTATTATTGGTTTTTCCTAATATTTACTTTGGATTGATTTATTTTGGATCAGTTTTATTAATTTTAGTTTTATTATTATCGGTCTCCTCTGTTTCTCGGGACTTTTACCACCCATATGCCACAGAGGCGAAGGCAGCCACCAATTTCTAAGGCCCCGAGTGGCAGGGGCCAGCCAACAACCTGATCGCTGAAATTTCCTTTTTTTGCAGTAAAACCCCTGTCCCTGTCCACAAACTACCGCATAAAAAGGAAATTCCAGCTATCAGTTTACTGAAACTCATCTCTTTGTGGTAATTTGACCTAAGTACAGAAATTGTGTATGCATTTCTTTTTTGATGCTTTGTTAAATCTGACCTCAAAGTACACAATTAGTTTCAAAATATTGTCAGCAATCTGATAATTGAACTAAACAGCTCTTATGCCTTGCCACAATATGAGCATTTTGTACAGTGAAAATACTCTCAGTTAACTAAAGCTTTTAACTTCAAAGGCATTTAATGCCTGTACAAAGTTTTGATAAAGTGACTGAAAAGAACTTTATGCTTTCATACCTGATGTATATTTGATGTATTTACATGTAATTTGAAAATGTTATTGTCAGCAACCTGATAGTTGAAACTTTCGTTTGATCTATAAAACCCCTGTCCCTGGCCACAATGTATTTACCGGTAATGGAAATTCCAACCATCAGTCTGCCGATCCTCACTTGTCTATGAGTTTGATGTAAGAAGTCTCATTTATGAACTTTAAATTAATACTTTATATTTAATCTAGCAGTTTAAGTATTTATATGTTAAAGATAGGCTTTCCAGGAACATCAAACTTGTCACTTTATGCCAAGATGCCTACTTTAACCTTACAGTTTACAAATAATTCAAAAAAAGTATTGTCATTACCTAGATTTGACAGCCACTAAGTCTTAAAAGCTTATATGAAAAACATTTTTACTTGATGGTTAACCAAGTAACAAATGACAAAAAAAATTAGGACTCAATCAAATTGAAAGCATAAAAATTTGCAGATGACAAAGTGAATGTAGCTTTAGTGATGCCACCAGTCCTGTCTTTGACAGGAGAAAAAAACATTTTGGGGAAAAGAAGATCATGCTGGTTACCAGTATTTACTCTTTTTCACACAATTATTTCAAAGACCTTTTTTGTTGGGTTCATTGTTATAATTAACTTATATACTGTGAAAAAGTTTGAAGTTTGTCTTTTCCCAATTGTTTTAACTCTTTCCCAAAAGACAAAATTTTAGACTTGTCCAGGCTGAAAGTATTAATTTTCAGATGAAAAATCAAAAGTGCCTCAAATAATGATTTTCATCTATGATAACGGTAGAAAACATGGTGAGGGAAAAGGAGAAAATGCTGGTTACCAGCATTTTCTCCTTTTCTCAGCATGTTTTCAAAAGCCTTTTTTCTCTGGGTCATTAAAACTCGGGATCATATGGTCAATGGTTAACCTACATTACAATCTGTCATAGATATTCAGGTAATATGAAGAACTCAAAAGAAGATAACAGACACTTACACCTGGCAAAACTCTGTACAATCAGGACAAGTATGAATGTCTTGCACCCAGTGTTCCTAACTTCCTACTATTATGTCAGTACTGCCAAGATGAAGTGCATTGCAAACAGGGCAGGGATTTTGTGCACAAAATAATGAAATAAAAAATACACTGAAACCTTGTCTAGCTCTACTAATAAAAGTTCTGTTGAGTCAAATACATTCGAATTTAGAAAAAAGTATCAATGGTAAAAAATGACTGACAACTCTGGCCTACCTCCAGTCCATAATCATGCCATACTTTCCAAAGAAGCACGCTCATTTTCTCCCTGGAAAAGATTCAAAAGAAATGATATAACACTGAAAATAAAACTGGTTATCATTCTATATGCACATGCACCACAATAAATGAATGAATGAATGAATGAATGGTGTTTCAATAGTGCACTGGAAGCAAGGGTCTTTAATTCTTTACCAGTCAATCCCTGGTTTTGAGTAAGAAGGCATTTAAAAACGTGGAAAAAAGAGAAAATGCTGGTTACCAGCAATTTCTCCTGTTCCAATAATGGTCTCTATCCTTTCAAGAACAATTTCATACACAGAGCCACAGTTAATTTGTTGTCTGCAAAATGTATGTGTTCAATATGGGCAAAGTCTAAAAAAATTGTCATTAGGTCAAGATTAAATAAGCCATGCTCTGTGAAAAGGGGGGCTTAATGCAGGCTGACCTGGGCCAAAGCTTTTTGCCACTGGTCAATTTTCTGTCTGTACAAAAGACCAGTCTACCTTATGATACAGTCGGTTGTTAGACATAATGAACTACAAGATGTATATAGCCCTTTCCCAAACGACAAATTTTGGGCTGGTCCAAATTGAAAGAGTTTGCAGACAACAATTTTAAATTTGATGAAAATGGCAGAAAGTTATCAAAAAGGGTAGAAAACACCGTGGGAAAAGGAGAAATTGCTCGTTACGAGCAATTTCTCCTTTTCCCACTGTGTTTTCAAAAGACTTGTACTGCAGACACGTGAAAACCAGGGCTTGTTTGGGAAAGGGATAGATCCCCGATTATGTGATGTCTTGTTTGGTATGATGCATCAAGAAGATGCATTAAGCTCCCTGTTTTGCCAGAGCATGGCTCAAATAAAATTGCAGAGGAACTTTTAAACAAAAGTACAAAAAATCTGAGAATAAATATTGAAGTTTATATAGGAAGATATGCATATTTGGCCATACCGTTTCTATTTTTTCTTTGCTTCTCTTCTATGCCTTAACCCCTTACCAAGCAATGCCATGTTTTAACAACCCTGGAGAAGAGTGATTGTAAAAACACTGTTCTAACGGAGAAAATTCTCCTTTTCCCTCATTGTTTCCTACCATTTAAAAGACAAATTAATTTGATTTATTGTCTGCAAATGAAACAATATGAGAGATTCTAAAACTTTGTGGGCTGGTAAAGAGTTCCAATATATGTATGGCTTAGATCATGATCAGATGGTACAAAATAAGCAGTCTGATCTTGGATCTCTGTTTTTCATATTTCTAGTCAAACCTATGGGATAAAAATATTTCCGAGTTTCAATAGATTGTATTCTAAGATGTCAAACAAGGTCGCGTTTCGACATTTGAACTGAAAAGCTGAAGAGGTCCAGCAGCAGATATCTCCAGTGTGGTAACTTGTGAATACCTTGTTTTTCTGATGCCAATTTTGACGGTATTTCGATTACACAGTGCACCTATCCATTCTTTCCTAGAGTTTCTTTTCACAAAACATTCTTTCCAAGCCACTGGCTGCTTTCCCATATAAACATTGTAGAATTAATATTCAACAATGAGAAAGGAAGGATTCCTGTAGCTTTGACTACCATCAATCTTGGGAAATAATTTGCCTTCTAAAGCTGGAGAATGAAACCGGCAACCACCAGGTTTCAAGCCTTACTGACTGATACATAGATAAACCTAAAAAGCTTCTCTAGGTAAAGAGTTTTTGATTGCTCATGTAGTGTAATTAACACCAGACATAATCTGTTTAACATAATAAACCATTTCCCAAAGGATCCTGTTTTCTACATCCCCGAGGAAAAAGTGTCTTGAAAACATTTGGGAAAAAGGACAAAATGGTAACCATCATTTTCTCCTTCCACAATGTTTCCTTCTCTTTCTGATGAAAGTCCTATCCTCTGTGCCACATTTGTCGTCTGCCAATACTTTAAATTTGGACCAGTATAAAGTTATGTTATTTGGTAAAGAGTTAATTTTTTACCAAAGGATTCTGTGTTTTTACGTCTCTGAGGAAAAAGTATTCTGAAAACCTTTTGGGAAAAAGAGAAACAATAACCAGTATATCTCTCCTTTTTCCACAATATTATATCCTCGTATATATAACAGAAACCTCATTACTAGAGCAATACACATGTATATTATTTGCTGTCTGCAAGTACCGGTACCTTCAAAATTTTGGACAAGCCCAAAACTTTGCTGTCTGATAAACAGTTAAGCAAGCTTAAGGAATTGCCAGTCTTCCAGATGGAATGGGTTTGGGTTTTTTTCATATTGCTCATTTTTCCACAATGTATTTGACCTAAATCATTGTTGATAATGCTTATTCTAAAAGAATATTTTCAAAGGTAGATCTGCTGCAAATTTGCTTGAGGAGGTTGCTGATTAAACTAAGTGGATATTTCCAATTAGTTTAACACTTTACCACACAATCCCGAGTCTTAAAAACTCTTTAAAATGTTTTTTACAAACCCATCTTTTGATCCATATTTAAATTTGTCATCTGCATAGGCTTTCAGTTTGAACATGTCTAAAAATTATGTTTGGTAAAGACTTTAAACTCTTAACAACATAATCCTGAGTTTTAACAACCATAACAAAGAAGGCTTTTGAAAACAGTGGGGAAAATGAGAAAATGCTGGTGACCAGCATTTTCTCCTCTGACCAAGGACAATGTTTTCTGCTCTATCAAAACAATTTCATCATTTAAGCCATGTTTAACCCTTTCCCAAACAAGCCCTGGTTTTCACGTGTCTGCAGTACAAGTCTTTTGAAAACGCTGTGGGAAAAGGAGAAATTGTAATGAGCAATTTCTCTTTTTCCCAGTGTTTTCTACCCTTTTTGATAACTTCCTGCCATTTTCATCAAATTTAAAATTGTCGTCTACAAATTCGTTCAATTTGGACCAGTTCAAAATTTGCCCTTTGGGAAAGGGTTAAATTGTCGTCTGCAAATGCTTTGGATTTGGACTAGTATAAAATTTAGTTGTGTGGTGAAAAGTTAATAGACCATCCAGATACATGTACATGTATTACATTTTCATATTATGCTGACAGAATATCTGTACTAAAAAATGATAGTGTAGATCTAAGATCAGATTTCATACGATATTCTGTTCAGTCTGATTTTAAAATACCTGATCTGTGTTCAACTTACCATAGAGATGCACTGCTAATTTGTAGGTTGTTCTGACAATTGCTGTGGACAAAGTGTCTGCCATCTTTTCCAAGCACTGCTATCTCAAAGCCATGGTATCTTAAATTGAATACACTGTTCAAAACAAAACATTAATATTTTTTTTTTGAGGGGTAGAGGAGTGGGGGTCGGAGGTTGTTGTGAGGAAACGACTTTCAGTAAGTTCATTAACCCTTTACCAAATGACAAAATTTTAGACTTGTCCAAATTGAAAGCATATGCAGATGAAAAATTGAATGTGGCTCAAATGATGGAATTTGTTTTTGATAGGGTAGAAAACATTGTGGGAAAAGGAGAAAATGCTGGTTACCAGCATGCGGGTTATCAGCATTTTCTCCTTTTCCTACAATGTTTTCCAAAGGCTTTTTGCTCAGGGTCGTTAAAAGTCGGGATTGTGTGGTACAGGGTTAAGTAATTTTGTTTCCCTATTAAACTTTTCTATCTTTTCAAAACTTTGGTTGCTTCATTTCATTACATGTACATTTCATTAACAACAAAATTTCAGACTAGTTCAAATTGAAAGCATTTGCAGATGACTAATAATACTTAACCAGCATTTTCTTCTTTTCAACAATGTTTCAAAGGTTTTCTTCCTTAGGGTCAATAAGAACACAGGATTGTTTGGTAAAGGGTTAAAAGACAGTCTAGACAATTTACATTTTCGAATTGTTGGTTTGGAAATATCTCTGAAAAAATAGCAGTTTAGGTCTAAGATCAGATTGCATATTCTGTTTAGCCTGATCTTAATTTACCTGTACAGTTTTTAACTTACCATCTCTAGATGCATTGCCAACTTGTAGATTGTTCCCATAACTGCTGCAGGCAATGTGTTTGTCATCTTTTCCAAGCACTGCCACTTCAAAGCCGTGGTATCTTAAAATGAAAACAAAAAAAAAAAGAAAAAATCTCTGGGTTTTTTTGCGGGGGCGGGGGGGGGGGGGGAGAGAGGATGGCTAGTTATCAAGAAAGTTGTTTCCAGATAAGTTCATACAAAACTTTGTTTTTCTTTTTTTTTTATTTTTGGTTGTTTCAGTTCAATTCAGTTCAATTCAATATGTGTACTGTTATTCTTGATTAATTTGTATTTCCTGTGGAAGTAAAATTTGAACTTATGTATTCACAATTCTAATCTTCTTGCTCGAACCTGTGTTTGTGAGAATGACCTGCTGCTGTAGAAAGCTGACTGTATGCATTTTCAATGTGCCAGTTTCATTTATGTCCTTTTACTGCAGCAGTACTCCTTTTTTCTTCAAGCTCATGGTAGCTTTTACTTTTTTTTAAATCAATTTTCTTTTTTAATCACAGGTTTTAAAATTTTAGACTGGTCCAAATTGAAATCAATTGAAGATGACAGGACCAAAGTAAATGGGGCTCAAATGATGGAATTTGTCTTTGAATGGGATGAAAACATTGTGAAAAAAAGAAGAAAATGCTGGTAACCAGCATTTTTTGCTCTTCCCACAATGGTTTTGATAGTCTTATTTCTACTGGTCATTAAAAACAGCTAGGATTTAAAGATTTAAAGGGTTAATAAACCACACTATTTGTTTTATTTTTTTGTTTTTTTCAATTTCAGTTCATCTTAATATGAATAGATCTACATGTACATGTAATCTTGATTTCTTTGCTCTTGCACTGGAATCAAAACTTAAACTTACAATTCAAAAGTGACTTTCTTGCTTGCATATATATTGTGGGTGAGAATGAACTGCTGCTGTTGAAGGCTGTGTGCATATCTAAGTTGCTGATTACAATTTTGCACTGTAGCTTTATTGTATTCCTTTTCGTTTTCTTGAAATGTACAGTATACTCTAGTTTTTTTGTATTAGTATTTCTATTTTTCAATCACAGATCTTTTAAATAACAAAGTACTAGAATAATTAAGTTTATTATCTGTATCTTATTTAATGACTGTTGATTAACCATTTTAATACTCTTTTGTATTCAGTTTGTATCTAAGGTAATTCCTTGTTGATTCCTTCACATTTTAATCTGTATGGTTAAGTTCCTAATGACAATTGTTCATGTGTACAAATTCCTGCCATAACTTTAAGAATTAGGATCATGGAACATGCTAACTTCTGACACTTTCTGCAATATTTTGCAAGGGACAGGGGGTATCAGAAACAAACATATCCCAATTGAAATTTCCTAAAGAAAAATTACACTGCTATTTTTTGTGTTTGTTGGTAAAAATTGACTTGTTGCTATATGTATAAAGCTGACTGTGTTCAAACTAAGCAATATCATTTTTTGAACAGTAATTTATTTTACTTTTTTTTTTTTTTTTTGGGGGGGGGGGGGGGGGGGGTTGTTAAAATTTAAAGAAGCAGGTATTATTTAAATTCATGTGTTCTTTTTTCATTTCTCCCCATACCATTTTATTTGTAAGGGTTGTTTTTTTTTTTTTTTTGTCTTTGCAAGTTATCTTTTTTTTCCCTAGTTATTTTTTCTTCTTTCTTTTCATGTTTCATGTTTTTTTTTTTATGACTTTTCTTTTTAATGATTTTTTTTTTGGCAATTTTATTTCATTCCCTTTCAATTTTTTTTATCTTTTTAACAAGCTTTTTTTCTTATAGGATTTTTTTATCTGTACTTTTTTTGTCATTTTATATATATAATTTTTTTTTATCATTTTAAATATATATATTTTTTTTCTATTTTAGCTTTGTGGTTGTTTATTCTCATTCATATTTCAAATGTTTCTTTTTTGTTATTTTTTTTTTTTTTTTCTTCATTTTTTGGTTGTTTTTTTTTTTAAGATAATTACTATACTCCTATGTTTTATTCCTTTGATTTTTTATTCCTTTTTCTGGTTTTTATGGTTTTATTTCTTTTTTAAGGGTTTTGTTTTTCTTATCATGTATATTTTTTTTATTCTTTTTCAAGTTCTTCAGTTTTTTCAGGTTTCTTTTCATAACATTTTCTTCCTTTACTTTTTAATCATTTTTATTATATTTTTTTTTAATTTCTGTTTTAGTATTTTGGTTGTTTATTCTAATTCAATTTTTTTTTTTTTTCCTTTTTATTTCAGGTTTTTTTCTTTGTCATTGTTTTTGTCTTATCGTAATTCTAATATTTATATATTTCTTTTTTTTTTTTTTTTTTTCAAAATTCTTTTTATCTCCCTCTCTTTCATCATTAGTTTTATTTCTTTCATGTCAAGATTTCTGTATTTTTTTTCCTCTATATTTAAGTAATTGTGTTTCAAATTTTGTTAGTATCATTATCATAAGTAGTAGTGGTAGTTTATTATTTCATTTTTTGTTCATTTATTCTTATTGTTTTGATCTCATTTTTTGATATCAGATTTGTTAATTTGTAAAGCACTACAAACTTAGGTTTAAAACTTTGATGCTAGGACTAAAATTTGTCTTCATTGATGAAGTTGCTCACAGAGCTATTTCCCCTCCTAACTTTGCCTATGTATTTGGGAGTATTCAGTCAGAACCACACCATTATATGCAGATTTTACTCTCCATGGTTACAACAAGTTATGCTTTGTATACTTATATTTTAATGAAAATATCTTGGTTTTAATCAGTATTTTGATTAAACTGTTTTAGTGCACATTCAAGAAGTTCCTCTTCATTTCCTGACCCTTCCCAAAGTTCTCAACATGTAACATTTAAAACAGTTCAACCATTTTTTTAGTTTTGATCCTCTTCATGTACCACCCTGGTGAAATATTACTATGAGTGTAACATTTTCAGGAATAAAATATATTCATAAACAGCTCAGCTAAAAATGACTGTATGGCGTTTAACGCCGTTTTCAACATTATTTCAGTTATATCACAGCGGCCAGTGTACCTATCCATGCTTTCCTGGAGTTTCTTTTACCAGTACTCCGCACAATATTCTTTCCAAGCCACTGGCTGCTTTCCCACATAACCATCATCTAAACAATGGTCAGTGGTGAGAGAGGAATGAATCCTGTCGCGATAGCTAACAAGAGGGCCATGATGGCCCTGTATCGCTCCACAGGCTTATAAATATAAACCATGAAGAGAAGTCTTCACTATATAAGCCCTTATAAAACTATGACCCCAGGGCTACAGTCGGACTAAATGGGGAATATGTGTAAATGCCAAATTTGGGAGTTCTTGGCCTTATGGCTAGTAACAAGACGGTTTCTGAACTTTTCACTCCATAAACCCATGTAAAACTTGTGACCCCTGGTGCAGGGCCAAACTTGATCCTAGGGATGTAACTTGGGCCCTCTTTGTAGTTGTCCACTAGATAATGCTATAATTATGCAAAATTTGGTAGCCTAAGCCTTATGGCTATGTACACCAAGATTTAAAAGTTTTCCCTATGTAAGCCTATGTAAATCTTGTGAAACCCCCCCCCCCCACCCAGCATGAGGCCAAATTGACCCCAGGACTATAATTTGGGCACTTTTGGTAGACCCCAACTAGATCAAGCTAAATGCAAAATTTGGTAGCTCTAGGCCTTATGGCTAGGTACAGGAAGATTTTTAAAGTTTTCTCTATATAAGCCTATGTAAAACTTGTGACCCCTGGGGCAGAGCCAATTTTGACCCCAGGGCTATAATTTCAAGAAACATGAAAGAGGTTTACTACATAAAGCTACATGCCAAATTTGGTAGCTCTAGGCCTTATGGTTTCAGACAAGAAGATTTTTAAAGTTTCCTCTATATAAGCCTATGTAAAACTTGTGACCCCTGGGGCAGAGCCAATTTTGACCCCAGGGCTATAATTTCAAGAAACATGATAGAGGTCTACTACATAAAGCTACATGCCAAATTTGGTAGCCCTATGCCTTATGGTTTCAGACAAGAAGATTTTTAAAGATTTCCAATATTTTTCAGTTTTGTTGCCATGGCAACCAGAGTTTTTGAAGGAATCAAATTCTTTCAAGAAAATTCTGAAGAGGACCATGTCAGGATCATTTCTGTGAAGTTTCATGAAAATTGGATGGGTAGTTTCAGAGAAGAAGATGTTTGAAATAAAAGTTAATGCACGGACGGACGGACGGACGGACGGACGCACGCACGACGGACACCGGGCCATGACATAAGCCCGCTGGCCTTTGGCCAGTGGAGCTAAAAATGGAAATTGTGCTTTAATTAAAGGGTTAAGGTTGAGGAATCTGCTTTGAAAGGAAAACTGTCTAATGCATCCCCACTGTCAAGTTTTTAGGTCAGAGTCTGAGTATACTTGTATAAATGTCCCTATTTGTTGTGGAAAACTGTTAGCCGAGATACACAGTTACTCACAGCTTTACTAGTTACTTACAGCTGAGACAGCTCAGTTTTACACTGTGCGTCTCTGCTTCTTCAAATATCTGTACTGATGAGGTATCAACATAAAGTACCAGCGTTTTTTATCTACTATGACCAATACTCGATGAAATCCCTCCCAGAAATTTGCAAGGGATGAATGGAAAAGTTGCAAACATGCTATTTCGAAGATATTCATGAAGTGCGCTTGAATTGTGCTTTTAATATGTGAATGTTATTGACACATTAAATGTGTAGTGTCCTGGGATCATCCAGGTTATAAGTTCATGACAAATAAACAAATGTTCCTCGGATAAACAAACATTCCAAGGCTTGCCAAAAATGTTGAAACCAAAATGTCATTTTTGCATTTGAACTCCCAAACAATTGGGCAGCACAAAAATTGTGATGTCTTTGTTTTCTAAATGAAAACCTTGACACGTGACAGGAAATACTATACATGTATATGACAAGTTTCCTTAGAGATACCTCCTTACAGCCTGAGAGAAAAAAAATGCTGTTAAAAATTGACAGAGTGCAGAAAGGCTCAGAATTTAGTCAGCTGTGTAAACATAGATAAACAAGCATTCTGATAGTATTGCATAGCAATACCCAGTCCCCTACCGGCCATATGTATCGCTGGCATGTCAGTGAAATTTTTTTAGTCCAAGGCCCGTAAATGTGTCAAAAAGCAGTGGAGCGGGACGAAACTCGAACTTGATGTGTAAGTCATGGTGGTTGATGGACACACCAAAAATCAGCTCTATATGTAGCAGTGTTTAGAAGAAAAGTGCAGAAAAATGTTTTATCAGTGAAATTTTGTAAGTCCAAGGCCCGTAAATGCGTGAAAAAGCAGTGGACCAGGATGAAACTCGAACTTGATCTGTAAGTCATGGTGGTTGATGTACACACCAGAAAATCAGCTCTATATGTAGCAGTGTTTAGAAAAAAAGTGCTGAAAAATGTTTTATCAGTGAAATTTTGTAAGTCCAAGGCCCGTAAATGCGTGAAAAGGCAGTGGAGCAGGACGAAACTCCAACTTGATCTGTTAGTCATGGTGGTTGATGTACACACCAAAAGTCAGGTGAATATCTACCAGCATTTATCAGTGAAATTTTATAAGTCCAAGGCCCGTAAATCCGCGAAAAACCAGTGGACCGGAACGAAAGTCGAACTTGATCTGTAAGTCATGGTGGTTGAGTTACACAGCAAATCCGAGATCAATACCTACCAGTGTTTAGGAAAAAAGTCCGGAAAACTGATTTATCAGTGAAATTTTGTAACTCCAAGACCAGTAAATCCGTGAAAAATGACTGGACCAGAACAAAACTCGAACTTGATCTGTAAGTGATGGTGGGTGACTTACACACCAAAACTCAGCTCAATATGTACCAGCGTTTAGAAAAAAAGTCCGGAAAACTGAATTGCCGGACTGACGGACAGACGGAGTGCAAACCTAAAGTCCCCTTTGGCTTCGCCGGTAGGGGACTAATTACCAATACATATGTTTAAGGGATAAAGAAACTCAAGGAATTTGTCTTAAATTAAAAACAAATTAACAACTACAGTGATTTCTTTGAAGGCCTCCAGAATATGAAAAGCATTTTCTATCGGTTGTAATCTGCAACCTTGCAACTGTCAGAGGCAACATTTGGCATGAAGATACAAAAATGATTACAGTTTCTGCAAATAAAGATGAAATGGGTTAAAAACTGGCTGGAAATGAGTATACATGTATCTTTAACAATGAGGTCTATATGAACTTGAACTGTTGAATTTATCAAAGTATTATTGATACAAGTGTCATTGGGATGATTACTTTGTATACGTTAAATAATTATCATCTTGATTTTGAATTTGACCAGTATTTTTTACAAAGGAGCTGAGTGATTATTAAGGAAAGTCTTCTTCATTTTCAAAGTCTCCACCTAATATTGATATATATTTGAATTTTGTGGATTATATTATGTTTTTTGATTTAACAGAAAAGAATAGAAATTAAAACATCAAAAAAAAATTATTGTTGACTTTTCTTTTTCTTATCTAAATATCCATTATGCAATACTTGTTTGTAAGAAAAGCTGGTAAATTGAATTGCTAAAGATTTGCATGCATAAGTTGCAAAAGCTGTAGTATCTAATTTGATTTGTTATACTGAAAAGTTTGTTCAGGTTTTCACTGTGTGGCTAAGTTTCGGTATTCAAAAGTATTCTAACTGCCGATTTGCATATGTTAAGAGTTGAAATCAGACAATGTCGATGCATTTAGACCCAGCAGATGAATCTTTTAATAGCAGCAAGTCTTGGATTGTCCCCAATATCTGTTCGATATTGATTCCCCAGCTCAGTCTAAAGTCTTTTCAGACAACATCTATGAGATGTTTTTAAACCAACAGGAATTACATTCATACATAAAGTGACTTAACTTCTCAGCATTAAATACACAAAGCAACCTAAATTAATGATAAAATAATGATAGAATAAAACCCTCATCATTACAAAGGTAAACAATTTTTCAAATTGTGTACCTCCTAAATGAAGAAAAAGGAAACAAATATCTGTTTTTCTTGCATGATATAGGACCTTTAACTCTTTACCAAACGACAGAATTTTAGACTGGTCCAAATTGAAAGCATTTGCAGACGACAAATAAGCGGCCCAAATGACAAAAATTTGTCCATGATAGGGTAAAAAACATGGTGGGAAAAGCAGAAAATACTGGTTACCAGCATTGTCTCCTTTTCCCACAATGTTTTCAAAAGCCCTGTTTCCCTGGGTCGTGAAAACCTGGGATTGTGTGGTATTTTAGAGTTAACCTAAAGCAATGTGCTAGATTTTGATTAACTTAAATGGAATATAAGGCATACCTAAATGTAGACTAGAGGGTGATCTGAAGTCTTCTGTGAGTGGATAAAAAGACTAGGGTCCACTTTTTTATCAGCATTGGATTTAATTTTAAACTTAAAATTGCCCCAAAGCTGTTTTACAATGATCCTGTTAACCTGGGCTCTTGGCTGCAAGGGATGCATTTATAGACGATCAGATCACACAAAATTCAAACCTACCATACTGAGTAATAGCAAAGTTGCTATTTTCAGTCATGAATGAATGAATGAAAGTAAGTAATCAACAGCTTTGGCCACTTAGGGTGCATGTCTGTACTGACTTTTTACCAAACAACCCTCAGAGAGACAGCCCAAGAAAACATTGTAGGAAAAGGAGAAAGTGGTGTTAACCAGCATTTCTCCTTTTCCCACAATGTTTTCTACCCTTTCAAAGACGATTTTCAGCATTAGAGCAACATTTGACTTGTTGTCTTCATGTGCTTTCAGTTTGAAGCATGCAGTAATTAATTGCCAAAGGGTTGAAAATAATAAAATGTTAAATGATTTAAACAAAATGAATTGATATTAAATCATGTTTAAACAAAAATGATTTATGTGTCATTTTGATATGCCTAAAAGACATTATTGAGTGGCTGGGCAGTCCTGCCTCCTAAAAATTTTCAAATGAACAAGTCTTTGATCTAAGAAAGTTTTAAAAAAAAAATATACATACACAGAGATGTGATAAAATATATAGATAAATGTACCATTAAGCTCTACATTCATGTATTTGATAAAGCCTGTAAGTGCCAAACAAACCAAGTGGACAAAGGACAAAGAACAGAGAACAGAAAAAATCATTAGGCAGTACAGATCTAAGAGCAGGCTACATTGTACAGTCTGATCCTGATCTGCACTGGCCTGAACAAATCTATAGCTGTGAGGCACTCAACAGGTTAAGTTCTTATCATTCCACATTTCATGAAATTTGTATACATTGATGCACACAAAAAAAAAATGTGCAGTCTTAATCCATTACCAAACAATCCCGAGTTTTAACGAACTTGGGAAGGTTTTTGCAAACATTGTGGGGAAAGAAGAAAATGCTGGTCTCCAGAATTTTCTCCTTTTCCCTCAATGTTTTCAACCCTTTCAGGGGCAAATGTTATCTTTCATGCTAAATTTGGGATGGTGTCTGCTTTTAATTTTGACAAGAATTTTGCTGTTTGGTAAAGAGTTAAGGCTCAAAATATGAGTGAACAAAAAACAGATACATGTATTGTCTTTGGCAAAGAAAAGGTAAGATAAATGCATTCACATAACTTTTGAAAATGGTCTTATTTTAACTGATAAAATTGTCTCTCAGTTCCATGTTCCTGGGTTTTGACAAAAAAGCTCAGATGAGGTTAACTTTGCAAATGAAACAGCTGCTGCCCCTGAATAGACCGACAAACCTTTCTGACTTGCCTTGATCCGTCATTGGTGACAGTTTATCTCTATACTTTTGTTTGTTCATGATTCAAAAATCTTGATCAAAAGACATCAATCTTTCCTGGATCCCAACCAGTAATCAACTTTGCTCTGACTTCATGTGTCTTTCTGTGTTTCCTGGATTCTAACCAGTCCAAGGAATTCATCAGCTGGGCAAGGACAACCTTTCTGAGCAGTGAATTGTAGAATTGTATAACACTTTGTTTCATAAGTGCAAATTTTTCAATTAAATTTTTTTCAGAAGTAATCAGTTTACTTTATTCAAGCCATTTTCATAATTTACATGAACAGATTTAAGTTACTAAAACTATAATTCCAGTTCTTCTCTTTTTATGATCAAATTTGGAGTTAAGATCCTTTACATCAAAGATTGCATGAGACAATGAACTATTTCATTTTTACTTTTGGATCCAAGATCTTTAGCAACATGATAATTATTTCGGAGTCAGGTAAGAAAGAAATACAGAGTTCATTTCAGACCAAAATGTTTATCAATGCAAAAGACAACAATGGTTGACTGGGTGGGCAACACAAAAAAAGCAATCAGGTGCAATAACAATTAATTGCTTGTTGATCTCCAGTTTCTCTACAATCATTTTTTGCAGTATTTGGCCAATAATGAAAGCATCAGTAAATAATTTGCACAATTTTTTTTTTAAATTCACTCATTTTGACAAATCTTCAATTTTGATTGGAACTGTCTTTAATAAATATGTTCTTGTCAGTCTCCTTAAGCTTATTTACCTCAATCAGGCTAGCCCATACAAAAATTATTTAGGGGGCAAGGGCCCACCTCAGACAAAAACTGAAATAAACTCTGCAAATTAACCCTTTCCCAAATGACAAATTGGATTTGTCCAAATTAGAAACAGTGCAGATGACATACATGTATTACATGTGACTCAAATGCTGCAAATTGTCTTTGCAGAAAGGAAAACAAGAAAATGCCATTTCTCTTTTTCCCACAATGTTTTTTACAGATCTTAATTTTTCTTCAGGATTGCAAAAAAAAGTAAGATCATTTGGTAAAGGGTTAAATTAGGCATTTAATATCAGAACAGAAAAACAAAATTCAGACATTACATTCACTTTCATTTGATATATATGTACTCAGGATTTAAGACCCTTGACATCAAACAAGGTATGCTGACAATACCTTAGTGGCTATAACTAATCCTGTTGGTTTAATAACTCTCAAACATGTTTAAGTTAATGAGTGTCTGATAGACACACATCATGTTAAGATACTTCAAAATGTATCACACTATCAATTTAATAGACATGGTGCCAATTTAAAGGATTCATCCATCGTAAATTTTTATGTCATTCTGTACATGTCAACTGGTGAAATATTTTGAATACTTCAGAAATTTGCACACAGTTCTTCTACAAGACTATTCTGCTCTACTCTGAAACTCAACAGCCAAAATGTTGCAGAGTCAAAACAAAATCAAGAGTCAGAACCATTACTGAAAGAATCATACCTGTTATAAATGCTTTCATGCATATCACATTCACATCCTTATTATTTGTATGTTGCTGTCAAAACATTGAATGAAACTTGGTGTTAAGTGGCTATGTATTTTGTGGACAATTATTATGAAATTCATATTTTATAGGTCAGATATTATTGTGTCAATGGCAGGTCATTTTTTTCCAGCACTTGGTCCATGCTGACTATCATTGGGGCAAGAAACATGTCCTTTACTGACCTGTTTCTCGAAGAAAATCTAACATATATTCAAGTGTTAACCAAGTATGGTTGGTCTAATTAGAATGATTGGTAAAGTTACAATTACGTAATATTTTGAGATTCATAAAAAGTAACAAAGTTCAGCTTCAAAAGTCATTGCAAAATCATAAATTATGCAGTGGCGTTTGTGATATAAAGAGTAATGGCTACATTGCTTTGGTTATCCCATCCACAACTTGGCAAGTCCCTACTTTCGGATGAATTCTTAGATATAAACATACAGTATGTAAAAAAAAAATTTAATATATTTTGTGTAAAGACAGCCACTTTTAAGTTTTAATGTGCAATACAGTGAGACCTATAGATAACTGTTGACTGACACTGATCTATGTGATCAATGTAATGTGATTTAGTCATATTGACATTTGCAGAGAGTTTTGATGATGGTTGAGGTGTAGCAAGAAGGGGGTAGTCAAGGATTATTATTGTTGAGCTTTTGCTAGAAGTACTGAGTCTTACTGAGTCTTAGAACCACAAAAAGTATTACAGGATATCATAGGCATAATGTAACAAAAAGCATCAACTGATGTTATGTGGGTCAGAATAGATTTGGAACTGCTTAAGATGTTTTGTCTTAAGAGACTAATAATGTGTGTATCATCAGCTTAGCAGTCTGAAGGTTTAGCAAGACATTATTTGTTGGTCCTTAAGGGTTTTTGATAAGTATATACATGCACTATTGATCTGTGTTGATTTATTTGGTAGAATTGAAATTATTTAACACACACACACAAACACACACACGAAGTAGATACATGTAGGTTTGTCAGTGGAATAAGATTAACATTCCTGATACCATGTCTTCTTGTTTGTTTATTAAAGGCTGATTTCAGGGCATGCCCCCATCATATGAGGCAGGATGCTGTAGTTTGAAAGCAGCGTGGGACATCTTGGTAAAATGGCACAGTTTGAGTGTAGCTCATATTTTCAAATTTTATGCAAACTTTGTTCTTTGCTACCCTTCAACAGTATATGGCAACCACATTGTCTTGAACACCTTTGACTTCATGGCAGACAATCAGTTTAGGACTACCAGGTTATACTTGAATATCAATTTTTAAGCAGGTAGATGAAAACGTATCAAATTCAAACCTCCAAGCCTAGTATATGTATTATATTGCAGGATTTTAGGAATTTTAGTGACTTATCATAAATGACAGATTTTGTATGATTTTTTGATGCGCTATTTAAAGCTGAATGTAACTCTTTACCACACAATCCCAAGTTTTAACAACCCTAAGGAAGAAGCCTTTTGAAAGCATTGTGGGAAAAGGAGAAAAATAATTTTCTCCTTTTCGCACAATGTTTTCTAGTCTTTTAGTAACAAATTTCACCACCTGAGCAACATCTGCAAATGCTTTCAATTTGGACCAGTCAACAGTTTTGTCGTTTGGTAAAGGATTAAACTACCCATGTAAAGTGACTCTTACTTCAACAAAGTCCAAATCTGGTCATACTGTAAATCTATAAAGATAAGCTTTAAGTTTTGTTCAATTATTAACAAATAACCTTAAAAACTATGTTATTGTCGTAGGTGGAGGAAACTGTATTCCTAAGAGTGTATACAGTAAGTAAGTAAATATTTTATTATAGTGACATGTGCATAAGCAGCATATCAAATTTACAAATCAATAATGATATCAGTAACAACCGTCCCCACGGGCCTATATGTCACTTTTGAAAACAATTACAATACAAATAAACAAATGTTAAATGTCATGGCGGTTAATAATAATAATTTAGACAATCAGGTGGATGGATGGATGGATGGGTGGGTGGGTGGATGGATGGCTGGATGGATGGATAGATGGGTGGGTGGGTGGTAGGATGGATTGATGGATGGATGGATGGAAGGAAGGGTGGATGGATGGGGATTCAAACATTTAGATGGATGGATGGATGGATGTGGATGGATTAATGGTTGCCTGGATGGATGGATGGATAAAAACCAAAATAATCATTAGGATCGGTCACAGTAATAACATGTTACAGTACACATCATGCACAGAGTTCAAGGTGTGGAATAGAAAGTTTTCCACCCTAGGGAATTGGCTTTTAAAATAAACTTTGCTAATTTGCGTACATGCTTTGACATTAGATAAGTCAGTTTTTCCCTTGGTGATAACTGTAGTACTATATCTGTTTCAAACTTCTCCAAGTATGTCTGATCTTAAAGAATTATAAAGGCTACACGAAGTAACAAAATGGCACTCATTTTCTATCTCTGTACTGTCACAAAATACACAAAATTGACTATACGGTGGCTCACCTGTATAACGGCCTGTCACAATCTTTAACGGTAAAATTCCGCACCCAAGTCGGGCCAGCATGGAGCGTTCATTTTTCTGGAGGTTAAGCAAGACATAATGATCAGTGGTATGAACATTTTTGAACAGCCTATAAGTTCTCAGTTTTGGTGTTTGGGCAATGCTATTCCTCCATTGGGATGTAGACAGTTCCTTAATTTTCCCTAGGCAAGAGACAAATCAATAGTTTGGCGATTATAAAAATAGTCTGATCAGCCAATTGTTCCTAAAATGTTTCTAATATCACTGCACCAGTTGCTTTTGTATTGACATATTTCATAATCATGGTTGAAAATTATTCTAGTGAATCTGTTTACATCAAGAAGTAAGAGTCTATTCCAATAATGTAATATGGAGATCCACTGTCTGTAAACACAGGGTAACCATCTTGTATCACCTAGTAATGCTGCTATAGGTGCAAACCTATGAACCCCTAGGTAAAATCTCATACTCCGATTTTGTACATTATCTAAAGCTTTAAAACTTCAGAATCCCCAAGTGGATACTCTAGAATAGGCGTTACAAAACTAAAGTAAAGTTTTTCGAAGGATTTGAAACCAACATCTTTTGTTTTATAAAGTTTCGAAATAATTCCTCCTATTGCTCTACCTGCACCTTTTGATAAAGTATTGCAGTGGATAGAATAATCCAAATGGTCATGAAAAACCACTACCAGGTACTATCTACAATGTCTAACTTACCCTGACCAATCACAAACTGATACTCAGTTCTTCTATGTTACATGTATATTTAATAATTTACCTCACAATCAGGACGTTTAATGACCCTGAGGATTGATTGTATGGTGTTTAATACTGTTCTCAACATTATTTCAGTTTTATCACAGCAGCCAGTGCACCTATCCATGCTTTCCTGGAGTTTCTTTTACCAGTACTCCGCACACTATTCTTTTCAAGCCACTGGCTGCTTTCCCACAAAACCATCATCGAAACAAATGGTCAGTGGCGAGAGTGACCCTGAGGAAAAAGACAACAAAATAAATGACTCAAAAATTGAAATTTGTTTTGGGAAGGGTAGAAAACATTGTGGGAAAAGGAGAAAATGCTGGTTACCAGCTTTTTCTCCTTTTCCCAGAATGTTTTCAAAAGGCTTCTTTATCAGGGTAGTGAAAACCTGGGCTTGTTTGGTAAAAGGTTAATTATACTAATAATAGTAAGGATATTCTTTGACTTGCCAAAGTATACTGTAACAGGGATTTTCCTAACCTAAAAATTTTAACAAAGAAGGCTTTTGAAAACATAGTGGGAAAAATAGAAAATGTTGGTAGCCAGCATTTTCTCCTTTTCCCACTTTTCTCTATCCTAACAAAAAAAAAATCAAATTGAACCATGTTGAAATTGTAGTCTGCAAATGCTTTGGATTTGGACTAGTATAAAATTTAGTTGTGTTGTGAAGAGTTAACCCCTAAGCTGCTGATCACGACCCACAGACCTTTTGCGGACAGTGTAGATAAAGATCAGACTGCAAAGAATGTGCAGTCTGATCTTTGATCTACACAGTCCAATACGGTATTTTCTTTCCAGTGAAATCAACTTTGAAACCCCAATGTTTTGGTTTTTAGTATTGAGTAGAAATTTGCGTTTCATTTATTCAGCAGTTTAAGTGTTAATAGACTGTCCAGATACATGTGTTACATTTTCATATTATGTTGACAGAATATATCTGTACAAAAAATCATAGTGTAGATCTAAGATCAGACTGCATGATATTCTGTTCAGTCTGATCTTAATATACTTGATCTGTGTTCAACTTACCATATAGATGCATTGCCGACTTAACCCTTTACCACACAATCACAACTTTTAATGACCCTGAGAAAGAGGCCTTTTGACAACATTGTGGGAAAAGGAGAAAATGCTGGTAACCAGCATTTTCTCCTTTTCCCACAATGTTTTCTAACCTATCAATGACAAATTTCATCATTTGGGCCACCTTTGTCATCTGCAAGTGCTTTCAATTTGGACCAGTCTAGAATTTTGCCGTTAGGTAAAGAAATAAAGTGTTCTGATAATTGCTGCGGACAAAGTGTCTGCCAGCTTTTCCAAGCACTGCAATGGTATCTTAAACTGAAAACACTGTTCAAAACAAAAAAAGAACACTTCGGTATTTTTGTTTTTGAGGGGTAGAGGAGTGTGGGTGGCTGGTTGTTGTGAGGAAAGGATTTCCAGTAAGTTCATTAAGTGGCATTGTTTCCCTATTTTTCACCTTCTGTCTTTATTAACTCTTTACCAAACGACAAAATTTTAGATTGGTCCAAATTTAAAGCATTTGCAGACGACAAAATAAATGTGATTGAAAAATTGAAATTTGTTTTGGGAAGGGTAGAAAACATTGTGGGAAAAGGAGAAAATGCTAGTTACCAGCATTTTCTCCTTTTCCCACAATGTTTTCAAAAGGCTTCTTTCACAGGGTCGTTAAAAGTTTGTGTTGTAAAGAGTTAAATTTTGGTTGTTTCATTTCATTAACTGACCATTTCATTTAAATGAAAAAATTTCAGACAAGTTCAAACTGAAAGCATTTGCAGATGACTAATAATACTCAACCAGCATTTTCTTCTTTTCCCACGTTTCAAAGGCTTTTTTTCTTAGGGTCAATAAAACACAGGACTGTTTGGTAAAGGATTAAAAGGCATTCTTGACTATAACATTTCCATGAATGATTGACTGTATGATGTGTAATGCTGTTTTTAACTATTTCAGTTGTATCTTGGTGGCCAGTGCATCTATCCATGCTTTCCTGGAGTTTCTTTTACCAGGACTCATCACAATATTATTTCTAAGCCACTCGCTGCTTTCCTACATAATCATCGTCGAAAGAATGGTCAGCGGTGAAAGGAATGAATCCTGTTGCAATGACTATCATCAATCCTAGGGAAAAAAAATTGATCGAGTGGGGGATCAAACCAGCGACCAACTGTTCTATAGTCCTGTGAGCTACTGACTGAGCTACTGGGGCTCAGCATTACATCTTCAAATTGTTTTTTTGGAAATAATATCTCCGAAAAAGTAGCAGTTTAGGTCTAAGATCAGACTGCATATTCTGTTTAGTCTGATCTTAATTTACCTGTATAGTTTTTAACTTACCATCTAAATGCATTGCCAACTTGTAGATTGTTGCCATAATTGCTGTGGGCAATGTGTCTGTCATCTTTTCCAAGAATTGCCACTTCAAAGCCATGGTATCTTAAAAGGAAAACAAAAAAAAAAAGAGAAAAATCTGGTTTTTTTTGGCGGGGGGAGTGGGGGAGGTGGGGGGGGGGGGGGGTCTAGTTATGAAAGGAAAGTTGTTTCCAGGTAAGTTCATACATAACTTTGTTTTCCTTTCCTTTTTTTTTTCAGTATTCTTGATTAATTTGTATTTCCTTTGTAAGTAAAATTTGACCTTATTTATTCACAATTCTACTTTTCTTGCTCGAACTTGTGTTTGTAAGTGAGAATGACCTGCTGCTGTAGAAAGCTGACAGTATGCATTTCAATGTGCCAGTTTCATTTTTGTGGTGGTTGACTGTTACTGCAGCAGTACTCCTTTTTTCAAGTGTATAGTAGCGTTTACTTTTTTAAAAAAAACAATTTTCTTTTTTAATCACAGGTTTTAAAATTTTAGACGGGTCCAGATTCAAAGCAATTGCAGATGACAAAGTAAATGGGGCTCAAATGATGGAATTTGTCTTTAAATGGGATGAAAACATTTTGGGAAGAGGAGAAAATGCTAGTAACCAGCATTTTTTACTCTTTCCACAGTGTTTTAGATAGTCTTATTTCTGAAGGTCGTTGAAACACAGGATGTATAGCAAAGGGTTAATTAACCACACTCCTATTTGTTTTATTTTTTTGTTTTTCAATTTTAGTTCATCTTAATATGAACAGATGTGCATGTACATGTAATCTTGATTTCTTTGCTCTTGCAAAAGGAATCGAAACTTAAACTTACAATTCAAAATTGACTTTCTTGCTTGCATATATATTGTTGCTGATTACAGTTATGCACTGTAACTTTATAATAATTATTATTTATTATTTATTATGTATTCCTTTTTGTTTTCTTGAAATGAACAGTAAACTCTAGTTCTTTTGTGTTAATATTTCTATTTTTCAATCACAGATCTGTTAAGTAACAAAGTACTGGAAAAATTAAGTTTATTATCTGTATCTTGTTTCATGACTGTTGATTAACACTTTAAATACACTTTAGTATATAGGTTGTATTTAAGGTAATTCCTTGTCGATTCATTCACATTTTAATCTGTATGGTTAAGTTCCTAGTGAAAATTGTTCATGTGCACAAATTCCTGCCATTACTCTTAGAATTAGGATTACGGAACATGCTAGCTTCTGCAATATTTTGCCAGGGACAGGGGGTATCAGAAACAATCATATTCCAATTGAAATTTCCTAAAGAAAAAAAAAAACAATAAAGATTTTTTTCAATACTACATGTACAAATTTGCCTATAAATTATTCAAGTAAAAAGCACAGATGTGGATATTTTTTTTAAACTACTGAAAAAAAAATTGTATGGATAGAAAATGAAAATTTAGATTTACTTCTATGGGTTCAATATCAATCTACTGAACTCAAAAATTTTTTTACACGGCAATTTTTGTGTGTTTGTTGGTAGAAATTGACTTGTTGCTATACGTATAAAGCTGAATGTGTTCAAACTTGGCAATATCATTTCTGAACTGCAACTTCCACTTCATTTTTCAGGTGGTTGAAATTTAAAGCAGCAGTTCTTTATTTCCATATATCCTTTTTTTTCCCTCATATCATTTTTTTTTTTGTTATTCAAGTGTTCTTTATTCATTTTTTCCCCTGATACCATTTTATTTTTAAGGTTTTTCTTTTTTTGTCTTTGCAAGTTATCTTTTTTTTCCTAGTTATTTTTTCATCCTTCTTTTCATGTTTTATTCTTCTTTAAGATTTTTTTTTCTTTTTGCCTTTTTTTTCCTGAATGAATTTTTTTAATGATTTTTTTTTTTTTATGCAATTTTATTTCATTTCCTTTCAATTTTTTTCATTTTTTTACAAGCCCTTTTTCTTGCAAGATTTTTTTCTGTACTTTTTTTATCATTTTAATATATATATATTTTTTTTCTATTTTACTTTTGTGGTTGTTTATTCTCATTCATATTTCAAATGTTTCTTTTTTGTCTTTCTGTACTTTACTTTTTTTTCATTTTTTTGGTCGTTATTTTTGTTTTGATATAATTACCATATTCCTATGTTTTATTCATTTATTTTTTGGTTCCTTTCTCTCTTTTATATGGCTTTATTTCTTTTTAAAAGGTTTTGCTTTTCTTTTCATGTATATTTTATTCTTTTTCAAGTTTTTCAGTTTTTACATGTTTCTTTATATAAGATTTTTTCCTTTACTTTTTCAT
The DNA here is from genome assembly GCA_945859785.2 of Tridacna gigas. NCBI lineage: Eukaryota > Metazoa > Mollusca > Bivalvia > Cardiida > Cardiidae > Tridacna > Tridacna gigas. The sequence goes on from OX244029.2 coordinate 73,645,332, forward strand.
CATTTTTATTATTTTTTTTTTCTTTTCAATTTCTGGTTTAGTATTTTGGTTGTTTACTTTAATTTTTTTTTTATTTCAAGTTTTTTTTGGTTTTTTTTGTTATTGTTTTATCATATAAATTTTTTTAAATTATTTTTCTCTCCCCCTCTTTTGAAATTTCATATTGCTTTTCATTTTATTTCATTTGTTTTCAAGTTTGTCATCAGATTTTATTTCTTTGCTTTTTTATCATTTTATTACAATTTCATTTTATTTCTATTTTATGTTAATTCTTTTTTGTATCGAATTTCTTTTTCTTTCTCTTACTTTTTTCCACTTTCATGATTTTTTTTTCCCTCGCACTTTTTTCCATTTTTATTTTAATTTTACTTTTTTTGTTGTTGTTGTACTATTTTCTTTTTATTTATTCATTTTGTTCCATATTTTTTAAGTTTTCTATTATTCTTTCTGTCTTTATTTTGCAAGTATTCATGTTTTAGGTTCTGTCAGTATTACAAATTTACAAGTGTTTTAAGCATCTTGCATTCTTTTAGTAAGAGTTCTTTTACTTTTTTTAATCAGTGTTAGAATTTCATTTTATCTCTATTTTTTCTTTTTCTTTTTAATCATCATTAGTTTATAGTTTTATTTCTTTCATGTCAAGATTTCTATATTTTTTTCTCTTCCATTTTTAAGTACCATATATACTCGACTATAAGACGCATTTTTTTCCCCAGAATTTTAAGCTTGAAGTAGGGAGGCGTCTTATACGGGCATAATCAGTCTGAGTCGTCGATTTCTCCCAGAGAACAGACCGACCAGGCGACCAACATGGGGGTGGGGAACACTCCATTTCAATGAAAAACCCTGGTTAAATCTTACTAATCCGTTGAAATACATTGAAATGATAGATACTCGTAGGTTATAAAGCATGACCATACTCATATTTTCGGGTGCTTTTCTCTTTGTTTTACTTTTGTATTTCTAAATAAATCGGACTTCCAGGCGTTGTTGTTGTCATTGTCATGCCGGAAAACCATGAGCGTATAAAATACGGACCTTCTAGTGGTATGCGGTAGGGTCGTAGATCTAAACCAATATTTTACCAAGCTTTAGTTCAAAATGATGAATTTATTTCATCTTTACATTTTTGAAGACTTAAAATTTGTGAGAATTTCTATCATTCGTCGTTTTTTCTGATGGGAAAAAGTCAGGAAGTTCATATGAATATGTCATCACCAGTCTATTGAACATACGAAAAAGTGCAAAATGCGTCATTACCTCTTTACCACCTGACAAAATTTTGGACGTGACCAAACTGAAAGCATGAGTAGACGACAAAAGAAATATAGCTTTAATGATGATTTTTGTCTTTGAAAGGGTAGGTACGGGAAAAGGAAAAATTGCTTGTTACCAGCATTTTCTCCTTTTTCAATGATGTTTTCAAAAGCCTTCTATCTTCGGAGTTGTTAAGAGCCGGGGTTGTGTTATAAAGGGTTAAAGCACAGGTGCATGCTTCGCAGGTTTGTTGGAGAAGAAGTCATCAAACTTTCGCCCAAGTGTCTGCTGAAACAAAAAGAGTATTGGTATATCAGTATAAGGTGTGAAAAGTGACCCTCAGATGTACCTGTCAGCAATGTTTTGCATAATTGGTTTGTGTTTTATGGATAAGATGTTTTGATTGGTTAATTAAAATGAAACCAGTTCCAAACACACCCCGAAAAACCTCGGTTCTGTTTTGTAATTGGTCAGTAATTAAAGGTGGACTTAGCAAATTTTAACACTAAATTTTATTGGATAATGAGATTTTTGTCGTTGTGTCATATTTTAATTGTAATTATCATCGCTTCTACAATTCATTTGCCTACGGGAAAATTTAATAGATAGATCAATAAAATAATCGTTACTACAATGAATAGCTAATACACAAAACCATGAAGAGAAAAAGGAATGCCTACGATGTTTCATTTAAGCTAAAAGTTGTGGAATTTGCCAAGTCACACTCAAATCGTGCAGCAGAGAGGGAATTCGGAGTGACGGAAAAAATGGTTCGAGATTGGAGAACTAAGGAGGATAAAATGCTGAAAATTGAGACACAGTCACTAAAGAAAATGAGGATTGTCTTGTCGCCATATGACGACCTGGAAGAAAAACTGACAGTGGGTGCTCGATCTCTGCAATAACGGCTTCGTGATTACACGAACAAACATTCGGCAGCAAGCCCTGCAGATAGCGAAGGAGACAGGACAAACCGATTTTAAAGCGTCAGCTGGTTGGTGCACCAGGTACATGCGGAGAAATAACCTTGCTCCGAGACAGAAGACACATATCGCCCAAAAACTTCCGAAAGATGTGGACGGTAAAGTGGGCAGTTTCTTGAAGTATGTTATCGACCTAAGAAAAAACTACGACTTCAGTCTTGCAGATATCGGAAATATGGATGAAACTCCAATGTTTTTTGACATGGTGGGAAACTGGACAGTTGACGTAAAGGGCAAGAGCACAATAAACGTTAAAACTACAGGTAGCGACAAGGCCCATTTCACGACGATTCAAAACTAAACGACGGAACAAAACTAAAACCAGCGGTTGTATTCAAAAGGAAAACTTTCCCAAAAGAGAAACTGCCTCCAAATATTGTTTTTTACATACAGGAAAAGGGTTGGGTCGACGAAACCATGCTGACCAAGTGGCTAAATGATGTTTGGTTTAAGTGTCCAGGAGCTCTTTTGAAGAGAAAATCTCTGCTCGTATGGGATATGTTTAGAGCACATTTACTGGGGAATGTTAAAGACACGCTGAAGAACAATAAAACATACCAGGCAGTAATACCCGGTGGATGCACTTCTGTGTTACAACCGCTCGATGTGTGCTTGAATAAACCGTTCAAACTGAACATGCGACAGAAGTGGAACTATTGGACGGTTAATGTTGAAAAGCAGATGACTAAGGCAGGTAACATACGTAGACCAGATTTGAAGACTGTCTGCGAATGGGTCATCGATGCATGGAATGAAATACCGACTGGTTGCTAAATCATTTTTGAAATGCAGAATTTCGAATTCAATGGATGGTACGGAAGACAACGAACTGTACAGTGACTTTGTACAGTGACTTTGTGTGCTCGAGGGGTGGGGAAGGAAGTTTCAA